>JAWNOC010000052.1:35703906-36372812 GCA_035046325.1 Drosophila niveifrons
TTTTTAACGAGCGACATCGTGACGTTGGACGCTAGTGAAACCATCGAAGCGCTATGAATGTTTTGCCCGCTTGAATCTGGTATAAAAAATTATGGAAAAACAATTTTTAATGGACATAAACTGCTGCAATTGGTCGCCATGTGTCTGCATTAAAGGGTTAAAAGTGCATAAAAATGATGGAAATACGAGTGCGAGTATTTTGTTTAAATTGCTGCACGGACTTTTGGCTTTCAAGTGGCCAATTAAATGAGCAACGCAATTTTTATACCCGCTACCCATAGCATAGGGAAAGTATATATATTCTTGTTCAGCTAGAATCAGTCGAAAGGATATAACAATATCTGTTTGTCTGTCTGTCTGCCCTTCTGTCCGTCTGTGCTTATGAAACACTGGATCTCAGAACCTATAAAAGGTAGAGCTTTAGTTTTTAAGACAGCACTTAATAGGATTGCAAACAGATCAGATAAAAAATGTAGAAGTTATTTAAGAAGTACTTTTATAAGGCAAAAAAGCCTACTTACTAGAAGTTAAAGTTGCTTATCATACAATTTGGTATATTTTGTATTCTCTGGTATATTTTGCATGTTGTGCAATACTGACATACCAAGATATAGCCTTCGGTATATTATAGTATTTGGTTTTATTAAAAATAGGTAGCAGGTATCTCACAGTCCAGCACACTCGACTGTAGCTTCCTTAGATGTTTATTTTTGTGTGTTTGGCCCTAGGATTTTGTGCCAATGACTTTTAACGCAAGGCAATTGCCATATGGATTATCATTTAAATGGTGAATTGATGCGTTGGCTATCGCATTTCCAAATGCTAATCAGTGTCGGCTGTCTGACAAAACAGACAAGCAAGCCAAAGTCAACATGACTGCCAACCAATCAAGTCTAGATCTTGAAATAATACACAAAACACCAGGCAAACCACAGTCTGCAATTGAAGAGGTGTCTCTAAGCCGAGGGTAACATTTAAATTTCTGCCAACCAAAAGCTACTTTGTGGCTTTAAGCAACAACAACAACAACAACAACAATGGCTAAGTACCAAAGTAAACATGGCATAGATGTCGCCAAGGGTGCGAAGGGCCCAGTGAGGAGAGGCGGCCAAAGTTTGACCACATAAAAGGCGACGGCTACGGCTACGGCGACCCGGCGAAACTTTATGCAAAATGCCCGCGGGCAATGCACACACATGAAGCTAGAGGGGAGAGATGAGTATGGAGAGGGGAGAGGGGAGAGCGACACGCTCTATGTGTTAATTTGGTTGGACGTAATTGTAACTTGGCATGCGAGGGCGCAAACTGGAAAAGTGTTTTAATTGAATTATTTTCATTGTCGCCCCGAACCGAAATCCTACAACTACTTCTGTTCCCAGCTCCGCTGCCTTCTGGCATTATTAACTTTTTCTTGTTGCTACAATTTATGCAAACTTTCTAAAAAAAAAAAAAACAAAAGGAAAAAATGGAAAAGAAAAACACACACAAAAAATAAGGAACGCAGCACCCCAATTGCAACAAAAAGTTAAATGAGTTAAACGAGCAATTTTATGAGCATGTCGAAAGTTTCACAAATGCCCCACAATAAAACAAGGCAACCAATTGTGTGGGATGCTCCGACTCGTTACCAGTTACAGAGCTACCCGTTACCCGTTACCCGTTAGCCATTTGCCACTTTGCCAGTTACGATTACCTTTTGTTAGCCCGCGGGCCAAGCAACCCTCGACTCGAATTCGTACGTGAGTTTTACTTGTCTAATTGTTTGTAAATGCAGTTTGTGTAGCCAGAGAACAGTTTCCGAGGAAAGAGACGCATGTGAAATCAATGAATTTGCATTTATCTCGCACTCTCTCCCTCGATCTATCTCTTTCTCTCTCTTTCTATATCTTATTCGAAATATCTCCTTTTACCTGTCACTCTCCCTGGGAAAAGTTTTGTTGTAAAGTTTTCGTAAATTTCATTGCGGTTGCCTGACAAGTATTTGTCGATAGTTTACAAATTGCAAATCTTACAAGTTCCAATATACAATTATGTAGTTATCAATCATACTTACACTACCATTGAGAATTATTTAATGAATTGATGCTATTTAGATTGATTTATATTACAATTTTTATATATTTTATTACAAATATTTTATTCGTAGGCAAATAAACATTAAACATATTTTAAATGGTCTTACTATGAGTTGTTGTTAATTTAATATTTTAGTTTTTAATTTTTTAAAAATAAACTTCAAAATAATAATACTCAAAATATAACATATAATGTACTATTACATTGTTAATAAATAAAATATATAAATAGTAATAATAATAAATGAATGATAAAAGAAATCATAATAAAATAAATATACAATAAACTATAAAAATAAAAAAATTTAATGTTTCTTTCACTAAAGTAGGATTGAAAATGGATATTTTACTTTCTACACAAATTTCAGAATATATAAAAATGCATTTAATAAATTCACTCTTATGAAAGAAAAATCATTCTAAGAAGTGTATTAATCATACTAAAACTATTCCAAATTATAATTTGCAAAATTTCGAATAAAAAATATTTTACTTCTTTACAGGATAAAATTCTACATAATAAAAAAAAACAAATACTCAGTTATTGAAAAAGTCGAAGTATATAAACTTGCGATCATTGCATTTAATAAATATACGATTCATATATATGTATCATACAACACTAAAAAAGAATTTAATGCTTTACCGGTATAAAATACTAAGCACTGTGGGAAAATCATTTTTCAAGGATTTTCTTAAATTCGATGCGCCGTTTATCAAGTGAAAGCTGCACATCAAAATCCAATTATAGGAACCTACATAGTCGCAATTATTTGACCCATAACTTTTGCAAGCCATAACAAAGTTATGCCACACACCCAAACAGCACACACACATACACACTCGCAACATGCAACACGCACACACACACACACTCACATGTGAAAAATTGCACACTAGCACACCATAATCCCCTGCACATTCTTATCGCATCAGCCAAAAACATTTTCAATTTCAATAGGCTAACGAGTTGTTTTTTTTTTTGTATGCTTCTTTCGTTTCTATCAGCAAAAGAGCAAAGCGTCTAAAAATTTGCTCACCAAAAAGGCCAAATGCAAATGGAAAATGCCGAAAAGCGGCCAAAAGAGCAGCAGCAAGTGAAACAACAACAACAACAACAACGGCAACGAAATAAGCCATTCACACTTTCAAATGGGTCGACTGACTGACTGCCTGTGTGTGTGTGTGTGTGTGTGTGAGTATGTGTGCAAGTATGTGTGTGAGTGTGAATTCTAATTCAAAGGCCAAACAGCAGCCACAATGGCAACACGTCGTCCCCGTCCAAGGCAACCCAATCAAAAAATGGCAACTGGTTGGCAGGTGCAGGGAGAGCAGGAGGAGTTTTTTTTCGGGGTAGTGGATAGGTGAGGGTTAGATGTGGAGATGGAGGGTCGAGTGTGGAGTGCGAAGGGAGCTGCAAAGCGCAGGACGATGTGCAAAATGTTCTTAATTCTCAATTCATATGCAAATTTATTTTATCGCCAGCGTTGCTGCTGCTGCTGCTGTTGCTGCCTGCAACAACAATGAAGGATTGTGGCTGCCTGCCTGACTGACTCTGCTGGGCAGAGTGGAAATCATCCATGCACACACACACCCACACACCAACACCACACACACACTTACATACATATATGTAGAGTCATGGCCCCCAAAACCTTTCCAATGTGCACGGAGGCTTGACTTTTGTGGCTGAGTTTGGTTTGGCCTGTGGGGAAGAAAGTGAGGAGAGCGAATGGGGCTGCCAGAGAGAGAGTGAGAGGGGACTGCCAGTGCCAGCGGGGGTGCTGCCAACTCGTTATTGCTTGTAACTGTGCATTTCATAGCCCATTTTGGATTTTGTATAGCGACCCAGGCTTTTTGCAGCTTTTGTAATTGATCGCACACATTACAAATTGGAAGCCATTCGAGCAGCGCTTAAATGCCAACATTTTTAAGTAGGCAACAAATAATTGCAGCCACTGTGCGATGCGCTCTTAAGTGCATCATCAGCATTAGACAGTCGCTTAACTGTCGCCATAATCAACACTTGGCCATAATTAAAAGCTCACGCAACATTTGCTTTGCCACTTCTTGACTTGTCCACTAATTGCCTAGGGGGAGCCAGAAGTCGACACACGTTGCAAGTAATGATTATTACGGCCAGGATCTGGCTGCTTGTGTATTCTGCTGCACAAAGCGAAAGCTTTGGCTGGCAATTGCCAAGTGCCAATTAGCAAGCAAAATAGATTGTAAATTTTAATGATATACACGGACCATCAGCACAAGTGGCTTTTCCGGCTACTGCTTTTTTTTTGCTTTTCATTTCTTTTGCTGTGCTGAGACACTTTGAAAAGGCAACTCCTTTTGCAAAAGGAGTCAAAAGACGTTGACCGCTTGCTGCATCATTGAATATAAAATACACTAACAGACTAACTACACTACACTACACACTTCCACTTGTTTTTGTGTGTCTGTATGTCCACTTCAATTAAAAAGACTTTCACCCGTTGTGCAAAAACGAAGGCTAAAAGACTTGAAAAACACTTCCGCCTTACTTTTGCAATCCTTTCTCCTACTTTAGTGCTGGCTGCGCTTTGGTAAACGTTTGCAATTGCTTTGAAATTGCGCAGACGTGCCGTGCCGAGCCATACCGAGTCAAGGCAAGGCGAGCCACGTTGCCAGACAGAGCAAGAAAAAAGTGTCTACCTTCAGTCCAAGCGACGGCCATTGCAGCACAACATGACTTCCGCTTCCGTTTCGTTTCGTGCATGTGTGTGTGTGGAAGTAAAATCAATTCAAAGCCTGCCACGCTACATACTACTTCTCAATTGCTCTTTTTTGTCATCAGCATCAACATCAACATCAACGCTTCCTCATCGTCATCATCAGCTCCTTCATTGCCATTGACATTGCCATTGCCACTGTCATTGCCTTTTCAATTCGTATTCCCTTTTGCCCTCTCCACGACCATTCCCATGCCCATCATCTCTCAATTGTCGACCCTTTTGCTTGCCCAGCCAAGTCAGTTGGAAATATGTCGCCAATGTCTTCCTCAATCGAAATGGCCAAGAGACAAACCCTTTTCGCCATGTCCTGTCCCAACAGGCAACGTCTTAAAACAAAAACTTGGCCATTAACAGCGCTTTTTTGTGTGGCACACTTCAAGCATGTAGTCATAGTTTTCACATGCTTCACAATGAATGCTTTATTAGAGTAAATATAAATAGAACAAATACAAATAGAGACATTTTAAAACAAACAATTAAAGCAGTAACTTTCCATTGCTACATTTTGCTTTAATAAATAACATAAACAGCCTATTGTGTTGAACAAAAGCAATGTGATATCTGTGCTAAAGTGTTACAAAAATTTGTAAAATAGAATATCTATTTAAACAACTGTTGCAAGATGAGCCGCCTAATTTTAGCCTCAAACGATCAAGCCGAGTGCTATAAAAGCCTTGTAACTTTCGCAATCTAATCATTAAGAAGCTTAACCATGCGTTTTACATTGGCTTTAGTGATCGCTCTCCTCGGCTGCCTGGTCTTTGCAAGATGTGCTGACACTGCCACCACCGCTGACCCGTCATCGACGCCTACAACGGGTTCTTCCTCAACTCCAGCGGCAAGCAGCTCCTCGACTCCAGCAGCAAGCTCTTCCACCAGCCCGTCTACCAGTCCTTCCACAAGTCCCTCCACCAGCTCCTCCACAAGTCCTTCCACCAGCACCTCAACAAGTCCTTCCACCAGCTCCTCCACAAGTCCTTCCACCAGCTCCTCCACAAGTCCTTCCTCGACCTCATCCACAAGTCCTTCCACCAGTACCTCAACAAGCACCAGCACCACAGCCGAAACAACCGAGGAAGAAAGACTTCAACTCCTAGAGATTCTCGAAATCCTGAGAGAGAGACGCGCTCGCCAAGCTGCCCTCAGGCGTGAACGTGAAGAAGGCGGCTTCAGGCGTGGCCGCTTAGAAGGTGGCTTAAGGCGCCGACGATTTGGCAGAGAGAGGTTCGCACGTCGCGGTTGATTGACCCGGGATAAAAATACAGAATCTATTTCCATTTTGATTTTAATAAAAGACTACTAACAAAAGCATAATACACATGTTGTTCAATTATTGGATTTTTTATTTATAGATCAGCCTAATCGAAACAAGTTTTCACGTTTCGCAAATACCACTTTTGGAATTGCCAAAAAATATTCTTTCATAAATATTTTTTGGCATATGTCTTAAAATAATTGCAAAACAAATATAGTCAAGTTTGCCAAGCACGCTTCAAATGAGCAAATAATATCTGACAACAAAGCAATGCAAAAATGACAGAGCTGAAGAAAAAAAATATATTGAAACAACTGATTTTATAAAAGAACACTTGCGACGTGGACAATTTAGACAATCAATGAAATTGCTATAAAAGTCGGACCACTTTCTCAGTCTAATCATTAAGAAACTTCACAATGCGTTTTGTCTTCGTCTTAGTTTTGGCTCTCGTCAGCGGCCCCATCGTTGCTAGATGCGCTTCAACGCCTACCGCATCCACATCCCCGACAGCGAGTACAAGTCCAACATCAAGTAGTCCCACATCGTCAAGTCCAACGACAGCTGATTCCACTAGTCCTACTACTAGTAGTTCCACCAGTCCTACGACCAGTTCTTCCACTAGTCCTACCACCAGTACTTCCACCAGTCCATCAACAAGTACTTCGACTAGTCCTGCCACCAGTACAACAACGACTACTTCCACCAGCCCATCCACAAGTACTTCGACCGATACCAGTTCCAGCTCCACAAGCACATTTACTAAGGCAGAAAGACGTCGCCTATTGAAAATTATCGCTAACTTGAGAGCTGAGCGTCGCATCTTGAGAGCTCAGCTTCGCAACAAAGGAGTTCGTACAATCGTAATCCGGAAAACGCGCGTCGTCAAAAAGAAAAGTGGTTGAATGATTTAGGAGAAATCTCCCAAAATCTAAAAATATATTTTCGCGACTATATAAAAAAAATACAAAAATTTCAAGAATAATAACTTTGTTTTATATTTTGTGGGATGTTTGCAAACCAGACGCTTGTTAATTACTTTTTAATTTTGATTTCAAAATGAGTACGCAACTTTATTCAATATGTGTCCAACATAAAAGTTCACATATTCCAATAATTACCTATAACATTGATGAACTCATTTTATTAGTAGTTCCTTAATCAGTAGATTCAAGAATTTTTGATACCAACATCACGGTAAATCATTTCTCTCGAATCTGTGAAATCATCTAAAACGAAATTACTAAAACCATTGAGATCTTGCTTTTGTTTTAAAAATAAATTTGTGTACGTAAATAAGCTAATCTTTCGCGCAATAATAGAAATTTTCCACTAGCTAAAAAAAACGTCAGGTAAATAATAAATATTTATTTTTCAATTCGTACAAAATTTGTACACACACATTTAGTATGCCATAAAATCTAATAGAACGTCTTATTGATACAACTGATTTTATTTATCAACAACTGATCTTTTTAATGTACATTGAAAATAACACTATTTGGATATAAAAGGCTTGTAACTTTCGTAATATAATCATTAAGAAGCTTAACCATGCGTTTTACATTGGCTTTAGTGATCGCTCTCGTCGGCTGCCTGGCCGTTGTTCGATGTGCTGACACCGACTCTTCGGATTCTTCTGCCACCTCTTCAGCAGATCCCAGCACTGATTCATCTTCTTCAGACACCGCTTCCTCAGACTCCACTTCTTCGGACTCCACATCTTCAGACACCAGTTCCTCTGACACCAGCTCCTCTGACAGCAGCTCTTCTGACTCCAGTTCTTCTGACTCCAGTTCTTCTGACTCCAGTTCATCTGACACCAGTTCCTCTGCTACCACTGAATCACCAGAAGCTGAAAGACTTCAGCTTTTAAAAATCCTCGAGCTCGTGAAAGAACGCAATGCAGAAAAACGTCGTTTGCTCGCCGACCGCTTTCACATTGGCGTGGTTGTAAACAAACGTTTTAACCGCGCTTAAAAAGAATAGACTTTTAGATAGGATATCTGTTTAAGAGTCAAAATATGCAAATTGATATCAATAAAATGATAATAATGATAGTTCCAAGTTTTTTTATAATGTCTTATAGAAGCTATATATCTGTAGACATCTTTAAACAGAATATAATGAATTTTGTGCATTTTTCACTTCTATCATAATTGTTCATCTCGTCAGCTGCCTGCACGTTATTATATGCGCGATACCAAAGTGAATCCCTTCATTAGTTTCTTAAAAGATCCTTCCCCGAGTCCTTCCACGAGTACCTTCATCAGTCCATCAACAACTTTGCACTTTTGACTTTAGAAATTATAGTATATTAGAAAATTAAAGTGATTACTTTAATGTTTAATTTTTATTATTAATGAGCTGAATATTGAATAATATCACTCAATATAAGAATCTAAAATGATGCAAATATCTGATATTATTGACAAATTATTTAATATTAGTTCAATGCCAATCTATCGCAATTAAAAGCAAGATTTTTTTCATAGTATAAGCAATAAGCTTGTATCAATCTATTTTTTATATACAAATTATTCAATTGACAACTCAACTATTTCTTTTTAAACCTGGAAAACTAAGCTTGCTATTGATTTTGCGTAGGTGGAAGTGAGCGTGGCAGTAATCTAAAATAAATTGGATTTGATAGAAAAATGTTGTTTATTCATTTAAGTTTTATCTCTTGAAGTCCAATACTTTTTGTTACGGACATACAAATTGGAAGATAATGAAACAAGCAGACATGGCTGTCTCTATGAGCTGGAAAATGTATACATTTCAATATAATTTTATTATCTTTTTGAGTAATAGAATAGAGAACATTTACAAGTAAAAAAGTAAATATTGCACTATAGCGTATTTGGTGAAAGCGTTACAATAATTACGAGAATAGGATCTTTTCGTTTGGAGCTCGTTGAAATTGGAACACTTTCCATGTATAAGTTTAATAAAATGCTCAGCTCAAACATTACTTTAAGAGTTTCTTGCGAAGATGAGAATTAGTCCAAGCCAAAGCAAATTAAAAAAGCGAGCAATTGTTATGTGTTAAATAGAGTAAACACAAATAAGAGAATCTTGAACCCAAAAATAATAACTTTCCATTACTACACCTTGCTTAAAAAAAAATAAAACAAACAGAATATTAACATTTTGTTTCTAGCAAAAAATATATGAAAACTGTGCTTAAGTATTACAGAATTCGAAGAATATATCTATTTAAACAACTGTTGCAAAATGAGCTACCTAATTTTAGCCCCAAACGATCAAGCCAAGTGCTATAAAAGCCTTGTAACTTTCGCAATCTAATCATTAAGAAGCTCAACCATGCGTTTTACATTGGCTTTAGTGATCGCTCTCCTCGGCTGCCTGGTCTTTGCCAGATGCGCTGACACTGCCACCACCGCTGACCCGTCATCGACGCCTACAACCGGCTCTTCCTCAACTCCAGCGGCTAGCAGCTCCTCGACTCCAGCAGCAAGCTCTTCCACCAGCCCGTCTACCAGTCCATCCACAAGTCCTTCCACCAGCTCCTCCACAAGTCCCTCCACTAGCCCGTCTACTAGTCCTTCCACCAGCTCCTCCACAAGTCCTTCCACCAGCTCCTCAACAAGTCCTTCATCGACCTCATCCTCAAGTCCTTCCTCGACCTCATCCACAAGTCCTTCCACCAGTACCTCAACAAGCACCAGCACCACAGCCGAAACAACCGAGGAAGAAAGACTTCAACTCTTAGAAATTCTCGAAATCCTGAGAGAGAGACGCGCTCGCCAAGCAGCTCTCAGGCGTGAACGTGAAGAAGGCGGCTTCAGGCGTGGTCGCTTAGAAGGTGGCTTAAGGCGCCGACGATTTGGCAGAGAGAGGTTCGCACGTCGCGGTTGATTGACCCGGGATAAAAATGCAGAATCTATTTACATTTTGATTTTAATAAAAAACTACTAACAAAAGCATAATAATGTCGTTCAATTATAGATTTTTTTATTTATAGATCAGCCTAATCGAAACACGTTTTCACGTTTCGCAAATACCACTTTTGGAATTGCCAAAAAATATTCTTTCATAAATATTTTTTGGCATATGTCTTAAAATAATTGCAAAACAAATATATACAAGTTTGCCAAGCACGCTTCAAATGAGCAAATAATATCTGACAACAAAGCAATGCCAAAATGAGCCGAACAGAAAATATATTGAAACAATTGATTTATTAAAGAACACTTGCCATATGGACAACTTAGACAATCAATGAATTTGCAATAAAAGTCAGACGACTTTCTCAATCTAATTAAGAAACTTAACAATGTGTTTTGCCTCTCGTCAGCTACCCGATCGTTGATAGGATTCAAGGATTTTAAACTCCGGCATCTAGAGTAAATTCTTTCTCTCAGATTCTGTGAAATATTTCTAATTGCAATTAGCAAAACCATTGAGTCTGTGCTATTGTTTTCAAAATAAATTTTTGTACGTAAATAAGATAATCTTTAGCACAATAATAGAAATTTTCCACTAGTTAAAAGCACTTCAGGTAAATAAAACACATTTAAATATTTGTTTTCCACTTCGTACAAAATTTGTACACATACATTTAGTATGCCATAAAATCTAATAGAACGACTTATTGATTCAACTGATTTTATTTATCAACAACTGATCTTTTTAATGTACATACAAAATAACACCATTTTGATATAAAAGGCTTGTAACATTCGTAATATATTCATTAAGAAGCTCAACCATGCGTTTTACATTGACTTTATTGATCGCTCTCATTGGCTGCCTGACCGTTGTTCGATGCGCTGACACCGACTCTTCGGATTCTTCTGCCACCCCATCAGCGGATCCCAGCACTGATTCATCTTCTTCAGACTCCACTTCCTCAGACTCTTTTCCTTCGGACTCCACATCTTCCGACACCAGTTCCTCTGACACCAGTTCTTCTGACTCCAGTTCTTCTGACTCCAGTTCTTCTGCTACCACTGAATCACCAGAAGCTGAAAGGCTTGAGCTTTTAAAAATCCTCGAGCTCGTGAAAGAACGCAATGCAGAAAAACGTCGTTTGCTCGCCAACCGCTTTCACATTGGCGTGGTTGTAACCAAACGTCTTAATCGCAGTTAATTGGCCTAGACTTTAAACTCGGATCTGTTTCTAAGAGTCAAAATATGTAAATTGAGTTCAATAAAATGATATTAAAAGCAATAATTACATGGGTTTATTCTTAAATCATAAAGGGACGATATATCTTCTAAAATTTGTAAGGTAAACAATGCCTGACAACCAAATAATGAAAAACAATCAAGAAAGCTATAGCCGAGTGTGCTCGACTGTGAGATACCCGCTACCCATTTCAAATAAAAGCAAAATATTGCGAAATTTTTCTCAAAATATACCAAAATAATATACCACAAAAATACTATGAATGTGTCAAATGATATATTTGGTATATTGGTTTGGTATCACATTCAAGATATCCTATAGAGTGCAAAATATACCAGATTGTCCCTTAGTAAGGAAACCTTTTTGCCCATATAAAAGTTTTTCTTTAATAACTTCGACAATTTTTATCTAATCGCATCCAAATTTTCAGGAATCACAAAGACTTTAGTTATTATTCAACTCTAGCTTTAAAAATACGCAGAAGTAAAATTTTGAGGCAAACTTGATCTGCGTGCAAATACAACAAATGCTGTAAAAAAAAAATATAGCTCTACCTCGTATAGTCTCTAAGATCCAGAGCGGATGGTAAGAGGATCGTTCTTCGTAGTTGAACGACAAACACAGAGGCAGAGTCAAAATATCCAATTAAGTTTGAAGAAAATGCTAATAGAGACTTCTGCTATGTAATACTAATACAGAATATGTGCTTCTGTATAGATCTAAATTATTTTCTTCAAATGACAGCCTGCATTCGTCTGAGGTATATATTATTAAAATATATGGTAAATGCGTAGAACATATACGCGAGAAAAGAAAAGGAACATTTGACTCTCTTGACTCAAATAATGATTTAATGGCGATCCTTCTAACTATGTGAAAATACATAATAGCTTTTTAAGTAATTTACGTAAATTTAATACAATAAGTACGCTGCTGACATTTTGATTGTTTTAGAGCCTTTACATTTACGTAAGTGTGTCTAAATATATCGATCATATTTTAGTACTTCTTCAACAGATTGGAAAAAGTGCATATATCACCATTGCTCGTTTAAAAATAACTGTTGTTACGTATATCGATAAACATTGTATAATCTTAAGAGTACCAAAAAATGGCAGTGCTTCACGTTTTATTAAAAATGTGTAAGTACCTACTATATAAGCTTAACTTAAAAATATAGTAACAATTTAATTACGGAATATTCCTAACATATGTTTCAAAATATTTACTTTGTAAATAAATTGAAGACACGCGAAACCAATCCTATTGTATGTTATTATGTCCCTGTGATTTTTTCAATAGGCCAACAAATCTCTATTGAAACAGCTGGTTATAGTGGGATCTCTCTTTTTATTGAGCATCAAATTTTGCTATATAAGTCTGCCAACTTTCTTTAATCCAATTATTAAAAAGATTTACAATGCGTTGTGCCTTCGTTTTAGTTATTGCTCTCATCAGCGGCCCGATCGTTGCTAGATGCGCCTCAACTGATACTACTGGAGGCTCAACTGATACTACTGGAGGCTCAACTGATACTACCGGCGGCTCAACGGGTTCTACCGGGAGCACAACGGGTACTACTGGAAGCTCAACAGGTACTACCGGCAGCTCTACGGGTACTACCGGCAGCTCTACGGGTACTACTGGAAGCTCAACAGGTACTACCGGCAGCTCTACGGGTACTACCGGTAGCTCAACAGGAAGCTCTACGGGTACTAACGGTAGCTCAACAGGAAGCTCAACATCCACCCCAGCAGGCAGCTCCGCATCCACATCGTCAGGGACCCCAGCAGCTAGTACTTCCACCGGTACTTCCTCCAGTCCTTCCACGACTCCATCCACAAATACTTCTTCTTCCGATACCAGTTCCAGTACCACAAACGATGCAGCGGAAGTCGAGAGACTTCGCCTATTGGAAATACTTGATCGATTAAAAGCTCAGCGTCGCCGCATGAGAAACAAGCTTCGCAAATCAAGAGCTCGTGCAGCCGCGATCCGAAGAAGGCGCAACGCTGTAATTAATAGGCGTCAACGCCAACGCAGAGGTAGAATCAATCGCCGTGGTTGAAAGATTCAGATTAGGCGCTCAATACAGATAATATTATATTAATAAAATATACTAATAATGCAAGCATAATTATAGTTGTTTTTATCGATTGCTATAGATTGCTATACCGATCTACATAATATAGTACACCTTTAGACTCCTGCATCTTTTAAGAGTAAGAGTGTAAAATTTAGCTTATCATAAGTGCGATCTTAATTATTATGTTGTTGCTAATACAAAGTTAACTGACTAAGTAAGCCACAGACAAGTGTGTTGACAATGAGATATCCGCTACCAGTATTCAATTATATATTCGTATTGCAAAGGTGGTATTATAATTGAAATATACCAAATTGGTCTACTTAAAATATACAAAAATAGAGGTTCCAATATACCAGATTTTCAGCAAACTCAATAAATGGTTTTGACAATTGTTTTTTGAATGACTTTTAAGTTTTTTATTTGATTGCAACCAAATTTTCAGAAATCTTAAGGTTAATAGTCAAAATTGTTAAAGCCAAAAATATCTTTACTATTCTTGTTTTTGCGTGGGCGTGGGAAGTGCTGTGAGTAAATTTAAAACAAACTTGATCAATTTCGATAAGCTTATAAAATCCTTTAAAAAAAAATTAAAGAAAAGACTTAGTAGTATAATTTACTCTTACGCATTATGCATATATTGTGGCTTGATAAACATTCTTCGATCATACGAGGGTATTATTAATTATGAACTCAGCACCTACTTTAAAATGTAGTCTTTTCTTAATTACGGAATATTCCTAGCATGCGCTACATATGCTTTCAAATATTTGCTTTCTAAAAAAATTCAAGTCACGCAAAACAAATCCACATTGCAATACACACAAAAGATACAATAGATAGAATAACAAATAGATTTTAGCACTTCTCTAAGTAAGCTCTAAGTAAACAGTTTCATTATTTAGAACACAAGTGATGGTTCGATGTCCCTGTGATTTTGTTAATAGATCAACAAACCTCTATTGAAACAGCTGTTTATAGTGGAATCTCTCTTTTTATTGAGCATCAAATTTTGCTATATAAACCTGTTAACTTTCTCAATCAAATCATTAAGCAGCTTAACAATGCGTTTTGCCTTCGTTTTAGTTTTTGCTCTCATCAGCGGCCCGTTGGTTGCTAGATCCGCCACAACGGATCCTACCGCAGACCCGACAACAAGTCCAGCAGCAACTCCAACAACAAGTCCATCAGCAACTCCAACAACAAGTCCATCAGCAACTCCAACAACAAGTCCATCAGCAACTCCAACAACAAGTCCCTCAACAAGTCCATCAACAAGTCCCTCAACAAGTCCAACGTCAAGTACTCCGGCTTCTACAAGTCCTGCCAGTTCAACCAGCCCGACCTCAGCAACATCCACCCCAGCAAGCAGCTCAACATCCACATCGTCAGGAACCCCAGCAGCCAGTTCTTCCACCACCGACACCAGCTCCAGTACCACCAGCGATTCAGCGGAAGCCGAAAGACTTCGCAAAATCATTAGGCGCCTGAGAGCTGAGCGTCGCCGAATGAGAAATGAGCTTCGTAGATCAAGAGCTCGTACAGCCGCGATCCGAAGAAGGCGCAACGCTGCAGTTAATAGGCGTCTACGCGAACGCGCCATTAATCGCCGTGGTTGAAGGATCCAATAATGACGATCAATATATATATATCAATAATTTCAAAGTAATAAAATATAAATAATGCAAGCATAATAATCGTAGTTTTCATACTGGCTGCAAGCATAGATAACTTTGTGCCGGCAGAATATATATCCATAATCAGCGTCAACTCTCTGAACACGCAGATAGACTGTTTAAGATAAAGCTATAATTTATTTCAACAGTACCAAGTTTGTCTATAATCCTTGCTACGCCCACTTCCGACCCCGAGTGTCGACAGAAATCAAAAGTGTTGCAAATTTTACTACAGACAATAATAAAAATTGTGTTACTTATTTAAGCAATATTCTGTATTATAAATTTCGCTTACTGCAATCGGGTCTTAGCTGATTTGGGTGATAATCTGGTATATTTTGACCTCTATGAAATATTTCAGATGGAGTTTCTCACCGATTGACCAAATATGACCTTCGGTACGCTTTCGTGTTTTTCTGGTATATTATTTGGTATATTTTAAGAATAATAACTCACTGTTTTGATTTTATTCAAAAGGGTTGAATATTGCTATTTCTATAGATCGCTATACCGAACTAGCTAATATTATGTCTAACTGACGATGAATTTATTTTATCATTAGTCTTGCATCTTTTAAATCATTTAAGCTAACTTATTCAGAGTTCTTTATAAGTATTAATAATTACAAGGAAGTACCCAATATATAAATGTGCCGACTGTGGGATATCCGAAAATATATTTTTAGCACAAAAAGATCGCTGCAGTCATTTTGATAGTACTGGACCCTTTACTTTTAAATGTATCTAAATCAATCTACTATTTAAACTACTTCCACATTCCACTCATATTGAACTGATTCGACTTCAACAGATTGAAGGAAGTGCATATTGATTGGATTGACTTTTTAATAAAGGTGGTTGGCCTCGGCCACCAACATCTTGCCGTCCCTGTGGGGATGTTGTGATGTGATGCTCTGAATTTTACAGGTAGTCCTTGGACAACTTGCCCAAATGGTTCTGTATGAGCCCACTGCCTAAGATTAGAGTTGAATATAACATAATGGGAGCTTATGAATAAGACAACACTTACATAAAAATTTGGTCATATTTTAATTACAGAATATTCCCAAATGCGAGCCACATGTTTCTAAATATTTGCGTTGTAAATAAAATGGAGACGAGCGAAACCAATCCTATTGTATTATGTACCTGTGATTTTCTTCAATATATCAACAAATCTCTATTGAATCAGCTGATTATAGTGATATCTTTTTTTTCGATGCGCATCGAATTTGGCTATATAAGTCATGCCAAATTCTTCAATTCAAATATTAAAAAGCTTCACAATGCGTTTTGCCTTCGTTTTAGTTTTTGCTTTCATCAGCGGCCCGATCATTGTTAGATGCGCCTCAACTGATACGACTGGAGGCTCAACTGATACTACCGGCGCCTCAACGGGTTCTACCGGGAGCACAACGGGTACTACTGGTAGCTCAACAGGCAGCTCAACGGGTACTACTGGAAGCTCAACAAGGTACTACCGGCAGCTCAACGGGTACTACCGGTAGCTCAACAGGAAGCTCCACGGGTACTACCGGTAGCTCAACAGGAAGCTCAACATCCACCCCAGCAGGCAGCTCAACATCCACATCGTCAGGGACCCCAGCAGCTAGTTCTTCCACCGATACTTCCTCCAGTCCTTCCACGACCCCATCTACAAATACTTCTTCTTCCGATACCAGTTCCAGTACCACAAACGATGCAGCGGAAGTCGAAAGACTTCGCCTATTGGAAGTACTTGATCGTTTAAAAGCTCAGCGTCGCCGCATGAGAAACGAGCTTCGCAAATCAAGAGCTCGTGCTGCAGCGATCCGAAGAAGGCGCAATGCTGCAATTAATAGGCGTCAACGCCAACGCAGAGGTAGGGTCAATCGCCGTGGTTGAAGGATTCAGTGAAGACGTTCAATATAGATAGTAAATAAATAAAATATAATTAATTGAGGCATAATAAGCATGTCTTTGTTTTCAATGTATACAATTTGTTATTTACTCAACACCTACTTTAAAAATAGTCCTCATTCAATTGCGAAATATTCGTAACATGCGCAACAAATGTTTTAAAATATTTGCTTTCTAAAAATATTGAAGCCACGCTAAGTAAATACACACTTTAACACAAACATGGAAACACAATAGATTTCCGCCATTTTAGCACTTCTCCGCTGAGTAAACATTTTTAGTAAATAGAACATATATGGTATATTATTTTATTCTGTCCTTGTGATTTTGTAAAAAGATCAACATCTCAGTATTGAAACAACTGGTTATAGCGACATCTTTCTTTTTGATGAGCATTGAATTTTGCTATATAAGTCTGCCAACTTTAGCAGTCTAATCATTAACAAGCTTAACAATGCGCTTTGCCTTCGTTTTAGTTTTTGCTCTCATCAGCGGCCCGATCGTTGCTCGATGCGCCACAACTCCGACGGCCAGTTCTTCAACCACTCCGACAAGTTCTTCAAGCACTCCGGCATCCAGCTCTTCAACCTCTCCGTCCTCCAGCACTCCGGCATCAAGCTCTTCAACCTCTCCGTCATCGTCTTCAACAAGCACGCCGTCATCCTCTTCATCCTCCAGTAGTGATGCGACTACTACTACCACTACTGCTGCCCCCACAACAACTACCACCACCGCAGCCACAAGTACTTCTTCTACTTCCTCAACTTCTTCTTCTAGCACCTCAAGCGTCGCAGCAGAAGAGAAAAAACTTCGCAAATTAATTAGGCGCCTGAGACGTCAGAGTCGCAAGATGAAAAAAGAGCTTCGCAGATCGAGGGAACGTGCAGCCGCGCTCCGAAGGCGCAACGCTGCGGCAAGAAGACGCCAACGCGCAAATAGGGCCAATCGCCGTGGTTGAAGGATCCTGTGAAGACACTCAATAAACATAATTTTAAATTCAAATATACAAATAATAATGCAAGCATAATAATTGTGTTTTGTTTATTAACTGATAGTTCTATGTATGTGAACATAGGTGTTCATAAGTTCATGGCCATGTAGTATTCAGTTTCTTAATGTTCTTTCGTTAGTGCTGGACTTGATAGGTGAAAGGATTCATATGATTTGTATTTCTTGTTGATTTTTGTTGTCTTGGGAGCAGCGAATATGTCTCTTTCAAGGTTCATTGGTTTCTCGACTGTTGACTCTTATAATGCCCTTTTATCCTTTGGGTGGTGACCATAAAATGAAAATATGTCGACCTAAATATCTATGTATGTGCGTACGTATGTGATATGATATTAAAAATCGGGCATAAAGGATGAATTTCTATTTAAGCATATGAAAAAATTCGGTATATCTTTCTTTCTAATGATAATGGATATACAAATATGCTTAATGTAATCCGAGATATCTCATCATATCGATTTTGCCAAATTCTAATAATGTAATAGGTCTTATTTATGTACCCAAATACAGAGTTCAAGATTCATTCCAAGTGTATAATTAACTTAGCACCTACTTTGAAATTAGTTCTCTTTTAATGATCCTTAACACTTCCAACAGTACTTATACCTGCCCATCCATAAGCTCTTCTTATTCAAGCACTACAAGAGATTCAGAGGAAACCGAAAGAATCTTTGTTGGTTTATCAATTAAAATGGATAATCTTAGAATATATTACATCATTATGCATATCGAGCTAATTCATATAACTGGTGATAATTATAGTACCTTATTTCACTCTTAAATTTTTTTAGACATGTACCTCGAACATCGAGAAGCTTCTGAAGTTTGATTATTAATAATAAGAATTGTGGGATACAAGCATTAAACTTATGCTTACAATTAGGAATGCACGAAGCACTCTACAAAGAAAACGATAGGCACTAATTCACATTAGAAAAAATTTTTAATTTCAAGAAAAATGCTGTCAAAATCAACGAATATTCTTTTGACGCCATGCAAATAAAATTTGAAAACTCACTAGTTAATCACGTTATAGTGTTTGTTCGCGTAAGACGCAACGCCTTCTGAAGGAGAAAATTGACTTTGACTGTTTCCAACAATATAGTTACAGATTGGACTGTATTTAATAAACTAAGGTATTTCAATCTGCGTTTGATTAATTGTGTTGATGCGATTTTGATGCATATATTTCATTAGTAGTTTAAAAACTCTTTTTCAGTATAATTATTGTATTCTTCTCATTGTCTTCATTCGCATTGTCAACTACACATCTTTTTCTTTGGAGTCTGCGAGCTTTTCCATAAATACAATTAGTATAACACTTTGTTTTATGCTTATTGTTTTCGAAATAAATACACTTATGCTAACAAGGCAGTCTGTCGCTTAATAATAGAAACTTTCCACTGGCTAAAAGCTCCAAACGCAAATATAAATCTAATGATCAGTTTAGTGCTCCGCCCAAATTGAGAGTTGGACTACAGGCACAAAGTCGGTATTGAAACAACTGGTTATATTTATGTGTAATTGTGACTTTTTTTAGTTAAAGATCGGTCCATTTTTCTATAAATAGCTTAAACCTTTCACAGTCTTATCATTTAGAAACATAACCATGCGTTTAACATTGGCTTTATTCATCGCTCTCGTCAGCTGCCTGATCGTCACTAGATGCGCGGACACCACCTCTTCGGATTCTTCCACCACCTCATCAGTGGATGTCTCCAGCAACTCTACTTCTTTGAACTCCACTTCCACAGAGTCCACTCCTTCGGAATCCCCTCGTCCTTTACTTAAGGGCCGTCTTCACATCGGCGTCATTATTAACAATCGTCTCCATCGCCGTTCGTAGACCTAGAACGAAATTGAATAAAACGATAATAATGCATGCTTAATTAAATAGTTTTTCTACAATTTTTTATGGAATCAATAAATCTATAGAGATACGTGTGTAAATTGAATTAAATAAATTGAATAATATCTGACGTCAATGTCGCAAATCCGAAGCGAACCCATATTGAAGCAATTTTTTATATTAAAGAATTCCTGCCATAGACAATTTGTACAACGATTTTATAATAATATTTTATGTATGTTGATTAGATGGAGTCTTAACTTTAAACAGATTCTCCTGAATCATAAAGATACTTCGCCATTTGACCATATGAGCGTCTTCTGTTTAGAATGCGAATATCGAATGAAAAGGTAAATTTCTTGTGTTCGTTAATTAGTTTTTTGTAGCTTGAGTATTCAGACCACCCTGTGCAAAAAATTGCCATTCACAATATTCGACAAAAATCCCATTTCTTTTGGTTTTCACAAAATTTGGTCACACTACGAGTAAATGGAATTAACTATGTCATCGATCCTCAACGTCACAAGCTAAATTCTTTAATTAAATTTCTTGGATTAAATCTAACAATAAGTTATCTTCTCTTTAAATTAATAATAATTTATAGCTCTATCAAACTGTTGCTTGCTCTAAGGCTCACTAAGGCTAAATTGGTAGATCATTACTATGCAGAGGACAATTTTTTATGAGTACTCGTATTAGATGTTTAGGATGCGAATAAAAAATGAAAAGGTACTTTCTGTCTTCGTTCTTTAACAGCTTGAATATTCAGACCAGTTGAATCAATTGCTATTCACACTATTTGAAACAAATCCCAACGCGTTTGGTTCTCACACAATTTGGTCACACTACCCCATTGAATTTTTTTGTCAACTAGTTCTAGTTCCCAATGTTTTTAAATAAAAGAACAACGATTTTAAATTTCAGGGAAAATAGAAGCTTAATGGAAATAAAGACGTGTGAAGCCATTAACATGTATAAGTAATAATCACATTATTTGGTATTTTTTAGTACTTATTAGGGAAAATGAAATACTTTTATTCCGAAATTTAATTGCGGTTTATAATAAACATCACATCGACGTTCGAATAAACAGAATGTAAAATAGACTATTTTAAACCGAAAAATTTATTTAATGCGCCTTTAATAAATAAATTTAGTCAGCTCACCAAAATTCCTTTAAAAGCAAAATTATTACGTTTTACCACATGTTTTCACCATCAGCACATTCCATCCCTTCAAGTATGCCAAACCCTAGGCTTATGCCAATTGTTTTTAAAATAATATCACTTATGCAAATAAACCAATCTGTAACCAATAGAAATGTTCCATGAGCTAAGAGCCTCTAACGCAAATAGAACTATAAATGTAAATATCTGTTTTGCAATTTGCCCAAATTGGGAGTTGGCCAAAAGATCAACAAAACAACATTATAGCATTACATAAAATCGAACAAAAAGTCGCTATTGAAACAACTGGTTATATTCATAAACAGTTGGGACTGTTTTACGTGAAATATCAAGGCATTTTGCTATAAAAGGCTTGTAACTTTCGCAATCTAATCATTAAGAAACTTCACCATGCGTTTTACATTGGCTCTAGTGATCGCTCTCGTCGGCTGCCTGGTCGTTGCTCGATGCGCCACCACTGCGGATCCTACAACCCCCACTACTTCAGATCCTACTACTTCACCGACTACTTCAGATCCTACTACATCGACGTCCACTTCAGATCCTACTACCTCACCGACTACTTCAGATCCTACTACATCGACGTCCACTTCAGATCCTACTACATCGACGTCCACTTCGTCTAACAGCACCACTTCGACTAACAGCACCTCAACTGCTTCAACAGAGGCTCAAAGACTTGAGCTTTTGAAAATTCTTGAACTCATAAAAGAACGCAAGGAGAAGGCAGCAAAAGCAAAACGTCGTGTAGTAGTAGTCAAGGTGGTTGAGCCTCGCACCGTTGTGAAGAAGGAAGCAGTAGTCGTCACAAGAAGGATCGTTCGTCGTGGTTAAATAAACTAGACGGAAGTCTAAGATTAAAAAAAAAATGTATATTGATTTAAATAAAATGCTAATAGATCAAGCAAAATTGAATTGTTTTATTATTATATGCTCATATTGAAAAAAACAAGCATTTACACACTTTTTCCAGTAGCAAGAATTCATTGGTCGAGTGATATATAAGAAAATAAAGGCCATCTAAGTAATACGTATAAGTAATACGTATACGTGAGACATATATTTATATACATACATATTTAATTGATTTAAGTACTACAAATTGTGCGTATATGATTTATGTTTATATGATTTCAAATAATTTCCATAGCCATACTTTTAAAGTGAATTTATTCTACGTATACGTAATATGTAAAAGTGTGGCTGACAAAGACAAATGTTAGTGTGAAATTTACTATTCGAGTATATACCTGAAATCGGCAATGCTTCTTGTTCCACTGGAAGTCAATAATTAACTATTAACTCAGCATCTGCTTAAAAATGTGGTCTTCTTTTAATTGCGGAATATTTCAAATATGCGCAACATATGTTTTAAAATATTTGCTTTGTAAATAAATTGAAACAGCGCAATATAAATATCCACGCTTCAGCATATAAATAGAAAGAGTAGAAATCTACCATTTTAGCACTTCTCCACTGAGTAAACAAATTCAATAAATAGACGCAAATTATATTATTATCTTTGCGATTTGGTCAATAGATCAACGTTGCAAACTATGGAATCTGGGAAATTCCCTATTGAAACAGCTGGTTATACATATCAAAATATTTCTTTTTGATGAGTCTCGTATTTTGGTATATAAGCCTGCCATCTTTCCCAATCCAATCATAAAGAAGTTTAACAATGCGCTTTGCCTTGGTTTTAGTTTTTGCTCTTGTCAGCGGCCCGATCGTTGCTAGATGCGCCTCAACGCCAACCGCCTCCTCCTCAACCAGCCCGACAAGCAGCTCAACAAGTCCAACAAGCTCTTCTAGCACTCCGGCTGCTTCTACAAGTCCTACCAGCAGTTCGTCAACCAGCCCGACTAGTTCAACCGCCACCACGACCACAGCTCCAACTACCACTACCACTACTACTGCCAGCGCTACCACAAGCTCAAGCTCAAGCTCAAGCACAAGCTCAGACACGACCACAACCACATTTACGGCAGCCGAAAGGAGACGCTTGCTGAGAAGAATTCGTCGCTTAAGGCTTAAAAATCGCCGCTTGGAACGTCGTCTTCGTGAAAGCTCCAGAGGCTGCAGAACCGTACGCAGAACTCGCCGTGAGAACACAAGTGGTTCAACTGGTTCAACTGGTACAAGGCGTCTAGTACGTGTACGCAGAGGTAGAATCAATCGTCGCGGTTGAACAAGTTACGAGTATTGTCATTTTCAAGTGAATAAAGTATACACAATGCAAGCATAAGAATCATCGTTTGATTATCGATAGCTATGAATGCTCATAGATTAAGCAATTATCATCTCCAGCTCCTTATAGTTAGTTCTTCATTATCTCCAAGCATAAGTGTGCTTCTAGATCGTCTTTCAATCGTTCCACTAGCCCAATAACTAGAAGTTCCTCCAGCCTAGAAACACTTCTACTTCTTTTACTTCAGTTTTAGCACCAGAAACACATTTACAGTGGCAGAAAGACTTCGTCTATTGAACATCATTTCCGGCCGGAGAGTAAAGCAACTACGCTAGAGAACCCAGATTTGCAACAAATCAATAGCTCCAAAAATCCTAGTCAGGTCAAATGGCGAAGTGGGTTTAGAATTGAGGATAATACTCTCAAAGTTTATGACTCCATGTAGTCAAAATATACAAAATATCAGTATAACGCCATTCAATTAATTTTAATGACACAAGCTCAAGTCATCATCGTTTGTTTATCGATACCTATGAATGTTCATAAATCAAGCTATCATCTCGAACTGCTTATAGTTCATAGTTACATTCTTCATCGTAGAAATGTATATGCTTGGAGTATCTCCAAACTCAAGTGTGCTCTTAAAGTTGAATTGACAACAATCACAATTGTTGAACGGAAACAAAAAGGAGTCGTGCATACAATTACGTATGCTTATTGTGGCACATCCGGCAGAGAAAACAACATGTACCAAAATCCGTATGAGGCTCATTAGAAAAGTTTTTTGGTCATGGAGGCAGAGCAACCAGAATTGACCATAAAATAAATTGAAGTCGGCAACCAAAGGCAAGCAAATGAATTCGAGTGAAACAGGTGGAACAAAAAGCATAACAACTGCAGCGTGACAAACAATGGGACAGTTTGAAATGGGTTCAGGGATGGCATGTAATGCTCCTGTTCTCCTGGTCATGTGTCAATGTAGCGGACTACATTGCGACAACGACAACGACAACGACGAGGAAATCGTCGTGTAGAGGTCGAGTTCTATTGCGACAGCGACGGCGGCTCCCCAGGGTGGCAGAGAGGCGATAAGAACAACGAACTGCGATAGTGTCACAAAACAAATAAGTTGCCTAAAAACCGCAAAACCAACAGCAACAAACTGGACACGACACGACACGGCAACAACAACAACAACAACAGCAATGACCACTAATGTTCAACCGCACACAAATAAAGAGATAGAGAGAAAACATATAGGGATATACAGTATGTTATATACATACCTAGAGAGAAAGAAGAGGGATTGGAAAGGGTTATCAGGGGATGTCACGCGGTTGCAATTGCATTGTCAAAGTTTTATAGGCTCATGGAAAATGCTGAGCTTTTTCTTTAAAGTTTAAACTATTAAGTTGAAAGTAGCAAGTAAAATGAGTAAGTAATAATGTAAGAAATTATACTAAAAAGATTAGAAGAACGCAAGTTATCGAATTGTTATTAACGAGTTGGATTAGAATAAAATTTTAAAAAGGATCTAAAAATCATAAAATATAGCAATAAATATAGTGAATTATATGCCGATTGCAACTACTCAAATGATTGCAGCGAATTGAAATCATTTATAGTAACGAGTCTCATAAAAAATAGCAAAGATTACTTTGAATAAACTGTGAATAAAAAGAATTATATGCTATAATATAATGCAAGCATTGCACTAAAAACTTGTTCTGTATGAATATTAGTAAATATCAAATAAAAAGTAAAGAGTGTCTTATTGAGTTGTCGTAATCATTCTAAGGATGCTTAAAAACTATTAGGTTATAAAGTATGTCACTCCAATGAAGTACTTTCTTTAAGACTTAACGGTGCGAAAGAAGATTAAGTACTTAAAGAAAATTAAGTCTCAAATTGGCGAGTAGCTGTAGCGATTAGGATAAGTAAAAAGTAACGAATAAGTAATAAAATTAAATATCGACCGCAATTGAATTTCCAGATCATCTTTCAATACACAGACAATAAATAAATGTAAAATGTAATTATTGCATTTCCCACTGTTTTTTATAAATACAGTCGGTAAATTTAATACAAAATATTACTAGTCACCGCTTTAAATTTCACTATCTAAGCACACAAAAGAAAAGGGAAAACCAGTGTGTCACGCCATTGAAGTTGCACTGTCAATGCTTTATTAGCACTTTCTTTAAGACTTAAAACGGTGAACTCTCAACTGGCGAGTAGTGCGTGAAGCGGCGAGTGAGAGTGACGAGTGACGAGTGGCGAGTGCTGCACTTTAATGGCATTGCCTACTTTGAGGCGCACACAATTTTTGAAGAGCTCCGTAAATATTTTCTAATAAATTTTGCACTCCCATTAGGAGGCGACCCTAGCAAACGACAGCCTAAGATTTCATTACGTTGCACTCGAGTGTTTCCTGCCAGTCTGCTCTACTCTGCTCTGCTCTGGTCTGGCCTTTCTGTTGACTGGCTCCGCCCACGTAATGAAAATTCTTGCTACGTAATTAGCAATGCTGCTGGGCCGTAAGAGGAGAAGAGAGGAGAGTGAAGAGCGGAGAGCGGAAAGCGGAGCGCTTCAAGTATTTGAGAGTGTTTTTAATACGCATCAACAAAAGTGGGCAATGCCAGCAACGAGGCGAGGAACGTTGGAAGAGGTGTCGTTGTCGTTGTCGTTGTTGAGCTGCTTCATTCACACTTGACATATGCAAATGTGCACTTTAAATGGATTTATATTGTACGTGGCCTGCCATTAGCCTCGATGTGCTTTCTTTTATTTTGTGGGTCGGCGTGGTCGTCAACTTCTAGTCTAGTAATTAAAGCCAAGAGACGAGCAATTTAAACAGCGGACGTTGTGATTGAAATACTCACACATCTAATGGGTCACAATGCAGTCACAATCAACAACAGTAGCAGCAGCAGCTCATTGTCTGCATTCAAATTATTTACACATTATCTGCAGAAGGCAGCCAAAAGGCAGCACTAAGATCTCTCCAGGGCATGTCATCCAGACAGTCAGAGAAACAGAGAAACAGAGAATGGGACGACTGAGCATTGTTATTTTAATAGTTTAAGTAACCATAATATGTTGAGTACTTTTTAATAAACTTGAAACATGAGCAAATGTTTTGTTTGTGCGCGTGCGGCACAAGGACACCAGGGACCAGGGAGCAGGAACAAGCAGCCAGGAACCAGGCAACCTCTACTACAAGTGTCTACACAGCACAGGCCAAGATTTATGCAAACCAAAATGTTGCCAAAAATTACAATTTAATGGAGTAGACACTGTGTTTTCCTTGTTGTTGTTCTCTGCGTATGCGAGTTTTGTGTGTTTGTGTGTGTGTGGCACATAATGAGCAGCGAACTTGCAACAGAAACTTGCACAAAGACACAACCTGAAAGTGCTTGTGGGGACTTCTTTTTTGGGCAGGGGGAGGGGCAGGGGCAAAGCAACAAAGCGTCGAATGGCCAACTGGCAATGTTAGCAAAAGTAACTTCTCTAATTTTGTAGGAAATATGAAGCCATTAAAGCTATGCAACAGACATGGAAAATGGCAACATCTTGACTGCGCCAAAGTCTCTAGTCAGCGTGCAACATGCCCCAGGCCAGGCCATGTGGAGCCTGGCGCCCTGTGAAAGTTGTCCTCGAGAGTGTGAAAATAAATTCTGTAAGAGTTGGAGGCCAACTCGTTTGCATGTTCTCTCCACTTCCAACTTCACTTAAAACATCTGTTGCATTTTTTTTTTCTATTGCAACAATTTATATGCACAAAGTGAATAATACAAAAAAAAAGAAAAAGAAAAAAATGGGGACAAACAACAACAACTAGTGTACACTTATACATATATTTAATTGCCAACTTTCAAGTGACAGGCAGCGAGAAAAATTACCAGTGCCGAGGTCGAAAGGACACATCCAGCAGCAGAAGTCCTTTCGCCATACAGACTATTCACATTCTGGCCAAGGCTTGCACTTAATCACTGCTGCCACCAGCTGTGCCAGCTCCGCTCTGTGGTTGTTAAGTCTCGACATTGCATCCAACTCTCTGACTCTCTGTGATTGTGATTCTGACTCTAAATCTGTCTGTCCCTTTTTTTTTTCATTATAACACAATTGTATGAAAATTTATCGGCTTGAAATTGAGACACCTGCGTGGGTCAAGTGAATTACGTTTGCTCTTTCGGTTGTACCATTTTTAAACGGGGTATATGAATGAATGCTCTTTGAATGTGAGCTTGCTGTTAAAGGTCTGATAACAACAAGCTCACAATCAAAAAGTATGTTCTCTTCAAGAATGTTCTTAATTTTTATATTATAACTAAGAATAATAGCTATTGATATTACCCATTAATTTTGTTGTTATATTGCCAACTAGTTTTATACATTTTATACATAACTTTATTTATTGAATTATTTTGGATATCACCTGCAACATCTAATTAGACTTAGTATGAAAGTCGAGTGTGCTCGACTGTGAGACACTTTGGCTTTGAAGAACAACAAATCAGTGCAAATCATCTAAACATTTACCAAATTAATATGCCGCAAAAATACAAAAATAATAAAGCGACAGTTATGTTTGGTATATTGGTGTAGTACTACATTTAAAATATACCATAGAGTGTAAAATATACCAGATTGTCCGTCAAAGTATCATACAAAATTATTTCTCAAGCAACTTCTACAATTTCTATCTGATCGCAACCAAATTTTCAGCAATCATTTTAGCTGAATTAATCAAAAAAAGGCTCTAGATTCAAAATTACACTTTGTATTACATTTTTATCGAATTGCGGGAGCGAAAATGGACTTGGCTGAAATATAACAATTGAAATAAAAAACGGATTTAAAATATTTGGATACAAAAAATTACTTGTATTAAAATAATAATAAAATTTTGTATTAACAATATCTGTCAGCTCTTTATTTTTTTTTTCTTAAATAAATTATAGCTTTACTTGACTTCATGTGTAAACGTCTTAATTACTAGTTTCTCTTACAATAAATCTTAAGTAAACACAAATCCCAAATTGAAGATTTAATTTAGTTTAATATCGTAATGTTTTATTCTGTAGGTACTTAAGCAATACTTCCTTGAGAAATCATATAACGAAATTATTCACGAGTAATGCAAGCATTAAGAGAGATGACATTAAGTCAAATAACATCCTTGATAATTGCAAGCTGCAATTGAGCTGAGAATTTCACGTGCGAAAATGAGGAGGAAATTGACGAAACGGAAATGAAATGTAAGAAAACGGTTGTTAAAATACGTTCACCGCAATGACGGCTGCATGAAATTAACTTAATTTTAATTTCCGTTGATTAATTGCATTGTCAGGCGAGATGAAATGTCCAGAGCGTGTCCCGGGCACATCAGGGAGAGAACTCAGAAAGAATCGAGAACGTTTTTGTAGCCCCCCCTCGATGGATGAAAACCGCATGCCAAGTGTTAAATGTCAGCCATGCTTTTTAATGCAATTGAGCGCAGCACATGTGAGTGCCATTTAATTAAAAATTAAAATAATATCAAATATATTTACATACTCGTTCACTCGTACTTGGATCGGGCGTGAACCAAATGTCATTTTAATTGCGACTGCAATACAGAGTTGAGGTTGAAAACTACTCTAACTCGTATTATTCGTACTATTCGGCGGGTGCTCGAATTTTCGAGGCATCTGAACTGAACTCTGTGCTCTGAATATCGCCAGAGCTACTGCCAACGATTGTTCTTCAAATTGCTTTTTAAGCACCGCGCAAATTTCATTGAAATTCCGTTTGCGCCTCGCCAATAATGTTGTACATTAAGTTGACTCTTTGTGTGTCTTTTTTGTTGTATAATATATTTTTGGTAGGTGTTTTTTTTTTTTTTTTGTTCTGAAAACATGTTGTTCTATTTGGAATTATATTTTGTTTTTTTTTTTTTTTGTTTTGGGCATGGCTATCTAGTGCAATGGATATTTATTTTTATGGTCTTGGGTGTTCCGAATTCGGGAATTAAATGAAACGTAAAAAGCTAACTGCTTCAAAAAGTTGCCTGCCATTTGCATAATTGTCCAATGCTCGCCCGTTGTCCGATAAACAGGTGTTCAACAGGATATTAAATGTTTTTTTTCTCCTTTGTTTTCTCCCCCCCAACTTTTTTTTAAGCAAACTATTGCGTAGAATGGTCTTAAGTGTGCACATTATCATGCCAAGCACACGCGCTTGTTGCTTCTTTTTCTTTTTTTGTTGTTTAGCCATTTGCATAAAAGGCGTGATAATTAGAGGCATGTGTTTTGGATAAATCATAAAGTGGTTCAGTTAAATGGAATTGCGCAGAGATAATGACTTCTGCTGGGTGGTCTGCCAAAGAAATACAATTTTGAAGAGCAAACAAATAAACTTTTATTACTTATGATTGACTTTTCAACTCTACCAATAGATGAGGAAGTTCTATGTTTCACGAACTATTTTTTGTTTTATTAAGTATTCATCGCGTCGTTGCTTTCTAATTTCGAATTATGTACGTAGAGCTACCTGCTCAGAATAGATGGACACATAGATAATATTCAGTAAACGCATTTTGATTTATGAATAATTACAGAAGGCACAGAAATTCATTACACGCATTCGAAATTAATTGCGTAAGCTTCTGAATTTCCCCACTTTTAAATGACATCATTATCTGATCTCACAATCAAATCAGCAATTAAAACTTTGATCTAGTTTTAAGGCAGTTATTGTGGCTCAACAAAATAAATAAAAATACTTTTCTAGTGACTAATCAAAAATGCATTTCTTAAGCTAAAAAAAGGAATGATTGCAACTGTCTTTAAAGAAGCCGCCGCACCACGTTGCGTATGATTAATGCATTTGTCGAGAGCACAAAAAAGGCTGCTAAAAGGAAGCTTCAGCAGGCGACAGCAGCTCAGACTGAAACAGAGCTCAATTAATGATGAAATGCACGTCGTGAAATTGAAGTTTGAGGGGGCAAGGAAAACTGGCAATAATTGACTTTTAAAAGGAAACAGGTGGCGCCCAACTCAAAAGACGTCAGCGCAAAAGCAAAAAAACAGAGAGCAACTGACGTCAGTTAAAGGAATGACTCAGATGTCTTCTATATAACTGAAACTACAGTAGTACAGCGAATGCAAGAGTATCTATTTTAGGCATCAGGATGAATCACAGAAAGACAGACATCGTAGGCTTCCTCTTCCGATACGATCCTCAGTTATCCGTTGAGACGTTCAGCAACAACTCCCAAAGCAAGTTGAAAGTCCATCTTATTTATGCGCTGCATGTCTTTGAGCATTATTTTTATTGTAATTCTCTAGGCGGCGGACTTTTATCAACGGCGATAAGCCGCACACGCACCCATAAACCTCGTTTCGTTTTCCAACCTGCCGGGTGTCCAACAAAATGACCTTAAAATTAAATGAGCAATTTTATTGTTATGGTCAACATGCGTGCATTATTTACGAGTAAATTTACCAACTCAACTATGCGCAAACGCAAAATAGAATAATAAATGTGCAAAAATAATTAGGCAAGTGCGGGTAATTCTTGCCTGACACTTTCAATTGAACATAGTCATAGGGTGATCGCATTAACCATAAACAGATCCATAAACTGACAGCTTCTCTCGCCTTGTCGTGTCTTCTTGTCTCGTCTTGTCTTCCGTCGCACAGTTCGCCATTCGATAATGCAAATTTTGATGTCGCTGATATCCAACTCATCGCAAACTGGTAACTGGCAACAGCCAACAGCCAACTGTCGACGACTGGCAACAGGCGGTTCGCACGTTCGGACTCAAGACTCAAGACCCGAGACGAGTCGAGTCGCTTCCAGGGAGAACCAATGCCGCATACTAAACAGGGGCGCTGAGGCCCCACTTTGGGTATATCCGAGTTTTTAGCAAAGCGAGCTCATTATGCTCATTTTGTATGCTTTTTTTTGCCAATCTGCTTTCGTATATAAATCTAACGCGTTCCGTTGGATAGTCATCACTTCTTTGGTGGAAACTTCAGTGTCAAGTTTAGCTCCTGCTGTGATCAGTGCGCGAATCTAATAAAATCTCAAAAAAAAAAACATACATCAAATTCCCTAATCTTGAAAAAGGATTTACCCCGACAAAAAACTTTAAAATCACTCCAATCAACATGAAGTTCAGTGTTGCGTTTGCTCTGTTGGTGATCGTCGGGTTTGTGGCCATCGGCGATGCTCTGCCTGCCAGGAAAAGTGAGTGATCAATTCCCCCCCCCCCCCCCAAAGAAAAAGGATACGCACAATAAAACTCCGAAAGAGTGAAATATATTCATCTCATGCTCATCTTATTCTCTCGTTACATCCACAACCATCCACAATTTCGACTTTACTGAAGATCGACAATACTTTGTTCCAGGAATGGTTTACTACCAGCAACCAGCCGCCGCTGAATGGTACGGTGCTGGCTCCGGTGTCGGACCCCAGCAGAGGATTATGTACATGCAGTATGTGCAGCCAGGACGCACTCATGCCCGCTCCACTCAGGCAGCCAGCGCCCTTGTGGCCGGCGAATCTGTTGCCACTGGCACCTATCTGAAGGGTAAGCCATCGACATGATTCCCATTATGCCATCCCGCACTCACTAACCAAAAAAAATCCCTAAAACAAAACTCCTCACATTTTCCCCTGTTGTTCTAACAAAGATTGCAATCATGCAGAGTCCGATGTGGCTGACAGCAGCGCCGAGGGCGCACAGGCCGATGATGTCCTGAGCGCTGCCGGTGCCCAAGGTGCCACCTCCGTGGCCGAGGCCTATCCCGATGAGGCTCCCGTCGTCCAGGTTGCCGTCGATACCAACAACGCCGCCGAATCCGAAATCGAGGCTGAGGTCCCAGCTGCCGTGGAGAACGATGATGCCGCCAAGGTGCCACGCGATTTCAACTTTGCCGCCGAGGAAGCCGCTGCCGCTCCCGTCGAGACTGAGGAACCCGCTGCTGTGCCCGCCGTTGAGCAGGCCGCTGAGGAAGTGTTGCCCGCCCCTGCTCCAATTGCTCCAGTCGCTCCCGTTGTGCCCGCCACGCGTGTGTTGCCCGCCCAGAAGAAGAAGGTCATCGTTGAGCTCGACCAGTCAGCCGATGATGTTGAGGAGGCTCAAGTCGCTGCCATTGAGGATGAGGAGGCCGAGAACGCTGTCGCCGATGATGTCGAGGAGGATGATGAGGATGTCGTTGAGCCCGTCAAGCCCGTCGTTGTGAAGCGTCGCCCAGCTGCTCGTCGTCCAGCTGCCAAGCAGCCAGCTCCCGCTAAGCCCGCCAAGAAGCCATTGCCCGCTGGCACCTTCTTCCCCATTGACTTCGGTGGCACCAACGGCGGCGCCATTGCCATTGCCAACTCCTTCAGCACAGGTGAGGGCGGCTCAGCCACTTCGCATGCCATCGCTTATGGTTCTCCCGATGCTGCTCGTGCTCGCGTCCGTCCCAATCCCAGCAAGCGTCGCCATTAAGCGGCTTTGATTCACGACTGATGCTCAATCCCAATGCAAAACAAACACCACCAATTCTTGCTAACGCATCGCCAAGGTGCAAACGATATCTTCTTCATTTCGAAGTCTGTAACAGAGTTTTGTAATAATTAGTCGAATTGTAAACACAGTAAATACAATAAAGAAAAGTTCTTTCTGTTTTTTAAATACTCAAGTGTTATTTACTTTCTGTTTTTGCAATGCAATTATTTTATTTCATAGACTTTTTTTAAGTTTCAGTTTAAAAAAAAACAAAAGTAAACGCTGTTCAAACTTAATACATTACTAAATGGAACCAAAGGCTTGGAGAAAACATTTGATTTAACAAAACAAGAATGCAGAACTTAGCGAAGTAAATGCCTTAATCAGTAAATAGATAAAAACAGAAAAAAACATCAGCCATCGGATTTGACTTAAGAGCTAATGGTTGTTCCTCAATTGTGATATCATTGTGTTGTGTGTGTGTGTGTATATAATATAATCATTTCTCTCTTTTTGTGTGTGTTTTTGCTTATTCTTATGCTTCTTCATCTGTCTGCATTCAATGCGCTAATTTTACAATAATTATTTTCGGTGTATATGAATTCAGAAGACACTACGCTTACGCTTAACTTGGTTGCTTTTCTTTTGTTTTGGAATTCAATGCAACTGCAATGTGAGTGCTGTCGGCTTGGAATTTGTTTATAACCCTTGTTGTTGCTGTTGTTGTTGCACATGTGCTAAAGTGAAGTGAGACTACTCTATACATATACATATATAATATATGTGTATGCATTTAAAAAAACATTAAAACTAACACGGCAACTGCTGCTGTCTACTGTCCCCGCTTCCCGGCTGTGCACTGTCCACTGTCCACTCTTTATCTTCACTATCAGTAACCGTATTTGTCCTGCAGCGAGGACATGACATCGTTGGCCAGATTACTCAGCCTGCCGGCCACTTTGTGTACTCCTTGGCGCACGCTCTCCTTTACATCATCGAGATCGGGAGCATTGAAGTTCACCGCCGTCGAGTAGCCACCAGAACCTAAAAAGAAAGAAAGTACATTTAGAGATGATCTCTTCATTAGAATGCAATTAAAGTTATTACTGCTGCGATTGTTTAAGCCGCCGCCGCCAGACGTTCCGTCGCCAAAGTAATCGGATGAGGATATGGCGCGTGAGCCCTGGAAACGATTTAGATTCGCGCTAATATCAGCCGATGATTGTTCGCTCGCAAAGAACTGATCGGAGCCAAAGCCTTTGGCATTGCCAAACTTCTGTTGAGCCGCCACAGGATCGTTGCTATTGTAGCTGCTATTACTCTTGCTGCTTTTACTCTTGCTGGCCGACGTTGCTGCTCCGCCACTGGTCGCCTTGGGCTTGTCATAGTCACTGCTGGCCGCAAACATTGACGTTATATTACTATGTGTGCCACCAATGGGTTCAATCGTCTCATAGCCCAACGCATCCAGTTCATATTTATCCAATTTGCTGCTGCTGCTGCCGGTGCCGGATTCCTTCTTCTCGCCGTACAAATTCAACGAATGATCATTGAAGAAATTATCATTCTCCAGCGCCGCCAGTTTGCTTTGTGCACTCGACTTGGGCGCAGCTATCTGCTGCAGCGTTTCCATATCACTCAGCGCCGAATGCGCCACATCGGAGCCACGTAAATTGAAACCCATGCCCAGACGCTCCATTTGCTTGGCCTTGGCGGGATCGATGCTCTTGAGCTTGGCCTCCTCGCGTGTCTTTTGCAGCGACAGATCCTGATATGCCAAACGCATGCTGGCCACCGTCTCCAGCTCCTCTTCGGCCGTTTGTGGCTTATCAGCGACAGCGGCAGCAGCTGCTGTTTTGCTCTCATTCGCTGCATTGGCGCGTGCTTCGATGTCGGCAAAGTTTGTCTTCACTTTCGTGGCGCCCAAGCCGCCCACCTTGCGTGCTCCCAACTGTGGAAGAAGTAACAGGTTTAGTTGGAGTTTTAATTCATATTTTACTTTACTTACTGCTCCCTTTTTGGGTTGTATTTTGCGCACACCAATCGAAGACGGCACCGCTGCAGGTGCCACAATGGCATTGAGCAGATCAACACTGGGCGCGCCCGTATCAGCTGCCACAATTGGCGTCGTGGTTGCTTTGGGTTCCAGCTGCAAGCAAGGAATGATTAGTTGGAATGTTAAATCAGTGTTGGTTGTAAATAGACGCAGTAAACAAAGGTAACAAAACAGCGTGTCTAGTGGTTCTTTACCTTGGGCGTGTTGCTTGCCAGGCTGATGTTGTTGTTTTCGTGCAAAGCGTTGGCATTGTCATTGTCGCATTGCGCAAAGAAGTCCTCCTCCTGCTGTTCCTCCTTGGCGGCATCGTTGCCCTCGCTCTTGTCCGCCGTCGGCTCCAAATGCAGCTGTATCAGTGAGTGTGTCGTGTATGTTTGTTGTTGGGCAAGCAAGCAAAGCAAAGAACAAGAACAGGAACAGCAAACAGAGTGTCAAAGTTAGTAGGGAACAACGCAACGTCTGAAATAGACACTTACCTTGGTGCCATGCACCTTCATGGCCTGCTGAGCCAGCGAAGACAGCTTGTCGCGATAGAGCTGCGCTGCCCGTGAATTGTATTTGACTTGGGCATCGCTGCTGGTGCAGTTGTGGCCACGAAAGAATTGTGCCGCATTCGCATTGCCGCCCAGCTGCATTTGGCGCAACTGCAGCCAAGTCCAGTTGGTGTCGAGGTTCGTGCTGCGCACAAAGGTCAAATGCACGCCAAGATTGCGATGGACGGCGGAGCAATCGATGCATATGAATATGCCATACGTGACGGAGGACCATGTGGGCGCCTTGGTGGCGCAATCAAAGCAGGACTATTTAAGCAAACATAATCATAATTAGACAATTTCTTGGAATTGGGGAAACTAGGAAATTTGGATTGATTTACTGACCTTGTTAGCTGGTTGCGCACGCAGACGACTGAAAACGGCTTCGATTTCTTGTTTTGAGGGTCCCGTTGCATTGTTCGACATCTTTGTTGACGAAGCTGATTTCCTCTTTTTTTTATCTTGTGAATTTGTTAATTTAGTAAACTGTTTTCGTGGCTGCCTTTCGCTGTGCTCTCTTCCCCTCTCTCTGTTATTACTTGTCTCCGCGTTCGTTTTATTAACAATTGCTGCTCTCCGACCTCAACTGCGGCTTCCCTAAACTTATTGCAAACCTTTTAAAATTTGGATCAATTGCATTTGGCAACGTTTGTTTTAAATGCTTTGTAGTTTGCTATTCGTGTTCAAGAATTTTTGACGTGTGTTTTTCGTTCCAGTCCCCCTTCCACGTTCACGCTAGAGATGAGTTTAGTGTGACCGCAGGTCGCATTTGGAAAAGTCTTATTTCAAGCGTTCAAATATACCATGATTGCATTTAATATTTGTTTAATTTAATGTTTAGTTAATAAATTATAATTATTACTTTTCGATTGAACAATTAACATTAATATATTATTATTTTTTTAAACTATTATTTAAAAAAATACATATTTTATTTTAAGAATGAACGATAAACTCTTCTAATAATAGTATTTCCTCAATATTACTATAAATTTGCAATAGATGTTTACAAAATATTTAAGAGAATGTTCACCAACGTCATAAGCGACAACAAGCCAAAAACCGTTCATCGTTATGCTCTGTTTTAAATACTATCGTTTAGACTGTCTTGGAGAATATCGCTCACAATCAGCTGTTCCAACCCGCGCAACCAAAAGTTGAACTTGTTCGCGGAACATCTTTAAATTTGGTGAGTAATACTAACCAGAAGGAAAACTTAAATGAATTTGTTTCTAGAAATATTTAAGTGTTTATAATAAATTAAAGAATTCATTTAAACATAAAATATATTAAAGTTGTAAAATTCTTGTATCTTTTTCCCCACGCTTAGGATTATTCTCCAAGTTTAGGATTATATTTTCTTCTTAGGCTTGCTTAAGCTGATCTAGCAGGTATTCTCGATTTACTGGTAATTATTACCTATCAGAAATATGGTATAAGAATGTGGTTCTTTGTGAGACTAAACTAATTTTTGAGAAAATATATGACAACGTTGTCAAATACCAATAGTATTTTACCTGCTGATTTGATTAATCAACATAATTATACTTTCAACCCGATGTTTCGGCTTATTTTATTAAACAAAATGTTGGCGTATTCACGTACACATAAATTCATTTAAGTACTATGTAAGAAAGAAATGTAATTCTTATTATTGATTATTATTACTAGTTAAGCTTGTTGAAAGCTGCGTCCAAATCCTTAGCACTACGACTAGTTGTTGGTATACTCCATTCATTGTTTTGAGAAGTGGCTCTAAAATTGTTAGACAACGGAGGGCGACTTGATTTTGGTTTCCTTCCGCCCAGAGTTGGAAAATCATCATCCTTATTGATACAGGCTGCAAATGCAGTACTATCTGTCGGTATGTACTTGTTCTCTAGCTTCTCTGACGATTGACACGAGACGAAAGAAGAGCTTGTGATGTCTGCTGCGGGTCTTTCGCTTATCACCTGGAACTTTGGCTTTTCCTTTGGTGGCAAATGTTTGCCAGGTATTGGCTTGATGGCGAGATTGCCACACATGTAATCGCTAAAAATGAAAGCCCAGCGAGAGACCATGGAATGTGCACAATACCTACAACGATCATTATCTTCGTGGTACTGCAAGAGATGGGGCTTTAAAGTACTATAACTCATAGCTAAGCAAAATTATTTGCCTCACCTGACAGGAGATGCCCGAATGATATTCATAATAGTCATTAATGAAGGCGGCATCGGTGACACTCTTATTAATGCCAGTGCTTTTCAAATCGGCCATCTCCATCACTTCCTTCTTGAGGATATAGAACAGATATTGAATATCGTAGACAAGTATCTCTGTATCCTGCATATCCGAGTCGCTGGCCAAATAGCGGAAGCAGCCCTTCACCACTGGCATTAGTTCGGTGCTCGTAAACACGATCAAGGGATCATTGGGATTATCACTGACTTGGCAGCCACGCAAGTACTGCACAATATTCACATATAGTTTTCCCATATCAGTTTCCCCCAATGCTTTTGGGGGTAGAGGTAAAAAATGCGTGGTATCCGCATGTTGCTTCGCCTCGTTGCTCTGGCCAAAGATAATCTGACCTGAAATCAAAGAAATATAAATGGGGAATTATATGCCGAGCAGTATTTGATTAGTTAGTTTGTCTTACCCGGATTTATGAGCGAACTATAGACGGATATTTTACCCGACTTTATAGAGAACAAACAGGCAGCAAACTCAGCTGGAATATAAATGCCGTCCTTCTTCGTTTTGTCAAAGTAATTAAATGCGGCAAAAACAAACTTGCTGTTCTCCAAATCTGTGAGATGAAGAATTAGTGTGGTGAGTATAGTACGATATAGCCCTAGAGAACCTTACCATACTGCGCCTTGCCCTTCAAAACCATGCGCTCAATATTGCATTTCATCTGTGTCTGTTGCTGAGCGGCTTCACGCTGCTCAGTCTCCACAGTGGAGACTAGCTGGCCAGTGGTCGTCATGCGTTCTTTGGTTCCGCGTTCTGCAATCTCAGCGTTTTTGGCACGAGAATTGTACGGACCGCGCTGCTGCGCATTCATATTCTACACACATTTGGAAATTGAAGATTGTTCAAGAATCCATTACAATATCCATTGTGAAATACTTACACTCCAAATGCCTCCGCATCGTGCCACAGCTTGGGGTACTGTCAGGCCACGTCCTTCTTCACTGTTCCGCCAATCCATGACGAATGTCATGAAACCATTCTTCTTTGGAGCCATTTCGAACTAAATCTCCAAAACGAATAGAAATGTGAAGCGCAATAAGAAATATGCACACAGCTGAGCATGTGAAATTAGAGACATGTATTTGCATACATATGTACATACACAAAAACATATGTAGGCGTATGCTTATATGTAAATAAATAAATAATATTTAATCATTCACACGAAAATTACCTCTTCACAAATGAACTCTTCAGTAACACCAAGTTTACAACACAAACTCAGAGAAATGAGTTTATCCCAAGTAGAATTTTAAAGCAAAAGAAGATGGCGCTACGTTTCCCCGCAAAAGATGAAAGCACAACTGCGTAGCGTGACCGCATATTATATTTGAAATATACTGCTCTTTCTCAAAAAAATGCAGCCCTTGTTAGATTCCATCCATTAAATTTGTCTTCCAACATTTTCCAAAATAACGGCAAATATTAACATGTATGTATTTAAAATTAATATCGAATTTTTAAATTCCTAAACAAAATTGTACTTTTACTGTAATTGCGAGCATTTATAAGTGTTTAAAAGAGCCAGTCAAATAAAAACAATTATATTAAACCAATTCACTTGTTTTTTGTATAGTTATTTTTTTATATCCACCAAGGAAATAGTTGGCAAAGCGATTCCATAAACTTAACAGTGAAGCTCCTCACCAAACTCTTATATTTAACAGTGAGCTGTTATCAGTTAAGTTCAGCTTCTGTTATGATTATTTAGTTGGTTTTGCGTTATGCTTCTCTCTGCGTTAGCAGCAATAAAACGCGCTTCTGTTAATTTAATAATTACTAGTATTTTATCTCAGCATTTATAAGAATAAAAATATTTTTATGGAGTTCTTTCGAATGTTAATCAAAAAATTCATAGGCTTCCTGAAAATGCGAGTCAAAAAGAATCTGTTTAAAGTGACGCGCGCTTCAATTATACTAACATGTTAAGTGCAGAGTAACCAGGTTACAAATATCGAGTCTTCTGAAATTTGGTATATCTTAACGGCGTTAAAAAGCTCTTTTTCCAGAAAAAAAAGTTTGGATAAACATTTATTTTAGAAGCATAAACAACGCCATGCGAGTTGGACGTGTAGCGCGCGTAATCGAAACTTCTTCTACTTGTTTTAGTTGGTAGAATGATAATTTTTAAATCCACGCGTGAAAAGTTAACTTTCAAAAACGTACAGTAACGGAAATGATTAAATAAAAGGTGGGCAATATACTAGTGTATATGGCCTTATTTTCGTTAATACAAATCGGAAAGAAAAGCTCGGCTTAAACACAACAATACTTTGCTCGCCGGGCTCTAAAATTGTGTTTGTGTTTTAATTGTGTATCGCCGGTGTATTATTGTTATTACCAAGATAAATAATTAAAATTGTAAAATATAATGCCACGACCTCTAAATTTACTAAATAGCAGCTGAGAAAAAATGCAAGTGCAAAAAGTATCCGTGAAAAAGTACGAACCACTCATATAAGAAAAATACATATACACGCACACACACTCGCATACATGACGATCATTCATTATTGCTGCTTCTTCTTCTTCTTCTTGCGCGACGTGTTTCGCTTAAGCTCACCTGGCGTGTGTGTATGCGTGCGTGTGTGAGCGAGTGCTGTGCTGTGCGCAAGTGTGAGTGAGACAGTGAGTGCCCAAGTGAGAAGCCGAGCTTTCAACTGTTAAAGTTAAAGTTCTTTAGCTTGCGTCGGCGTAGCGTTGGCAGCAGCAACAGGTTAGACCCGTCTACAGGTTGGTTGGCATTTTTTTTTCTACATCGTTAGTCTCTTCTGTTTACATTTGTATGCATTTTACATTTGCATTTGATTTGTTAATCATTTGCATTGCATTTGTTTAAAGAACTCGTGATTAATCTCCTTCGGAGCTTTGCATTTGTCAGAGCTTCTCTCATATTCATATTACCTGACTTATTTATTTTATTTAGCTTACTTATCCCTTCTCCTTATCAGATGACTCAGCTGACACGTTCGTTCTCAGTTCTCAGCTCCCAGTTCTCTGGTTTCCCCTTTTGTATTCTCGTTCGTTTCTTATTGTCTTTTCGCATTCCTTCTCAGCAATGTTTGCTGACAAGCGCAGATTTCAATTTCTTTTGCTTATCATTATTATACGTGACTGATCTGATCTATCTAATATATTATCTTTAAGATACGCTTCGATGAGACTGTTTTTTTTATAAACAAAGAAACTTAAGTCTGAAATTTATTTATTTTGGTCATTCTCGTGCAGTCTTTTCGTGTTCTCACTAAACACATAAAAATGTTACCGATATAGTTTTGGCCCAAACCTCTTTTAGCGTTTTATTGCCAAATTGGCCTTCTGAGTGAATGCTTGTCAGGACTTGATGACGCTGACGACTCTCGCTTCCCACCTATTTTTCTTCTTTTTACGACTACATAAATCCACTCTTCTATTTTATTCACCAAAAACTCGATTTAGCGAAAAAAAAGCTAAAAGAAAGAGGTTCTAAGAAAGTTAGCGTCATGATGCAATGCAAATTAACTTTTTAATTTGCAATTCGAAAATTAAGATTCTAATCTAATCTTTCCAAGTACGAAATAAAAAGCTGTTAAGCAACTGAAATGTCAAGATTCATTACTTGAAATTCTGTATTCTGTATGACATAATAAACTCGCATGAAACAATTAATTAGTTAAGTAATTGCAATTATTATTTTGATTTGTTGATAATGTTGGTTCAATGGCTTATTTATTAATGTATTTCATTCATGGATGTTGTTGCAGTTTTTCTCGAATCATGAGTTAAATAAAAAAAAACACACCTTATTCAGATAAGGTATCAGAAAGTATTTGTTGTATAAATTAAATATAAAATTGTTGTTATAACAACTTGATTAATATATACAATATATATATTTACATCCATCGTATCGAATTAACTACTCTAATTATAAAATCTGATTACATATTGGTGTATTAATTAGATACTTTGGCATAATATCAATAACTTAGTATTAGTACATTAGTTATTCTTTTAAAGAAATCAAGTTTTTTCATATTATTCATAATATTAGATACTTTGATATAATATAGATGATATCTTAGTATAAGTAATTTAGTTATTCTTTAAATGAAATCACATTCTTTCATAAGTTTGATAGGTAACCTGATTCAATTGCTTTGGCCTATTAAAATAGATTGTTGTAATACTGTGAAGAAAAGCTTCTCACTTCAAGTTGGAACATTCACATAAAATATTGTCTTTTTAGCGAAGCCAAACCTCAAGTGCTCCCATTTCAGTCGTTTAATAGGTCATTCGATTGGATAGGTCGCCATATGATGATGATGATGGCGATGACTATGGAGATGGAGGTGGAGATGGAGATGGGCGGGCTGCACCCATTTGGCCAGAATGTGAGTTGCGACTTGGTAATTAGCTTTTAGGTCAGTATCTAAACTCGACCTTTTATCAACGTAACGCAAAGCGACATGATATAAATGAAATTCCCTTGCGTGTCAAGCCAAAGATCGCAGGCATAGTAGGAAAAACTTTGCGTTGGCTAAATTATAGCAAATGTTACGAGTCTTTTTTGTTTTTGTTTTGGCCAAGGTTAGAAGCCGCGCAATGTGACAATGTGACGTCTGGTCAACTTGGCACTCCCACAACGAGCAGAGTTGGAGTTGTCCCCATGATGTCAACGTTGTGTTTAAATGTTGTGTGTGGTTTTCTATATAATATATATATTTTTACATTTCGGCCTCAATTTAGTGGCATATTTAAATACGAATTTGCAATTGCCACTGCACTGCGACATTTGGCGACAACAGCCACAACAACAACAATAATATAACGATAACAACTAGCAAACAAATCTTAAGTTTTCTAATTGCTTTGCCATTTGCTAATTAAGTTTTACAGTTGAAGAACCTTAAGTCGCTTATCACACAGTGCAAAAATTTCGCAGTCGGTGTAAACTTTGCATTTTTCCCTCCCCACTCCTCGCTTGATATTATTGTTGTTGTTGCACTTGTTACCTGCCGTGACTGAAAGTCATTTAAAGTGTTTTGGCTGTTTGCCTGTACGCTGTACAATATAATTATTTATATGCATGTACAATGCTTCTGCCACCAGCTGTAACCGCTTTCCCAGCTCCAAACGGCCAAAGCTGGCAAACGGGGCCAACTATGCTAATTTAAGCATGTTCACTGCACCCGAAGGTAACTCAAACGAAGTAGGAGTTAAGCCCCGCAAAATTCTCCTACAACTCGTATTTTCAAATATTAAAAGGCATCTCTGATAAGACGCTGATTTATTTATGGAAAGGGGTTACGCAAAATGACGGTTCAATGGAATTTTAAACTTGCGAGCTTATTTTACACAAAAAGAAGAGTTTGAAATAATTGTTATTAGAATTCCTTGTTAAATAGATTTGTACAGCTGTGAACTTTAAAATAGCAGTGCATATTCCTTTTTGTTAGAACACGCATTTCAAAAAGTTGCTTAAATATGATGGAATTTCAGAAAAATTTTAAAAATTTTATATAAATGCACTAGATATTTTAATGGATATACTTTAATACGGAATTGGTCACCATTTATAGGAAAAACATAAATTAAATTGTGTAAGAAATACTTAAATTCGATTGAATTTAGATGAACACAAATGATTTCAATATTTAAATTTATTATTCAAAACTCTAGTGATATTTAAGTCTACAATTTATTGCAGCCTTTCATTCTTCATCTACTTTTATTCCGAGTAGACAATCTGGGATTATCGCTAAAGTGTTGACCAAGATATGAATTCTTCCGAAACTCGTTAGCTCAATAAACTGAAGACTTTGGCCATGGCACGCGTTCTTCGCTGCTGACAGATATTTTCGTATTTCAATTTTCCAGTTTTTCTGGGCGACAGACAATTTTGTTATAGACACGTTTTGGCGTCTTATCGGTCAACTTACTGAACATGTCTTCGGGTTATTTACCATAATGCTGGAAATATGCAAATGCAGCAAATGTGACAATCATGGAAAGGTTTGGGTTAAAGTGGGGAAACCTGTACTATGAAATATCTTAGAAATATGGAAATGCACACTAGGTTATACCCAAAGATAGCTCCAAAAAAAGGGTCATCCTCTTTCTGTTAACTTGGTCAAATCGCAGTTGGGTTTCGCTTCACTTCAACTTCAACTTCAATTTCAACCTTAATTCAAAAATCATTTCGTTTTCAATGCACAAATTGTTGAAACCGGTTTAACGGTTAACAGCACTCACACGCATACTCACACACATACATGCCACTCAGGTATTTTATTTACCAAAAAATTGAGTAAAAAGTAGGTGACGTAAAGCTCCGTTAGCCCTGCAACAGCAGCAGCAGCAACAACAACAATAGAAGCCAAACTGGTTGCTGTTGTTGTTGTTCTTATTTCTCTCTTTTTGTTTGCTGCGCTTCCTTCCACAAAGAATAAAGCAACAACAAAAGCGACAACAACGAAATTGTCGAGCCCCGAAAAAAACGAAATTTGTCTGCGCACAGTAGAAGAATTTATCAAGTCTACCACGCCCACACCCAACCAGCCAACTGAACACACATACATACGAGTACATACAAACACGATTACACACGTCTGCATGCATGCATATTTACATAACCTGTGAGTGATGAGAGAGTCAAAGAGAGAGAGAGAGGGCAGAGCGCAAAGCTTTGGTTGACTACCCGTAGCAGCAACAACAACAATAATAAAAACAAAACACGTCACAGTTGCGTGGCCAGCTTTTGTGCGAATGCACAGGGGGCGAGTGGGAGCACGAGAGCGACAGGGAGAGCGGCACGCATGCCTTGGCAGCTTTGGGCGTCAGCTTCACGGCCATTTGATGCGAGCAGTAAGAGCGAGCTACTTGTTGAATGCAAATTTTTGCATTCCCTCTCACGATCCAGCAGCTCTCTTCTTAGCTATTACTCTCTCTCGCTCTGGCCCTCGCTCTAGCCCATGTTTGTGCAAGCTGCGTAATTAAGTGACCGGTAATTGAGTTTTAAAGCAACGGCCTTTATGCTGTCTCTTTAGAATGGTCACTTCTATATCACTGGGCTTATTTGGCCCAGCTTTATTTGTTGCATTCTCTATGCCTTTTAATTGATATTTATGCAGCTAGTTAAATGCGCTGCCTAAGCGTAGCAGACAGAGCGAGCGAACATGTGTGGGAATGATGAGAATGGGAGCGGGAGTTGGAGTGAGCGTGATGGAGCGATGCAATGAGAAGGCTGCGCTCCAGTGATTCTTTTCTCATGTTTTGTGTCTGTTTTGCTTTTACTCTTTCATATAACAAAACTTTTATGTGCAGTTTGGCTTTGTTCTTATTGAGGAAGGTAGAAAGCTTATTGCATTGATTTCATTCCTAAAAGTGCAGCAAATAATTGTAGTAAATAAATTGCAGACAGGAAATTAGTTTGTTAGTTCATAAAACACAATTTATTTAGCTATTAAATAAACACAAACGTTTAGCTAATGGGATTCTATTTTTAATTTCTCAATAGCTTTCCAATTTTAATGGGTTGCAAACTGAGTTGTATGAAATGAAAATAGTTTCTTTAATCTTCTCACTTTCCCAGAATATAGTATTTAATTAATTGGGTATTCATTACAAGTTGCAAAATCCAAATAACTCAAGTCACATGCTTCGAACTCGAGTTTCACTTTGCACTTCCGTTAATTAAACGATACACATCTGTCGTAGTACCTTGGCCATGGCAATTGCCACTTACTGTCGGTTCTTATCAACTCCATATCATGGTTTGACGGAACTAAGCACTAAGCACAAATTGTAAATAATCGGAGAAACAATGAAATTGCATGGCAATTACCCACCTGGATTACTAAGCTACCGCAAACTGCTTTGCAAGCCACCCACAATAAAAACCCCAAGACTGAGTTTGACTAGGTAAATAAATTAGTTGATTGACTGCGAGATACTTTTAAGTCAGTTTGCACTTAATGTCAACAGAATATATTGTCACCATAATAGAAAGAGTGACAGTTGACACGTTTATTTGTCATACCGCATTACGTACTAACTATAGGGTATACACATTTCACAATAAACAGCAGCAATTTGTATGCAATCCACACAAAAAAAAAACCGATTACTGTGAAGGGGATTCAGATCTGGAAAGACAGTCATAAAATTGGAAACTCTAGAAATTGCGTGAATCACGATAGACAGTAAGTGAGAGAGAGAGAGAGAGAGAGAGAGATAGACGGAGTGAAGAGGAGTAGGCGGAAATCACTTGAAATCAAAAGAAATTCGACAATTGTCAATTTCATGGCTTTCAAATAGCTTTCCTTATATAGCGCATACTTTAATATTGTATAAACATATTCAGTAATAATGGAAAATAAATAAAAACGTGAATAAGTCTAAGGTTAATCCGTAGCCAAGTATTGCGGGAAACTTGCCAAGAAGCGGTAGCTTATATAAATTATAAATTAATTGTGCAATTGACCCCTTTTATCATCATCATAAACGAATAGAAATAGTGAACATACTATTTTGAGTGCCAGCACTTTTTGCTTTTGAATACTCGAATACAAAATTCGAGCACCAATTTGCGCAAATAATACGAGCAATACATTTGAGCATAATGTTTGCGCAAGTTCCGCGACTTTTTGTGACCTCTTCAAGAATTTTTTTGTTGAGCGGGGCTTCAGTGAAGATCACGTCGATTGTGCGTTTAACTAACTGCGCTTCGATCTATGACCCGTCTCATAAATACTTGTAGCTCATCAAATGACATGTGTTGTAATCACCGTTGCGTAATGAAAGTAAATTCCATTTACTTAAATGAAATAAATGATAGGTGATATATCAGATCGCATTTCAGGAATTCTTTGTTTTATATATATTGTAGTTTCTTAAGACTTACATAAAAGGTATTCTTATGCAAAAAGGTGTAATATATGGCACAGTTTAAATTCTTGTCATTGTAACCAAAGATAAATGCCATGAGTTTAGTATTTCTGGGACAGCGTTGATTAATTAAGGACCAGTTGTTAGCTGAGACCTTTTTGTGTGTGTGTGTAAGAAACGTAAACAAAAAGTCTCGGCATTTTTTTTTTTGGTTTGTCGCCAGCGGCTTCTAATTTACTTTTATGAAATAAAAAATATTCTCACTCCGCGCTCTGCTCAGTTATTCGCGGTCAAGGTTATTAACCCAAAACCGCGCCTCGCTTATTTCTTTTAATAATTCTTTATGCTCACAAAATAACCATATTATGTATACGCAACGTAAGACGGGGAGAGAAAAGAGTGAGGCACATATCGAATTAAAATATCTCAAACGATATAAAGAAATGCCAAAAACACGTTGCAAACAACAACAGACAATAGCAACCGGTTCAATAACTGACAAATGGCAGTGGAAGGCATAAATTGAAATACATTGAAAGGGCAGCGGCCAAAAGATGAGACGCTGATGATGATGACGAGACAACGATGATGATGATGATTATGAATATTGTTTGTAGTATGGTTTGGCTGAGTCAATCCAGCCATAATTTTCAATGTGTACTTAATGAAGCGAAATTATTGAATAAATAACAAAATTATCGGCATACACACACAATTGAAGTTCTGTCTCGGTCTCATTAGTATCTTGTTTGCTTCTGTGCATTACTGACCTTTGCTTAAGTTTAAACTTGTTTGCTCATTCGTCATTGTAAATTTAATTGTATATGTTTTACTCTTACTCTATTCCTAAGCAAACTGCGTGAGAAAATCAATGGATCAAATTTATTGCTCATAAAATGTATAAATATTGAATATTCAATTTAGTCAAACAACTTGGCAGCAAAAGACGTATAATTTGATTTCTTTTTTATATTGCCAACTCTCTCAATTTACCCATAATAAACAATTTGTGCCACTCCAAGTGAACTGTGTAAACAACAAAGGCAACAACTGTGAAAGCCTCATCAAAGCCAAAGAAAAACCTCTCGCCCTCTGACCTCCAGCTTCACACGTTGTCAGGGATTCACCTGCTCAACGAGGCTTGGCTATCTGCAGTCTTAGTGTGTGTCTTTTGTGCTGTGTCAGCTGATGAACTGCAAGATAGATTTGCAATTTCACACCCATAACAAAAACGAAAAACACAGGCAGCTAGCTGCCCAGATACACTGATAAACCAGCTGGCAATTAGGCATTGACAGGCAAACTCTGTGATGCTGCTGATAGGACACGTGTCTGATAGCCATGGCAACTGTTTTCGGGCTGCTGTTTTAAAAGAAGTTAAAAGCTCATATTGAAATGGTTTTTAATTGAATATGCTTAAGTCACTGGAAAAGTAGATGGTTGGCATCTTACAAATTTATTTGTCAAGAATATTTTGAATATTTGCATCAAGAGAAACAAGAATTTTATTTAGTAATACCAATGATATTATTGTTTTAATATTATATTTTAACTATTATTATTATTATTAGTAGTAGTAGTATTATCATTATTATCATTATTATTGTTATTATTATTATATATTTAAACATTTTTGAGTTCTTTAGTTTCGTTATTAAGCAAAAAGAAAAGAGTACTATAACAATACAGGGAAAAAACTTACCGAACCTCATATTCATTTGAGGTGGTTTTAACTTTTATTATTATATTTATCTTTTTCAAGAAAAGAAATCGTGTATCACTCATATATTTCCCATTTCATCAAAATTTGTATTAAATGCTTCCAAGAGCTTTTTAATCACCTTGAGAGCTTTGTTGGTTTTACAGTTCAATTGTTAATTAATAAGCCGATACTAATTGTTGACTGCACTTACGTTATTAACAAGCTTAAAGTTTAGCAAGTGAATGCGAATAGGAAAGTTAATGAAAAACTTAGTTTACCAATCGAATTTGATCATCTTCTAAGTCTACTTCTTTGTTTAATAATAATAATTGTAAAGTGAAAATTAGTTCAATTGTAGTTAAGAGCTTCCTCAATGCTATAAATAGCGTTGATCAGTCAGTTCCCAGCTGAGAGTTCTCTTACAACTGTCAGCCAACAGTTACATGGCTGTTAAGTGGCAAAATGGCAACAACTTCCTCACTAATACGCAGAGCATCGGAATAAATCTCGTAGATAAAGTCGAGCTTCTGTGTGTCTCTCTTCCTGTCTGAGTTAATCTTGAGCTCTGCTTTACAAGCTAGCAAAGGTTCTCAAGCTGCCAACTTGAAGATGGGGACCGAGTTTTAGGTAGCAGCAACAGCAACAACAACAACAACCATGAAATTAGGTCACCGCGCAGTGACTTTTCGAGGGGGGAGGGGGAGGGGGGCATATGTTTGGTCTGGTTGGGTCTTGTCCCAACCCAAGTTGAGAGCTCTGTCGTTGTCATCACTGCCATCGTTGAGTTGTCGGTTATGTTGTATATTATAATTGTTGGTGGTGTTCTTGTTTGATTTGTAGTTACCACATTTCTGGGCTCTTCGTTACGGAAGCTGTTGACGTCTCTTTGACTCTTCTTGCCTCTTCATAGTGTTTTTTTTTTCTTCCCATTTCCATTTCCATTTTCACGTTTGAGTGCATCGTGAAAAACTTTTACTTTGTGACGTCTTCAAACTCTATGCTTCGTTTATTTTTTTTGTGCTTATTTTTTTCGGTGAAAGTTTTTCTTAACAGCTTTGGAGGGTTTTCAATTAACACAGCTGCAAAAAATCGCTTTGCTCCCCCACATGGCACCCTTTTTTTTTTGATAAAAATGAAGCCCTTTTTCGGAAAAAAGCTTGTCAGCTGGTTGTCTAAACTTTTTGTTGCAAGTATTTATCTTTCATTATGAAAACTTGGACAAAAAAAATATGCAAGTTGTGCAAACAATCAACCTGCCAACGCCCCTTTTGGCTGGACAATATGCATAAGTACTCATGGCGAAGCACATTGACAGGCCTCTAACTATCTGTCCTAACTACTTGCACCTTCTGTTTATCATCCTCCTAACATATGTGTGTGTGTGTGTGTGTGTGTGTCGTTCCGTTGACATTGTCATTAACGCTGCTCAGCAGTCTTGTCGGTCTCTTTCTCTCTCTCTGTCTCTGTCTCTTTAGCTTTTCAGCTGCATCGCCAACTGTTAGTCCCTGGGTGACAATAGCTTTTGTGGCTGTCATCATGATGTCCGTTCCACACGACAACATGTTTTTCCCTCTCTCTCTCACTATCTGCCTTCCTCTTCTTGCCTGTTGTGTTTTTTGAAAACACATCAAGTGTTGCATTTGACATGAAACGCTTTTTTATTCAATATTTTCTAGGGCCAGAGCAATTAACTTTAATTGCTATACAATTTTCTCGAAGGATATTTATGTAGGATAACGGAAAACGCTGCAAAATCTTTCGTTTGAGGAATAGCCCTTATGTAGGTAACCTAAATTGAATTATAAATATTCATAGTTCTTTAATAATATATATCGTTTTATAAGGGTTTATATTAAATTATGTAGATTGCGCAAAATAATTTGATATAAATGCAAGTTTTCGTAATTGTAGTATAGGTTTTTTCTATTTCCTATATATAACATACAGTATAATATATTTCTTGTAATTCTTTTGGGTTTCTAATAATCTATATGAATAACTCATTAGAAATTTATATCTTTTGAAGTTAAAAATAGAATATTTGTTTTTTTTTTATATTCATATTTAGTTTAAATATAAATCTTCAAAGTATTGTAGTCTCTTTAAATTTGTTTAGAGCAATAGATGTTATTTTATTTATCTAATTTTATGTTTTAATAAATATGCTTAAAATCGGTAAAAGATCAAATTTATTTTTATCGATCAAATTATCGATCTTTACTGTAATCTATTATATAAGGCAACTGTACCTCTTGTCGCTGATGATTACAGGAACGTGTAATCGACAAGACATCAGATAATTTGCATGAGATTCTCATTGATGCACGTTAAGTTGATACTATTAACCCAATTTGTGTCATTGTGGACACCCAAAGCGCTTTGCTTGGCACCCCTGACTGATATTAATGACGATAATGATGATGATGATGGCGATGATGATGGCCCGTTGTCTATTTATTTAATTTGTCCGCGCTAATTTTGCGCTCGATGGGCAAAAGTCACACGAAGAGTCAACAGAGACAACAAAGATGCCAGATGAGAGATGGGAGCAGGGAGTTGGCAGAGGCTCGACATGAGTCTCGGAACGGAATGGGCGATTCAATAAAGCCATTAGCTAAAGTAGCCAATGCATTGGGGACACAGAAGAACTTCAGCCTCGAGCTGCGTACGGTTCACTGGCTTGGCAAATAGAAAGTGCAACGAGGCGACGACAAGAGGTGACTCTCGGTTGCAGCCTCTCGTTGCACGCACACACACACACACACATCGACGACACACACACACACAAGTGTTTACGCTGTCAGTGGGCTTGGCTCTCAGAAGTCAACGGAACGTGTCCATGTCGATAGCAACTAACGTGGTCATAATTTTGCGTGCTGTTTAACGCCTCAAGCAGCAGCAGCAGCAGCAGCTAACTAGATAGAAAAACTTGGTGCACATGCAGTTCACGGTTAGTTCACCGTTAGTTTGCCGGTTTTTTTTTTCGCGAAGTTTGGCAACGCTGCACAGAACACTTAACTAATGAGTTATGTAACAGGCAACTTGTGTTTGTGAGCAGAGCATGATCGCTGCTGCAAGCTCGCTGCTGTGACACTAAATTGAATAATGTTTTCGGCGAGCGGCTTAAGTCGCGTGGCTTTATTGCGTTTTCCAGTGTTCCCAATTTAATGAAATGAATTTTCCAAGGTAAAAGCTAAACACAACTCTTGACAACTCTTGTTTTAGTCGCCGTTCTTGTTTGGTGTTGTGGCCTAAAAAGTTTTGCGCACCTTGCCATGGCAACAAGTGCAAGCGGGCCTGTCTGCCAGTTAGGCAGGTTGGCATAAACAATGGCCAAGTCGCGTTGCCAACTGAACGACAACAACAAAGGATTCTGGCGAAAATCAATAAATTGCTTTAGGCTTCGGGCCTCAGACTTTGGCCTGTCTTTTTTTTTTTGTGGGGCGGGGTTCAACGACAAGGGGAGAACGTTGGGTTAGACTACGAACCTGGGCAACCAAAATTTGAATGGTTTAGAAATGTCTCTAACCCCACAATGTCCGAGTGCAAGTCGATGTCTGTGTCTGTGTCTGTGTCTGTTGTGTCGACCGCGACACGTTTTGCCATTTGATTCCCAGGCAACCCGACAAATTGAACTAAATTTCCTGTTTTCCTGCCTTTTTCTCCATTTGTTGTTGACCCAATTTGCCGCGGAAAAGCGACTTTTCATTAGTCTAAGTTGTCTTTTGTTTAAGGTTTCGGCTTTCAAACTTTCGGGTTGCGGGCAGCGAGTTTGCGATTTGGCGCATTTGATTAAGTGCCGACCAACTGTCGACTCTCCCAGGGCTTTAGGGTTGTTGGCCTCATGGCAGATCCCAGTTAGTCGACGATTGTGGTCAGCGCGAAATTACTTTATTTCGTCTGGGAGTCGGAGTGTTTGTTAATTGATTTCGTTGTTTAAATTACTAATGACTTTTGGGCCTAAATTAATATATAAACTTAAATCCGACAGCTTAGCAAAGAATGCTTTCGAAAAGGGGGTAAAGATGAGGGTTATATCCAGGGATTAGAGTTGTGTAATTGTACTTTAAAAATAGGCCAAGATTTATGGGACAAGCTGGATGTTGTGACTAAAAACACGACACCAGAAACCTACATGATGTGCTTTATTCCCAGTGTCCGACGGCCCCTGCTGACAATTACTTGTAGTGAAAAACGTGTTGGCTACTTACCAAAGTCGCTTCCTCTCTTCTTCTGCTTCTGTTCTTCCGGAGGTGTCTTGATCGCAACGTGAATCGTGTAAATCATATAAACATTGTTGCACGTGTAGGCAAAGTACCTCTAAATCACGCATGGATTACCAAAAGAAATCAAATGGCCAAAAGCGTTATAAACTTTTGCCGCATTGTGGCCACACAACGTTGCAGCGTAGGCGGAGAGAGACGTAGAGAGAGAGAGAGAAAAGAAGTCTTTGAAATTTATGCAAGTTGAAAGTCGTGATACAATTGAGAAAAGTTCAGTTGTTGACTTTGACTTGAGGAGGAGATGAGATGAGATGAGATGAGATGCCGAAGAGGAAGCCGAAGAAAGCATTTGCCTTGGGATAGGGTCTTTGATCTTTTGATCTAGTGCTGGAATCAGGCCATGGGCCAACTTATCATATGTTTATATTTCGATTGTGCGCGATTCTGTCTGTGCCACCAGTGGCAAGAGAACCTTTCGAAATTCGACAACCTGTTGCCTTTTTTTTTTGTATTTTTTGCTTGTTGCCGCCTGCCCTCAACTGTGCATAAGTAGAACGCCACACAGTTATAATAGTGGCTGATGGTTCCACTCAAGCGACCATAGACGACGCGTCGGGCCTCCCAACAGCAGCCACAGCAACTGCCACAGCAACAGCGAGTTAAGAAGCAGAACCAACTAAACCAACGAACGCGACGTCTTTTTATTCTTTTTCATTTTTTTTTTTGTTGCTGGGTAATTTAAGAAGCTCGCCTGACTTTTTGCATTCACTTTATTGCCGCTGGTTGCCGCTGATGTTGTTGCTGTTGTTGCTAGTTGGCTGCTTGCTGGTTGTCTGGTTTGTTGTTGTCTATTTACCGCTAAGAGCAACAAACAGCGTACGCCGGCCCGGCTTCAACTTGAAGTTGGACACCCGCCACCAACCGGGGCGAGCTACCAATAGAGAGTCAGCTTCAATTTCTTGGTACTTGGTACTCTTCCATTCCATTCGCTTTGCTATGCTGTTTGTTTTGGCACTGTCTCGATTGCCGTATCGGCTTTGTCATCTTAAGTTTCGGACTAGTTTCTCCTTTCTATCGCTGCTCGTCGTCGTCGCTTCTTGAAAGTCTGAGAACTCAGCTGATGCTTTTCAGTTTTATTGCAGCCACAGTTTACAAGCTAATCTAGGCATGTAACTAATGTTGCCAGATGGAATCTCTGCAGATAATTAACTTGGCATTAGAGTCGTGTATATTAAGAAGATTTGGTTGACAAAGCTTTAGATTAATTTATAGAATTTTTATACCCTTTTTACCCGTAGGGTAGAAGGGTATTATAACTTTGTGCCAACCAAGCAAATATAGCCTTTGGTATATTTCAGTGATATTACAGTATATAAATATACCGCATGTATTTCTCAGTATATTTCAGTATTTTTGACTGCAGAAATTGTATTATATAGTACAATAGCAATATACCAAAGATCTCCTTCGTTATATTTCAGAAATTGTGTGGTATATGAATTAGGTATATTTTAAAGAATAACACTTCAAAATGGGCAGCTTTCTTACCTGTTATTTCATAAAATACATGATAAGACTTAAAGAAAGCATTTGGTTCCACGGCTAGAATTTCTAATTAAGATAAATCACCGTATATAATATTTAATAAGTTAACTATTTGAGTGACTTAAAATTGTATTTCTCACAAAATTGAACACTTGAAAACTAAATGGGAAAATCTCTTTTATAGCAAACACCTTTTATAGGGTATATAAACTGAAATAAGTTATAAAGTCTTATTAAAAATAAATCCAATTTTATTTTAAAGTCAAATAATATATTATATATGTATTCAAAAGCGCAAAATAAATAATATAATTCGAATTCTATTGCAAAATATTTAATACTTAATTCTAGAGAAGGCGTTACAAATTAGCAGCTTTACATATATATTTAGCTGACTGCATTTTATTGCAAAATATGTATTCAATTTGATGTGATTTACTTTGACGTTTACTTTTAGAATGAGCCACGAGAATAAATAGCCACTGCTAATTGTTAATAGCCTTTCAATTAGCACAACGTTGTGGAAAACATTTTTTAGCATTGCTCAAATTCGTGCGCCTTTGTTATAGATATATATATAGTCAGATACAGATACAAATTCAGATACTGAGACTGAGATGCGAGTTGGCAAAATGCTTGTAATTGACATTTAATTACAGGAAATCGGCTTATTAGAAAATCGGCTTATTTCAGAGCACAAATATTTGCAAGGCATTTAAATTGTCAGACAGTTGAGACAACTGTGCCACTCTTGAGTATGCGAATAAGAGAACACACACACACACACATACACACACACACACACACACACACACACATGTGTGTATGTGTATTGAGGCATCTCCATATCGCACAATGAGACAACGTGCCACTTCTGCGAAAGCTTTTCCGCATCTCAAGGTCAGCTCTTTGTGTATGAATGAGATCTAATTGTTCGCCATGTCGATGATGACCGACTCATGGGCTCATTGTAACAACTACTTATGAGATTAAGAGTGCCTTCTACTTACTTATGTAATCACATGGGCAAATATTGGATTACATTTCGCATGAGGCGAAGAAGTAGCGAAAGGTGAGATCAGGCAACTTTTGTGATGGGTGATAGTTCAGCATACGAATATATGTAGTATATATAGTATAGTATAGTATAGTATATACTACAACCCACATCTAACATTGACATTCCATAAATGATATGCTGCTTAATTGATGAGAGAGAGAGACATCAACGAGTAGTTGAGCATTTTATTTGCTTTTGAAATATTTGGTGCCAGCTGCCGCCAAGCAAAAAATACATATTTAAACAATTGTCAATTTTCTTTTCATTTGCAGTCTTTTCCCCCTCTCTGTCTCTCTCTCTGTCTCGGATCTGGATCTCAGTATTTAGCAAGAGGAACACTCGCAAGTCATCCCAATCGTTATGCTGTACAGTAAAACATGGCAACGTCGTCACTTTATGTTGCTGGGGTGACCTGTTTGGGTTTCGTGTGCTTTGCTTTGGCCTCTGTCGCTATTGGCATACCCATTTGGGGTTACTACGATAGTCCATCAGGTGAGTGCTTAACATCATTTCTTATTTCTCGCTGCTCACAATTTCCGACTTGCTTCACAGGTGGCTATGACTACGATCGCGGCTATTTTGGGCCCTTTAAAGTGTGCAAGCAATTGACTTACAATCGCGAGAAATGCGGCAACGATGTCTCCAAGTTCCGGCTGAGCAGTAAGTACTTGAGTATTAACAAATTTACTAGGCTATACTTAAATTAATTGAGTCATTTTATTGTCACTTTCTCTGTCTGTTCATTGGCATGAATATAGAACGAATAAAGTTATAGTTAGTTTGAATATAACATATTAAAAAGTAGTAAAATCAAAAGTTATAACTAACACACAAATCTATAAGCTTTATCTTGTAGTACTGGAAAATCAATAAATTAATAAATAAGTCTGCTTATAAGATATTTATAAAATGAGAGTTTCAAGTGTAGAAAAATAGAACACTAGACTGAAATTTCATTCTTATGCCCACAAATTGAAATTTGAATGCAATCATTTGTATATCTGCAAAAACAGTATTCATGTCATAAGTATCTTTCCTTTATGAAATCTTAATTTACTGCTTATATGTTGTACATTTTCCAATGAATACTGAAGCACCCGTAATTAATTCTTGACTCTTCTTTCATAAACGTCTTTTTGTATTATTAATCTCAGAATCCTCTTAAAAGTTTAAAGCTCTTTGAAGTCACAACATATATGAAGTTTGTTGTAATTTTTAATTAAGTGCATGAAATATGAAATTGCTTAATGAAAACATACAAGCGATTATATAGCATAAGGTTTAAAATTTAATATTAAAATTGAAAGCATTATTTATTCAATATTTAGATTAAAAAGGATAGCTATAATTGAAATCATTACTAACTATTGGGTTTAGCTTATTTATAGAATGAAATAAGTTGAACTCGTAAACATTTTCAATAAATTTTAGACTGTACTTGTAGGCACACATTTAGTTAATATACTTGTAGTTTTAACCTACATAAGATATAGTTATTTATTTAATTTTTCCCCCGCTTTGTAGATGCCGTATTCGCCAGCGGACTTTTGGCTGTGGGCAGCTCAGCGCTGCTGGGCATCTTCTGCATACTGTCGGTCATCCAACACGCGATGATATCGTCACGGGAGAAGGTGGTCATGTCCTACACATCGCTGGTCATTGTCAAACTCATCCTTGCGCTCCTGGGTGGTAAGCAATTTGAATTCCCCCAACTGTACTCGAATGTGTATTAACAGAGAAATTGACTTGCAGGTTTGCTGGCCATTATAGCCGCAGTGCTTTTTGCGTTGCAAATCGATGAACAGGAGCGCTTTGGTTTCAAGATATCGCGTGGCATTTCCTTTTACATACAGGTGAGTCAGACAGTCGGTTTATATCGTGATAAGCAGTTCAAACTATTGACACCATTTCCTTCATGATTCGCAGATAGTTGTGATTGTTTTATCGATTGCACTGTTCGTCGCCGCCGTCTATGATGTCATCTTCTCCCGCAGCTCTGGAGGTGATCCCACAATGGCGCTGGACGCTTCATCGCCAGCCAGCGCGACGACATTCAACAATCCCGGCTTCAAGGAGCCGCGTAGTCGCAACGGCGTCTCGGTCACCGATGCCTCTGGCAAGCCATACAGTGGCATCCGCAATGGAGCCGGCACAGCGGGCAGCGTGGCTTCGATGAGCACTACTGTGACCAGTGTGTCGAATGGTTCGACATTGGACTCTGTGACACGTTCCCCGCTGCGTTCCAGTCTCAAGAAACCACGACCCCGGCCAGATCCGACGTTGGGTATTCAAAATCCTGGCTATTCCGGCTCGGGCAGCTCGCCGCCAATGCGTCGCAATGGCAGCGTGAAAAAGGTTCGCATTCAAACGCACAGCACAGAGGTTTAGATAGAAAAGGGGCGAAAATGTGTAGTAGCCTTCACTTTATGCGATTATCGAGTAGAGCATCAATACGAAATAAGCAAAAAGACGACAAAAACAACAAACAAACAAAAAACAAACAACAAAAAACAATTACAAAGACTGTGTATAGTAGCAAGCAACAAACACAAAATGACATTTGAAGAAATACAAATTGAATGGAAAAATGAAAAGTTTCAGGCGCAGGCAAACAAGACATCAGTAAATTATTTTCATTTGTCTTCCAAAATGAGTCGCAATGTTAATTTGTTTGTAAACAAGAGGTTAATTTAATTTTGATTAAATTGTTTAATGGCAGGCAAATTTATCTTTTTGTAAGCAACGGTTTCCGTCCAAGGGCAGAGTCAAAGTAGTTAATTTAATTTCCATTCGACATTTCGTTTGATATATGTTATGTATATTTATGTATACAATATACCACATATACCATATATATATATTATTTATCATCCCTCAAGTGTCCTTACGACCCAGGCCCAGTCCCTTCACAAGCTACAAAACAAATCAAATCAAATCGAACCGAATCAAAACAAATCAAATAGAGAAAATACCTTTCCATCTTTGTAACGATTTAGGTGTAGACTAAGATTTCATTAATTTGCAATGTAAAATATAAACAATTGTTGCTAAGTTAACCATATGCAAATACATACTACAATTAAGCTTGTTTGTTTAAAAATAAGTTTAATGTTTTTCGCTGTAAGTTACAAATATAATAAATTAAACGCAAATTAAAATTAACTATTACGTAAATTAGCAAATCGGAAGTTTGTTCAAGTGGTCAAGTATGGGCTAGAAATTTCAAATTTCGATACATTAAATTGGTTTAGCGGTTAACCAATAGTAGGTTGCCAGATCAAATAACAAAGATGGGCGCCATCTAGCAGAAATGTCGCAAGCAGTGCACATATACAGATGGGCGCCATCTAGTAGATACACATTCTGACAGAAATGTCGCAAGCAGTGAACAAACATAGATGGATGCCATCTAGCAGATACGCAATGTAACTACAATTTCGCAAGCAGTGTACTACGTGCAAGCAGTCTTGATGACAAGCAGTGTTCGCAGCTGTTATATTGCGATAAGTATATTAAATTGAAATCAGCCGATCCATGACATGCGCTGCAAATGTGCAATTGAGATTTGAACAATTGATTATTGTCTGCAATTTCAGGAAAACAGTTTACGAAGCAGAAGAGCTGTACTTGCTGTTGCTGTCAATGGTAAGCTGTTGTATGCCAGCAAGCAGTGCAATTTTATTTCCCCTTTAAATGGCGCAATTTTTTGAATTTGGATTTAAGAATGTGAAATGAAATATAGCACTAGAATTTTTCAATTCCACTTTAAACTGGAATTATCTGTTGCATTACAAAAATTCTTGCTGATGGTCTACGACCTCAAAAGCGCAGTGGAAGCCATAAAGTGTTCTCTTTGTGTGTTGCTCAGCTCAGTTCATGTTGGTCTCTCTATCAGCAGCAGCAGCAGCAGCAGCAGTCAAGCGAGAGTTTAGTCATATTGATACAGCCGCAATCAATTGCGCGGCTTTGTTTACAATTTCTAGCTGTCAGTCTCAATCTCAACTCTGATTATATGTGGTATATGAGTAATTCATTCAAGCCTAAACAGCCGATAAGCTCAAAATTCTCAAAATTCAGGTGAAATAATTCTATGAAAATAAACATATAACATATAGTATACAAAGAGAGAGCGAGAGAGTGAGATTAAATGCGCGGAAGATAGTGAGTAAGAGAGACGCATTCAACTTGCAGCTTCATCCGCTTGAAAGCGCTCAAACCTCCGGCAGTTCGAGTTGCGATCGCGTCGATTCAAGACGTTGTTTTGATAATTATTTTGTATATACGCGTAATACGAGTCGAGTCCGAGTCGTTCATTCTTATATAGAGACGCGTGCAGCATCTAGTATATAAAACAAATCCGACGCTCTTATTAGTTTCTATTGCTGCTCGCGCTTTTTGTTTATATTTAATTTCGAAATTATGAAATCAAAAACATTGCACAAGTCTCTAATGCTGCTGCTGCTGATGCTGCTACTGTTTGTTTTCTTTCCGCCATCAGTTCGCTGTCAGCCATGTAAGTGGAATTGATTCTGAGAACGCTTCGCTATGACTCATTCAACGTTCCCTCTTCAACTTTGACAGTGACGCCTCCGGATGAGCCTGCGAAGCAACGCCCATTCATATTCATTAAGCACAATGCGAGCCCCGAGGATGCAAAGAACTATCAGATAACCATCGAAAAAGATCCTCAGCCTGGCGAACCGTGTCTCACAATTAGCTGGAAGACCAATCCCGATGGCAGCGGACCCTCCGATCCTCAGATTTATCTCTCGCATGGTTACTTTAAGATCGTTACTGCCTCGCAGCCACCAAAGGTGCAATAAACATTTAATTTATTTATTTAACCAAGAGCTGTTGCATTTAAATAGATATCTAAGTGAATTTGGCGACATTAAATCGCTGTACAAATCATTTGACCACATTCAATTTAGTTATTTATATTATTTCGCGAGTCACATAGCAAATTCGCTTGCCTCGAGCCCTAAAGTTTTAATTGACAAAGTTTTTGGAAAACTTCCCGCTCAAGATATGCGGGAGAGGACTGAGAAATGTACATAGTTGACCTAATAATGCGCTGTATCACAAGCAAAATTATGCTGCGAATGTGTGGCTAAGTGGCTGCCTTTTCTGGCTTATAGTTTAACATTAATCTGAAGTTCTGAATATGCTTTTAATCATTTGGAATTTGGTTTGTTAGCGAAACTTTTGTGGATTGGCACCATTTGCATTTTAGATGGCTAATTCTATGAAAACAGGTTGCAAATTCTGGTCTACGAAATTCTTCATTTAATTGTTACTGCTTTTTGGGCTTGGGCGAAAATTCTCGTGAAGTGCGAGCCGAGAGTTAAGTTGAGTCGAGTCGAGTCGAGTGCCTTTCATTTTCATTTTAATTAACCAAACTTTAGGCATTTATTTTCATTTGCCAAACTTTTCTGTTGCAACTCGATGGCAACTTTTCTCCCTCTGACGCTCCCAACAACAACAACACACACAAAATATTGCGTTGAATGCAGCAGGTGGGGAGAGAGGGAGAGAAAAAGGGCTTTTGGCTTTGTGGCTTTTGTAATTATGCAATATATTTGTGAGTTTATGAATAGATTTAATACATAATATGATAAAAACTATAAATAACTGGTAAATCAGGTCACCACGTTGCGGCGCTTTGAAGATGTGTGGCTGCAGATAAAACGCGATGCCAAACTATTTGCCATATGCATTTTAATAATCTGCCGCAGTTGGCAAAGTACAGAATTTAATTAATCGTATTTTATGCATATTATTGCACTATTTAGCGAGTCAAAATATTTGCAATATATAAAAGCACAAATGGCATATCGATTTCACGCTTGGATTACATCGATTTCAGAGACTTTTTGACTTTTCATTTAATAGCGTTTATATTAGTTGTGGAAGTGTCTAATAAAATTACGTAAACGTAAAATAGAAAAACATATTGATGATAAATCGAAAATATATTAATAAAAAGCTGAGTTTGTCTTGATAAAATGACTTACATTTAGGTATCATTTCGTATACGTAATATCAGACTCAGTTTTAATATCACTTATACGTAAGTCAGTAAAAGATAATATATTGAAGCCGTGTTAATCCTAATAAAATGAAGTGTAAGTACGGTTTAAGATTTTTAAATAAGATATATAAAATAAAGTATACGTATAAACGTCAAGGTTGAAAAAATTACGTATACGCAAGTTAGTAAAATATAGAAACAGATAATATAGAACAGAAACAAAAATAAATATAATATTAGGATTTTCTTGTAAGGATCGTAGACGTTACGTATACGTAATATTAGATAAAGTTTAAATATTACGTATACGTAATGTAGTGAAAGATGATGTAAAAAATAAATCGAAAATGAGCATAAATTGTGCAAGTCTTAATAAAATTAAGTCATAAAGTTGAAGCTCGGCATATTAGCACTTAATATTATATTAAAATAATATTATATTCCCTAAATTACGTATACGTAACATTAGAGCTTTAACATGGAAATTAAAAAATCGCGTAAACCTTAAAGTAAAACACTTCCAATTAGATTGATCAAATTATATATACGCAGAAAAGAAGAAAAATTAATTTAATTGTAGGAAATTATCATTTTTTCCATTCTTTTTCTTTTCCTTCCATTACTTGAGTGTAATTGAATTGTAGAATATTATTCTTTATCCTGCAATCCAATTACTGGCAAGATAAATAACTTTTCTAATTTTTTTGTATTTTCTTTTTGCATTTTATTTCGTATGATTTTCAAGTCCAGCCATAAGCTTTAAAAAATGCAGAGAATTGAATTTATTGATGAGAGTATCATTGTTTCGCTTCAAGCCTTATGCTTTATGCTTTTTAATATTATTTGTTATTAAAGCCACTTTCTGTCCGTCTGTCCAAACACACACAGAGACATATGTATGGGCACAAATACAAGGAAACAACAAGCGTGTACGTGTGTTTGCAATGACAAATATGCAGTTTGGAAATGTTTTAAAGAATTTTCCGCCGACATGTTGTTTGAGAATTTATTGCAGCTCGCATTACATTGCCAATTTACAACCCACACTTCATCCCGGCATGCGACGGCAACATTTGTTGCGGCCCCTGTCGCAACTGCAACGTTGAAACGCAGCTTTCACCGAGTTGCATGCTGTTGCTGTTGCTCTTGCTGTGGGTGGTTGCTGCCATGTTATTGTTACCGCTAACAATTTGTTACTGTTGCTGTTGCTGTATGCAGCAGCAACCGAAATTGAATTTATGTGCGAGGATCTATTAATATTTTTGAAGCATTTAAGACTTTAATCTGGCAATCGACTACGTTTAGATCTGCATTGAAAACTACCGCTTAAAGCGATTTCAATGCAGCTCTAAGCACAGTGTTGCATGCAACTAAATAATAGCAAATCAATCACAATTTAGCAGAGAATAAGTTAACTCATATGTCGCCCTCTTCAACTTTGAATGTGTTGCCTTCAAGATCGAGATATTCTGGCTCATAAACGGGATCCTCGTTCTCCTCCTCAAGTAGACAGTAAATACTATCTTTTTCCTGTTTGGTGATCTCTTTGCCCAGCTGAAGCCAGAAGGGACGACAGCGATTCTTCCATTGGCGCAAATTGAAGAAGGCGCAATAACGCGAATTCGATGCCTTCAACATGGCCATGTAAAGTGGCGTAATCTCGTCGGCCAGCAGCTTGCCCATGAGAAATACAGCCGTCTTCTTGCTGTGGTTGTCGTTGAAGTCAACGTAAATGCCTTTCGCCTGATTGTAGCACTTCTTGGCAATGCCCGTCTTCTGAGTATCGCGGGCAAAGAGTTTACCTAGATTCAGCAGAATCTCGGCCTCGTGATCCTTGTGCTCGTAGAGACGTGAGAGACGCAGCGCTCGCTTGAAGTTGGAAATGGCCTTATCAACTTGATCAAAGCTGAGAAAAGTTGAGGCAATTGCAGGCACAAAATAAGTGATGAAAATAGATACAGATTGGATAGACATACTAAAGATACATTTATGTACAATGGAGGGAAGAATGGCTACAGATTGAATAGATAAAGATAGGTATAATTAAAGATTGTAGATACAAGTTCAATAGATGGATTGTGATACATTTATAAAGAATATATAATGATACTCGTAAACAAAACAGATGCAAATTAATTGGTTAAATAAACATATTGGATAGATACAAATAAAGATACAGAATATATCTATAAAACAAAATGAATAGTTGAATTAAATAGAATTGAATAGATTTCAATTTAGACATACGATAAATTTACAGATGTATATAGAGAAGAATATCTACACATGAATAAGTCGGAAAATAATTAAATAAATGGAAATAAGAGATATTTATTTGGATAAATCTAGAAGTTAGATAGATGGTGTAATGCTGTGATAGCCTCAGTGTGTTGAAGAGAGACATAAAATGGCAGATATTCTGAAAATATATACATATTTATACAAATTGGATAGACGGACTGAGAAAGAATGAATTAAGATAAGAAAGATATATAAAATAATTATTGAAAAATTAACAGAGTTTCAAGATAGATTGCATGATGAATATAATTACAAATTGGACAAAAAGATTTTAATGGTATTAAGATTCTAATTCATTCAAAAGCTCTTACCTCTCAGCGCATTGACCCAGATACAGATACATCTTGATGTTAAGCTTGACGAATCTGTACTCGTTGCAAGCTATAATCTCCGATTTGATCTGCTCCAAGCACTGCTGAGCTGCATGATATTTGTTAGCCTCCATGAGAAAGAAAGCGCGTTCCAAGAACGTATCGCAAAAGATGTCCAAATTCTTCTGGCGTCCGACTAGCAGTAAAAAGTTAAAAGAAATTACAAAAGTATCAGACAACTCACTCTCTGCTATTAACACCGTAGCCTTTCTGGCCATGTAAACTGCCTCCTCGGGTTGTTGTCGCACAATCTGCCGGCCATAGATGAGCAGCTGCCTGGCCAGTTGTTGAGCCACAAGAGCGTGTAGAATGGGACTCGCGGATCCTTTCTCTGGCTCCGAGAGCCACATGTGACCACGCACCAATTCAAGAGTGGATTTCAGATACGTAATCGCATTGACACGTTGTCCAGTTTGTTCCAAAAATATGGCAAATCTGTGATAGATGCGAGCGATCATCTCGGCAGCATCGCGCTCCTGTCCCTCGATGTTGTGGCAAAGGGAAACAATGTGCTCCATGACCGCATTTAACGCATACTCATACTTAACGCGATACGGCTCAAGCAGCAGCAGCGTCTCATAGAAGAGTGTAAAGCACTCCTTCAGACCTTTCACTTTGCGCTTGATCACAGCGAGCTCAGCGCGCTTCAGCTTATCGATCACTTCGTAGAGCAGCGGACGATCATCGATGATTCTTTCACGTATGCTAATCGAATCGAATAGTGCCTGCTCCTTCTCGGCCAGGCAGCGCAGAAACTCGGGCATCATCAGGCAGCCTTCGTGGCGCAGCTCATCCTGCAGTGCCTCATAGATGGGACCCCGCTTGCGACGTGCCTCAATGAAACTCAGGGGCACAATGCTGGCCTTGATCTGCTCGCGATCGAAGGTGATGTCCCGAAATGTGCGATAGGGCAATTTGGCTCTCACTTGGCGCTCAATGCGCAGAATTTCCTGCTGACGACGTGACATTGTGACTTTTGTAAATTGCAGGGAATTCAAAGCGTTTCAAATGTTCAAATGTCTGAAGTGTAAAGTTTAGTTTACTGATTAAATGAGTTTAAAACTATATGTTAAACCAATATTGTATTAAGTCTGCAAAGGCAGTAAACTTGTAAAGCACTAATTTAATCTGAATCTGTGTCTTTGTTTTAAATTCTATGTATGTTAATTCAATTTTTGTAGTAAACCTGTGATAGAAGAAGATTTGAGTAGAGTAAAAAATAAATTTATATAAAATTAAACATTTTAAAAAATAATTTCTTCTCCAAAAGATAAAAAAATTGAGAATAGTGTAAATTTATATTTAAATGAAATGAAAGTATATTAAGCTTTCTTCAATACCTTTATTATAAATATTAAAAAGAAAAAGTAAGGTACGGTTGACGGAAAGTTTAAAGGAAATAAAGTACCAAAAATAAATGAAATAACAAATTTTTCTAAACACAAATTTCTTAGCTTTTTTTGTAGCCTAAAATGTAATAGGTAGTGCTCAATATTTAATACTTGATTTTAATTTTAAGTAACAAGTCCTTACAATTGATAGAGAAAGTAAGTTTTCTTTAGATATAAAATATATTCATATACAAAAAATATGTATCAAATTATTAGCTATGTGGCTTCTTATATACATTTCTCACTTTAATTGTGAAGCTTTTCCTTTTAAAATCGTGTGCGAAACTTTAATGCGAACTCAAGTTACTGAAAATGAATTTAATGACAATATAAACGGAATTGCAGTTAATTATTTTGCAGATCGAACGTGGACTGCGTGTTTGAATTGAATGAGCTCATTAGTTGCAACTGAAAGTTGAAAAGGCATCAGCTGCAAAGTGAAAACTGCACAAGTTAAGAATAATTTTACGGCACTCTTTCATCGACTATACATTGTAGATTGTAGTACTTGCCACACATTGTGCAGCATATTTATTGAGTAATGCGTATGAACGATGCTGAGTCTGGGCTGAGTCTGTGCCACTAAACGAGTACTCGAGCTAAGCCATTACGAGAAGATAGACACAAGTATTCACACAACACAAGTTTTGCGAAGGAAAGAGAAGAGAAAGAGACCAAGTGCTGCACGGAAATAGGAGGAGAACTTGCAACGGCCAGCATGTGGCACAAACAACAGACACATTACGTTGTTGTCTCAGAAACGAAACTGAATTTCAATTCAATAACTTTTTCGACAGAGTTTGGCTCTGGTTGTTGTTTGGCTCCGAAAAGTATGCTTCGATGTTTGCTGCTGAGCGGACAGCGTGGCAAAGTTTGTTTCTTGTTGTTGCATTTACAAACCTATATTTTGTAGTCGATTCGATTTTCGGTTCGTTTGCTTGCATGTGCCCATGAATGAAATTAAATGCAGCGTCGCAACAGGCGCCTCGCCTTCTCTCTCTCACTCTCTCTCTCTTCTTCAACTCAACCTCAAGCCTAACCTCATCCATGACCCACCGCCCACAATGAGGTCGCTTGTTGCAACTTTGGTTCAGCAGCTTGTTTTTGATCTTGACTTCTGCCATCCGGCTTTTCAAGCGCCATCTCCAACTGCAGATGCAGCTACAGCTGCAGCCTGTGCCTGTGGCTCTGTCGTTCAAAACTTTTGGCCAGCCGCCTCCCACCAAAAAACATGAGCAGGCGACACAAGGAGCTTCGGCAAAATGGTGTCCTCTTAAATTTATGGTTTGCCGACGGCAGCGACAGCGGCAACAGCAGCAGCAGCAGCCTTGTGACAATGTACATTGCAACGAAAATTTGTGGTTAGCTCAAATTAAGTTGCATAATTCTCCGAAAATGCTGCATTTTCACTTCTTTCGCTTTTAAGTATGCTAATAAATCAAATGTGATACTAAAAACATTCATGAGTCATTGGTTTCTTTAAGTTTTCCATCGCAGCGAAGCGCTTTAAAATACAGTTTGAAAGTGTAACGTTAACTTGTTTATCATTCAACAGTTTCGGGATGTTTTTCTTAGCCAAGAACGCAAATTATCGAAACTTTCTTGCAAACTCAAACTATGGAGTATCAATAATCTATAAAAATGTGCGTAAATCTTTGTAAAGTATATTCAAGCATTATATATTACTTATTTTATATGCACTCTTAAATTTTCTAATTCCATTTTATCAAGTTACATATTTAGCTTAATCGTTATGCCGGAAATTACTTTTATCAAATTTGCGGAATTTGTAATTGAGTTCCTGTGCGTATACTTAATATAAAATGCTTGTTGAGTTTATTAAAATTTTCCAAAATGCGAAACGTGTGTGTTAATATTGTAACTGACGTATGATTAATTATGATAACGATTAAATAATCTTCATTATTTTACACAAATTGGAATGTGGCTTAGTTCAGACCAAATCAATTTCCACAAGGAAATATTAAGTATACCAACAGTGATGCATTGGAATTTAAATACAAAATTAGATTAAGAAGAAATTAATTCAAGTTTGACTTAAAATTACGTAAATTATCCAAATAAAGCTAAATAAATTTCTCAGAATTTAGTTATCATCGGATAAGAATTGTAGAACTTATTTATGACAAATCAGATCGTAGCTCCTTTGGCTGACATTATGGTTATTATGGTAAACTTAGAAGGTAGTACTTCTTCGATATACAAAATATATATTTCAACATATTTTTGTATTTTAAGAATAGCTTTGCACTGTTTTACTTTTAATAAAATATGCTTAAGCTTGCTCGACTGTTGCTTTCTTACTTGTTCCTTTTTAAGGCATTTGGCAATTCTGCTGGGCATGTAAGTCTCCTTCATTGCATTTCAACTGCCGAGACTTGTCTTATTTCTCATGTATAAAAATATAATTGAAGTGCTTAATTTAAGCAGCAATTAACACGTCAATCGACTACAACATACGCTGCACGCAGTTTCGGTATTAACTGTTAAATAGTCTAATAATTGTGTATCAAAGTGAATTGCATAAATATATGTATATCTGCATATGAATTATCATGATTATTAAAATTTATAGAATTATTCGATTTTAAAATAACGAAAAGTAATAAAATAATTAAATAATTGAATAATAAGAAATTTCAACTCATGATACAATTCTAGTTTTATTTATAATACCTGATTGATCGTTGGCATATATGCATAAATAATATACCCATCATCGCACCCTATAAAATTATGTGCTCTGCATGTGGTGCACATTTTGCACCTGCTTCATGATATGTTATATACACATAGAGGATATATGGACATCGTAGTTGCAGTTGTAGTTGTATAAAATCTGCAGCACGGACTTGAATTTCATTAACACAATTCGGAGAGAGCAGCTAAGAAGTGATGGCCATACATCAAGATGAAGGATGAGTGCTCTTCTGGGTATACAAGTGTGTGTGTGTGTGTGTGCTACATGCAAGTATTTGCAACATACTCGTGAAAATATGTCTCACTCTCTGTGTGTGTGTGTGTGTAATATATGTAAGTCATATAAATATATGGCAACGCATTGTGGCGCTAACTGATGTCACTCCGCTGTCACCTCAATGATGAGCGGCTGCCGGATGATAGGGAAAGGTAAAGAGGGGAAAGGTAAAGAGGAAGCACAAGGTGGCTTGCCAACTGCGTTGAGGTTAACAAAAATGGCAACGTCATGTAGCTGACTGCAAAATTGGATGCGGAACGAATGCTCTTACATATTTCATAGCACCGCAGCCATTAACACTTACACCTTGCTTGCTTCCACATGCATGCATACATAGTAAGTAGGGATTGAGTAATTCATGGGCGAGCATAAAACTTAATGCAATAATGCAATTATGTCTTTCTAAATATATGTTATTCCATTTTTGGAGCATTTCTTGCTGCTCTAGAAATTTTGTATAGAATTTTCCCAAATATTTAACATTGCCGAAATAAAATTGTATGAGTGTTTACTTCGCAGAGCTTAATCTTACATTAATATATGTTACATACTTTTATTCTTAACACCAATTTGAAGCAAATAGAACACTTAAATATTGCAGATAAAGGAAATGCAATAGAAAGCAACCATTTATTTATATTTTTGTTAATTAAATTTTATTTAAATGATGAAATTGGATGAAATAAATGCCACACTGCAATTTTCCTGATTATAATCATATTTTTTCATTCTTGAATTGATTCTTTTGTTGAGAAATAATACATTTTTTGTATATATAATATATTTTATTTTAGGAAGTATTTCATGCTTTAATAAAGTGAAACTTTGATAATCAATAGTTGTGGAAAATTATAAATATTATGTCAGATTAGTCAGATTATATTTCAGAATGAAATTTGTGCTTTATGGTATATTTTGAATGATACTATATCAATATAACAAAAACATAGCCTTTGGTATGATTCAGTATTTTTGTTACATATATGAATTTGGTATATTTTAGAAATAATACCGCGCAGTTTTGCTGTTATTTGTTGTATTATTACTTGTTTTATTATCAATCAAAAATAAACTATTTTTTTTTTTTGTCAAGTAAACTGTTTTTTTAGTTATTAGTTTTATTACTAAGCCCATTTTTAGATAAGCGAAATTTAATGAAATTGTTCTATATTTTGCATTATTTAATATATTGTATATATAATTTTTTTTAATAAAAATGAATCTGCAATAGAAATGGCTGAAAAATTTAATTTTTTTTTGTTTTTATTTTTTAGATAATCAGAAATTATAGAAATTGTGTTATATTTGTATTGAATAAAAATAAATATGCAATAGAAATTACTGAAAAATTATTTTTTTTGTTTTAATTTATTGTGAAATACTAAAAGCTTTAAGAAACTTAAGAACATTAGCGTTGTTGTTGATTTACTAACGAATAATTTGTTGTGTGACATATTGCAACTTTTGTAAATAATCACAATTTTGGGAATCACTCAATGTTGTGGTTTATGTTTATAATATTATATTGTTGTGAATTGAAATTCCTTTTGCTTGCACAAGGAATTAATCTGAATTGGTTTTCTCAGTGCAGTGCAGCAGTGAAAGCATTAGACTGAAGGCAGCAGGCTGCTGGCAGCTGGCAGCTTAACAGAGCGACACACTGACTCAGATGTTAAGCTAGGTCACTTACGTTCCACACACACACACACGCACACACATACGTTCCACGCGTGTGTGGATGCTAATGCTTCGTTTGCTGTTGGCTGTTGGCACAACCGTTATAAAGTAACGGTGTTGGCTGCTGTACGCGTTCAGTGCGCCGACAGCCTCGTGTGCTAACGGTAACGTGTTGCGCTCTGCGTGTTTTTTGTTCCAAATTGTCGCGCCATTCAAAATGTGAGTGTTGCGAATTGCGAATTGCGAATAACGAACCCCAAGTTAAGACGAAAGTGAGAAAGTGATGTGATGATACTCTGTTCAGTTGGCTGACCATGAGTTCCGGTGAATGGGATTTGCGTGCGCTGAAGGCGCTCGAGGAGGAGGAACAAAAAGAGTTTCTGGCGCTGAGCCAAAAGAATCTCTTCGAGCCGCCGCTGCCAACAGGTGGAGCCGAGAATGGCAGCGTGCTCAGTGCTAAGCCATCGCTGGCCTATGCGCAACTGCATCCGCATCTGCTCAAGCTGCCCACCATCGATGAGTGCCAGCTGATTGCCGCTCAGCGGCAGTCCGCAGAGAGTGTGGGGAAAGGAGCGCGCTTGAAATTCACGCGTGCACTTTCCCTCTCCGCTCACTCGCTGTCACCACGCGGTGGTGGAGGCGGAGGCGGAGGAGGAGTCGGAGCTGGCTTTGGGAAGAAGCTGAAGGCGCGACTGGTGGGTGCCAAGTCAAGTGGTTCGCTCTCCCCGTCGAGGCACTCGCATAGCTACAGCGTGTCGCCAGTCTATACGCCACCGCCGATGCGACGCTGTGCAACGCTGCATCACACGCAACCCGTGCGGAAGACATTCAAGACGCTGCAGCAGCTGGAGCGGCAGAAGCGACATCACAGCAATAACAACACAACGCCAACAGCAGGCAACTTGCCGCAGTTGCAGCGCATTGTGGGCACCAACAAAACCTACTGGAAGTATGGCGCCAACTCCACAGCAGCCTCCATCATTGGACAACGCGCCAGACTCCAGCAACAACAGCAGCAACAGCAGCTGAGTGAACTGGAGTCGAGCAACTCGGATGAAGCCAATGCGGAGCTGATGTGGAGTCTGAGGCATTGGACAGCGCCACAGAGACGGGCTCGTGTAGCGTGCCACTGCCGGCGGCAGACTCCAATGAGCTGTTGCGCCTTAGCATGATGTTAACGGCCGCCAGCTCGGCTGTTACTGCTGCCACAGCAACTGGTGGGTCGATGAGGCCACAGCAGAGAGCTGGCGAGCAGAATGGCTGCTGCGAAACTGTTGCGTACGAAGCTTTTCACAGGCCCAAGAGCTTTGAGCGCACGCTCTTACGCGGCAGCAGCAGCTTAACAGTAACAGCGCAAGAGAGTCACAGTCACAGTAACAGTCGGAGTCGCAGTCACAGTCCCAGTCCAAGTCCCAGTCGGACGCGGCCAATGCAATCCACACGCATATTCAAGTCCACATCGCTGGATGCTGGCGCTGGCGATGTGGCCATGAGCATGGGCACCAAGGATTACAACAGCAACAACAACAGCAACAACAGATTATTGGTCAACCAATTGCCATGATGAGCATGACAGCGGCCACAAATCAGCTGGCAGAGCAGCAGCAGCAGCAGACAAACGAATCTCATTACCACAAGGGCAGGGGAGAATGGGGGGGAGAACGTTCGAAAGTCAAATATCATCAGGATTTGAACGTCGCATGTTATGGCCATGCACTGACGCTAGGTGGCGCCAGCATCGACGATGAGCTCGAGCAACATATCAAGCATTGTTCATGCTCCTGCAATCACATGGGCTACGGCAATTCAATGGACTACCAGGTGAGTGCCAATTGCCAATTGCCCTCTTTTCTAACTGTCTATCTACGTGGATTTTCTAACCTGGCGCCTTGCTAAAGTGCATTCCTTTTTGCACAAACGATTGTGGCATGTCTTTTTAATTATACTCCAGCTGGACAATGGGGCAATCTATTATGTGTGTGTGTGTCTGTAGTGTGTGTGTGGGGGGTGTCCAGCGAATCTCTGACAGCTGGAACATTTGTAATGGTGGCACATTCAATTGTCTGCTGCAAGTTTACATACACGAACTCGCCTTCACTTTGCCTCGTGCAATTCTCAACTCATTATCATCACGTTGCTTTGTGGTGCATTTTGTGCTCATTGCCTCATGAATTACTCTGGTCTCTAGCTCTCTGGGTCTCTGCCTCTGACACAACCAGATTGCCGCCAGGAGCACACTTTTGCGGCCAACAGGCAGCACCCCTTCCTCCTCCTCCTCCTCTTGCTTCTCTCTCTGGCATGCTGCTGGTCTCGATTGTTTCAACGTGAGTGGCCAGAGAAGTTAAGCGCAAGTTTTAACATAGGCCAACATGAATGCTCCTTTGGCTCAGCCACCTCCCAAGTTTAGCTAAACGAACTAAGGATAAACTTTATTTTGTGTTTTGTTAGCACAACTTCCTTGTCTGCCTTGGTTGTTGTCAGTTATTGTCTTGAGCTACATCCAAGTCCCGCATACGCTTTTCCCCATCCCCATCCCCCATCCACATCCGCATTTCAATCTTAATTAATGGCATGCATGCAGTTGTTTAGTGCGTTTGCAATATCACTCCGAAGCTATGTTTCTCTCCTCCCTTTTCCTCTATCAAGTTTTAGCTTCATAAATATTAAATAGTCCTGCAGATCGATTGCCAGGGAAAAAGTTGCAAATAACTTGACCAATGCAACAGGAGCGTTGGCTTACCTGAAGGTTGAACTTTAAACAAGAAGTGAGAACGCTTTTTACTGAACTATTTATAATTTCTTTACACGAATGAATATGCTTCCAGGAATTTTATTACTTATAGCCAGGCAATGTTTGGTATTTACAGCAGCTCATCTTGGTTTATAATACAAACAGGCTTTCTAGCTTATCTGAGATTTTATCCATGATATATTATATTCATATAGTTATAAGGTTTATGAAATTGATTTATTTTTCATCTTGCAATATCTGTGTATTATATATGTGAATCAAAATATAAATTCTAATTAAAAAAAAAATAAGAAAGAAAGTTTCACCCGCTAGCCATTTTTTATAAAATCTTGTTCTAAATTTGTATAAAATGAATATACCCGAAAGATATTAAAAGATACTGAAAGCTATATTCGGTATATTGATGGTATGTATGCTAGTATGTCAATAACATAAATTAAGCAAATTAGCCATATACGAAGTAAGGATTTATGTTCCATTTCAATTATGTAGAATTCTGGATTATATTTCGATTTACAGTGAAACTTCTCTTAGCAAAGAATACTACTGAAAGAAGGCGTCTCTCTGTTGAAGATTCGTTTTGTGTTTCATATCTATCTCATTCATGTTTAAAAATAAGTTTAATATAGTCATCGAACAATCAAATGTTGTTTGTACAATAATAATGTATGTATTTATAATAGTAATTTGATTGAAATACAATGGAAGGCCACAATGGAAGATTACAATAAAATAAGTGTTTAAAGAGAAACATTTTGCTAAATTTACAATTACTTGTCATACTCGCGCAGACACTTAGTGGAGTAACTACATCATAGAATTCATAAGAGCTAACTTGTGCGGTCGGGGTCAAGTGGCTTTCGCTTAGGGATCATGGTCATGCGTCTAAGGGCTGTGGGATGATGATGATGATCGATTGATCGATCGATTGATTGACTGCATCACTGCAGCGTGCTTTGTGGCGGTGTCAGCGGTGTCCAGGTGTCCGCTGTCTGGACCACAGACGTGGGCACGCCGGTGGCCACAGCACTGGCCACTGGGACTGCGACACTGGCGACGCTCTGCTCGAGGGATTCCAATTTGATCTCGTTGTGATGGTGTGGAGCAGACTTTAGCGTACTGGAGGCGCACTCCAATGTGATGACCGAGTTGTGCTCCATGGCGGACTGCTGTGGCTGCTGGGACTCCAACGATTTGCTGACATCGACTGGCTCCAGCGGGTGAGTGGCATAGCTGCATAGTCGGAGAGTGTGTGCAATCATTGATAGCTACTTTAGCGTGTTAATTGAGAATGTATCATGGATCCACAATCGATCGATCACTTACCCAATCTCAAGTGGTATATACTCGGGCTGATAGTAAGCAGCCGCTGCATTCTGATACAATCCGTATTCCGCCCCAGATCCATTGTGCCATCCACTGGTCGGATAACTCAGCGCTGTGGGCGCATTCAGCACATTTGTGTACAGCTGATGGCTGGGCGAGGTGGGTGTGGGATGGTAGACTTGATGGGCAGGTGCCACATAGGTCTGAGGCGAACTCGAGGCGGCTGTCGATCCGCTGGCATACAGATCCGACTGCGACATGTTGTACTGATGGCTATGGGGCGTCAGGTGATGGATGGTGTAGCCAGGCGAGGGCGTGGTGTAGCTTGGCGAACCATTTGTGGGTGACGGCGAATTGTGAGTGGCTGCAGAGCAAGGGAAATTAAATGAGTATTATATATATTGATTCCATATCGATCAATTGATTTAATAAGTAAATTAGTTTTGTTGTTCCGGCCGGGACCTCAAGGAATTTTATACTTCTTTTCATTTAATGGGAAACAGAACTAAGTAGACTTGTCATATTGCCTTCCGTATTCTGTGTCAGTATTAAAATAATCGGAATGTCGCTAATTTGCTTTAGTAAGCTTATTCCTCAGCTTAAAATGTTAATCAGGGGTGCCACAGAAAACACTTCCACTGGAATTTCACTTTAGTTTCACTTTAATTTTACTTGTGATTCAATAAACCCCTTTTTAAAGTAGCTTGACTTTTGCTGAATTCCCAAATCACTTGATATTTCTGTGGCACCCATCTATATTATAATGTCTATGTAGTATTTAGTTATTTTTGTATACATAGTTATTCGTGTAATATTATTATTCTTTCTATTAGTATAGTTTAGTTTATTTCAATAGTTAATCGTGGCTTCCGATTAATGCAGGCAAGTCAAAAATTATTTTCTTTTGTACGCGGATGTATGTACACATTATTCGTTTTTCTATTACTATAAGACTATTATATTCTATTACTAAAATAATTTGTTAGTTGTCCAAAGTCTTAACAATTGAATAATGAATGCTGTTCAAAGTTGTATTTCGTTTTGTCCGCACTTTATGAAACTGGCGTCGAAATAACTAAATAAATAAGTTAGGTAGTTATGGCTGGGAACTTACATATTTGACCGCGACTGCAGACGTTGATGGGCATGGGATCCGGGCACGCTGCTCGAGCTCCAATTGTAGCTGTTGCTCTGCCAGCTGCTCGGGTAGGGAAACACTGATGGCGTCGACGCTTCCACGGGCATGAAGCTCGACTGCGAGTAGGAACTGGTGAAGCCACCGCCGCTGCTGCTGTTGCTGACGACGCTAGCGACGCCACCAGCGCTGCTGTTGGTACCGCTGCCGCTGCTGCTGACCGCGCCAATCGAGGACTGCAGACTGGTGGGCGTCTGAGGAGCCGACGGTGGCTGCGGCGACGAGGAGGAGGCATTGCCCGCACTGCCATTGGAGCCGGCGGAGACCACACGAGGTCGGCTATAAGGAGTGCTGCGATTGGGCGCCGAACTGCGTGAGGAGAGCGAGCGACCGTAGCGATCACAGCTGCCTGAAGCGGCAGCCGAGGATGCGGACGGGGAGGAGGAGGATGTGGGAGAAGGGGCCACCAGGCTGTGGCTCTGGCTCATGGGTAGCGGCGGTGGTGGCGCGGCGACCGCAGCGGCGCTTGTGTAGTGTGTGGGCGGTGGGATCAACCAGCCGTAGTGGGTGTCATGGGGATAGAGCGTGTCGGGACGCTCTTTGGCATCGAGGAAAGCCTTGGCAAAGGGATTGTACTTGATCTTGAGCGAGGTGACCTCCTCGTTCTGATACGCAGTCACAGCGATGAACTGTGTCTCCGGAAACGGATAGGTGACCACATGACGTTGCTCGGAGCCAACGCGTACAAGATGTACTCTAGGTTCGTATTTGTGCAGCGAATTTAGCATGATCTATAAATATAAAATGGGAGTTATAAATAGGAGTTTCGTTATTGAGTAAGATGTTACTCACTTGTCCGTTTCCATTGGTCTTGTTGGTCAATTTGACTTTTGCAAATGAGATGGGCTCCTTCATCCAATGTGCGCCGAAGTTGGGAGACTCCGGATGCACGTAAATTGGATTGGAGGGAGGAACTTCAGCCTTGCCGCCGGGAACCTGTTGAAGTGTCGAAATAAATGAAAACAAATAGTTAAAATATGCTTAAATTTCATATGGAATTTCTTCGTAATATCTTTGTCATAAAAGACAATAAATATTAATTAGAAAATATTCCTAAACTCAAATGATTAGATTAATAAATGTGCTTAATTCATACTTTATTTCTTTACATTTTATTAACTATTGCAGTTTTAATATAAAGTTCCCAAATTATACACGCACATTAGTCTTCATTATTATATAATTACATTAATAAATGTTCTAAATCTAACATATAATTTCATGCTTTTGACTTTTGAATAATTTTGTTCATAAATTGTATTTAATCGCTAATGTTTTTCATTGCTAATTTCTCTGATATATGTAAATTAGCAGCCATTTTTAAAATTAATATTCATAAACACCAAAATAGATTAATCTATTTTTAGCTAATAGACAGAGACTGTTAATCAAATCAGACATGTTTAAATGCATATATTAATTTTGGTATTTTGCAATCGAATACTTTGACGTTGAAATAATAATTTAAATGCACAGAATATAAACATATGTTTAAACACAAACGTGGACAATAAATGTGAAATATGTTTAAAGCAACTCATTTAACGAAATGACAAACATGAATATAATCATTATTCGTTTTTCATTTAATCATTAATTCAAGAATAAATGAATAAAAGAATGCATGATGAGGATGAAAAATCATGACATTGAAATCGTATGTGAAAATCTTGCCATCGTTTTTATGAGCTGCTCTTGAATTCGTTTAATAATTCTTAAACTGCTCAGCTCAGCTCAGCTCAGACATACCCATTCTCCGTTGACGTACTTCCAGCGATGGGTGTCCACTTGCACGAACTCCAATAAAACCGTATACATGGCAGCCGGATCCAAGCCGGAGGCGCTGATTTTCACAACCGGAAACATGCGCCTGCAATGGGAAGCAGATGCAAGAAAGAGAAGGAGAAAGGGAGAAAGAGAGTTGAAGTGAAGTTAATGGCAACTGAACAGTTATATAACAGTCAAAGGCAAATGAATATTCTATGCACCGATGGTCAGAGCTAAAGGCAAAGAGTCCAAACCGAAAAGCATTTCCATTTGTTCAGTTTGCTTTGCTACTTTGTTGTTTCGCTATGAGTCTATGTGTGTGTGTGTGTTTGCCATTGCCCTTGCCCAGATTCTAAAGAGGCCTCTGCTTGCTTCGTTTCTCTCTCGCCCCGTCTTCTACTCTCTGTCGATGCCGACGTCGTCGTCGTCGCCGTCGTCGTCGTCGGTTTCGGACAAATATTGAAACGCGCCGTCCGCGCACTGTTCCACAACAATTAGTACAAGATGGCGGCTGTTGCCGAGCCGCGTTAATTAGCACCTGCCCCGAGAGTAGACTGCAGAGAGTGGAGTGTGTGAGAGGGGTAGAGAGCGGGGCAAGGAACGTTTAAGTACAAGTTCTAAGCGCGTTTCGCACAGCACACACACACACACACACACTTACACATGTGGGTAAATAAATATTTTTAGTTATTTCGACAAACGCTCGCATGTAAATAAATACCGCGTATATACATCGAGGTATATATGTACCCAGATATAGCTGAATATATATGTATGTAGAGCTACAGAAACGTTAACGCTTCATTATAAGGTGCAAACAGCACCAAATGAAAAATCATTGCAGCAAAAAAAAACAAAAGAGCAAAGGCAAAAAAAAACCTCATTGCCAATTTGCATAGGAAAACAAAATGCGCCGCAATCGTCTTTGGCCACGTTAACTTCCATTTAACACGTTTTGGGTGTCTGAAGAAGGGCCACAAAGCAACAAGCAATAGTCCTAAGGCATCTAGCTAATGAATCACAACCCACCTGCCATTCTTGGTGACGATCATCTCGTTGGTTAGATTCTGAAAGCGCAGCCACAGCTCTCGATCGTCCAGCGAGACGCGCAGATTGCGATCCAATTCATTCGGGCTGCCAGCGCCGCCAGCAATGCGATGTCCATTGCCACCGACGCCGCTGCTGACTCCCGAGGCCATGGCCACCACACCGCCAACGCCAGACATTCCTCCGTGTCCGTGTCCATTGTGCGTGGCATGCTGTGGCGAGCCACCGCCTGCTCCTCCTCCGGCCGACACATTGCCATTGAGTCCCGTTGTCGGATCCACTGCGGACAAGATATGTGATGTGGTCATGTCTGCTGTAGAAAGAGAACACAGCAAATGGGTTAGCGAAACGCTTTATTAACTCAACTGTTTCGCAAGGGAGTCATAAAAAAATCGACTTCCATTTGTAATCTTAAATGTAATAAACCAAATAACTATTTATTGCACTTGTGTTATCATTATTATACTACAAATGTAATAATAATTTAATTTATATATAACTTTCTTCAGTTTTAATTTCGAAACAAAAAAAAAAAACTAGCTTTAAAGCTTTATTCTTTATTTCAAATTAAGATATATAAAAGTGACAATTAGGTTAGACTAAGTAAAACCTAGAACATCACAGACTAGGGGAGGTCCGTAAGTGCATCAGTAAAATGGCTATATAATCTAATATAACATAATTAAAAGAAACCTTTTACTTTATTTATTTATTTTATTATTTTATTTTTTGCTTCAAATCGCTTCACCTTAATGCAAATGATTTCAATAATTTTCAATTTGCAATCTTGAGCAATGCAACAAAAGAGACGAATGCAATTTGATGAAAATTTATTTCTTGCTCAAACTAATGACATATTAATATATGTCAGTTAATACAATTAAACTCCTGCCCAAAATTATGCGACACCTCCTCAAATTGTGTTTCGTCTATTGTTAGAGAGTGGAAACCCAAAAAAGGTCGAAATAATGTATGCAGTATAAAAGTACACATAGAAAATGCCCAAAGTGAGCTATTTTTATATCTGTTTGCATATCCCATTTTCAAGTAATGATAAAAAAACAATTTGAACTAAGCTGCAAGTGTATCAAAACTTTTCAATTATTGCGGCTGTATAGAAAGATTAGTTGGCGATTAGATTGTTTTTATAGTTTTGTTAAGAATGTAATACATTTTAAATGAAATGAAGAATATATTTTTTTATGGGTAATCTAACTAATCCTTAATACTAGTCAATAAAACTATAATGGAAATGAACTTATAAAATTCAAAAGTAGACTTAAACTTCAGAAGAATGTTTATAAAACTATGATGCATGTGGTCTTATTAATTTCAAATATTACTCAATTTATGTTCTTTAATTATGAGAAGAAATACTCAAAATATTTTTATTAATATTTACTTTATAACTATAGATTATCATAAGTTAATAATATAATAATGCAAACTATCTCTTAGTGCCTTTAGTTAATTACAGTTTTATAGCAATTAAACTGGCTCAATAATTCTCAATAGCTGTGTTTATTTGTTAGGTAGTAGAGGAGTTCATGTAGTCGCTTGGCATATAAAGTGAATGCGAGTTATTAGAATGCAGAGTTCATGCATTGGGATTGGCACTGGCTGTTGGGTTTTACATCAAAGAAGGTTGACCCGCCGGCACTTTATTTATACGTTTACAGCGCTGTCCCAGGCGCATTAGAAGAATGCCCGTCCAAGTCCAAGTCTGTTGTCGGCTTTTAATTATATTGCACACTTTAGCCATGCCTGAGACTCCAATTCAAACTTCAACTCCGACACCGACACCGACTGCGACTCATGCTCAGGTCTTGAACCTCGGCCAACAAAATGAAGCTGGATGCTGGCTGGCTGACTGGTTGGCTGGCCATAAACAGCGGGCACCCTTTTTATTTATGGCCGTGGCAACAGCAACAAAAACACCTCTGTTTACTCCGGGCCTGCAACCGCTGCCACTACTTCTTCATCGCTTGCTACCTCAACCTGAGTCTCTCGCATTGTAAATGTGGCGGCGGGAAAGGAAGAACGAAGGTAGAACGCTTAAAATCTGCTTTGGTGATGTCTAAATTCTGGTCTGGCACTGAAAGTGTTTCTCGCAATGTTTTGTAATCATAAATTAACAAAATGTATTAATTGTTTTGTTTACTTTTATTGTGCTACGAAATTGGACTCGAAATGCCGACGCCTTTTTACCATTGTAGTGGCAAATGGCCAGAGCATTCTACCCCAAATTTCAAGCAAAGAGATTGAGTAAGATTATATAATTTCGAATATTGTTCTGCTAACCCCGAAAACCCTCGTTGGCTTTTGATTAAACTGTTTGTCAAAATTTCAATTGATTGCGTCCATAGTTGGCCTGAACAAGGCATTAAAATGTTGCCCGTAAAATGTGTCTTCCATTTGTCATAAATTTAATTTATTTCCACCTAAAGAACTGGAATCCCTCCGATCGTGATTCAATCAGCTGATCAAGCAGAGGACGATGCACTCGAATCGCATTTAAAATGAACGATATGATTAAGTCATATCAGATTTTCAATTTCAGCAGCACATGGACTGAAACTTTTATTCATTTTTTGAAGTTTCTGCTTGCTTGCTGCAGGCAAATTTCTATTTTAAAATTAGTTTTTTGGGAAAGTTATTAAGTTTTCCATTCAAACTAAGCTGATTTTATGTGTGTATATACGTATTGTGTGTGATTTTTGGACATATTTCAATTCGTGATACATGCTTTGTGTGTGCTCTTGCCTCGTATGCTGTATGAATATCATACAGTGGGGCACAACGTTCCATCACTGAGGGGCTTAATGAAAAGCTGTTTTTGTGTGTTGTCTGACTACGCATATCACTGTGTGTGTGTGTGTGTGTGTGTGTGTGTGTGTACACGTTTGTGTGTGTGTGGACGCGTGTGTGCGTCTATGTACTTTAACTTTAACATTTGATGGCTGCCATGACGGTTTGAGTTTTGGGTTTGGGTTGGACTTTTTCCCCCTGCGTCGAATACATTCGCTGCTGATGTTGATTTTTGAATGATTTCGTGACTTTGATGTTTACTCAGACCATTTTCAAATACTCTAACTGAGGGCATTTTAATATGGAAATTGTGTTTGCTACGCACGCTCACCCATTGTGTATTTAAGCTTATTTTTATCAACACCTCTTACGAATGAAACGCTACATAGACTAAATACAAAAAGTACCCAAAAATCACTTGGCAAATTCGTGTCTGTGCCAGGCTGGAATGCTTATCTTTATTGCTGCTGAATTGCCGCTGCAAAACTTTTAGCTTTTGTATCCTGTTCGGAAATTGGCACGAAGTATCGATAATTTGGCATTTCACATTTCACACGCACACAGGAGTTCACACCTGTTAAGGACTTTGCTGGCGGGTGGCATTGGATTTGGCATTAGCATTGGCATTGGTTGGTAGCTTATCGTCGCATGGCGATTAAACAGATTTGCTAAATTTCACACTTCAGTTTACATAAAAATAAACTCAATTTAAATTTAGCCCTCTGTCTGTTGTGGATCACAGACGCATTAATCACGAGTGTCACTGAAAAAGGGCTGCGCGTGGGTCAACTCCTTTCGCAAAACAAATAGTGGGCGTGGCAGTTATCACACTTTTGTTTTCAGCACACTTCTCGCAAGCAGCAAGCAAGACGCTGCTGCTGCTGCTGATAGACGCACTTTATGAGATGCTTACTAAAATTTTGTACAAACTGTAATTAATTAGTAAGCATTTGTCAAGTACTAAACTGGGATGCTCGTCGTCTCTGGAGAAGGGGGGGGGGGATGCCAGGGGATGGGAGTGTGGGGCTATTGGCTTGAGGCAATGCTAAAGTGTGGGCGAAAATTCCTTGGCTCTTTTGATTCGCATTTAATAGGATAATTTTCACATGCGTCGTAATTGGCTCTGCTGCTGCTGCTTCTGTTAATGCTGCTGTTGGCCAATTGTGTTGGTCCCCGCTGTTTCGCTTGTTGTTGGCGATTAAAATGCCTGCGGCACAAGCAAATTCTTATGTCCCTCCTAATTTGCGTGTGAACATTTTTTTGTCGAGTCGCGTGGGCTGCTGTTTTATATTATTAGAGTTATTATTAGGATCATTAATATGAGTTTTTGTCACTTGCTGGGTTTCTTCGCTTTTTTTTCGGGGGAAGTGTTGAATAGATTTGGGTGTCAAATTTTGTGTTTTGTGAATTTTGGCGCTTTGGGACAGTATTTGGATTTAATGTTTGATTTTCACACGTTTGTTTAAATAGGCTGGACAATTGTTAATTTGCATAAAATAAAATGATTATAATAAAACACACATACACACACTGAGAATGCCAACTTAAATCTGCATTGTCATACCCATGATTAACTTCTAAATTAGTTTTGCTCATTTACATTTATTGCACGGCTTTCAGCTATTATATGTTTAATGAGTTGTTTGTTTAATCAACATATTTATACCAAATACAAATACTCTAAACTAATATGTTTTGTACTAATAAATTCTGACATTCGTAAGCTGTGTTGTATAATTAATGATTAATTAGTCACATGCACAAATATTATGTTTAATCTACATTTTGTTTAGTGCAACCTCATTATGATTTTACATAATTAATGCTTACATTTGATTTCAACAATTTAATAAAAAGCAAAATTGTTTAGGGATAAAGTTCATCACGGAAAAGGCTGAAACTTTTAATAAAAACGCATTCATATTTTTTCTCATAACAAAATATAAAATATATATTTATGCAAATATACTTTTCATCACAGATTTTTAGCTAAATAAATCTTAAAATTGGGCATGGAAGATAATATCAGATAGTTTAAATGTATAACGAAATTGATTTCTTTTTCTCTATATAAATCGTTTTCAATTGAGTGGCAAAACTTAAGAAATATGTCTTTATTAAACTAATTAGAAATTTGAATGTTATCGTGTGATAATATGAGAAGGAATTCAATTATTTATTTTAACATTAAATATGCTTAAGCATTGAATTACATAAAAGTACTTTATCTATATATTCCTCAATTAAAAAGGATTTTACTGTTTCTAAGATAAATTCCCAGAAAGTGATTTTCAACTAGCCAAGTTTTATTAAATTTTTTTGGAGAAGCTTACCTAAATACATAAGGTAAATAAGAATTACAATATTATTTTAAATATTTAGATTAATATTGTAACTTTTATTTTACATATTCGGGTTAGGTTTCTATGAAATGAATTCAATACTTTGAGTTGAAAATAACTTAAAAACCGTAAATAATTTTATAATTTTAATTTGATATATTTAGGTTAGTTTCCTAATAAATATAATGAAGATGCGGCTAGTTAATACTTTCTTCTTGTAAATGTTTCATAACCACAATCTCGAATTGAACTTACATATATTAAAAGAATATTCCAAGGTTTACTCCGCTGCTTTTGAATTTGGTAATCCTTTGAGAAATCAGATCAATTTGTTGATATTTGTGATCTGCAGATCACACACTTGAGCACACACTAGACACAATAATGAATTTTCTTTTTGCGAATGTTTATGCCGATATCGAAAGTATATATTATGTTATAGAGTATCAATCTATCACCGATGTTAGTTGGGAATCTTGCGAGTTGCCGTCGTTAAATTCGTTGTCGAATTTCGGGCCGCCGATCGAGTGCGTTGCGTTGTTTGCGTTGCCACCGTTCCCGAGCTAATGATCGACGATCGGTGCTAATTTTTTCAACCATCACAAGTCGCGCTTGCTTTTAACAATCGATGCTCGCTTGCTTGATGCTTGCCTCTATTTCTCTTTGGCCAACCTGCTTTGCTGTGCTGGCCAAGCCATATTGTTTGCCTGCTTGGCTCAATGGCTGATTCAACTCTTTCTCAGCCATTGTCGATGCACGTCACATGCCGCAATCTGGCCATCTCGCTCGCTCTTGCGCTCTGTGAAGCGCAACGTATCGATCGCTTAGCCACACCTTCTAACAGTTCAAGTGCGAGAAGGCGAGCGCATGCTTTCTCGCTCGCACACACAGTACACAGTGTAGAGCAGGTAGAAGACGCAGATTCCGGTTTTTAGGTCTCAGTCTTGAATTTTGAATATCATTCATGAGAACGAGGCAGTTGCGCGTTCAATGCGTTCGAACGTGATCGATGACTGACCTCCTAACACTGACACTACGAATAGGCAACAATCATATCCTAGAGGAGTTCCTCCTCGTCGAGCTTTGCATGCGCCAGTGATTAAATGCAAGGTGTTTGCCGAGATTAGAGATTAGAGAGAGAGCCGTGTGTACAACTTTTGCCGTGGACCTAAATAGTGAACCGCTGTCTGAGTGGATTCGATTTGTTTAGACGCTCGTTTTGTGCTTTTGTTTGCGCAACCAATTAAAACTTTGTATATTTTTTCCACGGCGATTTTTGTTTGTTTGTTGTTGGCCTGTTGTCTGTACCTAAAACTGGTTTGCCGCGTCCAGCATTTTTCTCTACACGTTTTACATTTTTTTCTAGTTTTTTTTGTTTTCAATGTTTCAGTTGAATTTTTAGCTGTAAACATTTAACCACAAAACCAAGCCAAGTCCCAAAAAAATATCCATATCGATTGGATGCTTGAATAGTGAGGTTAAAATACTACATCACCTGAAATTTTGCACCCAATTTGATTTGGTTATGATATGCTAACATTTTTACAACTCCAGAGAGTGTCATTCAATTGAGTATTTGCAAATGAATTTACTCTTCGTCAATTCAATGGGAGCAACACCGATTTCAGATTTCACACATATTGATTGCATTTGGCTGTTGATTTGAGAACTCTTTTCATTAATGATCCGTGGCACACATTTAATTGAAAGAAAAAATACAATTTTAAAATGTGAAGTAAATAAATGAAGTACAGCTTCGTTTATTGATTTTATTTCAATAAAAAATTCTTAATTTAAAAATGAAATAGAAAAAATCAATGTACAGCTTTTTCTAGCTGTGGTATTTGTCGTTTATTTGTAGTAAAACAAAAACTAAAAAAGTTCAAGCAGTCCTGAATCCGGTTCAGAATTTAATTGTCTAAAAAACGAAAGCAAACTTTGTGATATTAGAAAGAAAATCATTGCAAGCAAGTCTACAAGACTTTAATACGACTTTTGTTTCTATGGTATTTGGAAATTATTTATAGCTTGTTCGTGTTTTTAAAGATCACGCGCCTGGTCAAACGTTTCGCTGGATATTTCGCTCTTTCTCAAGTTGCCGCCGCGTGTCAATGGACCGGCAGAGTTGGAGAGCTGGTGAAGGGGATTGGAGGAGGAAAAATATTGATCAGACTATGGCGCTGAAAGGCAAACAAAGCTACGGCTGCAGGCCTACAACTCAACGAAGTAAATGAGAAGAATCAACAAACTATGAAATTTTAATAAAAAGAAATCAAATGGATAAAAGTGCTGTGAAGTAACTCGATTCGAGTCGAGCATAAACAGTGAGGCGAAGTTAATCTAACAGACGAATATCGGATGAATCGAGTTTAAGCACTTCATTCAGTTGAGTTCTCATCCTAGAGTTCATTAATAAAAACTTGTGTGATACCTAGTTCAGCGGAAGCATAAAAAGGACATTATTATTATGCATTCTCCTCGACGATGTGTGTGTCTCGTGGCCAAGCGGAGTACGCGGAAGCCGGCATCCATTATGGCCGCGACCTTGCCCTAAATATTTACCACACCGTATTGTAGGAACGTTTTGTGCCAGTTTATGGCAAATCCTTTCTGCTTGTGTTTGCAAACAATTCGAGTTTATGGCCGGCCTAAGCGAATTTCCCCGCCTCAATTAGGCAGAGGTTGTAAACTCATAAACCAAACACGCGGAAATGCGTGCACATAACATACGTTCATACGTTCGTCCTGCGTTCGTCCTTTCAGGCAGACCGAGGGCCATAATTAGTAGTAGCATGTAATATTGCCGTCGGGGAATCTCCATGGCACAGAGCTCAAGTTCAAGTTTAGGTTTGTGTTAGAGTTAGAGTTTGAGTTCGAGTTCGTGTTCCAAGTCTTTCGTTTCGTGCGCTTGCCTCTCACCTCTCGCCCCTCTCGCTCTCTGGCCCTGGCAGTGCCTAGGACCTGCCTACCTAATGCCTGTCTGCGACTTGTAGTACCACTCTATTTGCCCATAGAGAAGACCAGGGCCAGACTCATTTGCATATGGCGATGAGTTAGGTTGCGTTGTTTGGATTGCATGTTGCTTGTGCCCTCGTCTGCCCAAGCCGGGCCGGGCCGGCCGGGCTAAAAAGCGGTGTAATTCGTGTTTTCGTTTCGCTTAAGTATGTTTACTCTCTGCTCGACATGGGCATGGCCTGAACGCCGACTACAAGACTACAAGACTACGAGACTGCGACTACTACGGGTTTGCTACACTCTTTGCGTACATAGATATTTTGCCACCCTGCCGCAGCAGCCCCTCATCGATGACGGTTCACTGTTTGCCCTCACAATCAACTGTTTGCAACCGACGCCGTTGCCGTTGTTATTGCTGTTGCCGTCGCTTCGTCTTTGTGTTCGCGTCGATTGCCGCTGGGAGGATTTTTCGTGGAAATATGTAGCTTTTAGTTGGTCCAATGGTAAAGAGTTCGACTGCCACGACACTGCGATGGGTAACTAATATTAGAAATGGTGTTACTTCACAAACAACAGCTGAAACAACAAGGTGATCTCAGCTCTGGTCGAGAGTCGAGAGTTTTCAACTGGAGTCAGAGAAATGCGGAGAGCTTAACCTTAGCGAAATATGATAAGAAGATTACAAGAATTTAATTGCGATTTAAAAGATTGGGGTTGTTTAATCTCGTTAAATCAGGCAACGTGAAAATCATTTTTTAATTTAGGATAAAATTAATAATTCTGTATTACTGGTAGTGAAATTTCATAGTACCTTTATTAATTTAAATATGATTTTAGAATACCTAATACATTTACTCAAATAAATCACATTCCAAAATCTAATAAAAAATCCACAATTTATTATTATTTAAATACATATTTACTTTACATAATACATATTAAGAATTAAATAATAAGTTGTTGTTGATTTGATATGCGAAATGATTTAAGCGTTTTTCAAAGAATAAATTAAAGCTATATTTTGACCAAATTTTCTCAACAGCTTTTAAGTAAAATATAATTTTTGAGTACGTAAAAAATTCATATTTATTTAAAGCAAATAAGTAAACAAATCTGTTAATTCGCAACGAATTAAACCACATACACAATTTTATTTTTTATTTAAAAGTAACTTAAAATATGAAATGAAAAATGTAAACATGAAATGTCAGATAAAAATTCACGTTTTATTGACATTTTGGTACAAAGACATTATAACTTATCAAATTAAACCAAGCTAAATTGATATCTGTTGGAATTGTAAACAAATTTCTGATTATTTATTTATTATTATTTAAGTTATTACATTTAATTGACATCTGTTGAAATTCTAATAAAAATGTAGCTCATTATTATTATTTAAGTTAATAAATTAACAAAAATATTTTTGGTTATATAGTTGCTTTGACATATTTTTCAAAGTCTCAACACATTTGTTGACTTCACATCCAAATACGCATATATAACTCACTTAGAAAAATATTGAAATATAATCCACACACAATGCACCTCTTAAAAATTCTACCAATTTGTCGAACCACATTCTTTGGGAATGTGCAGCGTTCCACACGCTTGTTGCACTCATCTCGGGTGTCGCATTCCAAGTCCGAGTACGAGATGTGTGACCACAAGTTTGATGCGATTGTGATTGGAGCTGGTGGCGCTGGAATGCGAGCTGGCTTCGAGTTGGCTCGCAAAGGCTTCAGGACAGCGATGCTCTCAAAGCTCTTCCCCACACGCTCGCACACCGTGGCCGCCCAAGGGGGCGTGAATGCAGCGTTGTCGAACATGGACAAGGACGACTGGAAGTATCATTTCTATGACACTGTCAAGGGCAGCGACTGGCTGGGCGATCAGAATGCCATTCACTACATGTGTCGCGAGGCCGAGGAAGCTGTCTACGAGCTGGATCAGTATGGCATGCCCTTCTCACGCACCAAGGATGGCAAGATCTATCAGCGGCCATTTGGCGGACAGACCTTGGACTATGGCAAGGGAGGCGTGGCAGCACGATCCTGTGCGGTGGCCGATCGCACTGGGCATGCGCTCATCCACACGTTGTACGGACAGACTTTGAAGTACGGGGAACTGTGCAAATACTTTGTGGATTACTTTGTGCTCGATCTGCTCATGGCCGACGGCGCCTGCGTCGGCTGCTTGGCCTGGAGCATGGATCACGGCACGTTTCATCGTTTCATTGCCAAGAACACGGTTGTCGCAGCCGGCGGCTGTGGACGCGTTTACTTCTCCACCACCGCCGGACACACTTGCACTGGCGATGGCAATGCTTGGGTTTCGCGAGCTAAGCTACCGCTGATGGACATGGAGTTTGTGCAGTTCCATCCGACGGGTATTTATGGCGCCGGTTGTCTCATCACTGAGGGCGTGCGCGGCGAGGGCGGATTCTTTATCAACTCGAAGGGCGAGCGCTTTATGGAACGCTATGCACCTAAGGCCAAGGATCTGGCTTCGCGTGATGTCGTCGCTCGTGCCATGACCATGGAGGTGCTGGCCGGCAATGGCTGTGGTCCCTTAAAGGATCATGTGCATCTGCAGTTGCATCACATTGATCCGCAGATTATACATCAACGTTTGCCCGGCATTGTGCAGACTGCCAAGATATTTGCCAAGGTGGATGTGACCAAGGATCCGGTGCCAGTGCTGCCCACCGTCCACTACAACATGGGAGGCGTGGCCACCGATTTTATGGGCCGTGTAGTCACCGTGGACGAGGAGAGCGAATCGCACATTGTCGAGGGTCTTTACTCCTGTGGCGAGACTTCGTGTGCTTCGGTGCACGGCGCCAATCGCTTGGGCGCCAATTCGCTGCTCGATCTGATCATCTTTGGCCGCTCTTGCGCCTTGGACATTGCCGAGAATTGCTGTCCAGGCGACACGCCACCCGATGTGCCCGACAATGCCACGGAGGCGACAATGGATAACTTTAAAAAGTTGCGCAGTGCCGACGGCTGCATTCCAACTGCGCAGCTTCGGGATCAGCTGCAGCGTGCGATGACCACACATGCAGCTGTGTTCCGCGAGGGAGCATTGCTCAAAAAGGGACTCGAGAAGATCCAAAATCTGTACAGGCAATTTAAGGATATCAAAGTGCATGACAGAACTTTAGTGTGGAACTCGGATCTCGTCGAGACATTAGAGCTGCAGAATATGTTGATCAATGCGGTGCACATTATCACCGCCATGGAGAATCGAAAAGAGTCGCGTGGCTCTCATGCTCGGGAGGATTTCAAGACGCGTCTGGATGAGTTCGATTACGGCGCGCCACTGAAAGGACAAAAGAAGAAGCCATTTGAGGAGCATTGGCGCAAGCATACAATGACCTTTTTGGAGGGGGAAGAAGGTTGTGCCACTATCAGATATCGAGCTGTTATTGACGAGACCTTAGATGACTCTATAGCATCTATTCCTCCCGCTCCGCGCACCTACTAAAACAGTTACACAATTTGTTTATTAAGTGGGTTTCATTTGTGAAAGGCTATTAATAAAGATGGTTGTGAACAGTAATATTCAAGAAGATATTCAAGAAATATAAACAATTTACTACGCTGAGGAAAACATTCCACATTACACATTACACACTACACATTACATTATTAGAATACAAAACTTGAGATAGAGAACTTTTCAATCTTACAATTTCATTTGTGAAAGGCTATTAATAAAGATGGTTGTGAAAAGTAATATTCAAGTGGAAATATAAACATTTTACAATTGCTGAGGGAAACATTATACATTAGAATAAAATTCTTGAGCTTGAGAGTTTTTTAATCTTACAAAATGCTCTTGATATAAGAATTCAAAGAAAACAATTCTTAAAACAAGGAATTTCATTTTAATTTTAACATTATAAAAATCGTATTTTCAAATAAAAAAAACATGCTTCAAGAATTTTCAATCTAGAATTTTTATTTAAATAGATATAAGTTGATTTTAGTTTTGACGATTTTTTATTTTACTATTTTAATTTATTTATAGAATTTATTTATAGAAGCTATAGACCCAATTGGTAGAAGGGTATTATAACGTAGTGCCGGCATGATACATTTTGAATATAGTATTTCATAGATATACTAAATATGGCCTTCGTTATATTTTAGTTTTCTTGCGGTATTTGTCATATTTTCATTTTATTTAAAATGTCTGGGATCTTAAAGTTGAGCAATAGCAACATTGCAAATGTTTTATACTATTTTAATTGTTACTACTTATACTATGAAATTCTCTATGTTACTTATACGTGAGCTATATATATTTAATTTAATACTTACACTAATGCTTCAAGCAACTTGAGTTTCAACTTAAAAATCTTTCAGCTACATTTATATTTTAAGATACTTTCTAATACTTTTTAATAGTATATATAATATATTTTGTAATTTTATTACTAAGCTACTTACCGAACATCTTAGTTTAGAACACGTTCGTCATATTTGCACCAAATATTTATCCCCCCCCTGGCTCAGATTATGGATTACATTTGCGTCTGTTGGGCAGAGGGAATAAAATAGAATAAGGGCACTTGCCATGACCAGTTCTAATGGCCACAATAAATTATATTCATTTAGGATCGTTTAACATATACGAGAGTAGGACAGCAACAACAAAAAATAGCAGCAGCAGCAGTAGAGAGCCTGTTAAAGAAATAATTTATGGCTGTTGAAAACTTAACATGTTCATTTGGCCACATGTGTGTGGGCTTTGTTAAGGATTAAATGTGTGGGTGTTTTTGGTGTTGTTGTTGTTGTTGTATCTGTTTGTTTGTCTGCCAATCTATGCGAATATGCGTGTGTGTGTGTGTGCATACACAACAAATGAAAAACCAACAACAACAAGAAGCTACATAAATACTTTTGCCCACAAACACAACAAGAGCAATATGATACCACCCCCCAACAATTTGCCCCATCCATAGCTTAACATCAAGTCCAAGCCAAAACTATTTACTGTGTATGTATTCACCACATAGTAACACACACACACATACATATGTATGTACATTGTGTGCGGTATCTGCTGCTGCGGGGTGTGAGCAAAAGATGTTTCCACAATTGTTGCTACTGCTGCTGACGGCAACGGCGACGGCACAAAAATTACAGTTGCACACACATTTGCCTGTGTTAAATTGTCTCACAACCAATACAAAGTGACCTTTTTCATTTATTTTTATGATTCCCATTCCCATTCCCATCCCATGTGCGGCACCTTTCAGCTCCCGATTCCTCCTCCCAACCTCCCGCCCTTGCTCCATAAAAAGTGGCCATCAAATGTGGGCACCGCAACACAAAAAAAAAAAAAGTACGAGAAAAGAAAAGAATGAAACTAGCAAAAATTCGTTGGTTAGTTCCTGGCAAACATGGAAATGCGTTAGCCCTGAATGCCTTTTGCTGGCATTTTGATTTTTTTCTTCACTTCGCAATGAATTGAAGCTGAGAACTACAGAATTTGTAAAAAGAAAAATATTTGCAAGTTGTTACAACTTAAGATTTTTAAGACAGGAATTCGAATTTTGCTTACGCAAGAATTTTTTACTGAAATCGATTTGCTACAATTTATTATCTAACCGTTGCTCAAGCTTTATTTATTTTCTGAAGGTATGTTGTAAGCATCGGTCGGTACTTGGCATTCATTTTAATTTGAATGCAATGTGGAAAACTTAATTATTGTTCTATGTATTTGTTTGGCATCTCGTAGATTGCATATTAAATAAAACGCTTTAGCATTTTGCAGAAGATTTTTTTATTTACTATACTGTATCGTTTCTAATTTATAAATTACAATTTGTTGATTTCCATACTCAATTAATTTGAAGTAACTGAAGGTTTCAAAGACAAGAATTCGAGTTTCTGCTTATCCAAGAATTTTTTATTGAAATCGATTTGCTACAATTTATTATCTTATCCTTTTTCGTGCTTTATGGTTGTTCCAGGCTTAGTTTTTTTTGTAAATTCTGTACCTTAGCGTCGAGCATCGAGCGGCATTTGGCGCCTTGCCATCTGCTTTGCCCAAATAAAGGTTGATTTTGAAACGCCCACAGTTGGAAAGTTTTACTTTATTTTGTGTGGTGCTTGCAGGGAAATTTTTGGTACAAACTATTTCAGTTATGTGAAACTGCAAATCATTTTGGATTTGGTTTGTTTGTTTTATTTAGTTTTACACTTGTTTTCGGCTTTGTTTTGTGGCTCTACCTGTTATTCGCATACCCTGTACACCGCAATGCAATGGCTCCCTTGTTGCTAAACTTTTACCCAAAAAGTTTTCCCTTCATGAAAAATTATGAGATGACGGCAGATTGAGCTGAATATATTAATATGCGGAGCGAAATTCATTTAAATTGCTAACGATTTAAAGCTCTTTCTTGATTTAATTAGCATGAATTGCTTGAATTCAATTATTAGTACAGCATGCTCAAGTATTACGAAATGAAAACACTCTTTGAAACAACTTTCAGTTGTTAATTGAAAACTTACATACAAAGTGTGAAAATCAAGTTGAATGTTCGATTGAAAATTCTCGAAAAATGTGCACAAATGGAATTCTATATTTGGAATTTAGCGAACGGTGTGTGTGGCGAATTTAATCCAATCAAGAAATAATTTTCAACATTGTAACGCTGAATGCTGGATGCTGCATTTTAGATTGTGAAAATAATATTCCAGAATTTGACATTCAAATTGCGTTTGGATAAAACATTTGCCAAAGTTTTTTTTGGTTTTGGCCAGAAAGTTATGAAATTTCTGACTTCCCCTTCTTCATTGTTATGCACTTTCTACACACTTCGGTCAGCTGGTGCTAAATGGAGGACAGCAACTTAGAAATGCATTGCGTTTACTCTTCTTCGTGCTTTCCCTTTCTTTCTTTCTCTCTCTCGGCTGTAGCTATCTTCACAGCAGAGGTCTTCTCTCTGCAGTCAAATGAGTTTTGCATAAACAAACACTCGGGAATATTGTTACCGTGTCTCTTCCTTCCCTTTTCAAGCGAGAGAGATGGAAGCCAGAAGTGTTTTTGTTGAGGTGCGGTACATGAAGCACTCTATCTGCATGTCGTTTTTGCTACGTGAGACAAGCAAATGCCTCGACCATGTCAGGTAGCCAGCAAAACAGTTAGGAATCAGTCCGATGGCCAGGATGGAAATGCATAATCAAGGCCAAACAATGCAAACTGCAAATATTATCTCTGTCGATAAGTTTCTTTAATGGTCTCTGGAAAACTTTGTTTCGATTATAGCCAGTTTAAGAGATCCCCTTTGCACAACTTGAAGCACTCAATTCTATTTTGCTGTAAGAGTATACATATTTATTTTTTTGCACTTTACTTCTGGGAAGATTGGAACTGTTTTTTGCACTCTTTCAGCATTGCCGAGTGTTTTGCTTGTGCAAATTAAAACACGCTCAGTTTTAAAGAGCACGTTTTCATTCATCATTTTATTATGGAATTCTACACTTTTGTCTGTACCGTTCTCTGCTTACCGTTTACTGTTTTTCTCCCCCATTCTGTGCAGGCCAACGTGACGCATGAGTAATGCAGCTGGTGTTGTCCAATATGAACATTCAGTGCCTGGTTGCAGCTACTGGCTGTTGGCTGCTTGCTGCTTGCTGCTAGTTCGCCAGTCACCACTTTCCATGCCCTGGACTGCAATGCATTTCCATTAATGACTTGGCCGAGTCTCTCTCCGAGTTTTTGGCTTCGTTTGTTTTCATTGTTGCATTGTTTTTGTTGTTCGCAACGAGCAAAGATGAGCATGGAAAATATCAAACAATAACACCAGTAATAGCACAAGCGCCAGCAACAGCAACAACGAACGAAAATTCTCCAGCAATTTCGTTTGGTTTTTCCTCTCCTCCACTTTATCCTCCCCACCTGCCTGCCGCTCCTGCTCCTGCCTTTCTCTTTGCTTCTGGTAAAAGGAGTTCGACTGCGCCATCCGTTGCCCAGAACTTACTTAGTTTATTTCACATTTGTATTCATTTGTTTTGAGTTTTATTTACCCAGCACAAAAGCAACGGCAACAACAACAACAACCACCACAGCAACAACAACAACAACAATAACAATAACTACAACAGCAATGTTCTCAAATATGTACGTACGTTTAATTTCGCAGAAAGCTGCAGGGGAATATTCTACGTGGTATATGAAATGCGTGGCATTCCTTTAGAGTCTTGTGGCAGGTTATTGCCACATATTTGTGCGAATGCTTTTTCTTTTTTGTTGCGGAAATTAAATCATTAGCTTCAAGATATACACAGCAGATGCATTTGGGGCACAATATGCAGCAATCTTATACGTTTTGATAGTGATTCACATTATTGTTTAATAACGGAAAATAACAATTATTTCTTTGAGTTGAAAATTTCATTTAATTTTATTTTAATTTGATTTTAATTTGATTGCTATTTGTAATAATTTATTATTTTTCTATGAATGTGGCATTTTGCAGATTGTATATGTTTATACCCGTAACCTATAGGGTGAAAGGGTATTAGAACTTTTTGCATATATTCTTGATAAGCGTCAAAAACCTTGACCATATCGTTATGTCCGTCTGTCTGTCTTACTGTCTGCCTTGCAGATGAAATAAATTTTGTACAGACAATAATAATTCAAGTTCTTATGATTCCCAAAAATTTATTTGCGATCGGCTAAAAATTGTAGAAATTATATAAGACATCCTCTTTTTTTAGGCAAAAAGGCAATCTTACGAAGGGTCTTATTTTCTTTGGTTGGCAATCTGGTATATTTTGCACTCTTTGGTATATATTTTAAATGTAGTACTATATCCATATATTGAATATAACAAATTGCTTATTGTTAATATTATTGTGGTATATTTATTTGGTGTATTTTATAATCGATGCCGCACAGTTTTGCTTTCATTAAACACTACACTCGACTAAAGCTATCTTACTTTAAGTACTTTACTTTACCTATTATTAAATAAAGAACTTTAAGATGTTGCATAAAATAATTTACAATATAGTTAATGGTAATTATTTGTTTGAATTAGAATTTGCACATTATTATAATTTAATTTGAATTTAATTGCAGCTTCGACAGCTTTTTATTTTTCTATGTTTTTGATATATTTTATATTATGATCTCCTATTAAATAAAGTACTTTAATATTTTGATTTAGACAATTCCTAATTTATTAATTATAATTTGTTGTTGCCCATACCCAACTCATTTGGGATAATCTAACTGATTTACTGAGTTCATACAAATAACTGATAACTACTATGGAATCTATTTGTTGACGTGTTTAGAATTCGAAATCCATCAATCGGTAATTGAAAATAACATCAGATATTCCTTGTGTGCAGTCTGTATTTGAATTTTCATTTGAAATTGGTAACTCGATGCGAGTAAAGTGTCGCTAATTGATGCATCACTGTGATACTTTGACAGTGACAGAGTCACTCGCTTTTTTGACGTATGCAAACTGGCGAGAGCAGGATAAGTTACCGCGCGATATGTGGCCAAAGGATGAGTGGGATGCCACACTGTAACTGGTCGTAACCACACAAAAAATAAAGGCAACGGCAACGACAACGTCAACAAAGAGAGAAGACGTGAAACTGAGGGAGAGAGAAAGAGAGAGACGGAGTGAAATGCTGAGTTTGTTAACGCCGGAGTTGGAACTGAAGCGACAACATCCGATTGCTTCAGGCGGTGGACAGCGTCGCATGAAATTCATGAAAGAGGCGGGACGGAACGGAACGGAATGGAACGGGGAGGGAAATGCTAAATGGGAAGACCGGAACGTAGGACAAGTACGGGAAAATACTCACTTTGAGCGGGCTCCGCACTTTTTTGTGACATTTTTGCCAAAGGTTTTTGCATTCGTGCAACTTTTTGCGGTATTTGTGGTTGCTGGCACGCAAAAGGAAAAAGGAATGGGAATGTGGAATAAGGGAAAGGGAAGTAAGAAAACTGAAAATGGGAGGAACTAAGTGCAAAAGGAGGCGTGTAAGTAAGAACGCCTTTAAGTTTGCGTGCACGTTAATTTTGTTTGCGCTGGCGAAAAGTGTGAAAATTTGAAGCTTTGGCGCGTTCTCATTTCAACAGTGCCAAGAATTCAACAAACTGTTGAGGTTGCCCTCCTGCCTGGCACAGGGCAGCAGCTGGCCAGTGAATGAGTCGAGAGACCACTGTGCGTGTGTGCATGATAGTCGAACAAAGAGAGGAGCGTGAGAAGGAGGAGAGGAGCAGCAGATGCAGAATGAATATGAAAATGAGATGGGGGAAAAAAGTTTTATTCAACGCGCTAAAAAGTATGCAAATTATTAGCAAAGTTAGACGCATTTTTCACGAGGTGGCTGCTATTCACTTTCCCCACCAGTTTGCCTCATTTTGACAATTTTCATTTTTACTCACAATAAATTCAAGACTAACCATTTGCTATGCCTGCTGCTGCTTGCTTGCTGCTGGGAAATAACAAATGACGCGTTAAAGCAACTAGAATGGGTCAGTCGTGTAAAGTTGGCCGGGGGAAACAACGTTTATTTATGTTTTCAGAGAGCGAGCGAGCGAAAGACTTTAAAGTGATTTCCAAGGCGAAGGCAGAAAGGTCAGGCAACATCGGCATCCCCTCATCTGCCTCACACATTGCGACAATTTAATGCCCTGCACTTGACATTTGGTATTTGCTCAGATCCAGGTCCTTGTTGGGGAACCTGCCTACCTCTGTCTGCCTTCTTGCCTTTCGCCTCTGTATGTGTTTGTGTGTCCCGTGTCAAGAGTTTTCCCCTTTTCGTATCCCCTACCACATGTACATGTGTCGTTTGTTTGAGAATTTGCACTGTGTGTGTCCTTTGTTTTGCACACAATTTGTCGAGCTCGTCTTCGTCCTCGCCTTCATCCCCATGCTTGACTTTGTTTGGGTCCTCGACTTCCATTCCGGTCTTATTCCGGCATGTCGCTTGTCCCTTGCGGAAATTATTATTTTGTTTAATGATTTGTGCTCATTCTCGTAATTGAGGCCGAAACAAAACGGCAGCAGAAAGAGGCAAAAAGGGTGACTCGTTCTTGACCCACAATCATTTCCATTCCATGGCAAACTATCGAAACGAAAACAAAAACAAAAATGAAAACTTTCCAGGCACTTTTCCTCGCCATTTCCTTGCCTGTCCAACGAAGGGTAAACAGCAAAAATATTACAACGAAAAAAAAAAAACAAACTGCTGGATGCCCAAAGTATTTATAAATTTTTCAACTGTCACTCGTGTAGAAAAAGTTCATTGTGTATCGATGTGCCTCTGTGCACAGCTGCTCATCATCACTCCGTCCCATCCCAATGTCAAATATCAAATTAATATAGAGAAGACTCGCAAGCATGCTGACAATTTTGCGCATGAACTCAAATTAAGGATGAAATATTTTGTGAAAATATTTTGCTCGAAGCTAATTTGGCCTTCAGATTTGATGGCTGCTTTCTCTTTATATTTTTACGCAGTTGTTTGGCATAATTATTGTCATGTCTATTTCAGATATAATTCGATACGACAACAGAACGAAGTGTTATTTTACGTACTGATCGCATTACCGTTAATTTGCTAAATGAATTCAAATTATGCTGAAGTTGAATGCCGCTGCAATCAAGTGCGACCATGAAACATATCGAGTATGTCGACAATTTCCATGTATTGCCTTTTTTGCTGCCGTTTGCCATACACAAAGTGGCACATTTATCGGCAGCGAATGCATTAACTGAATACCCAATAGGCCGCGTAATTCAATTAAAATTTAATGCAGCCATAAACATAGTCGATATGGGGCGTCAAATTGATTCATTGATGCTCGTTTCACTCTTCCGACTCTTTCCCCCAACAACATCCTTCGACCACTTTGGCAGCACTCGAAACCGTAAAATAAAAATGAAAACAAAACATGAAATTCAATTTTAATTCACCTTCTGCATAATTATATGTAGTACTAGAGCATGCGTTGAAATCCGTTTTAAATGCATAAAATTCTGTTATGTGTAATATTTCAGCTCTGAACAACATGTGATACAAAAAAAAATAATAATAATTATAATTGCAGAAAATTAAATGCGCGGCTTCAATTATATAACGCTACGGATGAGCAGGTAGCAAGAGCTTTTGTAAAACAATTTAAAATTAATTGAAAATCGAGCTTAATTTGAAAGGATTATACAAAGTAAAATTCTTACTTAACATAAAGAGCTTAATAGGTACAGATTCAGCATTGAAATTGATATTTGCTGTTGGAACTATCTAGCGGATGCGGTTAAATTAATTCAATTTCTGCTTGAATTCAAAGAAGAGACACCAGAGAGAAATGCCCAACTACTTCTGCTTCTCTGCGCTATCAGAATAAATATCCGTGTCCGAACGCAAACCCAAACTCAGACCCTTTAGCACAGCGAGAGAGAGAGCCCCATGTTTATCCGCTTAGGTAAATACAAGCAGCCAGCAAACTACTACGCAGCATAAGGCAAAACAGCATAAACAGAACCAAATGAAGCAGAAGAACTTCACGTGCCGCAATACAAATTGAAAATCAATGCCATGAAAACACGAGGCTCTGCTCTGCTCTGCTCTGCTCTTCTGTTGAGGACAGAACGCGCGATGGTTTAGGTCCGTTTAACCCATCTATTCGTATATATCGATGCCATAAATCGATGTTCGACGCTTTGCTGCGAGTGGTTTCAGCGTAAATTCAATTGGACAGCACTTTCGGCTATTGGCCAATTCTCTGAAATTGATCAGGAATTGTTTGTGTTTCGATTAAGAAAATAGAGTGCAAGTCATTTGATTGATGTACAAACTATTTTGTGTTATTATTGTGATTAAGTGAATTATCAGCTGTCGGCAAATATAAAATTTTCAATTCAATTTTCTATTCGTTGCATATTTATAAGATTATAATCTTCAAATAATCTCAAAGGAAATTTTATGTCGACAAAGATCAATTTTGAATTCAATGAACATTAATTATGTATTCATAAGATTATAATCGTTATATAATCACAAAGAAAATGTTATTTTATACTTTATTTACCATTTCTTTGCTGTCTTCTTTTTTAAAATTGCTAAACTAAATAATTTTGCACAAAGTCAATCATTAATATTATGAAAATGTAGAATTTTAAAGTTATTTACTAAATAATCCAATTACTTAATAATCTTAATGGAATTTTCATATTTTTTTCCTTATTGTGGTAGATTTGTTATTCTTTTGCTTTTAATATTGCCACTGATTAAACTTAAATATGTTGTATTGTCAATACCATTATTAATGTTATTTGGGTATTTACTTTTGGTCAAAGAAAGCTCAAATTAACAGTTGAATTACTATTTAGTAAGAAATTATAATGATAATTAAAGAATTATGATAATTTGCCATGTAACTGCTCTTAGCAATCATTTGATGTCTTCGTTAACAAATGTGTCTTCGAATTCTTGTTCTTATTAATCTGATTCACCAACAATTGTATTGTTAGTTGTTTGATGACAAAAGATTAAATTTGAAATGTAATTGAAAACTAGTTTAATATTATATAAATACCTCAGAGGCAATTGCTTTGGCAATTATTTTAAATTGCCAATTATTAACAATTGCAACAATTGCAACTGAATTCATTTGAGTAGGCTTTAATTTATAGAGTGAACTTGAAATGAATTCCTGAATACAAGAATATTGATCCGACTCTAACCCAAAAGCAGGCATAGCTAAAAAACTAGTTCTTCTATAAGCCCCGCCATATTACGTATACGTAATGTGCAGCATATCATTTACAACTGATTTGTGCTGGCACTGAGCTATAAAACCTATAAATGTAATATCCCACCACGTATCTGTAACGAGCTACAAACTTTGCTTCTTAGCTTCCTGTCGCCACATTCTAAGCGGATTGATACGTACTTTGCCCCGGGCGTGTCACGTTGGTCTTTATTCTACTTTTAGCATAATATGTTTGTTGCAAGGTTTCTTGCTTGCTGCATACTGGTGTATGTGTGTGCGACAATGTGAGTGTGTGTGCAATGTGTTTTTTGTTTGCTTAATTCAGCTTTCGCTCAGTGAATGTTGCATAAATTTGCAAGCAGTTTGCAAGTCAGCAGCACCTGGAAACTGTTTTCAAAACCAGCGCGCTGTGAACCCAGAACGACACCTGAAGCTAAACTTGCGTACTTGCAACTCACACCAAAGTTCTTCGTAACATCACCATCATAATTTCAGTTTCACGGCAAACAGCAACATCATTTATTGTACCTATCAGCAGGAGCAACTGTGACAACGGCATCTTGTGAGTGAGCGCCAAAAATCAATTGCTTCATTGCAATAGAATTCAATTTAATAAAAAGAAAAATAAACAATACAGTTGTTAAATTTGAAACTTGTACTATAAAATTCAATCCTTTTTTTGGGACCAATAGATCTTTGCTAATCAATTCAAACAAAAAAATATGTTTTCTCTCCACTTATTGACTTAATTTGTATACCATTAAAAAGTTGCAATGCAGTTGCTAAATTTAATCACACTTGACTCTTGGAACATGACATTTACCTATTATTTAGCAATTCTAATATATTTATTGATTTCGGAAATCTATTTGCATAGAACAAAAGCAACACAATTGTTAAATTTAAGACTGTGAATTTCATTTTTTTCTATTCCAAAAAATTCTTGAGCTTTTGCTAATCAGATCAAATGACAGCAAAAACTATGTTTTCTCTCATGTTTCTTCTTTTATTTGTATACCATTAAAAAGTAGCAAAAAGTTTCTAAATTTATTCGCTCTTGACTCTTTAAAAACTACGCTTTAGCTATTTCCTAACAATTCTAATTTTTTTTCTTTTCTCAATTGATAAGCTAGCCAGTTGTTAAATTTAAAACTATGAATTTCATTCATTGAATTGATCTCCCAATTTATATTTTCTGTTTCATTTACTTAAAATTGTTGGAATTTTTATGCCATTAGAAAGATGCAATACAGTTGTTGAATTAAATCGCATTTGAAGTTGGCTTGGAACTATTTCTAGACAATTTAAATATATTTTTTTTGTTGTCAAATGAAATATATTTCAGTATATCTCAAAGAAGCAAAACAGTTATTAATTCACTTGACTCAATTTAATATGAATTTCTTTAACTTCTGTTAAATAATATTCAGACTTTAAGCTCTGTTTTAATATTAAATATATATTATTTTAGCCAGCCAGCGACCTCGTTTAATCGTATGTAAATTATTGAATAGCTGTCAACTTGCTTCACGTTGGGTTTTTCCCTAAAACCTTTTTTTACATATTTGTGACTTTTTCTTTCTGCCTGCCACGTTTTATGCGAAATGTGAAATGCGAAATCATGGGGTGCACAACACACACACAAACACATACACACAATTCTTGAATTTATTTCGAAAATTTGATTTGAAATTCAATTGCGGTTTCACTCTTACCCCATAGCATTCGCTCTTTGCTTTGCCGAAGGTTGCATTTTAGTCCGTGTTTATAGTTTTGCGGTTGACAGACTTGTAGCATGTTTATAGAAAGCAAACAACTGCTGCCAGAAGGGTAAATCAACAACTTACTTAAATATGAATAAATGCAAATAAAAATACAAGTGCGGGCATTCGCTTTAGAATTCACATTCGTATTCGACATTGTGGATTATGGTTGTCCTTGAATTCTATTTCAATTTCACTCAACGCACTTGCTCGAGTGAAATGATTTATTAATATTAACTTAATGTTATCTTTTTTTGCTTACAGTTTTGCGAAACTGAATTAAAGCATTCGACTGATACAAACATTTAGTACGACGACTTGGCATTTGAATTTAGCAAACTCACAAATACGAACAGTAGAATACCAACCATAAAAGCAAGTCAGAGCAGGACAGAGGCAAAGCAAGGCAAAAGTGAGCAAATTGATGTGAAAATGCAAGTGATTTGATTTTCATGCCCGGGCTAATGGCCAACTGCTTGTCTAAAGACTGACCGGAGGGCAGGCCCCGAAGAGCAGAAGCGAACGAAGGTCCTGTTGTTATACTCGTCCTTGATGTTGATTTGCTAAATTATTGATTCGTTTGATTAATCGTCTGACTGAGTAGGAGTCGCTTAAGCTCTCTCAGCTTGGCACAGCTTCTTCTCGCTTTTGTCTCTGAGCAATTTTACTCACACTTAGGCGAATGAAACTTTAATGAGGTTGATTTGGCACCAAGCACCCAAGGCACAACTCCATGTCTCATCCTGGCTTAGTTTAGTTCAACTCGGGCTATTATCTGCACAATTGACTATTAAATGCATTTTTATTTTCGAGTCTTAAAAGTGCATGCAAGTCCGATGAGCTTTGTCAGCTATCTTTAAATGCTTACATGAGCCAAAGAAGTCGATTATCCCACAGTACTCTTCAGGCTCATGAACACAAATGAGATTCAGAGAATAAAAAGCAAAATGAAGCACATGACAGACCGAATGAAAGATTACAAAAAGATGCTGAGGAAGTGTGCACAAAAAAGCCGAGCCAGAAAAAGAAACAAAAAAAACAACCCACAGCAGCAATTTGTTGCCAAAGACAAAATAGGACATTTCGCAACAATGGCCATGTCCTGGCCATAAGAATCTTTACTGACTTACCAAAAAGTTGCCTGCCGCACGCTTTGACACATAGGGTACATGATAAAAAGAAGAAGCATGTGGCCAGTGGGCAAGAGGAAAAACGTAGCAAAGCATAGATTTCCATACCCATTGAATTTGTGAAGCCAAATTAAAGTTGAAGCTTTTGCTTCACTTCTCTGGATTCAAGACTCGACTCATCATTGTCGTCATTATGTTCTTATGCGAGAAGAAGAGAAAATTATTTGAGAGACATTTTAAATGGAGTCCCAAAAAATAAAAGTAAAAGAACCGAAGCCACTTAGCACACTTGGTTAGCTTTGGGCCAAATTCATGGGAAATGACAGCAAGTGTGTTCTTCGTGATATTAAAGCGCTTAAGTGGGAAATTTTCAACTGGAGTCCAACTAAGAGTAGATTTTATTCTCATATAGTATTGGCAATAATTTTTTACCGAGTCGCAAATGAAATGTGCGAGTGAAAGCAATCACTTAATGAATATGAAAATCCAAAAATCATTTCACTAAACTCAGTTGATTGCAACATATCATTTGATTTTATTGCTAACCAAATTTTGCGCAATCAGTAATAATAAATTTTTGGTGGAAAGTGTATTTTGATTTTATGCGAGCATTGGAATCGAATTAAACTAAAATAATTATTATGCCTACATCATGCTATGGAAATAAACAATTATCCTTTTATGTGCCAAAAACAAATCAAATGCAATCAATTAGTGTAAATTAATAATAAATAAACGGCAATCATTATGCATTATTTTGGGGTGCGGTTTCAAATGAAATATGACTTTCTGCTACTATGTGGCGAAAATGTGCGCAAAAAATTGAACACAACACATTAAATGCAAATAAACATTAGCCCGAAGCTCTTCTTATGCCCTTGCTGATGGACAGCAACATTTACCTAATGCCCAGGAACATTAATCAAAATCATAAATGGTGTATGGTAAATGGCGAAAACGCCCCCCAAAAAAACGTTGCTCCGCTCGCCGCTTTCAGGACATCCGGTTAGGAGCGGAAGGCAAGGGCATTAAATGGAAACGTCGTTAACGGAAGTGTGGGCATATACTACTATATGCAAAGCAAAGAAGGAAAAATTCAGAGTCAATGTTCAATTTTTATTGCCTCAAATCGAGTTGAATCGAATTCTTAATGTACTCTACTGAGTCAGGGTTGGGAGCACGGTTGACATACACAAGGTTTTGTATACCCGTTACCCAAAGGGTAGAAGGGTGTTTTAGCTTTGTGCTTGCAGTATATTAAGTATATACATTTTTTAAATCAGACAATCTCTCTGTCCTTCCGTTCGTATGAACACTTCGATCTTTGAGACTATCAGAGATAGAGAATCTTAGACAGCATTTGTTTTGTTTGCACGCTAATAAAGCTTAATAAAATTTTTGCTACGCCAATTTCCAAATCGAAAAATCTAATAACAAGCAAAATTATAGCTTTTACATATAATAACTAATTAAAGTTTTTATGATTCCTGTAAATTTGGTTGCGATAAGATACAAATTGTAGATGTTATAGAGGAAATACTTTTGTATGGGCACGAACGCTTAATTACTAAGAAGTTAGTTTGAAAATCAGGTTTATTTTACATGAGAAGGTAAATTTGGAATGTAGTACTATAGTTTTAATATTTTAATTCGGAATGTCTTAAAAAGAAGACCGCATTGCTTTGGTTTTATTCAAAATGGATAGCAGGTATCTCACAGTCGAGCAGACTCTACTGTCGCTTTCTTACTAGATCTTTCTTTTTTTGGTTTGCATACAATGATATCTTATGTGGCTTTTGCTGTGCACATCCACGGATGATTAGGCAGGCATGCCTACACAATCGTCCTTACACAAAGTATAGGGACACACAGTATAGGACTCTTTGCAGCGAAGGTAAGTGGGACAATTGTGCTGACCTGTCACTTCCGGTCAAATGGCTCTGAATGGAAAGTCCACACAAGCAGAAATCTGGCTGGCCTCGGCGATGATGGGAATGGATGTGGGGCGGAGGGGGTCAGCATAATTCAACACGTATGCAATCTGTGAAAATTTGCAAGCGTCGGTGAATGAGCATGAAATTAATCAAATTAGTCACTGGCATTGAATTTCCTCGAATTGAACAAGCCCACGTCACATATTATTCATAGCCCGAGCCATAAATCCATATTTACCCTAGCTGCCGTGCATATGGCATTAGTGCAGTGGGAAATGAAGCCAGTGAAAATATGCACACAAATTCGCAATGAATGTGAATTCAAAATGTAAATCTTTTTAATGCTTTCAGCAGCATTAAGGTGAATTGTAAACTAATTAGATTATATATTTGATTGAGATACGGAGAAAAATTGTAAATGAAGATGTATTGTTTGACATAATCAAATTAGTTTCTGCTCTACACAGCACAAAGACAAGAGTTCGAGAGTCCGACACTCCGAGCTGAGTCCTTTTCACTTGCTATTACTTTCGCTGTCGAAACAAAATGAACTCATTTGTTTTAATTTAATCTTATTACACAAAGATTTATTGCCTCTCGCATGAGATGGCAACCCTTTTGTGTATGTACTAGACAGCACAACACAGTACCTTCTAAAGCTGACCCAAACCCAATTTCCTTCCTTCCTTTCTTGACCCATAGACGTGGAAAAGTGCGAATTATGCAAAGCCCTCGAAAGTTGATTATGATTGATTGAGTACGATTGAAATTCCGTCTGTCATTGTCCGGAAATTGATTTTTACAAGTGCCCAAGCTGCACTCGTACATTTGACAGCCAAATAAACGAGTAATTGACAGTTAAACACAGTCGAGCTCACGGACATCGCGCATACGCCATGTTAGCTGTATTTAAAGAGCAGCAGATAAATGAGCCGACCAACCAAATTTTGTTGGCAAACTACAATACTTATTGAAGTGATTAACTGGATAGCATCGCAGAGAATTAAACAAACACACACACTTATACTCTCAGCTTTGGCAGGAAATAAAAGCGAGTTTAATGTGGCCCCAGATAATTGCACAAACTAGTGGCCAAAACATATTATAAAGGCAACCCAATTAAAAATAATAAAACATTAATGTTTTCCTGCACCATAAAAACATCATTAAACTTCTTGCAGTGAGTGAATGCTAAACTAAGATTCAACTTGTAGCAAAAAGGATGTCTTAGAACACAAGCAACTTTGAGTAAAGCTAAATTGGTTTCGGACATACTTCGTGTATACCCGTTTAAGCATGTTGTCTAGGGTATATTTAAACTAGATGACTAAATGGAATTTCAAATGATATATCCATTGGGTGGCTGGCGCTTGATGTGTCCATTTATTAGGATTTTGATGAGATGGCTTAGCTAGAGATGCGATGCGTATGTGTTTAGGCTTTATTGTCTGTGTGTGTGTGTGTGTTTGTGTGTGTGAGGATGTGGCCAAACACGTGCAGGTTGGGGCTATCATACAAATGAGTTAATCACATACGAGTAAGCTCTGCTTAGCCACAGTGTTGAATTGCAATTTGCCCATTTGCGACACTTATACGACACTTGACTATTTGCTTATCTCTGATCGCTTTGATTGAAGCTTCGATTTATGAAATCTAGAAGGCAGATGCTGCTGATAGAATAGCGAGAAAACAGTTGAATAGCAGCTTGATTAGAAGTAATGTTTAAAGCAAAATCAGATGGAGTTGCGTAACTCACCTTCGGTTTGCTTTATGAGCCATTGCACTGCACTGCATGATAATTTATGTGCAGCTATGCAAACTCATTTGGGCCGCAACTGAGCAAATATGCTAACCACTCATGTTCATGTTCCGCCTAGTCGTCTCCTGTCTTAATTTGCATATCTGGCTCTTGGTTCATGGCGAATTACGTTTGCCACTAACCCAATCATCGTTGCAGTTGCAGTTGCGGCTATGTGATGTTGCTGTTTGTGTTTAGATTGGCCTCGCCTTCGCTTATCCTTCGTCCCTTGCGTCCCTCGTCTGCATCTTCGTTAGCGTCTGCGTCTGCAAACGCGTTACCTTCAGTGCCGTCGCCATAGTAATGAAGTTATTATGTTGACACTTTGACTTCGTTGCATTCACCGCACCACAAAGCGTCGTGGATCTTTGTACGTTTGACGTTTGACATTATGCAAAGGCCGCCTTTAAATGGCAGTAAAATGGGCAACTATCTAACTACTATCTAGTTGTCCCCGTCTAACGCATTGCTTTTATTTTGCTTTTGTAATTAAACCCCTCTCTCTCTCTCTCTCTCTCTTTTGCCCATTTACCGAGTTGTTGCTCTTTTCGCTTGACATTTGCATCACAAGCACTGCGTATACAGAACAAACAAGAGGTAAACATACACACACACTCATCTAGTACATATACTCACACATACTCACACACACACACACCTACATAGCTGCATCTGTAAACAGTCATATTTATTAAAAGCGTTCGTCCTGCGGTTGCCATTCCACAGCAGCTTTCGTTTGGCATCTCTCACGTTGCACGTCGCACGTGGCACGTTGCCCATCGTCGTCGTCGTCGTCGTCGTCGTCTCAGTGCTCTTCAGTCGCCGTTTCCTCCTCTCATCATCGTCGACAAGCTTTTCATTTCAGTCTTAATTCCTTTTGAATAATATCTACCACTTAAACTTACAAACATCAAGACCACACTGAGAGTAGAACACATTCATACTCATACACACGCACAGACACACACATACACACACACACACACACACATAGTCAGTATGTGCACACACTTGACGAAGTCAGTTGAACTTATCGTCAAGTCAAACGTTTAGTTCATGGAAGTAACGATTAAGAGGGATTCATTTAAAGCTTATTTCTTATTCATTAAATTGTAGTATTTAGAGCTAAAAATCGCATTAAAGAAACAAGAATGTGCATCAGTTTTAAATAGCTTATCTTACAATTATTATTATAAAGTGCTTCTCGTCTACTAACTAAATAAATAATCTAACATAATACAGTTCAAATTCCTTTGCACAATTTATATAAATATTAGAATTTAGCATGACACTAGAATGGTTTTTATTTATATATATTTCTACCTTTAATCTAAATTAAATTCTCGAAATCCATTCCCTAGTAAATAAATAGTGTATTGAATGCTTCAAATGGGATTTTCTCAGCTTAAACTGAAATTGTGTACTGAACTATTTTTACATTTCATTGCATAGTTTAGCAAAATATGTTTTCACCAACATAAAACTAATATTTAAGCTGCTCATGCTGCATCAGCGCGTAGCTTAAAAAATAAGTAATGTAGTTACAAATTGTTTTTCATATGCATAGTTACAAAATTTGCATATACCGCCCAGCTGAATCAACGAATATTTACGCCAAATTTGACGCCCCTTCTGCCAACGTCAATGCGATATACACACATACATACATACGTATATATATTTGCTTGTGTGTGTACTTAAATGTGTGCATAAATATTTTAATATGCCTATTTTGTTGTGTTCGTCTGTGTATGTGTTTTCTAACTGAATGTGTTTTCATCTAGAAACGCGGTGTGCCTCTCTTTGTCCTTTGTTGGAAGATTTCTCAATCATTGACGAAACCAGTTGCCGCTCTTCCAAACAAACGCACACACAGCCGCCACATGCTGCGATTTATTTTTATTAAAAACAAGGCACCCCACTGCTTGTTATTACAAGTCTTCATCGCTACCCTTTCTCGCCTTCCACGCTACCATATTCATTTCCATTCGTAAAGCATATCTCCATTTCACCATTTTTTGTTTATCTGTTGTTGTAGCTGCTCAGTGATATTGTTGTTTTTGTCATTATGTTTTCGGGAGGCCCAGTGTCAGACACAGAGCCTAAGTGAGGAGGTAAACTTTGACTCTGACTCCGAGCTCTGCCCCTGGAGGCATATGTATAGCATGTATTAATTATGGTTGTCACAGCAACAGAATTGTGAAAACATCTTTGCTGAGTGGGACAATATCTTACGGACAGCATCTGGGCCAAACACACACATAGAGTACGTTATATATATGTTACAATTTGGGCTTAAATACAATAAGCATTCTAGGAATTGCATTTGTGAGTTACTGCAATGCTCTTAGAACTTCATTGCTCAATAGTCGCATAGATTGACAGACTATTAAGTGTGTAGTAAACATAGTTGAGTGGTTCAGTTTGAATTTATAACAAATTTAATAGGGCAAAACAGAATACGTAACATGAAGTTATTGAATTCCTTACAACTATGTTGGAATTTATATATGATGCATATATCCGGTAACCAAATGAAATATAACAAACTGATATATGACTTTGTGAACCAGGAAATGTATGTAACAGACAGAAGGAAGCATCTCCGACTCTATAAAGTATATATATATGCTTGTTCAGGGTCAACAGAAGACACGTCCGTCACCTAGATCTCAGAGTCTATAAGAGGTACAGCACTTGTTATGTTAAAAATTTCTTTAAATTTCTTTAAAATTTTTGCCAAGAACACTTCCGACCCCGCAAATAAACAAAAATATAATATTGTTGGTATTTTTGTAGGTTTTTATAAATACAACAATTTAATTGCGATCAGACAGAAATTGTCAAAGTTATTGAAGATATAGTCTTGGTATGGAAAAACACGCCTATTGGAATACAGGTCTATCTTGCTTTGACCGGCAATCTCGTATATTTTGCAATATATGGTAAGCGCGTTTGATTTCTTCAAAAAGATGAAGACCATTGCTGCGAAACTGAACTACTTCGAGTTTGAAATAAGCTAGTTATTCTTATTGCATTCAATGTTCTTCATCCCTTTCTCCTATTGCGCAATCAAGCTTGTTATGCAAACAGATTTTCTTTTAAAACATCTATTTCAATCAATGTCCAGACAGAATAAAACTTTTGTTAAGTCCTTAGATTTGTTTTTGTTTAAATTTCAATTTAAATTTGAAATGAACAAAAGTCAGACGGAATTTATGTGTGTTCTTTGTCATTACTAAAACCGCAGAATAGTGTGGCTCAGAGAGACAATTTGAGTATTTGAGCCAGAGTCAGTGTGGCCTAAAATGAGAATTTGAATTTCAATTAGTTTCCATTTGTGTGAAAGTCATTTGAATTCGGCTCTGCTGAATTAAATCTGCTTCTGCCTCAAAAGACAGCCCTGGATTACGGCATTTGTCGGCTATTCGACCATGGTTGGCCTCACGTGGTGTTGATGTCAGCCAATTAAAGCGTATAATTAAGTGTGTGCCGGGTAAAAGAAGTTCGTCAAGAGGGCAGCACGTCATCAGTCAGTTTTGTTTGTTGCTGGGCTTGAAGAGCCCACGTGGAACTCAATGGGGCGCCTCCTTTCGGAGAAGGGTCCGACTGTGGTGCCGACAACCACACAGCAACCGAGAAGGCGCCATCAATTTAAATGCAAAAAGGCTTTTGAGCCAAAAGCGAAGGCCCCGCCGCGCCAAGCAGTCAAGCCGTGGAGCAGTGGAGCAGTCGAGCACCGGTCAAATGTGTCGAGGCGGCAGTTTCACTAATTAAGCAGCGTGGACGAGCAGCAAATCGCCTTACATAGGATGTTGGCGCCGCATTTCGACCCTGGCTTCAGGCAATGGCGATGGCCACCGCAGCCGCAGTCGCTGTCAAGTCACCCATGATGACGATGACTTACCCGGAGGCTGCCAGCTGGACTGAGAATGAAGCGTGCAGCGTGCAAAACAATGCTAAGCGGCTCAGGGCTGGATTTGGCGCCCCGTAGAGTATGCTACGTTAATTTTACGAGACGCGTAGCAAGTGAATTAAATGAGCTCGACTCAGAACTCTCTTTTTTTCCATCTTCTTTTTTTTTTTTTGGGGAACAAAGACTTTCGACCCCTACTTGAACCTTGCGCAATGCCAGCGTCAGCGTCAGCTCGTGGAGTTTTGTAATTAAAATGACGAGGATTACATTAGCACGTCGGATAGCAACTGGTGGCCAGTGGTTAATTAAAACAAGGTGCGCCACACGTTGCTCAAATATTTGGGATGCGTTTAAACTGGCCACAGCCTCTGTGTGGCTATCTGCTGGCTGCTACTGATGGTACAAGAAAGAGAGACGTCTGGTATCGACACAGCACTTGAGCAGTTGGCCACATGATGCGACTTACCTGACCGACATACGCAACCATACGACTCAGCTGTGCGAGGTTTGATTCAAGCAATCGTTGAAATGGTAAACTGGGCAACCGCATTTTAAGAAGTTGCTGAAGAAGAGCTTAGAGTACATTTTGAACTTAATAAGTTATTACTATTCACTTTATAACTTATCGAATGTAAGAAAAGTAGTTTAAATTCTATCTGGAGCACATTTAAATAATAAATTAATATTCATTCAAGTATTATACCAGACAAGCAAAATAAATAATTAAACAACACACGCCACTCATTGTTAGATCACATCACACTTCAGATGGATGTACGTGGAACCGACTCTCTTAACTTTATAGTCTATACTAGTAACGATATATCATTAATCGACAATTATACATCGAATACATATCATTGTGGCTTTTGCTATGCATTTTCACTTAAGTCATACGAAGACTTGCAACATGAATATTTATTATTTAAATGTCTTAATACAAATTAATTAAGTGTTGTTGACCATCAGAAATGTAATAAGTAGTTCTAAATATGTTCAGAGTACATATTATTAATAAATTACATTTATTTTAAAATAGAAAGTAGATTAAAATCTGTTAAGAGTAAATTTTTCACATTCAAACATTTTTTTCTTTTGCAATTAATAAAGATGATAAATTTGTATACAAGATTCTAAAAATGTATTTAATAAAAAAGTCAATTCAGAATGTACTAGGTGCATTTAATCAAATTCTATTTTTATTTAATATTTATTATAATGATTTTACATATAATGAATGACTTTTAAAGCATCCCTCGCAGCATCGTCTGAAAGCAAAACATTGTTTGAGCGCATTTGCAAGTAGATGCCATATAAGTACTCGTATGTGCTTGGGATTGGTATGATTTCCGACTTATGCACTTAAGAATACAGCAGCAGAGGAGTATGCACATATCATGTCCTCATTCTTTCTGACACATTTCTGCTTAACGTTAAAGTTATTAAAGTTCCGAGTACGTTGCAACTGTGCAACTGTCTGGCAATAGATAAAGGTGTCAGAGTCCACAACACGAGATGGCCTGGAATATCTTGTCTAGTGTAGACTCAGCATATTTCTGTCGCTGGCAATTTAATCAGACATTTTCTTCTGTTTGATAATACTTATTTTTTTGTTGCAAAAATGTTATTTATTGTACATTTTTCATATGGGATGTTGCCAGTGGCAACTTTTCTTTTCCTAAACATACAAAAGCACAAAGTATGTATTAAAATCAAGATCAAGTGCTACTCGTAGCTGTAATAAATCAAGTTATCGTGACTCATCAGACAAACAAAATCCGTTTCCATAATTTGCCATCCGCATGAAAATGATATTCAGAGACATGAAAACAATCGAATTAAACTGGTTCAAGCGTTTTCGGTAGACCACGCAAATTGCTTTGTAAACACTCAACACTCGACTTTCGACTGTCGACTGTAGGCTATAGACAGTCGGCAGTCGGCGGCAGAGAGGCTAGAGGCAGAGGCGTGTGGCAAATTGCGCATACGCAGAGACAGAGATATAAAAAAATTAAGCTTAATGTGAGGAAAGCGCTTTATAAATACTTTAGGCAACTGACAAAAGTGACTTCAACTTTAACGCTGTTATTCAATTTGAGTTCTCTGATTCTGATTGCTGAGATATGGCTTGTTGAGCTCTCAAGTGTCAGTAAGTTTGTTTTTAAATCATCAACAAATAGGACGTTCTACTTAAGCGAAATTTTGAGTGCAAGCCATTTTAAATTTGAGCATCGCACTTAGAACAAAATGTTAAGTGCAAGCTATTAAAATTCACTCAACTCAGTCGTTGCTCAATTTTTGTCTGAATAAAACAAACATGAATTTAAAATGTAATATTCAAGCTTGCAAATTTTATAGCATACTTTTAGGCATCGACAGGACATGTCATCGTTGCTGTCACTGCATGTAAATTGCAGAGCTAGTTATCGTTGCCGGCAAATCTGCGAATTAATTGCATTGCAAATTGAAATGAATTTCAGTTGAATAATTTTTAATTGTCATCGCTTGTCCGGCGACAAAACTTGTCTGCAATGGCGGATGTTCTCAATGCCATTTATTATCTGATGCGCAATTGGAATTTGGAATTTGAATTTTGCGTTGTCGTGTCGTGTCGTGTTGCCTAAACACTGTGTAAACTGAATCTCTGGTATTTCGAAATTAACTACACAATTCACAGTCGCATTTCCTCTGGCGCACAGCATCAACAAAACCAACACCATTCAAAAAATACCAAGGATTCGCTGTGCAATTTCCGCAAATTAAAAGATATCACTTACAGCGAAATAATTTCCCAAAACCGCAAAAAGCTAGAAAGAGCGCGTGCTGCAAATTGTTGCGTGTCACGCCCATTCTATATCTGTGCAATGAAAACGCAATGGGCGGAATTTCATTATTTTCTTTTTGGGTTTTTTTTTTTGGGGGGTAGCTTGTTGACAGCAAATTGAATTAGAAACGCATTTCCGTGAACAAAACGACCGCAAATTCAGAATGAAAAGTGATGGAAGAAAAATGCATGTGATGACGCAGATAGACAGAGCGAGAGAAAGAGAGAAAGAGAGTGGGAAGGAGATAGAAGTGCCAAAGTTAAGGACAGGCTGACACATGTGCGTTCGTGTTGCATGCAAACGGGCGATAGATGGCGCCTGTGGACAATGATGACAAACCGCAAAAATTCAATTTAAACTTTATATTTCATTGGCGAACACAAGTTGACCACCAACACCAACACCAACAACAGCCGACTATAAGAAACATGAAAAACAACAACATAAAGAACATCCGACACCAATTGCAAAAAGCGAGATGGCAAAAGTTGGGGACACATCACATCGTATATAATTGAAAAATATTGAATGGCCGCCAAGAATACCATAGAAGCTTATTTATTATGCCCGAGAGCAAAGAAACGAAAACAAGCCTGCTGTGGCTGGTTTTCCTAACTCGGGATAATTTGTGTAACAGCTACTTAGTATTCTTATGGCACATTCGCTTTTGTAATTTGATAGATCTCCATGCAAATGAGCTATCTTTGAAATCTTTAATTTTTGATACAGCAAAACATCTTTACCAGCTCCTTAGGGCAGCGACTGAAATAGGATTAATTTTGTATAATTTTTAAAACTTCTTACACTTGAAGAAATACAAGTTTCAAAAATCAAGAACATCTTAAAAATTGTATTCTTCAAAGAATAAATTCTTGAAACTATGAACATTAGTCTGAAAAGTGACCAATTCACAAAATAGGACCCATAATACTAGATTTCGTTTACAAAATTCTGTAATCCATTTAAATTCCTATAAAGCTTTTATCTAGCTAGTGTGAAAAGTCCTGAATTAGTTAATCCATGAAAAGTATTTCCTAAATAGAGTGATTAACATACAAATGAATAAAATAATAATAAATAAATAGATAATTAAATAGCAAAATAATGAGTGTACAAATAAAAAAAGGAATAAATTGTTGTAGCTTTATTTTCCTGCTTTTTTTTATCTGTTAAGAAGAGGTATGGTCTTAAAACTATAAAGATTTTTTATTCTTATCAATAAGAATTTGGGTCTTCCATCAAATTTTCTTGAAATCAAAAACTGTTTTCTAACTTTATATTCAGATTTTTATATTCTTTGCGCTCTTTTTGACTTAAAATTTTTAGTGTTAAGACTAAAATTTTGATTTTAGAATCTTTTTCAGTGTACAAATTTGACACGTTTATTATGAAGCAGAATTTATAAAAAAAGTATTCGTATAAAATAATGCAAAACTATAACTTGATGTTATTGGGATACAAATTATGTTATATATGTCATATAACTTCCACAACTCTCAAAACAAATTTTTATAGTAAATAAAGTATATTTCGAAAAAAGAAAATTTAATAGAAATTCTTAAACTTGTTGCATAATGTTGTGGCACTCCTTTCGCTCTTTAACAAAAGATGTTCGCTTAAATGCTGGTATTAGGGGATATTAGTACTTTTTGGTACTATATTAATTTGGGAGCCACTTTTTACAACCCCAAAACAATGCGCATTCGGTTGTTTGTGAAATGAAAACACAAGATGGCGGCAATAAGGATTTGATTTAGATGACGTGTGGCGCGGATTTGCAACGGATTTTTATGTTTATTCTGAGACTTAACTCAAATCCGTCGAGTAAAAAACAACACAAGCAAGTAAAAAATCAGAAATCCCCAACTGGCAGTCTGAAGCTGCCGCACGCATATCCATTCGCACACACACACACATTCGCACACACATGGGCAATATTTTAGCATTTGTCATAATTAGAAAGCGGCAGCAGCCCCTTGGAAACAGCTGTCGAGGAAGCCGAAAGCACACACAGAAAAGAAAACATAAGAAGAATGGTCATAAAATAAAAGAAAATACGCGAGTTTCAAATTTTCATCTCTTTGGTGTTGACGTTGACGGCGACAACGGTAGCAACGATAGCGTCCCAGGCGTAGCTGGCGGTGCCATACGAAGCGATTCCCCTTCTCCCCTTCTGCCACCATCATCTCATCATGCTCACTTGCTCGACTCGACAATTATTAAAGTCTTACGGGCGGCGGCGCATTTATGACTGCACTTTTCACATCCGTTTCCGCATCCGTCTGTCGACACGCACCTACGTTCCACTCCACACACATACAGATACACCCACACAGACACACGTAAGGCTGCGAGTCGTGTTCAATTGTTGGGCGTGGAGCCAACAGGTCGCGGGCAGCGGCAAAAGCAATTTCACTTTACATTTGTTTTACGACATTTGCTCCCCATACATATGCGCCGTTTGTTGGTCGTTGGTCGGACAGGCAAAGGGAGGGATATGGGGGCGTGGGGGCGTGGCATATATGCGACAACGTGTTTCGACATAGCTGCGTTTTTGTGGCTCCTCCTCGTCGTCCTGTGATAAGTATTTATTATTATGCTTTTTAATGGTAGAGCGCTTTGCCTCTGTGCTTTTACCCAAATGAGTTTCCCTCATTAGAGGCCCACTTTACCAGCCATTCTCCTGTCATTTCGTGGCTGCTGCTCTCTTTGCCACCTCCTCCTCCTCTTTGCTGTTGTTGTCGTAATGCATTTTTTAAAAACATATTAAGGCGAGCAACAAAGGCGTCACTTGGGCCCAATACACAGGTATGCAAATACCCTTCAAATATGTATTAAGAAAGCGAAATGCGCAACTCTTAAAATTGCTTCATTACTGCAAATTGAATGTGGAAAATTTTGAAATTCTAATACCACAAATTGATCCACCATCAGAAGTACTTTCCAGCTGTTAGGGTATGCAAGCATTACTTAAAATGCAATCATAAATGCGAGAATAAGTACAGCTAATTCTTTTCTTTCATTAATTTTGGGAAGAGCACGCGATCTCTTCTCATGCTTCTTTAATCGCTGTCATCAAAAGCAAGTTTCAAAACGAGCCAATAAAACGAGTGCTCAACGTTGTTCTTGCCTGAATAGCTAATTACCCATTGAGGCATTCTGCACTTCGCTTATCTTGGAGCTGGAAAAAAAATTGCCATTGTCTTTTGCCAAAAGTTTCGCGCTTGCATTTTACGGCTGCTCGAATAAAATATTATCTTTTCACAGCGTCGTAATAAACACTCGCTTCAAGGAGTCAATATTATATAACATATATATGACGAGGATTCATTATCCGAGTCTTTGACCGGACTTTCGGCGAAACGTTTTCTGGCGCGTGGCATGTTGATTGAATTTCACAACTCGACTGACTCTTTAATTCATGTCGATCCCTTTTCAATTCCTTCTCACCCTCCAATACACACGCACAGTGTGGTGAGTTATGACGAACACTATCTGTCTCACTCATGCCCACAGCCAGACTACGTTGACAGAATTATGTATCTGCCTCGCACGAAAGAAAGGGGAACCACAAAGAAATAAAACAAATGTGTACCAACAAATAATCGTTATAATTTGAATGTTTAAATTATTCTGCGACATATATATATTTTATTTTTCTTTTTCATTTTTTTCTTTGCTCATTTCTCCATTTCAAGCGAGGCATAATGCGTTATAATTGAATACCTGGTATTGACAGTGCCTCACCTGGCAAGCTGCCTTTTGATGTCCTTGTGATTAAATGCCAACATATCGCCTTGCCACGCCCACTTCCAACGCCCACATACAAGCGCATTTCCCAATGGGCTTCCTCTGGCTGTTCAACAGCAATATTAATTAACATTTCGTGGCAATATGCGATATTAATATGAAAAATATATATGTATAATATAGTGGGTGCAGGATGTGGCTGGGAAGCTTTTAAAGTAATTAATGTTGATACAAAAGGAGCAGAAACAGTTTGCTCCATGACGCAACGACAGCTGAGCAACAAATGAGCTGATGCTGTTGAACCCTGGCACTATGAATAATTTATGGCCACACTCAAAATGAACTAACTACTACACAACTATAACTACAGCTAGAGAAGCCGCCAATATTGAAAATATGCCATTGCAAAATTCATTTAATAGCCCCAAAAATGAGAAACTTTTGCAATGGTTGTAACCTCATACAAGAACATTCATTAGGTATTCTGTCAAACACAAGCCGGCGGCCTTCTTTGGCCTTCTTGGGTTTCAACACCAACCGAAACTTTTTGGTAATTTCACACCTTGGACACATTTTCGTGAAGTTGATAAATGCGAAAGTGGTTTAGAAGTCGAACCTGTTGCTGTTGCCGTTGCTGTTGCTCTAGCTGTAACCATCAAAATTTAATGCAATATTCTTGAAGGGACTTTGACCGTAACCCAAATCAGCCAAGATGGCGCGAAGTTGACTACCCAAAGTTGCATAATTAACAAGAAGTCAACACATGGATTTGGGTCAGGCCAAGCAAGCTACTTACAGCCTCAAAGCTGCTGCTGCTGCTGCTTCAGTTGTACCTAAATCATGGGCTCTCTAAAATTCAGCCATTTGTAGCAAGTTTTTTGGTTGTCACTTTTGGATGGCACGTAAACATAATTAGACGCACATTTAAAGGGACATTTAAGGACGACACAGGAGCCGGCAGTCACATTATGCTGCTGCCACTCGACCCCAGGGCCAGTCACACACAGTCTCAGTTGCCAGTTGCCAGTTGCCAGTTGGTTGTGCCTCCCACATCGTACGTGTAGTTGTATTTGCATCCTGGCAAAGTGCTCTGGGTTCCCAACTGGTTGCTGTACACGTGCATGACACTGGCAACTCGTCGAAGGACGACAACTGAAACAACAACATGTAAATACCATTAGGTCTCACTGCCTGCCTGCCAGCCTGCCAGCCTGCTGCCTGCTTGCTTGCTTGGTTACTTGGCCCTGGCTCGACGCGGAGGGCCCACTTAAAAATGTTCTCGACGACTTGACATTGTTTCAAGAGCAAAAATATGGCTTTTTAGCATTCTGTATACGCGTAAGAGTTGTTACTGCCAGCTAAGATAATGGCCAGAATTGCGCACCGAGCATGCTGACTGACAATGCAAATGGAAATGGAAATGGAAATGGCTGACAAAACACGTGGTACGCGTCTGCCACAAAAATAGAGACGCGCCTCAGTGCCCAAAAAAGGGGCAATAAAAGTATTTCAAAGTCATTAACACGTAGTTGGAGCTACCACAAATGGAATCGTCCTAGTCGTATTTCAGGCGACAAATGACACAATGTTGAAGTGTTTAGTCAATGTTAGTCTCACTTTCTGCCTCTGGCTGATGGGATTATTAAACTTTACAACACAATTAATTACATTCTTGTTGCTTTTTTTCCGCCTTGTCGACACTTCTCTCCCCCCACATCCACATCTTTAGTTTGCACTTGAAGTGTGTTTGCTTTGCTTACTTCACAAAATTGCCACATTGTTTATTTTTGGTGAATTTTAATGTGTTGCCACTGCTGCGGCTGCTTCCTAGCGCTCTCAAGTGGCTTGGCAAGTAGTCGTCGTGTCTCTCTTAGTTGCGCCTCGAAATAAAAATGCAGCGTTTATGGCTCAAGTTGTGGAGGTTTGCCGCCCTCCCACCATCGCCGTTAATTTTTCCTGCCGAGCGTTTACTTTATTTGCCACTCGCTACAAACTGTTACACACGCACATCTAGATTCACCCCTCCCCCTGCTGTTCGCCCAGCTTGACCCCAGCGAGTGCCCATTAACGCTTTTTTATCTGTTCATAAATTTTAATTTTGCCAAAATACTCCAAGTACGTGCCACGCCCGCATGCTACGTCCGCCCCCGCTACTTTTGCCCCGTTTGAAACGAAGCTGCTATAATTTCTTTCGCACTCCACGCACGCTGGCTTTCTTTCCTCTTGCCTCTTGCCCCTTGCCTCTCGCCCTTTTCCTCAACTTCTCCGCTTGTGCACCTCACGTTCTTTGTTGCTTGTTGGCGTTTTCATTTTGGTGAGCAAAAATATGACTTGGTAGCTCCTTTTGCACATTTCTCTTTTCTTTTCTTTCTCTCTATGGCAACCATCTTTTGCTTTTGCTTTTTGGGGTTTTCATACCCGTTAGCCATGGGATAAAAGGGTATTATAATACATTATAGCTTAGTATCAACATGAACTAAATGTGGCATATAAATGTGGGTTCACATTAATGTTTTGCATTCTCTAAAAATATGTATCGGATATGTGCTAGTCGAGCACACCCGACAGCAGCTTCCCTCTTTGTTTGTTGTTGTTGTTGGTTTGGGTTTTCTGGTTGCCACGTTTCGTTGCTTGGCATTGTCCTTAAGCAGGCCTGCGATGCGCTGGGAGTCGAGGACTCGTAGCCTTATTTCGCCAGCAGCAAACATTCTCGCCGCCGCTTGTGGGTTTGTTTATCGTCCTTTGCATCTCATTGAGCCTGCTCCTCGTGTTTATGAACAGTCGTTCCTTTGAGTTGTTTCCGCGATATTCGTCAAGGGCTCCTAAAGAGCTCCTCTCAGGCCGCTGCCTTGCTAGAGACTGTGCCTATGCTTGTTCAGCCTTCTTTCAGAGAATCTGTTCATGCTCCGCTGTCCTTTTTATTTTTTTGCTTCGCTCGGCACATTTAACTTTTCATTGCATATTTAACCTAATTAAAATGAGTTATATGAGCCAGGTATCAAGCGGCAATGTTAATCCTTGACCTTTGCACTTTTTTGGGCATTTTTAGGGATTCCTTTAAAAGGAAGTCTCCATTTGGCTTCTGATTTTACTTAAATTTGGGTACGTTAAATGAACAATGTTTTTTATATAAGAATCATTTCAAATCAATCGCACACCTATCAATTACAAAATCCTAGCAATTAGTTTACGATCTAAACAATACGATATCTTATTTGATGTATTGTATTCATTTCTTATTTGCAGGTAAGACTGCTGGCATTTGGCTTCTATCTAACATTAAACACAATGGGTGCGCGGTGCGGGAATGGTAAGGAGAAGAGTAATCTAATGAATTTATGTGAGTCCTTGTACAACAGCAGAGTGCAAGGTGCAAAACGCACACGAACAATGCAAAAGACTCTAACTGAAAGCACTTAAGCCCATAAAATATTCAAGCCGTGAACATGTGGAAAAAATTACGAAGGCAACCGAGCGGACAGCACAAAAAGCCGGCACGCAAACAAGTACAAGAACAACAACGCCGTAAGAATGGAATGGAATGGAATGGATGAGTGGACAGAACAGACATTACAGAGCGACAGAGATGGAGATGGAAATGGAGATGGCGACGGAGACGGAGACGGAGACGGAGATAGAGAATGGGCCCAGAAAGAGGCGCGCAATTTGCCATGAGAGAGATAGAGAGGGGAGGGAGAGGGGAAAGGGTCTGTGGAAACCGGTGAAAGGCAGACAGCCACTGATTGAATAGAGAATAAAGGGCAAGTAGTTGGCCGTTGTTGGGCCTTCGAGGAGGGGAGTTGGACAATCAGGGGTATGATGAGCTCCATAAATGTCGTATGGTAAGCGGAAACGGAAGCGAATGGCGCCGCTGCTGGGACTCTCGACATTGTGCAGCGGAAGTGGTAAAAGCAAAGGGCCCAAAGTGGGTTCATGCTATTTGCATATGTTCGAAATTGACATCCTTGTTGTTGTTGTTGCTGTATCTGTTTTTCTATGAAACGCACACACAAACAGGCAGACATATGTATATCGTAGAAGTAGTGCTTGCTTAACGAGACTAAAGTCATTGAATGATATATTACTGGGAGTCTACTATGCCATAAAAGCAGCATAGAAAAATGGCTTTAAGGATTGTTTTCTCAATCAGTAGCAGTTAACTGCTGGGACATTATCTTAACTAGATTTTTTTTGGGAATGCCATTGGCAATAATGAAGCGCTTTAGTAAATCTTTTTATAGCCACCTAGCGTCTGTTATTCCATTGTCGAAAGCTGCTAACTTAGTCGTGTTCGTTGCAGTGCGTCAAGGATATTAAACATGTCCTTAAGCATAAAATGTCAATAAATGCAACGAGCCGAAGTTAAGTAGTTTACATTGGATGCACGACAGCGGCAAGGCGCCAGTTCCGCCTCCTGTTTCTCACAATCACCGAGACGTATGGAAAAGAACTCTGTCTCTCGTACAATTTTGCATCAATTTCGTTCTTTATTTTCTTCTCTACTTCCTCTCTATCTTTTAGATGGATTATGTTACTTCCACTACAAGTCGCTTAGTCTGCGTTGCTGTTCCGGCTGTTCAGGTTCCTTAAACAGAAAAGAAGTGTAGATAGAAAAAATGTGAAATCAAGTTAGTTACGTACAACACGACCCCTTGAGTTTAATAGGCACTTAGAGTATCATCAAAAACTTTCAGTTTTTGGTTGAGCTATTCTTGCTTACATATTCATAAATGGCATTTACGAAATACCACTTCGAGTGAATAACAGTTTACTTTGAGCTGCCCTGCGGCATTGAAGTAGCTTTCAGGTTGGATTCGTTGCTCGCAAAAACAAATAGCTCTGACAGTGTGTATATATTGGCGACGGTAATTAGATTTTGCATATCAATTAAGCTACTATCAAAACCAATTATTCACTGAATTACTTCAATAACTATATTACTGTTAAACACTAGTTAACAAATATAAGCACAAACTAGTTTAATTTGAACTAGAGATTTAAAATTCGAGTACTAAACTGAAAAATTCAATATTTTTTTTGTCATTCAGAGTCAAAGTCTGTTATGAAATGAAGATTTAAGATACGTATACTTAATTTCTTACAATTCCAATTACTCGTTAGGTTAGTATTACTTTTGTTCAATTTAAATTAGAAATCTAATGTATTACAATAATTTTTCACATTATATTCATTGATTTTTTTAATTTACCTAAACAAAGAAAGACCAATATGTCGTATGCTTGATTTTTTCTATGTACAATAGTTCCATTCATAATAAACCAATCGTTTTCAGTAGAGAAATAAATAAGATTAATAATTGCATTCCTTTAACATTTATAAATTACCCAAGAACAACAGTTCGTATACTTGATTTTTTTATAGTTCAATTGAAAATCAGTGCTAATGTTTACAACAATTTAAGAATTCAATAATATATTTTACACCAACTTCTTAAATTTTTTGAAATTGCTTAGTATCTCTTGAAAAAACGCCACCAGTTTCGTATACTTGATATACGGCTGTACAATTGTTAACAAGCCCTGTGTTATCAGCATTGTTTGTCAATAATGTTGCAAATGTTTGCAATAAGTGAAAATATTGAATAATATATTTTGTACCAATGCCTTAGATATTATTAAATACCAAAGATCCCCATGAGAAGAAGATATGTCGAATAGTTCGTTTACATGATTATTTACTATTACATTACTATTAGCATAAACAACAATTAGTAAGCCGAGTAGATAATATTGCACTACAAATCTAACTTATTCAGTTTCTTAATTTCTTCTTCACATTAAATTGATTGGTATTGTTATACATTGCCTAATCAAAGCATCCCTTGGAAAGTAGACCATCATATCGTATACTTGATTTTTTTGTAGTTCAATTGATGATAAACCCAGTGTTATCAGCATAGATTCTGGCTTGCTCTGTATCTATTTACATGCACTTTGAATTCGTTTCGCTTGTTTTTAGAAGTCTTTGACACTTATCATTGATAGCAAGCAAAACACAGAAAATTACACGTAATCATGAGTTCGTTGAGTTGCTTTCAGAGCAACAGAAGTTGCGATTGAAATGATTAGTTGCGTTGCTGCTGCTGAAGGTGAAAGAAGTCTGTGCACAATGAGAGGTAGAGCATGAGATACTGCATTTGTGATGGGCAGAGGATAGATTTAAGCTCACTTCTCTTCAGTTTCCAATCAGTTTTTGAATGCATTCATGTGGACTACGCTGCTGTGGCAATCATCATCGGGTGGCATTTCAATGGAGTTTGTTTGCAATTACTGGCACGGAACGGGCCACATAGGTGACTCCAGTGACTGCCAGGCCTGGGCATATTGCAGCAATAATAAGCTCGTTGGACGTGGCTATTGCCCCAAGGGATATTTCCATGATGCGCCATCGGGAATGTGCGAGCTGGCGAGAGAAGTTCATTGTGTCCCTCAGGATTGGGAGCGATGTGCGCAGCAGAAGGAAGGTGACTATCTAGCCGAGCCATTTGATTGTCGGAAGTACCAGAAATGCGGCGATGATGAAGTGTACAGCTGTCCAGATGGTTACCTGTTTAGCAACCGCCTGCAGACATGTGTGTCCAGTGCAGGCGGATGTCCCCAACAGAGTATCGACATATGCGCCTTTATGCCAAGCGGCACAACTGTCGGTGATCCCCAGAACTGTGGTCTCTATCTGGAGTGCCTGAATGGAACGAGTATGCTTAAGGTCTGCACTGCTCAACGCTACTACAACTACAAAACTGGCGTCTGTCAAACGCTGAAGCCCGATCATTGTGGCGAAGATGGCTTCGAAGTGGTGAAGAAGCAGCCGCCTGCAACGGATGCCAATGTTTGTGCCGAGTTCTATCAATCGGATCGTTCGGGTGACCAATTTATTTCAGATGCCCTTACCTGTAATGGTTATTACACTTGCAGCTCCCAGTATGCCATTGGCAAGTGGCACAGTTGTCCTCCGGGCAAACATTTTCAATGGTGGAGTCAAAAATGCGTTAATCCCGACACATACAGTTGTGCCTTTGATCGTTGCGCCAATCTTAACTCAACTTTTGTCACTGCAATCAACACGGGCTGCACAGAATATATATTTTGCATAAACCAGACTTCCAACAGACTGCTTAAATGTCCCGACGATTATCCGTATTTTGATGAGAAACGAGGCGTTTGTGTTGATAAATTTACCAACTATACTGTTTGTTTTATGAATGATTAATTGAGCGACTTTTGCATTGGATAATTAACTCATTTAGGCTTTACTTGAGCGGGACCGCTTAAAAGCTGGATATTAAGCATGCTCTTTTGATTACAGTCTGGCAGATATTTATAATTCTAATATTCATTTGTTTTTGTTGTTTATTTGTGTTTTATTTTTGGTTTTTTTTTCGTGTATCATGCTGTTGAGATAATAAATGGTTCGTGCATCTGTTGTCTATGGAAAAACATAAATATAGGCGGCGCTCAAAAATAAACACACCGAAGCTCCCGCCATTTGTTATAAGACGCAATGCAAACAAGAACACGAGCGAGTGGCAAAGAAAAATTAGCACAAAAACTCTAGAAGAAAGTCGCAGCCAACGCGTAGATAAGATTTATGTGTTGCCAATATTTTCTAGTCTTTTTTTTACTTTGGCAGTCAAATTTTGGTGTAGCATCTGGCACGCAACTGCCACAAGAACAAGATACGCGTATGTGGTTGACTCAACGAGAGAAACCGAAAAGGCACATGCAGCAGGGGCTTTAACAAAAGTCTCAAGGATTTATAACACTTTAATGTATACGCCGTTGAACCTGTCTATGTGTCAACACAATAAACTGTGAAGAAAGAAAAACTGCGTGTACACGGCATAACATAAGATGTCGCTGTGGCCTCGAAATCAGAGTGGCTTCGCACGATGAGTCATTGAATTATTATGATTGACTTTTATTACATGGAATCGCAATTTATTTTACTTAACAACAAGCAGTAAAACGAGCCAAACGGGGGCCTGGCCAAGGCGTTGCCCGCAGGCGAGGCAAAACAGCAACAAGCGTGGCCGAAAAGCAAGCAAAAATTTGAATGAAAAGTTATAAAGAAATTACGTTATTTATCATTCGCAGTGCTGTTGTTGCAAGCCCGCGGCCGACGAAACCAAACGGAACCAACCCAAACGAAACGAAACGAAACCAAACGAAACGACAGACGCAGACTTTTTGAGACGCGAGACCCGAGTAGCTGCCTCGACGCGGCAGCAACCCAAACCGTTTCCGTTTCCGTTCATTTATTTGCCCAACTGTCACACACACACAAACACATTACATACTCGTCCTCGTAGTCAGTGGGACAGACTCTGTGCGCTCTTTTTGGGCTCTCTGTGGTAGTTTATGCACTGTTAAAAAGTTTTACGTGCTGCCAAGAGAAATTTAAATTTATTGTTTTGCGGTTTTATTGAACGGCTTTTCCTCCCATGCTCCTCTCTCTCTCACTCTTGTCTCCTCTTCTCTCTCACTCTGAAATTAGTTACTGCTCTCTTTAATCGATGGGCGTTTGATTTACTGGCGATGCGAGATTGAATTGCCTAATTGCTTTAAAATTGGGCGTGGTTACCGCAAGGTGATTTAACGGCTGTTGAAAAGGGAACAGCAAACTGTTTTGGGATTTCCAATTACACAGTCAGCAGCTTTTCTTACTTACTCCACTGGGAAATTTCAAGCCAGCAACTAATTTATTTATCCAATGTAAATTGCAAATTACTAGTTACATATTTCATAAACATTTTGACATTTTGTGATGCCAACTGTCACTTTCAAGTGGCAAAATGCTTATGCTGCATAAGTGGCTTTTCTCATTACATTTGATGTCAGGTCATTTCACATTTTCGACAGCTGAAAGCACAAGCATAAAAACATTGGCGTACACATTAACAGGTTACCTGGCAATAGCAGCTATCTAGGAGAGAAAAACTTCCTCGACGTTCGAGGAAATAATTAAAAATGCATTACGGAGAGAGAGGCAGATACACGGTGTCAATTGCTGGGCAACCCCAACTGCAAATTTCTACTCTGGCCATTATCCTTGAAGTTCGCAACCTTTTGCGTCGTCAGGGCCAATGCCACCAGCAAAGGGCTTACTGTGTCTCATACAAAAAACCTGAGCTTAGTATCCTTTAGCCTCGAGGTGGTCTGCGGAGCATTTGTTTTGTCAGTCTGCCGAGTGGATTACTCCAATGTTGCTGCTGATGTTCAGCATTGAGCGGAGACTCTCTGCCTATGCGAAGTTTCCCTTTTTCTGTGCAGTCCTTCAATCTAGCTCAGTCTCTAGCTGATGCAGTGTTATGCTGCTATGCTGCTTATGCCGTCGCTGTTGACATTTAGTTGACATCGCTAGCGAGTTGCCTTCGGTCTGTGCCTTGCATTTCCGGCAACACGCCATGTAATAGATCATCAGGCATCTTTGTTTGCCCATCACCACTGAGCTTTGCCTGCTGCCTACGCCATCGCCATCGCCATCGCCATCGTCTCCCAACTCTGTCCATAGTCCGCGTTGATTGCTCGTTGTCAGCTGCTGCGCTTTATTACTGCAAGTTAGAACGATAGACGGCTGGTCGCCTGGGTCGGAGCCAGCACCAAGCCAAACCAGGCCAGGCGAGGCCAAGCCATCCTTACATCCATCCTTACTGGTGTAAACAATTTTTGAAAGGTTATTTCTCTTGCAACAGCCGCGGTCCGCACTTTGTTCCGTTTTGCACTTCATTTGGCCGTTAGTTCGTAGTCATCGTCGTCGTCGTCGTCGTCGTCCTTCATCGTGCTGCTTCGTTGTATTGCTTTGTCCTTCGTTTATATTCTGGGGGGGGGCTGCAATAAATATTGTTTACTCTGGGTAACGTCCTTGCTGCATCGTCCGGCACTGCTATTTGTTATGTCATTCCACTGGAGCCGTTGACATTCATCCAGCCGAGAGCGACAGCAGCCAGAAAATATGGCCAGAACATGCTTCGATAAGTATTAAATCGCACAAAGGGGATTGTTGCAACAGCAACCGAAACGGTGACTTATCTTAACTCGTCTCTCGTAGTCGTAGTTAACTTGTTATTGTTTCTGCATGAAACTACTAAATGCTGACAAATTGGATTAGGTCGCAATACAGATTGAGATTTCATTTTCCATTCTATCGAGTTTTATGAATAGGATTTGTTTACAGAATTAAATGAATTTTGTTGCTCTTGATGGTATACAAAAATTGATTAAAGGAAAATGAATATTATTATTTATTTATAAATGCGAATTCGATAAATTTGCACATGAGTAAATAGCGAAGAAATAATTGAAGTATGAAATGAATATTGGTATATTCAAAAAATGATTGAAGTAAAATATCGAAATTTGTTGAAGAAGAAACTAAAGATGAATCAATCCCAGAAGTATGCTACTATTTTTATCAACTTAATATATTTTCCGAATTTACGAATATTTTAAGTTCTTTGAGGTGGTTTTGCTCGGATTATTTATACTATATGTATTTGAATTTGATTAAAGAAAAAAATTAATATTATTTTAATATTTAATAATATATTAATCAAAAGAAAATAGGTTTCCCAAGCCAGCAATATCTACTTTGATCTCCTTTAATTGAAAAATGTATGTATTTAAACGAATAAAGGTTAATATTATTCCTTTTTGATTATATATGGCTATATAAAGTTCTGTCACTCCAAGACTAGTTGACTGCGAGTTGAATTTCCATTCTGTAGTTTTTCGCTAATGCTAATATTACTGATTGCAACTACTTCCTCCTGCCGCCAGGTGGCGGTCTAAACGGTTTTCGACGTGATTTCGAGTCCACAATGAGCACTGATTGTCTCTTAAGGAAGTTACGGGATGGCACCTCATTATCATCATCTGCTGTGGCCACTACATAAACACAAGCAATGAGAATAATTTGCTGTTAGCTGATATCGAGCTGCAAGTGTCTACTCAACTTACCCACTGCTGGCGCCTGTTCTGGCGAGGATGAGGAAGTGCCAGCTGCTCGCTGTGCACGACCAGCGAATAGATTGTAATAGCACATCGGCATCGGCTGCGGTTTCTCGCCCTCCAACACCGACGGCGACTTTGGTGGCTCCAGTTGATACGCATCATCCTCGTCCTCTTCCAAGTCCAATTTGGGTATCTCAAGTGGCGGCACATCCTCGGGTTTGCTCAGCTCCTGGCAGCGCTTGATCTTCAGCTTGAGTATCTCAATCAAGTCCTCATCTTGTGCTGTGTGAGCGAGAAAATTGGGCAACTCAGCGACGCTAATGTGCAGCTTGCGTTCTTTCATATCGATGTTGCTCTCGTCCACTTCCTGCACCTTGAATATCATCTCACAGATGCGCTCCTTGAGGTACTTAAGAACACCCATCGACTTGTCTGCGGCGTCTGTGTCCTTTTTGCGCTCCTGCTCCATGATGCCTATATTGTTCTTGATCTGCTCGATGACTTCTTGGTTGCTGTAAAGATGAATTTATATTTATGCATGTTTTTGTGATATTCCTAATAAGCTTACACTTCGCTCTCCTTAACATCCGAGAACTTGGATGCTTCTAGTTCGCTTGTTAGAGCCTCTCGCTCTGCCTCCAGATTGGCTTTCTCCGCTTCGGCTGCCTTGCGCAGATATGTGAGACGCGCTGCCGATTCCTTTTGTGCACTGAAACGCTCAAAGACCTCAAAGGGTGAGGTGGCTCCAGAAGCCTCCATCAGCTGCTTGAAAAGGGATTCCATGTCGCTGGTGACACTTTCCAGCTGTGATACCGGCTCCTCCTCACCGTTCTCTGTCTTGGCAGTGTGTTGATCCCCCGAGCTGGAGCCCACGCTATCCTGATGCATCAGCGTCTTGGTCTCAGCGAACAGCTTGCGTCCAATGCGCTCCAACTCCAGTTTACGTGCTTCGACCTGCTTGCGAAAATCGAGCGCTTGACGTTCGCGTGTTTTCTGCGAGAGATTCGCCTGCTGCTCCTGGCGCTGCAGAATCACCTTGGCGGCATCGCGCATTTCGATGGCTTCGTTGTGCACCTGCTGCAGTCGCTCGATCTCCGCTTTCTGTTCATTTAAGGATTGCTCTAGCTCGCGTAAACTACGTTCAAAGCGCTCAGCGTCAGTCATAAGCGAAGCCTCAATGGATCTGTACTTTTTGCGTATGTGCTCCGCCTCCATCCACTGCACATTGGTGCGATGAATCTCATTCTCCAGCTGACAAACGAGCTGCAAAGAATAACTCGATTCGACCCAAGGAATAAATGGATTATTACTTCAACTCACTTTTCGATTTGCATCCTCTTCGAGTGTCTCAGGTGGTTTCTCGCCCAAGTTCTGATTCTGCGCCTCCTTGTTGGCCAACAACTCTCGATAGCGTTCGACCAGACGGCTAAAATGCTGTTGCCGTGCCTTGAACTTATGACGCACCAGATCCGTTTGCTTGCGACTCTCAGTCAGCTTCAGATCGGTCAGAAATATTGCGTCTTCAGCATTCTTGGCTCCAATCGGATACGTCGCCTTGCCCACAATGATGGTGGGCGTGGCACCTTGTTTCTTACGTGGCTCAGAGCTGGGCTCCTTAATGACCACAGGACGTTGCAAAGGATTGCGTAGTCGACTCACCTTCACAGTCAGTTCTTTGATGTCCTTCTTCAAGGTGCCAATTGAGTCGCAATTGATGCGGTTCTGCTTTTGCCATTCCGCAGCATTGGCCGTCTTTTGACCCTCTGAAAAAGCATTATTTTAGCTAACTCTTTTTTGTTAAATATAAGTTATTTTACCTGCTAGCAAAATGCGTTTCTTTATCTCATTTATTTGTCTATTTAATTCGGTTAGTTTATCAGATTCCATTATTGCGTAGCAGGCGCTTTCTTGACTTTGAATTTTTGTTAATTTCTGCACATTTGTTAGATCGATGCACTCAGCAGTTTGTTGTGGCAACGAGTCGTGAGACCGGCTTCAAATGTTTACACACTTATACCTGTGAGAGCTGCTTTGTTGTTAGCAACGAGATCAACAGCTGATTACGCTCAAAATTATTAGCCATGACATAAACCATTGTGCTATGAAATCGAATATAGTATGGAAAAGAAATTTGAATTTTAAAGAAACTTAAACAAGTATGAAAACTTCAGTCGAGCGAGCTCGAAGCAAAGCAGTGCGGTATTATTCCTATAATATAGAAAATTAATATACCTTAAAATACACAATTTGGTTTATATATTCAAAATATACCCTATAGTTCCAAATATACCAGATTATCAGCGAAAATAACCATAACCCCTAGTAATTATGCGTTTTTTGCCATACAAAAGATATTCTCAAATAGGAATCTTAAATATTTTACCAAATGGGTAGCGGTTAGAAAGATCTATTAAATAAAAATAAATTCCATCTTTTTCATTTTCACAAATTTATAATGATGATGCTAATGAGCACTGTTTACTATACAAAAAAGGATTAGGCTATTTAAAAAATATATGTTAATCACACATTTTGAATATTAAAAAATTTTTTTTGCAAACTCGTGAGCAACTAATTTTTCATATTTACAAAATAACAGAAATAATAACGTACACAAATGAAATGTCTAAATGATATATTATTTGTAGTATAAAGAGCCCTAAAATGTGCTTAGCAAGTCACATGCACATTTTTTCTTCATTATGAATTTAACGTCAGGTCTCATCTAAAATAGGCTAATACAGAATAGTGAGAGTTTCAAATTAAAAAAAAAAACATAAATAATATGCTCAATGCAATTTTGAATTGGCTGTGCATTTGCCCACGATGTCAATAAATTGGGCTGCCACATTCGAATCTCTGAAGCGACATGCAAAACGTTCCCGCACTCCCTCCGGACCCTGAGCATAATTGTAGTTTGACCAACGGCAGCTGTTGGTGCTGTTGGTCAAATAATCGATGCTCCACTTGCTATCCAGCCGCATATGAATGAGCAACTTTTGCGTGCACTTGTCCCATAGCAGCATATAATAGATTTCGTCATCAGATTGTTGCAATTTCCAAATCTCCATCTGTCCTTCACCTAGTTAAGCACTTAGTTAATTATGAGTTGGTGATAAATTATGAAAATTTCGTACCCTTTTTCTTCCAATCTCTTAAGTTTTCGAATGTGAACAGCTTTGTTGGCTTTCGAAATATTTGAACTCCAGTTTCTTGAATCTCATTGGCTTCAACGATGTTGCGAGTATTTTTCTTGGCCAGTTTCTTGTTACATTTTAATTCTTGCTTGGAAACTATTGAGCTGCAAGCCTTGTTAACTGAAGCTGCCAAAGAATTCACTTTTATGATTGTGTCTTGTGCCTCTTTCAACTCATTCTTATTATTCACATAATGACAGGCCTTAGTATTTATTGAAGACAACGTATTGTTCTCTTTTGGGCTGTAATAGGACCCTAAAATAGATACTTGAATGGCTGGAAAGAATATTAAGACTTAAATTACATATTGAATTTAAGTATTCTAAATTTTTACCCTCTCCAGGGCAATCCTCATGCATTTCCTTCTTAATAATGTTCAAGTAATCCATTGAAACATTTCTTCTAATAGCAACTTGATGTCTAAACTTCCGATTGACATCAGCTACAAGACTATGAGAATTACTTTTCAGGAATTCGCTAAGTAATCCCAACTGTGTTGGCAAAACTGGTTGAGTTTCATTTACATCGACAGCAAGAATTTCATTTGGCTCGTCAGCTTTCAGCTGCTCCTCAGGCATGGGGATCAATTGACTTTGCATTTGCATGACATCGACAGGCGGACAAAACTCTTTGATTGATGGCTCCCTTGGTAGCGAGCTCGTTTCACTTTGAAATGACAAGAGTTCTGAAAAGTCCATCTTCTCTGGCAGTACATTGAGCTTGCTTGCAGGTGCCGCAAAGTCATTAAATCGATGCGAGGGCAATGAAAAGTCCATTTCAAATTCGTTTGTGCTCGTTGCATAGTTTGAATTTAAATCCAAACTCGAATTCAAATCGCTTTCCAGCTTAAACGTGGGGATAAAAGAGACGGGACCAAGATTTAGTCGTGGATCTTTGGTCTTGACTTCAAACAAACATTGATTTTGTGCATCTTGATAAAAAGCTGTGAAGCCGCTGCTTTTCAACATTCTGGAAAAGTAAACAATACAAATCGTAAATTTTAAGAGGTAATGTTATGTTTATGTTTATGTTTCTGTTTCTGTTTTTTTTTTCAATAAACAACTGCTTAGATTTGCCAGCTCTAAATGACAGATATGAAAGTGAATTGATATTTCGTGCACACGAAAACGACAGAAATCTGCTCTCAATTGTTCGCCTTTGTTGTTGTAATCAAGCAAAGCATCTGGTTTCAATCGTCGCACTTTTCTTTTCTGTGCCCCCAAAAAAAAACACACTGTATTTATTGTGGTCCGTGTGGCGGAAACTATTCCGGCGAGCAATGCGGCCACTGCGTCTAATTACAATTTGCTCAATGCTCAACGGAGCGTATACGTAATCATAGGTAGCAAAGCAAGCAAGAAGATGGAAACCGTGGCAACTGTGTTGGTGAGAGACTGAGACTCAAATTACATTGACAACCAAAAGTTTCCGTTTAGCTTTTCAATAGACACACAGACCGACCGCACACAAAAACAAAGCAAGCCGGAAGGCATCAAGAAATGAAAGCAACGTCTGAAGAGAGAGACCGAAAATATTTGATTGTAGTACTTGTACAGTACAAAATAGAGTGGAGAGTGGAGAGAGGTAAGAGGTGGTCAGAGCAAATAGCACAACTCAAATCAGAAATATGCATAAAATGTGAAGAGAAGCGAATACAAAATGCGAAATGCGAATGGCGGTGAACAAACAAGTAAATAAAATGTGAATGCAAACAACAAAAAAGCAAAATTTACTTTCAAAGTAACAAAAACAGCAGAAAAAACGAAAACAAAAAACAATAAAAATTTGCGCACCATTAAATTTGTATAGTATTTGTACCACAAAAATTGCGTTCTCTGTTTCCGTTTCCGTTTTGCACAGTCTGAATGAGTGTGTGTGTGTGTGTGTGTGTGTGCGTCATTTCCCATTGACTTTCTTTTGTGTATACCTTGGCTTTTGCCTTATTCGATTACCCGCACTCAAGCTCCAGTTCCCGTTCCCGTTCCAGCTTCAGCTTCATCGCCTGCTGCCAACCACAAGTTTATACGTTTTCAATTGTCGACACTTTTGTTGTTGTCGGTTCCCTCTGCATTTTGTTTCCTTTTGCGCTCGCTTATATTTTGTTGACACTCTGCTATTTATGGATCGCATGGCAAAGCCAAAAACATGTCAAAGTATGATTTGGAAACAGTGCGAATTGATTTATGCATTTGTTGCCAAACAGACGAAACGAAACGAATCGAAAATCTTAGCAAATTATGCTGATGTTGACATCGATGCGTATTTGCGAATCAGCTAAACAAGCATTAACAAACATTGCAAAAACAGATAAAATATCGCCAGTTTTTCGCTTCATCGTTCTTCTGACTTGTTCTGTGTGAATTGGGAATTCATATATGGATGGCATTCTTATTTATGCATAAACGTATGGAATTCATTAAGGTGGAATTAAACAAAATTCACATGAGAGCAACTCATTGTATGCCTTTGTGTTTCTGTTGCGACCTTGGTTGTGTCTCTTGTTCCTTTTATTCATTATATCAACATTGTTTCTGTTGGTGATTAAATTAATGCTACATATAATAATGAAAACGTGATAGAATTGAAAGAATTTGTATTAAAATTTAATACACTTTATATAATATCAATAATCTATATTTAAAGATACAAAAATAATAATTCAATATATACAATAAAAGTCTTTGAACAAAATATAAATATTACTTAAGTTAGTTTTTGCGTTAACTTTACACAAATTAAATCCTTCTCTATCATCATTCTATATGCCTAGAATATATAAAAACAATTATATAAAGTTACGAAATTAAGAATAGCACCAGTTTTTTACAGTTGTTGTTTATTATATAACTAATGGTTAATGTGGTAAATGTTTTAAAACTTATTTATACTTTAGTTATCTGTTTTTTTATTTATTATATTAAATATGTCCTTTATAAACCTGTTTAAGACATTCTAACTAATATGAAATACTAGAAATTTTTTAACTATTTGCAAATTTTTGGAGTGAGAGTAAATATATTTTGAAGTACACGACAAATATAGTACTTTAAATTAGACACATTTCAATCGCTTAAAATTTATATATTATTATTGATACCAAAAATTAGGCTTAAAATTAAACATTTCATTTGCAGCATGATAAACACATAAAATATAAGTAGCATTTTTATTATTGAGGATTTTCAGTAATTTCCTTAAACGTTTCCAAGTCTTCGGAGTCTAGACTAACAGTCCTAAGACCGTTGTAATTTTAAGATAGCCTGATGAAAACATAATATCCTGTCTGTTCTATATGCAAATCAAAATATTTATGAGCATATGGTGATTGTGGTTGTATGTGCAGCCTAAAGCCAATGCTACATATTTGGCCACTGAATTAAAATACTCTTGTACCTTTGTGTGCGAGCTGCGTTGCGGAAAAATCGTTGGAAAAACATTTTTCGTTTCGTTTTGGGCAAATGAAAATTGGCTGTGTGCTTCACGCTGAGCTTGTCGGCTTATAACGAAGAGAAATCTTTGGCGCCGCATTAACTAAATCAGACACACATTGAAATTAATTAAAATTAAGCCGCACAAAGCTGTGTGCATGTGGCAACTTACGATCTGTGTGTGTGTGGCACGAGGATGAAGTAAAAGCTTGCTGCCAATAACGACAACGCAACCGCAAATGATGAGGAAATTAGTAACGCGAAAAATGAAAAGTGGAAGAAGGTGGAGAGGTGACGAAGAAAGTTTGCTTGTGCAGCCAAAGTACAAAGTCAGAAGGAGGCAGGAAATGAAAAATCGCCCACAAATTAATTACATTTTGCAATTTAAAGATGAACGCCAACAACAGTGTGTGTGTGTGTATTTTTGCTCTATGTGTTTGTGTTGTGAAGCGAGTGAGTGTGTGTTTTATGTGTGTTTTATGTGTGTGTGTGTGTGTGTGACATGTGTGTGTTATATAGTATGTCGCTGCTGGCGCTCTTGGTGATTATTTTGAGGCTATGTCACTTTGTCCTCGTCGCCAGAGTCAGGTTCACTGACCTTTTGCTCTGACATTTGCTCGTCATGCTCGACAAAGTCGACCAGCCCATATATGCTATACCCATACAAACTGTTTGCGTTGTGCACTGGTGTGTGTGTGTGTGTGTGTGTGTGTATGTCCTGCAGGCAAGCACCTGCTGCTGCTACTGCTGCTTCTGCTGCTGCCACCCCTTGACAGATGGTAGAACATTTCCAACGTTGGCGCACGCAGCGCAGCGCGAAATTATTCTAATTAGAGCGCAGCCTCACCCCGTCGCCTTCATCTTTCATCCTTCACCTCGTCCTCAGCTGCCACTACTATGTTTTGCTCCAACCATTAGCAGACATTTCAAAGGATAGTTTTTTTTGTTGTATTTCGACGCTCTTTCATCGCTTCGCCGTCTTTGTATTTACTGAATATTTCAGTTTACACTTATCAAGAGTTCCTTTTCTATACTCGGTGTGTGTGCATATATAATTACTCGACATGAATGGAGCTAATCACGTAAGCAGCCATAGAATACATATGCTCTAGCAGTAGTTGTTTCAATTCAATTTGGCAGTGCTTTCAATTATCTAATTGCCTTCGCTGCGTAAAAATCCAGCATCGAAATATAAATGAGATCGAATAATTGTTATACAAATCTTGTGTGCATAAAAATTATTTGTCAACGGGCATTAAATAAATATTTATTTTTATGACTTGCCATTTGCTTTTTGTTTTTATATTTAGTTCTCTTGTGCAAATTACGCAATAAAGTGTGCGCAATAATTTTAGAGAATTTTTATGGAGAAACGACTCATTTGGCGGTGCATATAGCTCCACCACCATCATTGTGTCACGCCTCGATGTGTGTGTGTGGAGTGGCTGCTTGGAGTCTCTGCATCATAATGGAAAAAGTACTTAATAGTTTAACGCGTCATGTGCCACTTGCTGGGATGTACATACTTACATATATATATATATATTCCACATATATATGTTTGCGTATTTTGAGAATATCATGCCAACACACACACACCTGTCCTGTCGTGTCCTGGCTTTAGCTTAATTCACTTTACCTCCTCAGCCCGCTTTCTGCTGTCGTTGGCACTGCTGTTGCTGATGATGATTATGCTGATGTTGATGCTAAAGCTGTAGCTGTAGCTGATGGTGGCTAGATGGCGACAAGGATGACGCTGCAAGCTGCCGACACTCCCATAAAGGACGAAGAAGAGAAGTGTGAGGTCGCTGTCCGTCGCTTCGTTTCGCACAATTTTTCGTCAGATTCAAATGTTTTTTTTTTAGTGCCTTCGCTCTGATACAGTTGCCTCACAATGCCTCGTTTGGCTCGTCGCCATGTCAGCTCCTAAATTAGAGGTACTAGCAGCTAGCAACAGCAACAGCCACAGCAACGTTGCTGCCACTGCCACTGCCACTCTCTCTATGCTCAATGCGTTGCACGTGTCGCATGATGTATGACATTTTTGCGCCTCATAAACAGCCACGTTCACCGGGCTGGTAATCAGGTGTCCACAATCCAGCGCACTTCACGTGCTGCTCAACGTTTTGCTGCTCCTTTGTTGCTGCCTTCCTCCACAGCAACAGCAACAGCAACAACTGGTCGAAGCTGTGTGGCAGAGTTGGCGCTGGGTTTGTTTGATTACACGCGGCAATCGTGGAATGTGGCAAGCACCATGTTTGTTTACCTTAACGAAATTGGTACGACTGGCACTGAACAGTTGACGGTTGACGGTCGACTGTGACTGTCGACTGTCGTTTGCGGGCATGTTGACAATTTGTTCGTTTACCTTTTCAGTGAACTGACTTATTTGCCTCAATGGTGCAATTTAAATGCGGTACAAGTTGCTTGACCCCGACAATTGCAGTTTAAGCGATACAGCATTCAACAATTGCTTTAAGATCATAACTTGGACATTTCTGTTTAAGTGTAAATTGTAATTAAAACGTAAATAAAATACACACAAATGGCTTAGGGCATAAATATTTCAATAAACTGCAAAATTCTCTTAGAAATTTGATTGCCAACAAATAAAAGTGAATTTTCATTTAAAGCACTTAACATAAATGCTTTAAAATTATTTCTTATAAAATTTCGATTTTACTCAATATTATATTTAAAAATACAAACAAATTGACTAATGCAGACATATTTAAATAATAATTAAAGTCTCTTGGAAATATTGATTGCCAACAAATAAAGGTGTATTTCAATTTAAAACACTTTAATTGCTCTAAGATAAGTAAGCAGCCCCAGTGGAGTGTGCCATTTGTAATAAATAGAAACAGCAGTATAATTTATTAAAATATACCGAATTAATATACTAAAATTATTGAGATATACTGAAGGTATTAATTGGTATATCTATAATATTAGGTTTTTATATAAAAGAATTGTCAATAAAAAATTTATTTTTAAGAATATACCAAATTAATGTACCAAAATAAACAGACATATACTGAAGGCTATATTTGGTATATATATTATTACTTTCAAAATTTTCAAAGAGTAAGGCATATTAAATAAATATAATATAAAATTATCAATAAAAAATATTATTTCTTAAAATATACCAAAATAAACTGAAATATACTGAATGCAATATATGGTATATCGATAGTATTACGTTCAAAATCGTTACATAAAGTAAAAATATATATAGCAAGTTACCAAAAAAAAAAAGCAATTAAAACCCAACTGCAGCAGTAGTTAGTTTTTAACATAAGCAAATTTTCAGGAATCATAAGAATGAGTTATGATTGCATGTACCAAAAATTCTCCCTGTAGATTTTTACAGCATAATTAAAGCTTCGATTCGAAGGCAACACTTGCGGCCCTAAAAAAAAAGCACACATTCCTTCTGTGGAAGCTGACTGCAAATTTGGAAAACTTTATTGGAGTTCAAGTAAATTGTCAAATTGATTGCTTTTCCAAGTGGCACGAGCTGCTGTCTAAGCAGAAGTTAGTTCGTCCTCTCGTCGATTGCATCATCGTTAGGCTGAGGCTGTGTCACTGTTCACTGTCAAAATCTCATTAAAAACACATCTCGATTTTATTTGCATAAATCGGAAGTTTTGAGAAAAGAAACGCAGAGCAGGGCAGGGTAACAACACTTGGATATCATTCAAAATCGATTGCAAACCAATTAGGGAATGATTCCAAAAATTGTTCAAACGATACATTTAACTATGTATGTGCATGTCCATGTTGTGACTCAACGACTCAATACAAATGACCGAAATGATAAACTCTTGGCAAGGACAGTTTTCTACTAGTTTTTTTTTTTGTTTTTTTGTTTTTAAGGGGGGCCACACCCCAGACCCTAGGCACTGATCCATGTCCTGCTTCGAAGGGGGGACGACACAAGGACAAAGTGATGTTGATGTGGGCAGGGCCGATGGGATTATGACACTTTTTACGCTTCGATGCTCGCATATTCAACTTTTGCTTTCATTGAGTGAAATAAAAAATTCAATTAAAATGCACACTCGTACAACATTCAGAGTTCAGTGCCAAAAAAATACAAAAAACCATAAAAAAGGAAAAAGTATTGAGAGCGGAACGGTCCAAAACAATAACAAAAGCAAACCCCCAAAACCGAAACGAAACGAAAACGAAAATGAAAACGAAAAATGTGAAAAATCAGCATAACAAAGTGAGCAAAACTATGGAAATGCATTTGTTGCAACTTGCCTGTTTGCACTTTGGGGCATGCCCCAATCACAATCGCAACCGCATTTAATGGGGTAAGCCATAAAGTATGCACATATTTTCGATGCTAATTTTTCTGCTTACTTGCTCAATTTATGATCGATTTAAATATTCAATTCGTTTATTATATAACCACTTTTCATTTTAATCTTATTTGTAGGGTATTTGGCATTCTAATTTACTCCGCTTATGTTACGCTTTATGAACCTGGCAACTGTCCAGTGTGTTGTACTTACTTGTTTAGGTCCTGCGGCGGTCGCCAGAAAGCACAAAAGAACTATTATGTCGCTCGCTGTGCGTGCAGTAAACAATTTTAAATTTTAACCACACTTACAGATTAAGCAACAAGCTCCTTGCATTTGTTGCACAAATGTCTTTTTTCAAACTAACAAATACAAATTTAATGATATTAATTTCACACTTTTGTTTTGATCTGGCGACATCAACACGATAGTCAATGTATTTATATTCAATGTACAACTGTGAACTTTGAAATAGCAGTACTTACGATCTAAGAGTTTAACATTGAAAAATACTATCTGAATTTAGAAAATATGGACAATAATCAATTTAAATAGTTGCTTTTAAAAACATTGAAATGCATGTTAATAGAAGTCCTTGCATAGCTTGCAAGGATTTTGGAAAATATGGATAATCGAAGACAACTGACAAAGGCTGTGGCATTAGATGTCGAAATACATTGACAACATAGCAGTGTTAGTCCACAAAAATATAATGGGATTTAAATCCGGGAACTATGCTGGTCATAGCATAACGTTAATTTTCTACTAAATTGCGAGTTGAACAGTTTAACTTTTGTTTTGTTGAAAAGCCTGTTAGGGGTCTTTTCATCTGGGGAATACTTCAGCACGATCTACATCACTGTATAATCAATATTAAAAAATATATTAATATCTAAAGAAGCATTGATGCACACAATTCAACGATCTTTAAAATCGAAACTTAAAGAAAAGTCAACAAAAAGTACTAAAATTAAAATATTTTCTAAATTGTTAAATCAAAACTTAACCAAGACGACAAGTTTCAAATTTAAGATAAAAGTTCTGCAAAAATTCTATTTATACCATTCTTGAAATTTAAGAATATACATATGTTTTTTTGGATCAAGAATTATTTTCAATATCAAAGAGTTTTCAATCTCAAAACGCAGAACGTATATTAATTTACTAATTTCAACTAAACGCAAAGTTAGCAATTTCTTGAAGCTCAGTTGAGTCTTCCTAATGACTACCTACTTGTGTTCATGTGGGCAACGATAGTTCGATACAATCATTTTAAAAGTTAAAAGTTAAAGTCTCTCTGCACACGATTAAAAGACATTTGAATGCAACTACTTTATATAGTTTTACTACATGAATTAAAAAAATTACATCAAAATAAAATACATTATAAAAAACACACAATTAATTAACAATATATAAAAGATTAACATTATAAAAAAAAGTAAGTGTAAACTCTCGCACGCATAGCATAATTCCTCTCTGTATAGAGTGGGTTAAGAGCGCGTGTTTTTGCTTCAATTGGACACCTCGCGCAATTTGGCATATTTAACCCGCGCAAATAACACCAATAACAATGAAGCAAAATAAATTCATTTGTCGCGCTGCCATTGCTATTGAAACAGAAGGCTCCTCGCTACCCGGCCCCCCAATTCTGGGACGGCACAATACGGACTGACAGGGGAATCTGGAAAAACTGAAGCTCATCTGCGGCGCCAAATGCAAATAAAATGCAAAGCTGAATTTACGGCGGCTGCTTTTCAATTGGCAAGCAGCAGTGGGCAGAGGGAAGAAGGATTACGAATATGGAATACAACAGAAGAGTGGGGAGGAGAAAAAGAGAAAGAGAGAGAGAGCGATAGCGAGAGCGTGATAGAGGACTATGTGGGTACGTTTTATGGCGGATTTTCGACGAAATATAAAAATAAAATTGGATTTTAGCGTAAAATGTAGAATGCCGTAAATATTTTTCAATTCAGTAGCATGGTTGGTTGCTCGTTCAGTCGAGCGTACCGGGGAGCATATGTATGAAGGATGATTTCCCCAGGGCGAGAAGGGCTGCTGCTGGCTGCGGTTTTTGCTGGGGACACTGTCAAAAGTATTGGGAATCGCGTGCAAATGATTTGCCGGGAATCAACTCCCCAGCACGCAAATAAAGCCCACACAACCCACACCCAAATTCTGAATGGCAAAACCACTGAAGCTGCGAGCAACATGTGCCAAGTGCTGTGGTGTTGCTTGTTGCTGTTGCTGTTATTATTCAAATGCCCAGAGAGCGAGTCGGGATGAGCCTCCTCCGATTTGCGTGTGTTTTGACGCAGTCGAACTTAACCCTTTTATATCCCTTTTTTGGACCATTTCTGTCGCTCGACCGAACTCTCTTTCTGTTGCCCCAGAAATCCGGCCGAAACTCATTTGCTTTGATGGCGTCAAATTGATTTGCTTACTTATCCGTTTCCTCGCAGTTAAATGCTTCGTCTCCTTAGCTACCATTTTGCGTATTTGCACATGAAAGGACTCACAAGAAATATTCGAAGAAAACTACGTTTACGATTTTTTAATTTATTTCTCTCACATTTTCTAGTATTACATTTGACTCAAATGTCAGCACAAATGTTATACACTTGAATAATGCTCAAACTATTGTATATGTTATATAGTTTGTTAAATTGTATTGATTAGAACGGTACCCGTTGGTCGCCTTTGCAGCTTGCTTGACATTTAATCAAATGCGTTATCGTGAACAATGGATTAGCGTGCAAAAGGTCATCAGCCGATGGCACAACACCGCCTTCAGCCGAAAGTTTCTGCTCTACACGAACATCGGCATCTCGATATCGTTGAGCATGTTGGGGGACACGCTGGAGCAATCGTATGAGCGCTATAAGGGCGAGATCGTTGGCTGGGATCGAACACGTACCCTCCGCATGGGCATCTCGGGCCTCACCGTGGGCATTGTCTGTCACTATTGGTATCAGTATCTCGACTATCTGTATCCCAAGCGTACGATAAACACGGTCATTCGCAAGATACTGATGGATCAATTCATATGCTCGCCGTTCTACATCAGTGTATTCTTCCTCACGATGGGCATATTGGAGCACAAGTCGTGGGCGGAGGTGCAGGAAGAGATCAAAGATAAGGCTGTCACGCTGTACGCAGCCGAATGGACTGTTTGGCCGGCGGCACAATTCATCAACTTTTTCTTCGTAGCACCCAGATATCGTGTGTTCTACGATAATACCGTAAGTCTGGGCTATGATGTGTTCACCTCGAAAGTGAAGTACAAAAAGAAAGAGAAGTCAGACTCCGAAACAGATTAAGAGCCATTGGAAACGTTTTGTATTGAAGTTGAAAACGATTGTAAATTGATAAAATTATTACGTGAATTACTAAGAAATACTTTTTTAATTAAATACGCATTTAATTAAATTGAAATATCGTTTAATTGCGTATTCAATCCAACTCAAGCTAATGTCTAGGCAACACATGTCGCGTCGTCTGCATATCAATGAGTTTACATACATATATGTGAAATAAAACAAACGTCTCTGCGACATCAAAGCAAATCAGTGAAAAGTCAACAGACAACACAAAGATGAACTGACTTTAGCTGAAAACATATTTGATGCAAACTTTAAATAGAAGGATTATTTGATTATATTTATTTCGCAGTGCCACGAAAAAGGGGCAAGTCAACTGCAAACTTGTCGGGTTGATGAATTGTTTGAGAATCTTCTTCATCTTCTTCGTGTGTTGTGTTGTGCGTTATCTGTGGCAACACACATACCCACACACACACACTCCCACACACATGTGGGTCCTTCACGTGACCTTTTCCAGCTCATTAAAGATTAAGGTTTTGTCGGTGAAATAAATGTGAACTGTCTTTGAGAATTTCCAAGCAGAAATATTTCGATTGCGTAACTTTGCCACAGATATTAGGGAATTTAAAGTTGTGCATTTCATATAACATTGCAATGTTAGCCCTTATTTTGATAGCAAATCAAATATGTAGCGATTGCAACTGAAAATCTAAACATTCGAATTGTACAAATGTAGCCAAAAACGCATAAGATACTCCTTACTCAGTATTTATTTCGGCACTTCTAAGAATATATTTCGTTGTGTAGTTTAAATTCAAATTCAATGGATGGCGTATTTATTTTGTTGGCAGAACACATCAAATGCTTCTATTTTCTAAAGACAGCCGACTGTTAAAGAGCAGCTAGAGCAATGTGTAGAATGTGTTGAGTGAATGCCATCGACCACTTGAAGGAGCAACGACAACAACGACTACGACCGACGAAGCTCTGAGCACTCGTCGAGGAATTGTGTCAAGCATACAAAACATAAGAACACCAAATAAAAAAGAGGAGGAAAACCGAGCAGCATAAAAAATGTAAAATGCGAAATGTAAAAAAAATCAAGTGACAAAATTGATGTCAAGACGTGTGAGTCCAGGACTGCAGCAGTCTCTGTCGCTGTCTCTGTTTCTGTTTCTGCTGCTGAGGATGGCAATGCCATCATCATGGCATTCACGGCCAAACGCGAGTTCACACCCACACACGGAGCACATACAAAGATTAAGTATACGCCATGTGTGGCTGTAGTGTGTGTGTGCTAAAAATACACAGCCACACACGTCGACTAATCCAATTTAAATCTCTTAACATGATTTGCCGCTTTCTTTTCATTTTGCTGGATTTTATGCCATTATCCTTTTTTCGGCTGTCCTGGCAACGCGCTACTCTGCCAACTGCCAAGCAAAACACACGATGATTCGCCTCGCCATCGCCATCGCCATTGCCATTGCCATCGCCATCGTCGCCGTTGTCGACATCGTCGTCGTCATCGTCATCGTCCGGCTGGCAAGTTGACTTCCTGTCCTGTCGCTTTATCTGCCTTTGGTCGTTGCGCGCACAAGGACAACTTAGGAGTGTACCCAAAAGGGTTCATTTATTTGGTTTACTCCTCGCTCTGGCTGCCTTACTGACTCTATCTGTATTTTGTGATTTAATTTAAAAGCTCACAAGGCACACGAGCAACGACGGCAGGCAAAGTTTTCGGTTCCAGGACATTGCTCAGCTAGCTTGCGTTTAGCTCTTTAATGCGCAGTATGTATGCATGTTGTTTGCGTGTGTGTGTGGAATGTGTGTGTGTGGGTGTGTGTGTGTGTGTGGTTAATGTCTCTTAAATGAGAAAACGTGTTGGCGGCTGTGCGTATTTACCTTTTCTGCTTGGGTCTGCATTTAAATCAGTCAGAGCGTCATTAGGTCCAGCTGCTCTTAAGTGCTAAACTGATGCAAATTAGTTGAAGCCAATGCCAAAATAACCTCAAAATCTCATTTCATAAAAGAGGTAAAGAAATTACAAAAAAAAAATAGGTTAATGATTATTATAAAACCTGTATTTACATAAAAAAAGCTCGCCGTGAACACGGTTAAATAAATATCACATAAATTAATTTACATATAAATAATTAAAATAAATATTTCACTGCTGCAATATCCTGTCGTCGCATGTTCAAAGCGATGTCAAGGACAGGTTTTTTTTTTAGTACTTTACATTCATTTAATACTAACGATTCGCATTCATTGACAACATCGATTTAGTTGCACGTAAACACACACAAACGCACACACACATACACACACAAGATACATATGTATCTGTCGACATTAGTGCGGACAGCTGCTCTGAGCTCTGAGCGCATTTGAGTCTTAATTGACGCTTGAAGCATTCAAACAGAAATGTCAATGGTGTTTTCCTATGAAATTACAGAAATTGTCGTCCAGTAACTGCTGCTGTTGCTGTTGCTGCTGCATCCTTAATCAAAAGCCACCTGCTGGCTTGTCGCTGTCTCCATTTATATCTATATCTATATATGTATCTGTTTGTGTGTCTATCTGCAGCTGTGAAACTCTGAATGAAGTAGTGTGCGTAGAAGAGCCACTTGTTCGCAGTTATAATTCCATTTGCGATCATAAAAATGTATTACGACATTAAGTCCCTCATAACAGGTTACTTAATTAGCAAAGTCTTCAAGAGTGGCAGCAGCTTGAACTGCGTCTTTGCTTTTAACACCCGCTACCCATTAGATAGAAGGGTATTTTAACGTAATGCGCCCAACAAATGTATGGAAAATGGTATATATATACTTGATCAGAGTAACATGTCAGTCTGCCAGTATGAAACACTGGCTCTCAGAACCTATAAGAGATAGAGCAACAATTTTCAACAACACTTGTTATTGTTGCAAGCAGATCAAGTTTGTAAAAGATTTTTGCCAAAAGACGTGGCAAACAAATCAACAAATCGGAATTGATTACCAAGTATAATTTTAAGACTGCGTATAATTTTACTTTATGGTATATATTTAACGTATTAGTACACAAAATACTGTATTTGGTATATGGTACGGGATTATTATACAAATACAAACAAATGAATATACCAAATTTATATACTAAATTATATACCAAATTAAATTGGCAAAAACTTTTTTCGCTATATACTATATTTTTTTAATTTTGCGGTATTATTATAAAAATATACAAAAAGAATATGCCAAATTGTATATACCAAATTAAAAAAGCAAATACTATTTTTGGTATGTATGCTCATAATTTTTCAGTATATCAATGTGGTATATTTGTAGATTTTTACCATCCACTTTTGCCTTTATTGAAAATAACTAGCAGGTATCTCACAGCCGAGCACACTCGACTTTTCCTGTTCTATATCTTACTGTGTTTTTCATCTACAAAAGATAAAGTCACTAAGTACCGCCCACAAACAAAAAAGGAAAGCCCACTCAGAGACGTCACAGTCTTCCGCGCCAATCCTTCACAATTTGGGGCACAGAAGAAGTTGCCTTTACCTTAATTAGACATTTATTTAGTCGGGACTCACGCGCTTTTTTTTAAATGAGTTGTTTGCGCCAAATCCGACAACTTTGTTTTTCGTCTAACCTTCATTCTAATGGCACCTGTGCCCGAAACTTAATCGAGCCTAATCTATACACAACCCAACGTCGCTAATGCGAGCTAATTTATCAGCATCATGTGTGTGTCTGCGTGTGTCTAAGGTTGGCAAATAACTATAATCATTAACATGGTTTTAGAGAGGACTCTTGAACTTGCCACTAAGTTACTGCATAATTAATTATGTTCTAGCAAATTTTTGAGGCTAGCAGCAAGCATAGTTGAAGAGGTTGGAGAGAGAATGTAATCGAGCGTGTTTGTCGTTTTGGAATAATTTATTTAAAAGTGCCCGCCTTCTGACAGCTCAGATTTTTAAGCTGAAATGCTTTCGAGTCCAGTCCAATCCAGTCTGTAGCACATTCTCTCTCAAATTATGCACGCTGCTTGCCCCTTGGACGCTTCTGTTTTTCAACTGTTTGCGTGGTTAACCAAGCGTTAAATGACGGCACATCAAATTGTATCTAGCAGACTTTTTGGACGGCCACTTTATAGCATGCTTGGCTCTATGTAGTTATAGTCAAAAAAAGTTGGTGAATGATTAAAAACTTTTAACTGTGCGGAGGGGGTGGAATTGAATATGCATTTAAAGTGCGCTTCGACTCCGAAAATGAGACATCACAATAAATCACTGTGAATCACGGAGTCGCGGGCAGCAGCGACAGCTTTTAAATCCGTTTCGCACATTTAAGCAAAATACTTACCTTCGAATACAGCGTAAACTTTGCCGCCACTGGGATATGAAAAAGCACTAAAAACCGGCGGGCAACAATGCCCCAAAAAACACAAGCAGAGCGGTATCAACAACAACAACGACAACAATAGCAGTAACAACATTAACAACAACAGGAATCACAACAATAATAACAAGAGAAACAGCAGCAACGAGGACAACAACAATACGTTGAAAAATCGAAATGAGAGCAACAAATTTTAACGAGCACCACAAAACCCCAACACGATGCTTTTTGAGCCGCCAATCCCGATGTCCCGTTGCTCCGCATTTCGCATGCCTCATCTACCCCAATTCCCTCCCCTCCCCTCCTCCACTCGCGGATCCTTCGCCGCGTTTTTGTAATTACAAAAAGTCGAGTTGGGCGCATTACTTGACAAATGGGCAGACTGTGGGACGGTGGCAGACAGTGGCAAGACCGGAACGCCACGGCGAACGGAGAACGGAGAGCGGAAGGCCGTGTAGAAAGCACACAGAGCGAACGAGCCGGTTAACCAGGATAATAGGATGAAACAAATGTAAATGGAGGACCTGGGAGCTGGGAGCTGGAGAGATGGCGACGGAAACGTTGACGGGAGAAACTCAGACTGAGACTGAGACTGAGCCTGGTGGCAATTGTACACAAATAAGAACAAAAAAATACAAGTATATATTATATAAAAAACAACAACAAAAAAAGTTCAGGCAAAAATCTGCACAAGACATTTCCAACTGTGTTTTTTGCCTTTGTCTTTCACACACAAATGGAATCGAGCCCCGCAGGCAGCAGTTCAACAGTTCTGTTTCTGTTTCTTGTTTCTTGTTCCTTGTTTCTGGATCTCGTTCTGTTTCTCTCCATTTTGGGGCCAAAAGAAATTTGCGACTTTATGAAATGGACAACAGCGTAATTTTAACATACAAGAGTATGCATACATAATAGGAGCACTCTTTATATACATACATACATAGCTTGAATCAGTCGACTACCTTCGGCTGCGAGCGGAGTTCTTAAGTGCCTTAAGAACTGAAAAGATATTTACATACAAAGGGATGCATACAAATTATGGACAGTAAGATTGAGATAAAGAAAATTGTATTCCTTTTTTCGTTATATTTTTCTTTTTTGGCGGCAAGTTGATCGGCGGAAAAGAAGCAATCAATCGAAAGATTAATAGTAATTAAATGCTTTTGAAATAATTTTGAATAATTTTGATGGATATTTAAGATTTTTATAAAATGATAAAGAAACATAATTATCAATTTCTGAATTAAGTGATTAAAAAATAAGCTATATTTACATCGATAAATGTTGTGTAGTTCCATAACGAATATATTTCAATATATATCGCCAATTCAGATTATGAAAGCGAGTCTGAATTTGAACAAACAACTTTAATATACGTACATATTAAATACAATTTGAAACTGAATGATTTCAAAAACTATTAAAAATGTATGAAAATTATGTAAACTAAACGATAGAAAGTATTTGCTTGGTATACAATTATATTATATTATAATAAAGGATCATCAATTAATACAAAATACCAGAAATACAAAGTACTTTTTAGTCAAAAAAATAACAAAATGCAAATCCATTGAATCTCTTTTCAAATCAAAAGGATTGCAACGAAATAACTGCTCTTTTATCACATTTGCGATGGCTCTAACTACACCACTTTAAGCCTAGAGCAATAAAATAATTTAATGATAGTCAGGCACGGCTATTTTTTGTTGTAACAGAAGTCATGATGTCGCTTGCAGAATAGGCAGCCGCAATTAGAACCCATTCAGCTGACCATGCAGAGTCTGGCAGGCTGGCCGCAGTTGGGCCAACAGTTGGTTGCACAGCTGGGAACCGTCGCCGCAGAAGTCAAGAGTCAGTCGCTGTTCTGTCCGCTGCCTATTTCCCCTGCTGCGATGCGATTCAATGCGATGCGATTCGCTGCGATTCTCGCTGCGCGGCAATTAAAATCTTGCATTCAAGTCTGGCCGCGGCAGCTTCAAGTATTTTAATTTCCCTCGGCGCGGCGGCAACAAAACAAAATGGAAATCAACAGTGGTCCATCCATGGCAGAGCTGAGTGAACCCACAAGACCCCACGACGTACCCACAAAATCGGAATCAAAACAAAATGCTAAGCAAGAAGCGACGAAAAGAGAGAGAGATGCGGCGACGCAAGTTGCGGCGAAGAGCAGAAGAGAGGCGGCGAATTGGTTATTTGCTCTCAGCGCATGTGCGAGCTCTGCACAAAATGGCGACGGCGAATTCAAAGTGAATGAGCAATTGAAATGGCTTCTCAGCTTTAGTTGCTGAAGGACTGTCGCGAGATAAAGTTGACTCAGGCGCACGAGCAAAAAACCATGCGATTGAATTGCCAAAGGTACGCGCGCGAAATCTTTTGAATTCGCCCCCACCCCTCGTTTCGTGTGCAGTCGACGTCGCTGTCGGTGTCGGTGTATACACACACACACATACTCCCATGTGTGTGTAAGTGTGTGAGTGCGTGAGTGAACTTGAGTGTGTGTGTCTAGGTGAAAAGCTTAAAGTGCGAAACCATTCAATTGCTGATAGACGAGACAGACAGACAGGCTGCCACGCCCACATAAACACAAGTAGCATAATGGAGCATCTACGTCCGCTTAGCTATGAGGAGATGTGTCAAATGGAAATGTTGCAGGCCGGCGGCAACACGGCACAGCCGGTGGCAACGGGCACACCAACAATGCTGCCCATCATGGTCATACCCACAACACTGATAACACAAGGCGGCGGAGTTGGACCTGGAGCAAATGTAGCCGGCGCAGCACAGACACAGGGTGGCGTCGAGCACTACTATCAGCTGCAGCCCACACATATTTTGACTGCGAGCACAGACGGAGCAGCAGCAGCAGCAGCGGGCAATGCTGGGCTTAGCGGCGAATTGGCGCTTCTGCAAAGCGGCGGCGGCGGCGTTGGCGGCGAACAATTTCCACATAGCATCCAACTGCAACAGCATCCACACACACTTCCACACCAGCTTACCCATGGCCACCCACAGCCCGTCAACATACTGTGTACGGGCACACTGAACCGAGCATCGCCAGCATCGTCGGCGGCTGCCACAGCAATGACGGCGACAACGGCGGCGACGCTGCCGCGCGGCTTTCAGCCGGCTGCCTTTGTGACGGACGTCGAGAGCGACTTTGAGGGCAGCGAGTGCGGTGCAGGTGGCACCACAACCACTTGCATGCCACACTTTCGCTTCGGTGGCTGTGGCCTGCCATCGTCTCAACAGCAGCAGCATCAGCAGCCGAATCAAGATGCCGTCGTTGGCTGTGGCTCTTTATCTTATATGATGGGCACCTTGGCTGCCGGCGGTGCAATGCATGCTGGCCGCTTTGCTGGCACACTGGGACGCAATCGGCGAGCCGATGGGCACACCAAGCGTGTGTCCTTCAAGGGGGATAATCTGCCGCCAACGCCACCGCCACCGCCTGCCGTCGAGCTGGACGAGAATGGTCTTCCGATACCGTTGGCGGTGCCAGGCGCTGGCGGCGCTTGCTCCTACATGCATTTCGACAACTACATGGACTACCAGGTGGGTGTGCCAAACGTATAAAACGTATAAATTGTAGTAGACAACGATAACCGTTAAGCCAACTCTCTCTAATTGGCATTCATGGCCTGTTTCGCCATTGTGATGGGGACACATTTACGATTATTGACGCGCATTTGGTTCGTGCCGCGATTTAAATGAGCCCGACAAGCTGGAGGATGGGGGCAGAGTTTGCTGGCAGCTCAACAGACTAGAAAGAAACATCTGCCGCACAAGTATTGTATTTCAATATACTACTCGTGATCAATTTATGCATAATACAATAAATGATTTGATTTAGATAAATGATTCCTGCGCACAAAGCGGAAGATAATTGACATGAAAGTTTGAGCCCAACAAATGGAATATTTTAAATTATGGGTTCCCTTTTATTATGATTAATCGAGCACTACAATCTGCTTAATAATAGAACTAGGCAAAAGTTAAGCACGTGTATATAAAACTAAAACATTATTTGCTATCGACATTATTGATTTCTCGAGAAAGAAAAAATTATGAGAAACTTTTATTTATTTAACGTTCATGGCATTTGAAACTGAAGTTGTTTATTATTACTTAACAGTATGTTTCTATACAAACATTGTGGCAACAAAAATAATACTACCTAGAATTCTATTAATATTTATTTAAAAATAAATATTCTTTAAAATATAAACATTTTAAATTTTAGGGAAAAAAAAAGATTGAAGTAAAATTAAAAGAAAATTAAACAAGAGTTAAAAGAATTATATTTCCAACTTCATTTAAATACCATTTATACAAAAAATAATTTCCTTTCGTCAAATATGTATTTTTTTTTCTTTAAAAATATTGGCAGAAATGATTGGATACATATTCCATTTATGTTAAATCCCAGAAATCGATGCAACCAACATTCTACATATTTATATTTGATGGTTATTTTCTTTTTCGAATGCAGTTTATTTTATTGTACTTTTTTGCAATGCGCTTAATGTCAGACCATCCACGAACACGACCATGAGTAATGTTTGCAATTTCAGAAACATTTTGCTGGGACACATTGTGAGCGTATCTGATAAACGATTATCTGCATGTAACTCAATTTGTTTGGACTTTTGCTATCAGATTCCCGAATTCATGGCATGTGTGTGTTATCGCAGAGAACCACTTTGTGGCCCACTAAGGGACAGACACTAACTGCATAGAGTCAAAGCTGAAAAGTGTAACCGACCTCAGGCTTACGATAAGTACGTTCACATACAAATGAAGCGTTGCATAGGGAAGGACAATGGTTCTGTGATGCCATTACTCACGACGACTGTCATCTTTGGCCACTGGGGCCATTTGTTCACATTTGCATAATAAATTAAATGTTGCAAGTGTCGTTCAGTTTCAGCTTCTGCTCTTGTTTCTGCTTCAGTTTCTTTTCTGCAGCTAGACCATTTATTCCGTTTCTTTTCACCAAGGATTCTCTATAACATAGCGTTTGTTTGGCTGTCAGAACCTGCGTTTTTATGCGTTCCGCCAAAACCCATAAATACCGTCATTATTGCCACGCTTACCAGCTCGGTTCGCTATTCGCCACTCTCAATTGCCATTCACGACTCGCCATTCGCCGGCATTTCGCGCTCTATTGCCCCTTACACTCCTTCCTGACCTTCCCACCATGGCAAAAGCAGTGGAATAAAGTTGCTCTGTTACTGGATCAATGAGCATCATCAAATGGTTTGCGCATATAGATATAGATATAGATATAGATATAGATATAGATATAGATATAGATATAGATATAGATATAGATATAGATATAGATATAGATATAGATATAGATATAGATATAGATATAGATATAGATATAGATATAGATATAGATATAGATATAGATATAGATATAGATATAGATATAGATATAGATATAGATATAGATATAGATATAGATATAGATATAGATATAGATATAGATATAGATATAGATATAGATATAGATATAGATATAGATATAGATATAGATATAGATATAGATATAGATATAGATATAGATATAGATATAGATATAGATATAGATATAGATATAGATATAGATATAGATATAGATATAGATATAGATATAGATATAGATATAGATATAGATATAGATATAGATATAGATATAGATATAGATATAGATATAGATATAGATATAGATATAGATATAGATATAGATATAGATATAGATATAGATATAGATATAGATATAGATATAGATATAGATATAGATATAGATATAGATATAGATATAGATATAGATATAGATATAGATATAGATATAGATATAGATATAGATATAGATATAGATATAGATATAGATATAGATATAGATATAGATATAGATATAGATATAGATATAGATATAGATATAGATATAGATATAGATATAGATATAGATATAGATATAGATATAGATATAGATATAGATATAGATATAGATATAGATATAGATATAGATATAGATATAGATATAGATATAGATATAGATATAGATATAGATATAGATATAGATATAGATATAGATATAGATATAGATATAGATATAGATATAGATATAGATATAGATATAGATATAGATATAGATATAGATATAGATATAGATATAGATATAGATATAGATATAGATATAGATATAGATATAGATATAGATATAGATATAGATATAGATATAGATATAGATATAGATATAGATATAGATATAGATATAGATATAGATATAGATATAGATATAGTAGTTTTAAGATTGAATTCTAAAGTTACACACAAAGTCTTTATGTGTAAGATACAACCAAAGGAACCAAAGGATTCAACTATAAAAGCAATCCTTTCACTTCATTATATCCTAATCCTGATTGACTACATTTTCGCTACTTTTCGATTGCTTGGGATATGCTCCATTTAAGTATTTGCTCTTCTCTCTGTTTGCTTGTTGTTGTTGTTGTGTTGCCCACCAATTTGAGATGCAACGTTTTACTTTCCATCGTTCGTTTCGGGTGATTTGCTCCCCTTTGGTCTGCTTTACTCTGGCTCTTTCACCAAAGCTCCCATTCAATTCATTTTCGATAGATGCTGCATTGCTGGGCAACTAAAATTCTTTCGACCATGCTCAGCAAATGGAACCGCTCTTTGATTGATGGGTGGATGCGTGTGTGGCAACAACAGTGGCAAAGGCAGTGGCAGCAGCAGTGGAAGTGGAAATGGCAGTGACGCACAGCTGTTGGAGTTTGAGTTTGACTAGCATATTTTCCGATTCTGCTGCTGCCCGCCATTGTTCATGTCAGCTCACGTTTTGCCATAGCTTTTTTGTTTGAGGAGTTTGAACCAAGCCAACGAAAGCCATCGTGATAAAAATACACTGTAATCATGACTTATTATCAGCTGAATCAGGAAGTTTGTGAGACGTGCTAAAAGTAGAATTGATAAGTTTCAACTTCACGACTGCACGAAATGCACAGCAGCTAAACGAGCAACTCGACAAAGTTGCAGTAAAAACTATAAAAAAATGTTACGCTAAAAAGTATGCTACAAAATCGATGTTATATTTCTCTCACAGTTTAAAGTTAAGCAAAATACTAAATTAAAGCAACAGAAATCTAAAATAGATTGAAATAATTAAATAAATAAAGTTTAGAGCTTAGAGCCATCAAACTAGTTTAATATGTTAAATCATTGGACCATTAAGTAACAATACTTAAAGATCTTTCAAAGACATTAAGTAGCAAGAAAACTTCAAAAGTGTTTTGGCGCAAACAAAAAAAAAGACGAAAATACGAGCAGTCGCGGCGACAAAGCATCGTTGACAAAACTTTGACATTTAATGGAGATTTTACCCGCAAACTCGCTCGCATTGGGGTCAATTGGGGGGAGCACACAAACACACACAAAAGCACACTCACACATATAAGCACGAGAAGAAAGAAATGCGATTAAAACTTTAAATTGCTTAATGAACACTTAAAGAGCTGCAATTCCTTAACTACCAATACAAATAGAAAACGAAAGAAACGAAAGAACGCGCACGCAAGGAGAGCGACCAGACAGTTGCCGGTCATCGCCCACATAACTCAGAGACAAATAAATAGAGAGAGAGAGGGACGAGGAAACTGGGAGACAGACAAACAGACGTACAAGCATACAAACTCACAAACTCGTAAACAAACAAACGGCAAGCTAACACAGACATCGGCACCAACTAAGCGGAGAGAGAGAGAGAGTGAGAGGCTAAAATTACAAAGCAACAACATGGCGGTCACTGTGGATGTTCAAGCAAGAAATAGTGAAAGACAACAGCCATGCGGTGGGTTGTGGCATGTCAGCAATGAGACGAGTGCGAAAGTGAAGAACAAAGAGAGTGAAAGAGAGAGAGAGAGAGAGAGAGAGAGAGAGAGAGAGAGAACTAGATGAGCAGAGGTTGCCGTTATTGCTGGGCCATGTCCATCAGCATGAAATGCCCCAATGACATTTGAAAAACTAAAAACTTGCCGACGTTGACATGAACAGCAGCCGGCAAAATAGCAGCAAAAAACAACAACAATAGCAACAACAACGACAACAGACGATGTCGACAACATCACCGGGTTCGGTCCGCCTCCCGTTGCGCCACAGGGTGCCATGAAGTAGCAGTAATGGCCAAGCGGCCCACAATGGACCACAATGGGCGAGAATCACCAAAGTTGGCCACAAATCAGTTTATCAACATTTATGAACGCATCCATCATAATCATCACTCAAATAGTGCTCTACCGTTTTATTATTGAACTTTTACTCAATATTACTCCCATGCATTGGCATTTTTTCTCCCCTTCTCTTCGACGTTGTGCAGTTGAGCACAAATATTGCAAACTTTTTTGAAAGTTGCAACGAACCATTTGCGCTGCTTTCAACTTTTAGCATTGCAATCTGCTAAAAAAAAAAAAAATATCGAAAAATACTTGACTTATTTTTTTCCTTTTTCTCATTAGAAATGCAATTTAATTTTTGATAAAACATCAACTATATTATGAACTAAAATAATGATATACCATAAAATTGTAGAAAATATTGATTAGTTTAATTAACCGAAATCCAAATGTAATAATGTTGCAGCTCGCATTTGTAGAAAGTCTTTTGCTCTACACTTGGTAATAAAGTAATCTATCGATGCGCAGTAAATTCATAAACCGACACAGTTGCAAATGAAAATATTGTATCTATGGGATAAGAGCACGTTGCATCAACGTGATATTTATAGAGAGAAAACTTTATTTGAAAACTTGCCATGCGTTAGCTTTACACTTTCTGGTTGTTGCATATTTTGCACAGTTTCCAGCTACTGGCTGTTATTTCACACCCAAAAAAAAATGCAATGGGAGTGGTAAAATCACAGTTGAGGCAAAAGATACAAATCACAAAGTTAGAAAGTATGAAAAAAGGCACAATATTTAACGCATGACTGCTAAACTCCGAAATGCCCTGTACATATAGAAAAGGGACAACAGCTGCTTACAAAAACCAAAGTCTAACTCGAAGAGATTATTTTTGTACACATCGTTGTTTAAAGGTTGAGACTTATGAATGGTATTAACTGCGACAACTCTTTCTGATGGACTTAGCAAAGACAAAGTCTTGTCGTTTTTATGGTTACAGGGTATTAAAGAAGATTTTCTAAAAACTCTGCACCCACCCATAAAAAGAGAGACAGAAATAACAGCGGAAAACTATAAAGCATTCCACAACGTATTCTTTTATTTTCGTCGCTGTTATTCTCATTGTTACATCTGCCATTTGTTATTGTATGTACATGTTTCTCATTCTGCTTTTTGGTCGTGCTCCTGCTCCTGTTTTGCAAGTCCTGTTGCTGTTACTGTTGCCATTGCTGTGTCCTTTTGTGTCACGTGGATGCCGCCTTTCTATCTGCTCTGACGATTTGCTGAATTGTGTAACTGGGATTGCGTGTTTTGGTCATGCTTGTTGCAAGTACTGCTCTCTGCTACATTTTTATTTAACGTTTCACTCCATAAATGTTCAGCTGGGGAAACGTAAGCAACAACAGATTAAATTTGAATAGCACTGAGTATCTTTTTGTTACTTGCTCCCCTACATAATTGTTTACTTCTGATTGAAATGGGGCAGTAAACCTACTTTATTTATACCGCAACTATGCACTGTCATTCTGTGTTGAGTCTCGGTCAGTTATTGATTTATGAAATTATTGAAATGCGTCCATCATGGCTTTAAATTTAAAAAAAATTATCTCACAAATCATCAGGATCATCGTCTAAATCGATATCCAGTCCTACGGATAGAACTATGGGCACATTAAGCTGCTCACTAGAAGCTTCCTCCATTTTTATCTGCACAATAAGTTCGGGCTTCAAAAGTACGCAACTTATTTCTGAAATATAATTGTGATTATATTATTTTTATGTATTTTCAACTTTTTGCAGCTAAACACTGTTGACACTAATTGAAATGTTAAATAGTGTACAGAGTTCAACGATACTCTGATTAAAATTATTTGGGGGGTGCTTAGAGGTTGCCCTAAAACACAAGCCACAAAATACAACTTTGTTGTTAATGCCAGCGCTTGAGCCTTGACACTTTTCCACGAGCACGACAAACTAGAATTGAACTAATTATAAAGTGGGTGCAAACAACTACAACCAGAATGTTGAACAAGTCCCCATGGCTGCTGTCACCTGCTGCTGTTGCTGCTGTTAGTGCTACTTCTGTGAGGTCAACGCCTCTCTGCCACCGTCCATGAATTTTGCAACAGCTTTGACGCCTTCGCGTAGCGAGGGTAGCGAGCGCGAAATGTGGCTAAAGCTGCTTTCCGGATTATGGGCCTTCCTTCCCCCCTTGGGCTGCTCCAACATCCATCGCACCACGCCAATGATAATGCTGCCAACTGCAAACTTTTTGCATCCGCAGCGCAGCCCCGACATGCAAAACTAACGCCAACGACCAAAAATGATGCGCTCTTTAAGCAGCAGCAGACCCAAAAAGTTTTCCCAAAAATATTCTATATAAAAGTCAATTTGATGGCAAAGTGCTCGACTTGCAAACATCCTGTAGAAGTTTGGCGAAGAGTACTACTTATTATTCACTTATTACAGCCTTATTTTAACATCATGCGATAGAGTTAATCAAGCCCTAAAGAGATTTCGAATTCATTGCGAATTTGCAGGGTATTAAATGCACAATTGGGTTGCTGAAAGAGCATAAGATATATTTACATTTTTATTAAAAATTGAATAAATTGCAGTGTTTATCTCTTGAGCAATGCAAAACTTCAACTTAACTTATTCTTTTTATCAGTTGAATTTGCCAAGTCGAAAGTTTCGCGAGCATTAATAAAAGTTCATTTGCCTGCTGCTGATGCTGAAGCTGATGTTGCTGATGGAGAGATTCATAATTAAAATAGTTGTAAATGTAACAACCACCCGATTCGGGTTTGAAAGCATTCAAATTGCTTCGCTTGTGTTATATTTAATTAATTTTTGAGCTGCCATGGAATATAGTTATATGTATGTATGTGTGTGCAACTTTTTCCCTTTGATATTATTGCGCATACGCCGCGTGGTGTAGCTAATTAGCCGCATATGCAAACAAAAGAGTGGAATATACGAATGTGTGGGTGTTGCACAGTAATCATACCATTGAAAATAATTGCGCAGAACTCTTGACTACAAGTGGTGGTGATGGAGGGGGTGGAAGGGGGACCTGCGGTATATCATTTGCCCACATGAAATGGTCCGATTAAAATAACCATTGAGTGTACGCAAGGATTAAATGCTCTCGATTGCAGAATGTGGGATTAAACAATGCCGTAGTGAAGTGCCATAGAATCCAATGTTCAATTAAATTAAAACAATATTATGGCACACTCACACAACATTTGCAGTGTATCAAATATTTCGTATAATGAATGTTATCAAACTTGATCTGTTCCTTGGACTAGTGCCCAGCTTTTGGGCTGCGCATAATTCGAGCAGATAGTCGGGGAGTAACTAAATTATTGGCAGCCTCTGGCAAAACTTTTTGACAAAGTTTTGTTTTGCAAAGTTTGCAAAGCTGAACGAGAACGAGAACGAAAACGAGAATGTCAATGTAACGAGCGAGCGAGCGCTGGGGGACACATGTGAATTATTGCCATGGCTTAATTATGTTACAAGGCGAGATTAGCCAAACAGCTGTGACGCAGGGCCTCTAGAAGTATTGGCAATGGCTTGGATTGGTTTTGGATTTGTGTTTGATTTGATTTGGTCATTTGGTTCATTAAAAACTTTGCGACTGAGCCTTGTTGATGTTTCATGGCAGCATGGCAGTTATGAATATTGCAAACCGTTCAAAGTTTTAATTAGAGCGCAACATCAACGAAAGAAACTTTGACGCACTTTTAATGAAGCAACTCCCCTGCCCGTGAAAAAGGGCTGAACGGATGACTGAATGTCTGGCAGCGCCTTATGCTGCCAGGTAAAATAAAGCATACAGTAGCTAACGTTCTTTTGCTTTGTTCCATTTCTGAATCTTTTTTGCAGACAACCGGGTTTGGCGGGCTGCCAGACGTCACGGAACACTCGAACATACGCCGCACACTCTCCCGCCAGAACTCGATCTCCAACAGCGATTCGGGCGGCGAAATTGCCAGCATACAAAAGTCCAAAGTCTTTGGCAGCGCGATGACGGGCGGCGTTGTTGTTGGCAGCGATATCGCTGGCATCGCACTCGATACCAAATCGCCCACCTCGCTGGCATCCGCCGCATCCACTGCAGCCGGCGGCGCCTCCGGCAAGACAAAGGGCGGCAAGGGAGGTGCTGCTGGTGCCGGTCGCAAGGGTCGAAATAATTCGGCTGCAGGGCATAAGACACGCCGTGGCTCCTGGATGGTTGCCCTGACCCTAGTGAGTGCCATCTGTCTGCTGGCGATTGCGGCCACGCTGGCATACCAGCATTTCTTCATGTCACCGAGCCGCAATTCGCATGCACAAAGACTGAGAATCGTTAGGCGCATATTGCGCGAAGTGCCGCTCGTCGATGGACACAACAACTTTGCGTGGAACGTGCGCAAGTATGCGCACAGCAGCCTCGAGCTGGTGCATCTCAGTCACGACCTCGATCACAAGTCCATGTGGTCGCGACCTGCGTGGGCCCAAACCGATATGGAGCGACTTAAGCAGGGATTAGTCGGTGTGCAAGTCTGGTAAGTGATGGGCAATAACAGCAAAAAGATACATGACAACAAAATTCTGTCCTCTGAAAATCAGTCAAACTAAACAAGTAGGAAAGCTACAGTCTAGAGTGCTCGACTGAAAGATACGCGTTACCCATTTTGAGTAAAAGCAAAACAGTGCGGTATTAATTTTAGAAAATACCAAATTAATAGACCGCAAATATACTAAAAATTTACTGAAGATTATATTTGGCATTATGAGTGAAAGGCAAAATACTATACTTTTAATATATATTTTTTTATATTTGGATGTATTATATTATATTGCATTCAACCGCTATGACTTAGAGCAAACAGTGCAGTATTAATCTTAAAATATAACAAATTAATAGACCGCAAAAAGACTGAAAGTATACCGAATGTTATATTTGGTATATTGATATAGTATCTTACGTTCAACCGCTAGGTATTATAAATAAGAGCAAAACAGTGCGTCATATAGTAAAAAAATACTGAAACTAAACCAAAGTCTATATTTTGTATAATATAGGAATACATTTAAAGTATACCATTAAATACAAAATATACCAGATTGTTTGCCATACAAATATGAACTGTAGCAAGTAGGCGTTTTTCGATTATTTTTATCCGATCGCTATCAGATTTTCGGGAATCATAAAAAATATATCTTGAGTTCGAGAACCTAGCTAGCCAGACCAGGAATACTTATATATATACTTAATAGGACCGGAGATACCTCCTTCTGTCAGCTACATAAATATCCTGAAGACAAAAAGTTATAATACCCCTCTTCCCTATGGGCAGCAGGTATAATCAGTCAAACTGAAAAAGCCTCGTATGCGATGCAATCAAGCATGCATAGACATCGACCCCATAACAATTACCAAGCACAGCGGCTGACCAGGTCACAAAGAGCAAACCTTCCGGCCAACCAGCCAGCCAGTCAGTCATCTAGTCAGTCAGTCAGTCCGATAACCGCCCACTGAGCACGAAACTCTAGTCGAGAAATGCCAACAATTTGACTGCAAAATAAAATTTGGCAACAGCTACTACTGCTGCTGATGCTTTCGGGCATATGGCCAACCAGCTCTGGCTGTTGGCAATTTTTAGTATATCACCAGCAACAACGACGGCAACAACAATATCAATAACAAATCTGACTGTATGTAGTCCTTGCTGGGTGTTGAAGAGGAGCACGCTTTGACAGGCGGCAGACAGCTGCAGTTTGGGAAAAATGGTGATAGGCATTCGATTTGATTTTATTTGGTTCGACTTCGAAAGCCACACCACACCACACCGCACCACACCACAAAACACAGAACACAAAACCAAGCATCACTACAGTTCGCTACGCTTGGCAGCCACCGAACGCCAGATGGCGCTGCATCGAGTCAAACTTTTGTGCAATTTTCGCATTTAATTTTAGTGGTCGTCATTGTTCAATTTCCCTCACTTTCTCTCTCTCTGTCTCTCTTTGGAGAACTAGTGCTGCACTTTTTGCCTGTGGCTGGCAGCCCTCGTTATTGCCATATCATTGCATTTGAAATTCAAATGTTCTGTTAGTTAACCACTTTTATGGGATTCATGCAAACTGCATCTTAATAGCAATGCAACTGGGCCAAGTGTTGTATCGTGCACTCAACCGTTTGGGCTAGCTGCTTTTTGTTCAATCAGTAATCACTACAACGCAAATCGTTAAAATATATAAAATTTTTCTCATCAAAATTAAAGGATTAAATCAAAATGGAAAAATATATATAAAAAGCCATTTTTCTATGTTATTTCATATGCGAAATACAATTTTTTTATTGGATTTCCATGCTGAACTAAATAAAACATAAAAGAATAAGCGACATATCAACATTTTCCCAACTCTAGTTGTCAGTCAATACCATGGCATTGATTGTAGCTTTCGAGTAACATACAAGACCTTCCGATTATCAGGCCCATACGAACCAGACATAATCTCCTCTCCACCTTTGCGACGTTTCACGCAATCCTTGCACTTGCATTTCTTTGACTTGAAATTAGAATTAGAATTCACATTTGCTGCAGCACTAGAACTGTCATTAACACTCGAATTCATACTCGAGTTAGCATTCGGACTGGAATTCTCTTTGCCAGACGATATTCTTTGCTTTTCCGATTCAGCCGCCGAGCCGCGTTCTTTCTTCTGGCGATGCGTTTTGATCGCAGCAAATGCACTTAAATTGCAATTCTTCATGTGCGGATTCTGTTTGTTCTTCAAATAATACTGACGACGATCCATGACAACTGTGCGCTTATTGACCCACCAATCAAAGTCGGGATCTATGTACGGCGGCTTGGCGTTGGTCAACTCTTTGGTCACAAACTCTTCATGCTCCTTCAACCAGAGTCGACCGTATTCCCAGCCCAGCAGCAAACTCATCGATGGCCGCTCTTTCTCGAAAGACGAGGAGAACGACAGGCGACGAGGTGGCGGCTCATCAAAGGGAAATATTTGATGACTCTCCTTGCAAGAGCGAACCTGCTCTGCCCGAGCCCAAGTCTGGTGCATCTTATTGAATAAGTCTAGTTTCTTTTGTGTGTAGATATGTTACATTCAACTAGTAAGTATAAGTGAATAAGAGCGGATTCGTTGCTCAATGTTTGCTTAGAATAAGTTTAAAGTTGAAGTTAAAATCATCATCACCAAATTTCATAAGTTTGAATTGGGGGGAATTTCTTGTACTTTTCCAAGTCACAAATGGTTTGACCCTTACCCTCCCAATTTCTTGTACCAATCTTCTGAACTTTATGAACTTTTTTTTTCGCCTCCAATTGCAGGTCGGCGTACGTGCCATGCGAGGCACAGGGCTTGGACGCCGTCCAGCTGGCACTGGAGCAAATCGACATAGTGCGCCGGCTGTCGGACATGTACGCCAGGGAGACGGTATTGGCGACATCCTCGCAGGACATCGTGGCCACGCACAGACGCGGCATGCTGGCCTCACTGATCGGCATCGAGGGTGGCCACACCATCGGCTCGTCGCTGGGTGTGCTGCGCTCATTCTATTCGCTGGGCGCTCGCTACCTCAGTCTGACACATCGATGCGATGTGTCGTGGGCCGGGTCGAGTGCCTCGCCGCAGGAGCAGGGTCTGACGCCCTTTGGCAAGGCGATTGTGCGCGAAATGAATCGTCTGGGCATGATGATCGACCTGTCGCATAGCTCGGATGCCACGGCTCGTGATGTTCTTCAGGCAACGCGAGCGCCCGTCATCTTTTCGCACTCGGCGGCCCGGCAGCTGTGCAACTCGACGCGAAACGTGCCCGATGACATATTACGCCTGGTGGCCGAGAATGGGGGCCTTGTCATGCTGAGCTTTGACCCTGAGGACGTGGCCTGTGGCCGTCAGGCGAGATTGCAGGATGTGATAGAGCACATCAAGTATGTGCGAGCAATTGCGGGCATTCAACACATTGGCCTCGGCGCCGGCTACGATGGCATTGAAATGCCGCCGCTGGGCTTAGAGGACGTGTCCAAGTATCCAGAGCTGTTGGCCGCCCTGCTCGAGGATCACAACTGGAGCGAGGAGGATGTGGCCATGCTGGCGGGTCGCAATTTTCTGCGCATCATGGAAACGGTGGAGACGGTGCGCGACTATTGGAAACGTGCCGCCATTCAGCCCATCGAGCAGGCGGAGCCACAGCCGAAGACGCAGTGCACTTATATGTCGTCGTGACCACTGCCGCAGGCGGTTCGAACGCGCCGCGATGAGCCCGCGACGATGGACAGAAGCTCAACCAATCAGACGGAGACTGCTTCGACGGATGCCCAGCACTGGCATCAATTGCAATCACGGCCCGGCGCAAATCAAACGCAAGTGCAGCACGTGGCAATGGCAGCCACAACGATGCCAACCACATTCACAGTCAGCAGCAGTGGACTTTTGCAGTAAGCTGCAGCAACAATCACACTTGTAATTCACCCAGACGAACGAGTGTTGTTAATGTCGATTAAGTCGACTTAACGCTCTTCATTTATGTTATTTACTTAATACCCGATGATCAAAATCCTGTGGCTATGCAACGGTAAATACTCGTAAAATATACATATACTCTGTACGTTAAGCGCAGGAATCAAAATGACAGAATGATAATATTTGTGGCAAAGAATTAAAATAAGTGTGTATTTAATGTAGACGCGTTGTATATCGATAAGTTATGCATAAACGAGGCAAAGGCATTCGTGGGTTTCACGCTTTATTTTATTGCTGATTAAAATTCAATATTTATATTGGTTGTAATCTATATCTTTACTTTAATTTATTCACTTTTATTTCATTTGCATTAATTTGTGTGTCAATTGCACAGTTTTTATCGACAAATAGATTTCGATTATTTTTAATTGCAACTCGTTATACACGATAACCATGCACGTACACACACACTCATGCACACAAAGTCAAAGGCAGAGCCAACACAAATGCGTGAAAGAAACGAGCATACAATGAAACATGCATGTTTTGCATTTCACACGCATGCCAAGGGAATTAGCATGCAGTGCAAACATGCGCTAGAAAGAGACGTATAGACAACTTCTGGACATCGTCATGTCTACTAACACACTCGCACGTCTTGACACCACCACGTTGTTCTGGCACCTGCACTTCAAATCTGCAAGTCATCAAATGGCAGGCGACAAACTCAAGGCAAGTCACACAGCACGTACTCGAAGCAGTTTTTAAACAACTGCAACTGATTTTGTTGTCATTTTAAATTCATTCCTTAAAATTGTGTTTAATCAATAAAGGCTGCAGCTACTGTTAAACAATACTTGCAATTAAATGTTTTTTTTTTCTATTTTAAAGGTTATGTTTGCATTTCATTAAAATTAACAATTCAACATCGAACGAATCGCATGGCAAGCAATTTGCAACTGTATTATAAAATAAACAAGTTTAAATTGTCGACATAAGTAATACGTATATTTGATCAAAAAGTATAATTATTCCTAATTAACACGAATAAATAATGTATTCATAGTAATTACGAGGCAACTCTTTATACCCCATAAATTGAATGCAAATTGTCACAGTGTTGAATTGATATGCAAAAAAAAAAAAAGAAAAATATACAAGAAATTAAAAAATAAGAGAAAAATGTTAAAACAGTGCGAATTCTGTTTTTTTACCCACTTCCAATGAGTATACATAAATATGTATGCTGTATGATTACAATTGTGCACTTGTAATTCTTACAGTCCTAGGTTAGAACACGACATACATATAAATATAATGATTACAAATGTTGTATGCGTTACTACACACACACACACACACTTACACAAATCCACACACACACAGGAAATATACAGAAATTCAGCATAATCGTATTTATAAATATTTAGGAAAGCAAACGCGAATATCTTATAGAAATAAATGCATTTCCATAAAATAAATCAAACTAAAAATCACCCAAATAACGCATTTTATATTGGTGACTCTTCCAGCAACTTAACTCAATATACAAAAAAAAAAGAAGGAAAGTTGTTCCAAGATGTTTGATCACTTGCAGTTATACGAAGTTGCCTTGAACTTCCAAAGTTTATCACTCTGGTATTATTGTAGTAAGTGCCTGATTAGGATAACTTCAAGCTCAGCATTCGCGACTGAATCACTCTTATTTGATTAACAAGGTTGCCAAGTACAACTACTTGGGACGCACGAAACTTAACTAGAACCATATTTTATGGGCAAGGGCCAAACACAAGAGATATAGGGATCTGTTTTATATAACTGTAAGAATAAGTGCTGAGACACACAGAATCGCAGTTTGTTGTCTGAGGCCATAAAAAACGTTAAGTGGTCGTAAATCAAAATTCAGCAAGCATGAGAAAAGTTCACCAAGTTCTTTCTATTTCATTCATTCGTATTTTTTTTTTTTTTTTTGCTTTTTTACATTGCCGGTTTGGTCTTATTCCTGGTGCGCTTGTATTTATTTTCAACTATTTTTGCGAGCATAAAAAGAAAATGCAACTGGATTTTGCAGAGTACAGCTAGAGCACAAATAGAACCGGATATTGGCATTCGGGTCGGGAAAGAAGTTCAGTGCCGGCGCCTAAAGTCCTTAAACTTTGTTGCAGCACCAAGTAAATTCTATTCATTTACAGTCCATTGAAAGTTGCTTAAATTTTAACGAGAATAGGCAAACGTCATCCCACCCAGGAACCCAGCCAGCCCACCCACAGAAGTATCTCTACTAAGACAGCCAAGTCCAATCTTCGCTAACGATTCTTTGCGATGTCTCATGGGCCTTGACGGCGCCAACGCCATCAATGTCTGATAACAATGTATTTGTTGTTTACACGAGGACTTAAGGTTTTTTCTTCTGTGATACTCATAGCTTCTTGCCACTTGGCATTGACCTCCCCGTCTCTCTTGCTTTCTCTCTTCCCTGACCTATCCCCCGCCCCGCCTCTTTGCCCACTCACTTCATTTTTGGTCGATTGTTTATCATTGTTGTTGTTGTTGTTTCGACTGCTGCAGCATAATAGAGACACTAATTGTTGTGCCTCAAATGTCTCCAAAGTATTTGATTTTGTTTTGCAGCTTTTTTAGCTTTATTTCCCATTGCAGCACAAGGCAATTAAAGATGGCTCAATTTTCAGATATTCTCGCATTTGTTGAGTTTGCGGAACAAAGGCAATAATATTTCTAAAGCCACTTACTTTCGTCTTGATTACTTAGAAATCAATGGGAACTGTTAATTTGCCAAATGAAAGCATTTCAACACAATTTCATTGATAATTTTTTAAGACCATTCCGCTCGTGTCCCTATTTAATCTTTTAAAATGTGGAAGTTAGACATTTTGGCAATTTCAAGTGAAGAGGCCAAATAAAGTCGTGCATTAATGGATTAACATTGTAGATAACACCTTTTTGATTACTCAAAGCGAAGCAAAGGCAAGTTTATCAGCGTTCTCCTTATCAATATCCCATACATAGTATGGAATAGCATAATAACTATTTAATCCAGGCGAGTAAGTATACAAAAGTTTATGGCTATAATTCTCATTAAATGTAATAACCTGTTGTTAAGGACACGTTAACGACAAGTTCGGCAACAGGGCCGAAATAAAGTCGCTCGTTAACGGCCATGTCGTCATCGCATAGCTTTCTCATTAACACGCCGTCCGGTTTCAATTTCCCGTTTAATTTCGTTTCATTAAAAATGCCTCCCCTATGGCACATTGTGTTAAAGTTTCAGCATTAATGGAAACTGTCATGCAGTTTGAGACCACTTCAGATCTCCCCTCCCTTCCCCCTGCTGCCCCTCGGTGGCTGTCATGGACGCAATACACCCAAAAAAAAAAAAAAATAAAGAGCGAAGCAATAAACATTTTTGCCATGTCCGACTGTGCGGCAAGTTGATGGAAAAAATAATGCCTGATGACATTTATAATGACTAAAATCAGCAAGAATTGTTCTCTGCTTCTGTCTCTCTCTCTCTCTCTCTCTAGTTGTTGCCATTCATTTTGTGCGAATGAAATTGCCACAATCGAAAATGTTGAGCTTCGCAATCATAAATGCCAACAATTCATTTGGAAAAGTGATTTTCGGTCTGTCTGTTTATACACAATTATCTTCGCTGATGCTTTTCGCTTCTATGCATAATTCCACAGCTTCTATTATACCATCTATTATGCGATTTATTCAAATTTCCATTCAATACTTCCATATTCAATTCAATATTCAACTTGTGCATTTAAGGTACTTCAAACTGAAATTTAGTATTTGTGTTAGCTTCTTGACACCTAGGTTTTCTATTAGTCCAACGTGACATGTCGCAAAGTCAACAAAAAGACAGACCACACACACACACACACACAACTGAATGCACGAACTGAACTGAAAATGCCTAAAAAGTGGCAACTCCTGTTGCCTGTTGACTCTCTCATGCAATATTCACATGCACGTTCATAAATTACGTATACGAGCCGTAGTGCAATATGCAAATATGTGGAGAAGTTTGATTTTTGCGCCAAATAAATTAACGCATGATGCATTTATTCTATAACCCAAAGCGATTAAAAAGTGAATTAATGATATACCAAGTTAAATAGAATTGAATTAGAAAAGTCAAATTAATTAAAATATCATGTACAGAGCTCGCATAAATTTCCGAATTGAAAATCAATTGCGAAAATAAAGCATTAGAAACAATAATAATAGTAACATTGTGACTTTAATGAGGAATTAAATAAAATAGCAAAGTGCAAGTTTTGCTTTATACTTCGAGCCATACTTAAAGCAGTCAGCAAACTTGTGGCTCAAGCTTAAGGCAGTCAAATCATAATAATTAAATTGCAAATTATTGAATAAACCACACTTAGATGGAAGAAGGACAAGTTTCATTGGCTCTTTGCTGGCTTTTCTAACCCAAGTGGCCGCAAGGACAGCCAGCATTAGAAATGCATATGTATATATATGCCCAAAAACCAAATTGGTCCTTAAAATGATGATGCAAAGAGAGGCAAAGAAGCGTTTTCTCCCCCAAACACTCACCCAACTCACCCGCATGCATTGACATTTGCAAAACCCCAAAATTGTTGGCTGTGTGGCAAACCGAGCGACATCATTTGCAGGCAAAGCGCAGCAAGGCAAGTGCAATTAGGAAATTTGCAAAATTGTCTATTGCCCCCAGGCCACAGAACATGGCAAATCACAGAGCAGAGAACCGAGAGATGTTCTCTTTGCATAGACACACCCCTAACACACACACACACACATAGACAGAGACAAGTTTGCAAGGAATAATGTGGGAAAATGAACATTCCTTGGTCTAGGTATTTGCATTGGCAAACAGTAGTCAATTATGGCATTATCTTGACATAATGCATCTTGGTCACATTCTGAATATGTTCGTAGATTTCGTTTGATTAAAAATAATAATCATTAAATTGCAAATGATTTTAATAGTTTGGCATAACTAATATTGTAATTTCCAGCTATGATAGTCTTTGCATTTGTGCTGATATCAAATGCCTTCTGGGGATCCACTCACCATGTGTGTGTGTGCTTCACTGTCCATCATCAGCATGTGTCTTAAGCCTTGTCCAGAACATCGAGCACACAGCTGTGCACACATTCCTAGATATGTAAGTATTTGTATTGTATTTGCAACGTAGAGAGATGGAAATAGGACACAAGGGGGCGAAAGCAAGAAGGGTCTCCACTCTGACAAGCTGCGAATTGTTTACGAGCAAACACACACACACATACACATACACAAATGAGCAGTTGTAAAAGCGCCTGAACATAATTTAAGACGTTTCTGCATCTGCACTTGAGCTAACCACAACGAAATTGATTTACTTTTGCTTCTGGCCAATTTGGCACGTAGTACATTCCACATGGCCATGAAATGGCATCAGCATAGTTGGCCCAAAAACACATTTGTAATTAAGCGCTTGAGCGTCCCCAATGTGTAGTTAAGCCGTAACTGCCATAAATTCGACCTTTGTGGTGGTATCTAATGTGTTTGCTATGCCATTTGTTGAGGAAATCACACAACACAATGAACACGATTATCGCAAAAGGTGTAATCGCCAAAGCAGAGTAAACAATTAATCGGCTCTATTAGCATATCTGTAACCATATTAAATATGATTATTATTATTACAGCTTCTTGATAATGTCCTGCCTATGCTTATTGATTCTAATAACTTGACAGCACAAATCAATCAATTACAGCTTACATTTATAATGTTATTTACCAAGATAATTATTATTCATATCCCAAACAATTTCCGCTACACCTTGGGTCTAAGGGTATTATAACTTTGTGCCTCCAGGAAATATTTGTATCACGCCGAAGGAGGCATCCAAGACCCAAAAAAAAAGTATATATGTATATATATTTTTGATCAGCGTCAGCCGAGATGATATAGCCATATCCGTCTGTCTGTCCGTATGAATACCTAGCACTTATAATGTTTGTACGCAGATAAAGTTTGTTTCATATTTTTGCCACGCCCTCTTCTAAAGTCGAATTGTGGTTCATTTAATAACAACTAACGATTGTCTTTAGGATTCCTTATTCTTAAATTTGAAAACGATCATATAAAAAGTGTATAAGTTATTTAAGAATTACTTTCGAATGCAAAAACACCAATTGCAATCGAATATTAGTTGCTTTGGCTGAGAGTGTGGTATATTTTGCATTCTATGGCATATTTTAAATGTATTAAATAGAAATACAAATACTGCCTTTGGTATATTTTTAGAGTAATTTAATGTTTAGTGTTTTTGCTAAATATTAATTTTTACATAGCGGGTATCTCACAGTCGAGCACACTCGACTAGCTTTCTTATGCCTTCAGAATTATCTCATTTATTTACAACTATGTTTTTATACACAAAATCGGATATGCTTGTAAACAAAAAAGTTATCTCCAAATTGCTATTTGTGGTTTAGAGCATAAGCAGCAAATCTGGCATTATATTTCACCCTCCAAGCTAACAAAAGGTGTTTGTTTATGAGTTTAAAGTGCGTAATGTGTTGTGATAAGTATTTATGAGGGTGTAATTTTGTGTGGAGCATAGAAACGAGCTGAAAGTGCACCGATTAAAACAATTTAATGAGTTAACTCACTTAAATTAAAACAGAATTTGAGTAAAGATTTACCAAAACATGAAGAAGCTTAAGTATTATGCTGGATTGATAGAGAAATAAGTACATTCATTTAATTACCATTTTTGCAAAAGATGAAGAAGCATAACTTTTATTTATGCTAATAGTGAAATAAAGATATTCATATAATTTTCATATTTATTGTAGTGACTTTTCTCGTACAGAGTGACTTCTAATATGCAATCAGATGCGTATGCAAATCATATTACATATATAGTATCTAAGCGCATGCACGTACGCAATATTAGGGAAATGAGATCCCTGAGGTCATCAAAGATACACATAAAATGAAAATTTAACTGCCGCAGATGAGATATTATTTGAACTCATATTTACGTCTGCAATATGCAATATTTAATTGGAAATTTAAAATACGCTGCACACGCTACTGAAATTGGAGAACTTCCACTTAATTTCCTTTGGCTGTCAAAATCGCTCTTGTCACGAGCACTAATCGACAGGCCGGAGTACTTGTTGATGCAATGAGGGGGAATATTCAGGAAGTGTCTGTCACTGTCACTGTCACGGGCAATACGGCCATTCAACACTTGGCCACTTGGTCACACACTCGCTCACACACACTCATAGATCGCACATCTAATTTCCATGTTGTGAGGCATGAAAGTGCTGGCTGGCACTTGTGAAGTTCGCTTTCTCTTCACCTAGAGCCCGAACTGTTGTCGTTTCTGGTAATTTGGCCTGGGCCTGTGTGCCAGGCTTTAAACCAGAACATGTACTCAAAGTGAAATGCATTTACACTTAACATACTTTCGCTTCGTTTGGGTTTGAGTTTGAGTTTTGGGCTCTGTGGGTAGGAGTTGCGCACCTGAACGACAATCAACAAGTTTTTGTTGTTATTGCTGGCAGTTTGCTGCTGATGCTGCCAGTTGCACTTGTAAAATGCATTTGCTGTTGCTACTGCTGCTGCTGCTGTTGAGTACAGAAAAACGGCTGCTCAGAGGAAGCGCTGCACAGCACAGGAAGATGTTAAAGGAGCTCGCACGCTTTTCCTGCGTCATAAAAAGCAGCTCTACTTTACCATGCCCCTCCCCAAAAGGAGACGCATAGCGGAGGCAAACATCATAGCTTCGACATGTAAGGAAAAGGATATGCATGTATGTACACTATGTATGCACCTGCCAAGCAACGTGCCTAGCTGACTGGCGTATTGTCCATCTGGCAGGTCGTTATCTTGTGCAATATGACAATCTAGCCGTTGGCGTCGCTGAAGCAGAAACTGCAACAACACGAGCTGCCATAAAAGTTACTAACTTCATGGTCTCCCTGCTGCACAAGAATGTAAGCAACATGCGTAAGTGTGTGTGTGTGTGTGTGGGTGAGTGAGTGTGTGTAATGGCATATTCGAGTTAAGCGAAATAACATTTGCACTGCCCAGAGCGACGCAACGCAGCCAGATTCTCAGCCATCAAGTATACGCACTGCTGCCCGACTGTCCTGACTGTCAGGTCCAGGCAAATATGCATAGGGAAAATATTAAAGATGAATTACAACTACCGGATGCATATACCCGAGAGACCAAAAGACACGTGCAACAAAAGCTGCAAATACTTGCGCCATGTTTGAGCCACCTGCCGAAGCGAACAACCTTCGAAGGAGTCATCTTCAGGCATATAGCAAGAGTACATAAAATCATACTCCGATTGCATTTACCATATATACCCTACAGTCAAATATTGTTAAGGAAAAGTTGAAGAGTCTTTAAGTGTTACAAAAATTTTGTCATTCTCTTTATTTTACATGCAAACATAATTCAAACCTAATTCAATTTCACAAAAAAATAATATCGAGTAATATATTCTATGAACACTAACTGCAACTGACACATTGTTAATACAAATAAATGGTGAATTCAATTAACAACTTTAAATATATATTATACACATCACAAAGGGTATCAAACAGTTGTCCCCTTCTCCAACTAATTTTAATTAATTCATTTGCAGTGCAAATAATAATTTGCAGCTTCCCAGCATATTATAAATTCAATTAATATGAACGACTCGAGAGAATGAGTTTCGATAGCAATAAATTAATTACTATTGAAACTGGCGATGGAAAGTTGCCACAGCAACAACTAAATGACAATGAGAAGAGCGATGCAAAACTTTTTAGAGTATGTTTCTAAACGTTTTGCAAACAACTTGCTATTAAAATGAGTATTAAGCAACAAAGCAATAGACAAAAACGATTAAATTGAATATTGCAATTGAATGAGCTGAAAGAATAAAAGCACTGGCAACATTGTTATTTCAACTAGAAGAGATAGACAATGCAGAAGCATGTGTTAATGACACTCCGTGTTTAAAAGTAAGAAAATGTTTAAAATAAATTTAAAAATTTTTCAGAAAATTTGATAAACTAATTACAAATTGATTTAAAAAAAAATAATAGTAATTTTACAAAGGTAAGCAAATTCCTTTTGTATTTTAAAGAGTATGCTCAACATCTATCATCTCGATAAAGAATTATTTCTTTGATTGCTTCGAGTTTTTCAATTTTCTAAAGGCCATTGGCGAGCATTGCTTTGAAATAGAAAGGGCAAAAGAAGAAAAGATGCGGCAACCGGAGATGGTTTGTTTCAAGTCAAAAATTCATTCGCATGAAAGCCACTTAATTTGTTTTTCTACTTGAAAAACGTTTGTACGCGTATTCGCGTACTTGCGACGCATCCGCCGGAAATACACACACACACACTTACACACACACACAGACACAGACACAAACACAAACACAGACAGACTGTAAGACTATCGGCCTGTTCATTTACTGTTCATGCATGACCACGTCAACATTTTCGCTCCTCATTCGTTTTCAGCTCTCGCATTGCTTACACTTCCGGCGCCGCCTTTTTTTTTTTTTTCTTCTTTAACAGCTAGCTGCCAAGTCGACTCGAGGTCGACTCGAGAGCCTCTGGGTGCCTTCAAAAAACATTTCCAATTCGATTTTTTGCCAATTGCTCGCCTCTCTTGCTACCCCTACCCCTCTCTATGTATCTGCATATGACGAATATGCGTACGTGCTGCTGTCGTCGCTCATACGCTCCGTGGGACGCACTCGTCTACTCCCCACTGTGTGTGTGTGTGTGTGTGTCTTTCTTTGTTCGTTCTGGTTCTGCCCGCAGTCAAATGAATATTTTGAAAATTTCACCACTCCCTGGGTGAAATTTATTTTCCGTTTTTGCATATTTTGTGGGTAATTTTGGAAAGAGTGTCGAGATGCTCTTGCATCTTCTGAAGCATTCATCCTTTAGCTCTGCATACACCACTATACAATAAAGTACATATTTTAGGATTTTTGACTTATCAATATAATTTAATATTAGAAAAAAGTTATTTCTTTGCGTTAGTAAACTATCAGTCCATGCAAGCAACCAATCGATACTTTGGTGATTATTCGTATCTAAAGAGTATTCACGAAGGCCGAAGAAATGAACAGACAGAGTGTCGCAGAGCATTCCTTTGTTCATTGTTTTCAACGTCAAATCGTTCACGTAAAATATTCATACGTTTCCTCGGCGGTTTTTGGCTCTCAAGTGTTTGCAATTCAATTACAATTCAATTGATTTTCGTCTGCGGGCCCAATCTGCCAGACTGGCGTTTCGTTTCGGTTTCGTCTTGTGCCCTCTGTGCCCTCTTGTCTGGGCTTGGCCTCGATTTTGTGCAGCACGGGCATTGGATACAATTTATGACTTCAGATAGACACGTGCCTCAATCAGATACTAAGAGAAACATGCAACTGCTGTGGAATACAAAAACAGAGAGAGAGCTGCTTCTTCAAAATTTAATTTGTCTTGTGACTTGAGATGCTGGTAAACATTCTGACTCTTTTCTACACACAATGTGGAATCACTTTGAGCTACTAGCTACTAGCTGGGTAATACTCCTCACTAAAATGCAATGTAAGTACGACCGCCTCGTAATTGTAATTGGGAAAAACGAATAAGGTCTCTTACTCTGGACTACTCTACTCAATAAGTATATCCTTCTGACAAGGAGTCGCTGTGTGGTCAGATACCACAAGTATCTATCGAATACATAGACAGAACGTAAAAGACCGCGTGTGTGAGGTTCTTTTTTTGAAAGAGTATGTCGGACTGGTAGTGGCAAAGAAGGAGAATGCAGACGATGTAAGCTTGCTTCTCAGTTTCTCTTTCCATTGGCATTAGGTCATGTGCGCTTACGCGTACGCCAATTGCTTCAAGTAAATAAAGGCTTCACAAGGAAAATAAATAAAATTAAATGGGAAAACGAAAATCCAACTCCCCAATCTGGCACTGACATTGCCAATGGGTTGAAACCAAATCACAGTCGTTGCCAAAATAATCTTTGTTGCTGTCTGACTGAAATAAATATACTTCTCGATTTTACCAAATCCACAAATTTTGGCATTCAAATTTATTTAAAAGCTTCCAAATTATTTTATTACAGTCCAACATGCCGACAACTAACGATCAATTTGTCCTTGTGGCCTAGATTATATCAATTCGTAGATTGTCTGTGGTTTTTTTGTGATTGATTGACTGGAGCATAGCAACTGTTCACAATGGACAATGATCTTCCAGTTTCTTTTTTTTTAATCTACTGCATATTTCCAATCGGTTTCTGTTGCTTCCTTCAGTCAGTGTTGGATAGTAAAAAGGAACTGCAAACATCAACTCGTCAAGAGCTTGCTCAACATACATGCAGCAGTCGTTGTCAAGTTTATCGATTTGCTCATTTGCATACTCGTCCTTATTCTTAGTTGTGTTACATATACGACAAGACAAAGGCGGAACGAAGGCGTAAGTTATAACTTGATTTAAAGAATTTAAGTGTACCTAAATTTCATGTTCCAAACTAAGACTTGGAATTTTTTTGTCCGAAAAGGTTTTTAAATATTTGATCAAATTAATATAGATAATCCAATTTCATTCTTTAAATTCATTTACTGAAGTTCTTCTTAAGTTCTTCTTAAGAATGAAATTCTTAAGTACACATAAGTACAAAATAAAGATTTAAAGCTTAAACAGATTTAAAAATGTATATATATAATATTTACGAGTTGAAGTTACCAAAAATAGCTTGACAATACTAAACAATTTTTTTTATCAATATTAAACAAAGAAAAAGTAATGAAAAATCAAGAAATTTCTTCAAGTAATTAATTTAATTAATTAATTAACACAAACAGCAATTGCGCAAACAAAAATAGTTTTCAGTGATTTAATATGTAATGCAGATAAGCAACTACACAGAAAAGAGAAGCAGGGAGTAGACATCTATTAAGTTTCTATTGCCTACTTTTAGGCTGAATATTTATTACTCTACTTAGCGGTAACAAAAACATTTAATAAATGAAGACAATTGTAGTGAAAAAGCAATTCGCATTATCAGCTGAAAAGTATTCATATATAATGCTTATATTACTCATAATGTATTTAAATAATTTTATGAGTCATTTACGATTCATAGTGCTTGAATTCTATATAGTTCATTAACACTAGAAAATGGAAACATGTTAAGCATCGATTTGCAAAAAATTTAAATAGATATTCAAAGAAATCTAGGAAAATTCGCACACGTTCAGCTCAAATTAAAAAAAAAATGTGTACATAAACCACAAGCGAAGTTGTAGTAAAAATTACATAACCCTTGATCCCATAAGCTCTACATATATTGTGTATAGTTTCAAGAAATTTGTGAATACCAACGCTGACACCTGATAGTACACAAAAAATATATCCCGAAATTATGATGAGTTGTAACATTTCTATAAGCTTATTATTTAATGCTTCGCAGTTTAATATTGTATTTGTAATTTGGACACCTAATCTCAGTTTTTATTTTGGTAATTCCATCTGTGCGTTCCAATAAATTCAATTGTTAAGCATAAAATATGTTGATAAAGTATTATTTGAAATGGGAAAAAACCAAAACAATGTCACACGTGTCTGGTGGGATTTTCTAAGTTGGTAGTTTCAAAACATCGTATTTTTGGGTATTTAAGTGCTCCCGATTTCCAAAATAGTTTCAGTTCATCATCGCTTTGTGCAAAATGAGTAAACTATTCATTATTGTCATTGTGTCAATCCTTGTTGTCTATGGCAGTGCAAAAGTAAGTGTGATTTAAGAATATTTTCGAAATGATCGTTAAATTTCCATCAGAATATAAAATTAAACAGATAGTTTAAGATTTACATATTTGAACTAAATCAATTATTTAATACATAAAATTACAGTGCGTAAACCGTACAAATAAAACATATATTCCATTGGGCAATCGGAATATGGCACTTGTATTGGAGAACTCTAGAAATGAAGGCTCACCGGAGGGCATTTGCATTTATAAGCCGTTAGAAGCGAAAAGGATATTTTGCATCGAATTTTCCGATTTAGGAATAAAGAGGCAATTCCTTTCGATGATCAATAGTGACCGCTTTTTAAATTGGCATTAAGAAGAACCAAACAACGGTAGTTACAATCAGAATTGTGGCGAGTAATATAACATCAATGGCGAGCACCTAATGAAATTATTGTTTGGAGAGAGAAAGAGGGTTTTTTATTTATGATTGTTCTTTCAATAAATTAAAACGTATTTTATAAGCACCATTTTTGAATATATTAAATGTATTACAAACTTTTCTTTTTTTCAAGAGTGAGATAGACTTACACATTTTATTCGAATTTCGATATGCTGTCTTTAAGTCTATGAGATCTCGGTATTCATATAGACAAACGATTCGGAGGTTGTCGCTGATTAAAAAATTATTCGCACAACGTAGTATTTTTGGGTATTTAAGTGCTGCTGGCTTTCCGAAATAGCTTCAGTTCATCACAGACTTTTCACTTTGTGCAAAATGAATAAACTATTCATTGTTGTCATTGTGTCAATCCTTGTTGCCTTCGGCAGTGTAGATGTAAGTGTGATTAAGGAATATTTTCGAAAATAATTTTTTAACTTCCATCAGTATGTAAAATAAAACAGATAGTTAAAGATTTACATCTTTGAACCAAAGAAACTTGTCAATAAATAAAATTACAGAGCGTACACCGTAAAAATAAAGAAGTCATTACATTAAGCAATCGGAATATGGCACTTGCTTTGAAGTACTCTAGCAATGTCACGATATCGGAGAGCATTTGCTTATTATTAAAAAAGAGATGCGAAAAAGGTTTATTGTATCGAACTTTACGATATAAAAATGGAGGAAGAATTCCTTTCGCTGATCAAAAGAGACATATTTAAATTGGCATAACGGTGAACCAAACAACGTTAGTTACAATGAAAATTATGGCGAGTAATATTACATTAATGACTAGAACCTAATGAATAATGATGATTGTCTGGAGAAATAGTTCTTTATTAGTGATCAATAAATTAAAACGTATTTTGATTTATGATTTATAAACTTTTCTTTTTTTCAAGAGTGAGATAAAATAAAAATTTTGATTCGAATTTCGATTTGCTGACTTTTAGTCTATGAGATCTCGGTATTCATACATGCTAATAATAGCCTAGCATTAAACAGTGACAGTTTTAATAATTTCCCTTGACCTTTCACCTTGACCTTGCGATTTGAAAACGTTATCTGACTTATAGGTATTCGCATCTGTGTGTTCCAATTTCGATTGTTTAATTCGGAGCATCAGCTCTGTTCCCAATTTTTTGCACATCATGAGAAGTGAAACAGACAACAAAAAAACACAAGTCTGTGTTTTGGCTTTGGTGTTGATAACCTTAAGAATTAATGCAAAAATGAATCGCAGAACGTAGTATTTTTGGCTATTTAAGTGCTGCTGATTTCCAAAATAGCTTCAGTTCATCTCAGACTCTCTTCACTATGTGCAAAATGAACAAATTATTTTTCGGTGTCCTTGCTGTCAATCCTTGTTGCCTTCAGCAGTGTAGATGTAAGTGTGATTTAAGAATATTTTCGAGATGATATCAAATTCAACTTCCATCAGGATAACTAAATAAACTTTTTCAATTGTGCATTAAATTACAGTGCGGAGTCGTTGGATCGCCTTATCAACTAATTGGTTCAAAATATTATTATATTGAACGATCGCAAGAGGTCAATTGGTTTGGTGCCCTTCACAAATGTCAGGCAATTGGAGGACACTTGCTCAGTATCAAAAATCAAACCGAATTCGACGCAATCAAGAGTAAATTGGAAGTGGACAAGGATTATTGGATCGACGTTAACGATTTAAGTAAGGAGGGAGAATTTCTATCGGTGGTTACTGGTCAAAAACCGACCTATTTTAATTGGCATGAAGATGAACCAAACAACGGTGGCGACGATGAGAATTGTGGCGAATTGTGGTACGTTAATGACGAGCACCTGATGAACGATGATTATTGTTTAGAGAAAGAATTCTTTATTTGCGAACCCAAAGACCAATAAATAATAAATTTGAAACGTATGCGCTATTAGTGTAATAGATTGAGTTAAATTTATCTTTTATGCGATGGCAAGATACTTTGTGTGAGCACATAAATGTGTCAAGTATGTTTTTCTTTACCTATCTCTAGCAAATAATACATACATAAATGATGATGAATACATATATGATGAGTGAATGACGTATGACTTAGGAACCTCTGCTAATACTGATAACTTGAGCTGCATGACTAAATTGTACAAATTAAGAGAGATTAGTTATTTGTCATTTCTGAACTTTAATTACGGAATAGAAATATTAAGCGCAAATGTTTACTAATATTTATAGTGCCCAAAAGACTCTGACCTTCGTTTATATTAATACAAAAAAGTCCGAATTTCGGACTGCGTTGTTGACCATTACAACTTTCTGCCAAAGCAAAATATCTTAATCATGGACATGGCGAGGACAAAATGCTCTTAATGACCTCGTCTGCAATAAATGAAACACAAATTACAATTAAAATACATTCATCGATTTGTCAAGCAGCAAAAAGAGAACGATTGCGAACATTAGTACGCCCCAAAAGGCCAATGGGACTAGCCATAATTTTGTGTACTGCGCACTTAATTTTTCCTTCACTCATTTGGCGCTCATTTTAATTAAGGGGCAGAAGGGAGGAGGTTGCGCTAGAGTCATGCCAACGTAGCTAGAAATCAATTAAATGTTTTGGAAAATGGCAGCTCAATGGCAGCTCAGGTACATTCAAAGAAAGGTAGAGAGAAAGCGAGAACACTGACAACGCAAAATGGATACTCGCAGCGTAGATACAACGTATTTATTGAGGGTTCTCTGTGCGCCTAAAATACGCCCGAGGGAGTCATTTGGCAGAGCGGAGAGTGGCCCAATATCAGTCCGGGAATGCTGCGAGTACAAGTACTCGTGCTCGTATCACGACTGAAGTTCTCTACGCTTTTGTCAATTATCAGCTCTTCGTCGAACATCTTTTATTTATTGTTTGGCCGCCCCGTTGAAACGTGTCCCTCTTTGCTGTGGATTTTTACAGCCACCGCAAAAACTCTACCTTCTGTGCATGCTATTCGATTTTAGCTGTCGCAATTGAATAGCAGCATTGTTCAGTGCGTGCATTTCCATTCACACATTCTTTTGGTGAAAAGGTCTATTGTCTGTTCGCCATTCGCCATTCACCAAAAATAAAAGGCAATATTGTGTATACGTACGACATTTATGAGCGTATACGTAACGTGGGCATGGAAATTAATAGATTGAATCTTTACGGTGAATGGAATTGAATAGCAATAAACAATATTAAAATTGTATACATTTTTTAATTGACATAAAATGAAAGTGCAGCTCAAATTGATCACAAAAATATAAAAGAGATATGTGTAGCCATTGTTTAAGAACTTTTGTTGGTGTGATGTATTAAAATATATACAAAAATATGTTGAATTTAATGTAAAGAATATGCTTCTAAGCGTTGAAGAATTTTAATTAGATTTCGTAAACACTATTTGGCTGGATGTGAGAATAGACTGCAAGTTATACTATAACAGAATATAATACAAATTCTTTGTCAGCAATAATGCCATCGCTTTCAAGTTTTTATGGACGACAGCGGAAGGAAGAGCGTTCGCTGTAGAGATTTTACACCCGGAAGCCGAGTCGAGGTAGTCGAAATTACAAATATTTTTGGGGCCATGAACACAGCACACACACACAATACAACGTCGACTGTCATGTCAAAGGGCGCTTAACGCATGTGGGCAAGAGGTGGGTAGGGGGAGGGGAAGAGAAGGTTAGGTAGGCTGGCTGGCTACCTGTAGGTGACATGTCCATGTCAAAGCTTAGAAATGGCGCAACAGCCGCCATAAGCTTGCTTTCGCCAGTGTCCTGTGAGGTCGTAAAAGGACGACAGCCTGGCGACTAACATTTGTTGATGCGCACTTCCGCCAGTTGCCAGTTTCACCAGTTTCGCCAGAGTTTTGCCAGTGTTGCCACCAATTTGCTTTGTTGTCAGCCTCACTCGTTCTCTTTATGAACTGTGAACACAGTTTTTTTTTTGTTCCATTCGCATGCTTCACCACTTTCCCTCTGACTGAATTTCTCTTTTGTATTCTTGTTGTCTTTGCTTTTTGGGGAACATGTTGCCCGTGTCTGTTGTGGTCAGATTTTCGCCCAACGCACATTGTACTCGGGCAGTGTTATCGTCATCATCGGTAATGGGTTTCAAGGATATGCGTAAACATTTTACTGTGTCTTAAGGTTTAGCCTAATGGCTGCTGAACTTGCTCTTTGCATGCGGCGGCTGTACTCCAAAGTAATGTCCGATTGACACTATCAATAACCCTCGGTGCTCAGTTCGCTAAACTCTGGCGATAGATCGAAGATACAAAGCGTACTATGTAAAACGCACGCAGTCATAAATTATGCGGCCATGAGAAACACTTACGTGAAGCTTTAAATTTAAAGCGCCAACATGAGGGAAACTATGTGAGCTTGCGTATTGGCAATTTGTTATTGAGCTTTAGCACAGCAGCATTTTCGCGTTGTTTCCTCTTTTATGTGTACCCTACAAAGTTCACTTTGGCTAAGGGATGTATTACATTTTAAAATCATTTGAGCAGCGTGAAAGTAATTAAACATTTAGCAAAACGAGAAAGCTCATTTTTATAACCGTTACTCATAGGGTAACAAATGTGTGTAATAGGCAACTTTATGGTTTATTTTGAATGTAGTAATATTTTAATATTTCCTTGGCATGTTAATTTCGTATATTTTAAGTATAATACCACACTGTTTTGCTTTTATTCACACTCTACTGTAGCTTTCTTATTTGTTTTTATCGTTAGCTATTTTTAAAAGTTTCGTTCAGCGAAATTCTGATCACAAAATATGTTTTCCTTTTTATACCCGCTACCCATAGGGTAGAAGGGTATTATAACTTTGTGCCGGCAGGAAATGTATGTAACAGGTAGAAGGAGGCATCTCCGACCCTATAAAGTATATATATTCTTGATCAGCGTCAACAGCCGAGACGATCTAGCCATGTCCGTCTGTCCGTCTGTCTGTCTGTCCGTCTGTCCGTCTGTCCGTATGAAACACTGGATCTCAGAGACTATAAGAGATAGAGCTATAATTTTTTTTCGACAGCATTTGTTATGTTTGCACGCAGATCAAGTTTGTTTCAAATTTTTGCCACGCCCACTTCCGCCCCCGCAAATCAAAAAAATCAAATAACAAGCGTAATTTTAAAGTTAAAGCTGCGAATTTTGGTATATATAATAATAACAATAGTATTTATGATTCCTGAAAATTTGCTTGCGATCAGATGAAAATTGTGGAAGTTATTAAAGAAACACTTTTGCATGGGCCAAAACGCCCACTTACGGGGGGTCTAAAATGCTTTGGCCGATAATCTGGTATATTATGCCGTCTATGGTATATTTTGAATGTTAGTATCACATCGTTATACCAAATATACCATTTGGTATATTTTTAGTATTTTGAAGTATTTTTTTTGGCATATTTTGAAAATAATACCGTAATATTTTGCTTTTATTCAAAAGGGGTAGCGGGTATCTCACAGTCGAGCACACTCGACTGTAGTTTTCTTACTTGTTAAATATGCAGAAGTACAATAATAACTGAAAGTTTAAATTATGATGAAAAATACTTTAAGCAAATAAAGTATTAATACACTTAACACTTCTTTATAAATCTCATATTTTAAAGCTAAAGTTTATAGATTGAAATAATAATATTAGTTTGTTAGTGCCACATTTGAATAAGTATAAACTTAGCATGCAATAATTAAACGAATACATAAAAATCATTTAAAATTTTGCCAAACTAAAAGTCAATATTGTAGCTTAGCAGCTTAGATGTAAATCGCTTTTGGTCGGTGCGTAAATTGAATAGAAATGCATATATCAGAGTTTTATGTGATTTGCTTATTGGAGCCAGGAAGTGAGCTGCTGTCAACTCTGGGGCTCATTTGCATTTGTGTCGCTGCCGTTTTGATATTGACTCAGGACTTCTTCTGTGGCTATGAGTAGTGAACAATTTGCATATGAAATGCTCTCTCAGTCGCTTGTGTGCCATTGATATACTATATTTTTGTGTATACGAGAATATGGTTTATCAAAATGCCAAAAATGCACAACAGCATGGAAAACTAAAATAGCAGTGACAACAAAAGGTTCAGAGGACAACAATGGCAATGGCAGCAAGCAGCGTGCTGCGTGCTGCGTTCACAGGATATCGCCAACTGACAAGTGACATTTTTTCAAATTGAATTTTTCATTGGGATCGGGTTATATAACATAGCATAGCACAGCATAGACTACTTGATGTGGTCCAGTTGAAGCACTCTGTACTCCGAACAGAGCTCAGTGCGCTTGACTCTAGCTGTCAGTTTAACTAATTCCGGGTGTCAGAAGCAAACAGCTTAGAGAGTTCACAGTTTTAGACAACAAGTTTTAAAATATTCTTCAACAAAATCAATGCCAAATTGTACTTGTGGTGTTGCCAGTGGCGCATTTGAAATGGATTCCAACTATAATGTTATTTTGCTGCCCATCATAACGGCCGTTATGCTCATCTACAATCGTCCAGTGTCGCTGGACGAGATCGCCGATGGAGTCATGGCAGTGCTCAGTTCGCAGCGTGAAAAGATCAGATCAATTCCATCGAACAGCATCGGGAGCGCATCGGATGCTTCGTATTCAAAAATCTCACCGGCACACCGCAAAAAGAAATGACATTCAATTGATTGATTAGCAAACATTTTGGGATTTCATATTTAAGAGCTTGTAAATTTTTTACGCATTTCTTTACAATGAATGAAACCTTATAATACGATTGAACAGCGACTTTCAGCGTTGCGTTTATTGTTGCAGTGTAATAGATACGACATAATGTTGCTGCTACCTTCGCTGCTGCATGTTTAAAACTTTTTACATCCACATTTCAGCGGAGCGAAAAATTGTTTATGTTTCGCATTAAACAGTGCACAACTGAGCACACACATTGTCTGTATGTGTGTGTGGTGTTGTGTGGGAAATACTATGAAAGAAACTTTCGAAGAAATTTCCAATTTTAATATGCATATTCGAAAAATAAAGGTAGCTACGCTCAGCGCTTGCTGAAATGTGGAAACTCAGTATTAATATAATTACACTTAGTTGCATATTTTCTGCACTTATTACAACAACAAAAACTGTGGCTCTTAAATGAACTATATGAATATATACTAAAAAAATCATATGTACATGTGTATACTTTAAAATACTTTCATCAAGAAAAGAAAGTGTTTATAACTCAACCACTCAAGTTTTATATTATATTATTAAATATTATTTAATAATATTAATGTATAAATATTATTAATGATTATATATTATCATCCATTGAAAGACTCTGCTCCTAAATTCGGTTAAAGGGAAAAATGAATAGGTAACTCTCAGGCAAAAAATTACGCATACGACGTTATGTACAGTAAACAAAACCCGTAAAGATTATTTCTATAGCTCGGGATTTAAACTATATTTTAAGTTAAGATTTTGTGATAGGAATTTTTTCTGTTTCATGATAAGAAATATAAATTTGTTAATTTTCTGGTTTGGGTTTATTGATTTGACTTTGGTTTTAATTCTTGTAGTTACCTTAAAACAGCAAAATAATTCTAAAATCCTTCTTTAAGAGCTATACAATTTATTTTTAGACAAAATAATAGAAGTGTTATCGGTTTTTTTCACTTTAGATAGTGTCTCGACATTCTCGTCAGAGAATTACCCACATATAATTTTATATTTTAACTATTTTCATCCTCTAAAGAACTCTATAGTTTTGGACAGACTTCGGACAGACTTCGGACAGACTTCGGACATTCCTAGATCAATTCATACAACACAAAATCCAGATTTTATATTTATATACTACATTCCATATAATTGTAATTATTTGCATCCCTTAATATACAAGAGTCTAATTGGGACTGATGGTAAAGAAGCGAGAGAACCTCAACCAATCCAGATTAGTGTTGCCCACACATAAATCAATGGGTGTTGGCAAAACTTCATTCACTTCCTGCTCAGCTGCTGCTTTCGGTGGTTCCACGAAGCTCATTTCCAGTGTGCCACCACTCAGCGGATCATCGACTCCCCTGGCAATGCTGCGCAGCACTGCATCAATACTTTTGCTGGGTTCACTCGACGTGCTCGACTTGGGTTGTTCTATTTCAGGCAGCCGCTTTTCCAGCTTCGAGTGCTGCGCATAAATCGTATAGACAGCCTCATCGAACGCTTTTCCATGTTTCGAATAGAGCCGTAATATCTTCGCGCGTAGTTTCTGACGCTGAACAGCATCTCGGACCGTCGCCTCAATGGCCACCACGGCAATGGCGCACTGACTGTGCTCCAAGTGAAAGCCATCGGTCTGACAGCTGCTGATCACCGCTTTAATCACCTCGCCGCTGTCAACTCTTTTGCCCAGTTGGGCAGTCAGTGCAATTGCAATACTCGCAATCTTTTGAGGTGCAAACACAGCGCGAGCCAGAGGCGTCAACAATACCTTGTCCCTTGGATTGTGCTGATCTGGCAGCGTGGAACATAATTTACTCGCCGCCAAGAGTCCAGCCTGCTTGAGGGTCAGATAAAGGTTGTGCCGCTGAACTCTTGGATTCACGTTGATGGGATTCTTAAAGGTGTAGGTATAGATGAAAACGCTGCCGCCGCCATTGAACATGAGACGCCACATCTGCCCAGATCCGCTCTGTTTAATCTGCCGCATCTTTGGACCCAGCTCGAAGAGCACCTTATTGGCAAAGTCCAAGCTCTGTGATGTGCCCGGCTCAGACCGTTGAAAGTCGGGGCAAATTTCGCTGAATGCTGCACAAAGTTTTGCATAATCGAAACCACTTTGGGTTCGTATCTCTCCGCTTGCCATTACTCTCTACTGCGTTGTGAAATTCGAGTTTGAATGTAAACACAAAATTTGGTTCCACAAACGTGACGCAGCGCATAAGAAATTAACTTATGCGATAGAAAATTATGAGATCTTTTGCTTTTGACACTCGAACAACGATTGTTTGTTTTGGTTTCAGCTCTCGAATTCAAATACTGCAATCGCCAATGTTTTGACTTCTCAGAGAGTCGCATAAGAAACTATGCACAGTTCTCCTTTTGTTTATAGATTGTGTATCGAGAACGTTCATTGGTCCGTCTAACCCGCCGGCTTTTACGCGTCAACGAATCTCAGCAACTTTATACCCGCTACTTATAGAGCAAAGAAGGCATAATAACTACAGGCTTTATAATACTTGCATATTGGTTGCGATCACATACAAATCTTAAAAGCTATTCGGATAAAAATTGAATGCTTTGTTGCACAATCTGGTATATTTTAACTATTTACAACATTTTTTCAGATATAGTAGTATACTTATATACCAAACATACACTTCCGTATATTATAGCAGTATATTAATTCTGGTATATTTTAACTATTTATAGCATTTTTCAGATATAGTAGTATACTTCTATACCAAACATACACTTTAGTGTATTATAGCAGTATATTAATTCTGGTATATTTTAACTATTTATAACATTTTTCAGATATTTTTCAGATATATATATACTTATATACCAAACATACACTTTAGTATATTATAGCAGTATATTAGTTCTGGTATATTTTAACTATTTATAACATTTTTCAGATATTGTAGTATACTTATATACCAAACATACAATTTAGTATATTATAGCAGTATATTAATTTGGTAGCGGGTATCGCTCAGTCGAGCCCACTTTACTGTAACTCATTTGCTTGAAATTGTTTACTATATATGCACGTTCTCTTTGTATATATTGTTGGTGTGGAGAATAGAATTAAGAAATGATAAGCGGGCACTATTACAGAATATAAAATAGCAACTTAAAAATGGATTAATATTGTTATGACGCACACTTTAAACTTGTCTTTAAAGTGACTAACATTACAATTCAAATTTTTTTAATATATTTTTTTTTAATATTTTTCTTTAATATTTATAATCGAGTAGTATATATATAAATATAATTTTAGACAGACTTAAGTAACTAACATTACAATTCAAACTTTTGTAATATTTTTTTCAATTAATTTTCTTTAGTATATGTTCGTCTTTTATATCGTGTTAGCATAACTTGTAGTCGAGCATTCCTCAATAGGAATTTTATCCAGGGCTCTTGCAGATATCAACACTGTGCATATGAGTACGTAGCATACATATATTTAAGTATAAATTCGAATATATACATATAACAGCGTATCTGCTGAGTCAACCATCTAGTGTGTCGGTCCATCGTTGCTCAGTTGGAGTTTGCACATCGAAAGGAAACATCGTATTACCAAAAAGTGTCGCGAGACTCGAAGTAAGTACAATAAACAAATAATGAAATAATAGTTTCACTAAAGCCACGTAATTGGAATTTATGCAGAAAAACAATCGAGATGAGCAAATGCGTTTTTGATTTCAAAAAGTTAATGCACACATTCATCGAAATCTGTCCCGATTTCATGGCCGAGCCGGACTTCAAGACCGCCACCGAGAGTCGCCGCTTCGCCGAGCAGGTGATCTTCGAGTGCAGCAAGGAGGCGCATCTGGCCAAGCACATGGGCGTGGACAAAACATGGCGAATTCGCTTGGATACGCATAACGCACAAGGCAGAAGACTCAGCCCTGAGGTGATCATTACGGCGCATGTTAGAAAATCGCCGCCAGTCTATCAACCATTTATGGTCGACGGCTGTCTTAAGCTAACGTTTAAGCAGGCCAGTCTCTTGGCAGTGGCCAAATATTGCCAAATGGTGCCCTATCTGGTGGAGCGCAATCAGATTGTGCTCACGCCCTTTGCTGGCGCCGTCTTTACCCACAATGATATACCACGATTGGCCTCGGCTTTGGGCGAACCGGTGGACAAGACTTTGATGGCAGTGATCAGCAGTTGCCAAACCGATGGCTACTTTCTCGAGCATAGTCGTTGCTATATTGCACTGCGTGCACTGCAAAAAACGATCGTTGATCGCACAATGCGCGCTTCGCTGCTCATGAAAGCGATGAGAATGTATCAGCAACATGGCAAGGAATTCGATCTGCCCAAATACATTATAATCTGTCGATTTGTGCGCACCTCAAGCAATGCAAACACTTCGACATCCGCTGAGTTGGACTATCTACTCAATGAGATAATGACATTAGGTATTGTCACCGCATCGGATCCGACACCAGTTGTTGTTGCCTCGAATTCGAAGAAACCAGCTATGCGATGCGCTGCAAACTTCAGCAACACGGCGACAAAATGAAGATGCCAGCTGGAAGTGTCAGCGTATTTGTTGCGCTGTTGTTTGAGCAAAGCTAAGTTGCATTTTTCAAGCACTTTCGTGTTTTTGCAAAACAATAGAGAGAACTTTTCTGGTTGGTAAACCGCAAAACTTAAGAGCGCTTGCCACATTTTACTTCTTCATTCGTACCGACCATTCGGCTCTCTATCAAGACCAAGTGTCTACTTTAATCAAATATAAATCAGCTATTTAAAAGTTCTTAGCACGTTTAAGAAAATCTCTTTAAAAACATTTAAGTCACATAGAAAATTTAAAAAATATAAATTACCAATTTAAACGTATTAGACATATTATAAAAAAATCATTTAACAAATACAACTCACCAATTCAAACGTTCTTAACACGATAAAGAAAATCACTTTTAAAAATACAAATCACTAATTTAAACGTATTAAACACGTTAAAAAAAAAACACTTTAAAAAAATACAAATCACCAATTTAAATGTATTTAACATAAAACAAAAAAAATCATATTTAAAAATACAAATCACCTATTGAAATATATTAAACATATAACAAAAAAAATCATTTAAAAAAAATTTAAATAAAAAAAAAAAAATATAATATATATATACGCATATAAAATTAAAAGGTTCTGCTTAAAAAAAAAAATAAAAAAAAAACAATATTTCACATAAAGAAAACTTTTCATTTCAAAATACGAAAGCAGTTACTTATAAACATATTATTACTAAAGTGGTTCCCACTTTTTTCAACAATATTATTATCATCTAAGTATTTTGCTGTTCTCAGAAAAAAATCTTTTTTATAAAGAAAAAAAAGTGTATTTATAATTTTGAAAACAGCTATTTACTTGCATAAAATATAATACCTTATTTTCATACTTTAATGTTTTCAATAATATTTTGTCTTTTTATATTGTATACACAAATGTAAAGCAATTTTTTGTTCAATAAAAAGCAAATATTTGGAAAAAAAAAGATATTTGGACAATTTAAGAAATACATAATTAAGACACGAGCAATGCAATGGCATGAAGGGAGTTCGAAATCCGTGCTTTAAGTTTGCTTTGTTGGACGCCATTTGAAAGCGGACACGACAGAGCTTACGTTGAGATTTTAGCTTGTTCTTTGTGGTGTTTTCTGGTTGAAGTTTTGCAAGGAGTTTTGTTGCTGTGGCGACGCCAAAGCCACTCAAAGATTATTGCGCGTCGTGGTCAGAAGTGGAACTGGAAGTGGAAGTGGAAGTGGAACTGGACACAGACCCTTTTGCGGTCTCTGCGTCGCTAAAGAAAAACTTTGTCCACTGTTGTTGTTGTTGTTGTCGTTGTTGTAGTAGTAGCCGTAGTATATGCCAACGCCGAAAAGCCTTTAAGTTTGCGAAGGATATCGCAAAAGCAGGCATTAAGGAATATGTATCTGAGAAGTGTCCAAAGAAAACAAAATGCATAGTTGATAAGCGTAAAGGGACCTAAGGGGCGTTAAATATCCAGCAGCAAACGGCACGTGTCTTGTCCCACATAGCATCGAACAAATGGAAAACATAAAAATTATTAAAAAGCACCGACGTTGGGTCTATCATTATATTAATTATATTGACGCATATGCTTATTTTAAATATTTATAAATTTAAAATTCCTTTAAAGTTGCTAATTGAAAATTCAACGGAAATTCTTTATTCTTTTCGTGGCTTCCTTCGTCGTATTAAAATATATTTAAAATGAGGTAAGCATATGTATATGTATTTGCGATTTTCACTTCAGTGACATTTAATGCGTACTTTCAGCTTGTTCAATTACTGCATAATTAAATAGTAATTATTGCTGCCATTCACAAGCATCAGCATATGTACGTTACGTATCTACAATGTGGATGCGTGGGTGTGTTGTATGGCAAAACACATCAGTTGCCACCACAGCCTCAACCAGAGTCATCAATCATATTTACAATTACTAATGTGAATTGACGTTAAGAACTGGTCGTCCGAATATTCGGCACTGCCAATAACATAACATAATTACTCTGCAGTTCGACTTAATTATTTAAGCTGAAAATGCAACATTTAAATATTGCGGCTAAATGGTTTCTGCAGTGCTGCCAAGTACCAGCAAACTTTGAATATAACTGCCATGCGCTCATATGCTTGCATTGTTTTGAATGCTGCCAAGTTCCAACAAAATAGTAGACAAACTTTGCCATGCGATCGTATGGCTGCATTGTTTTCCAGTGCTGCCAGGCACGAGGAAAATGCTTATCGACCTTTGTGTTGTGCTTCGACCCTGGTTTTAGATTTAATCTTTTGTTCGATACATATAAAATTAAACGGCATAATATTACTATAAATCATTTAATTGAATAATAACAAAAATTACAATTACAAAAAAAAAACCTCCAAAGAAATACTAGCGATCACAAGAATAAGCGAGAAGTGTGACCATGTATACTAAAATTCTAAATTACGTCGTTATGGTATTTTTGAACATTTTAATTATTGTCACTCTGGCGCATATTAGCGGCAAAAGTTGGCATCAAAACAATCACAGCCAAATCACGGCGCGTTAATATCTCTCTTGTGTGTAAAATGGAGTCCATTAATTTTAACGATTTCACAACAGCGGAGCGCCATGAAATCATCAAAGCGTTTCTTATTAAAATGCGTACAGCAAATTCAATGCAGAGTGCACAACGTTTCTTCGAATATTACTTGAAACGTTTCTATAAACTGCCATCCAACATAATCGGCGACATTATATATTGTCAACGCGCCATGAAAACATATCTCAGTGTTCATCAGGTGTGTATAAATATGCATATTGCATTTGAATATTTAAGTACTAATTAATTTTATTATTTCGGTCCTGCAGCGTATAACGAACTTCTATGCCAATAACTCAATGATCGTAAGTTGTAATTTGTTATTTTACTTAAGCAAACCGATCTTAGTTATACTGAATTTTTTAGGATGAGGTCACCAAGAAAAGTCACTTAGTGGAGATAGAAGACATACTGTACGAGCTCAATGCAGAGTGTCAATATTTGGTGATCAACTTGGAAGAAAATATTGGACAGTTCTGTTTGCCATTTACAGAGCAAGAAATGCAGCCAAATGTTGACTTGATCAGCGAAATAGTTAGCGAGGCAGTTGTTCCTCATGTCTGTGCCAGTCACTCGCTGTTCAAGCCCCACTTTGTGTCAGAGAGACCGACTGAAAGTCAGCTGCTGCGCAAGTACTTCAGCACAGAGACAAAAACTTCGTTAAACGGCAAAGATGAAAGCCCAAAACCAACAAGGATGGTGGCGCCAAACAAGAAGCCTTCTTCAACTGTTGCTGCAATTGCCGCAACCCCGAAACCGAAACCAACCGCACCACCGCGTCGTCCAACTATGAATCGAACATCAAACCCCTTGCTGGAAGTTGCCCTCAAGAACGAGGCGGTAAACGCCAGTCGCTTTAACTTGCAACAGGCATTGAAGCGCGCCCGTTTAAACCAGCAAGGAGCTGAAGGAGAAAAACCACCAGCATGCGAAACCAAAATGAACAACTCACAAGAGATGTTTCTTCAAGACTTTGGTCTTTGTACGCATTCCAAATACAAGACCATGAAGTTATCTCAAGCTCATCGTCAGAAACGAAAGCAGAAGCTGGTGCACAAATAGATAAGCATATTTTAACTAATCATAACTAATTGTTAAGTTACTACATCAACTGCGCTGTAATCGTTTGCTAACTTACTTTAATTGTATGCTAAGAACTCGACGTAAGCTTGATGTTTTGGAATTTCATTAATTATCTCTGAAGTCGATTATTAGTTTTGTGTATTATGGAATGCACATAAGTGTGCATAGTTGAATTTGCACAGTCAGTAACTTTTTATTTCATCTTTTATACCCGGTAAACCACAAGCAAGTGAAGAATGCTTCGTTGATAATCGTAAATATCTAACCCACTTTAATTCTATGCTAAGAACTTGACGCAAACTTGATGTTTTGGAATTTCATTATATCTGAAGTCGATTATTAGATTTGTTTATTCCACAAGTGTGCATAGTCAGTAACTTTTTGTTTAAACTTTTATATCTGGTAACGATAAGAAAGTGAAGTATAATATTTCGTTGATAATCGTATAGTTCTAAGAATATGTGTACAGCTAATTTAAGCAATAAATATATAAGTACCGGGTATTCCGCAGATACCAAGAATCGTTTCTCGCTAAAGTAAAAGACAGGGTAATGGCCAGCAAAACAGCATCTCACGGCAGGAATAACGGATTCAGAATACTACACGAACAGTACACAGAATGAAACAAAACAGAGCGAAAGGACAATAGCGCGTAATGGGCCGTTAGTGTAGCGTTGCTTTAGGTGCCGGAGCTGTTGAACGAACGGCGCTTCGTTCGGATGACGGTGTCGCTCATTTATCATTTACACACCAACGCACGTTAACACAGATGAACAATGCCAGATACACAGGCGAGAGTTTTTTTTTTTCCTGGAAAGTTCTATTGTAGACTGAAAGAAAAATGCCATTAACATTTAATATAGGCGCATGGAGTGGTCCGTAGAGCGCGAAAGAAGAGAGTCCCGGTCCTCGGTTGCGACCGTTCGGATGCCGAATTTTTATTCACTCCCTTCTTTGCTTTCCACCAACAAACCATAATATTTGCATTGATGTAATCAGCTTGCGGGCGAGTTCGCCAAATTGGTCCAAAACAAATAAACGTGACCGACGTGCAGTTACCAACAAATGTTTTCAACTATTTATTTACAAGAGTAATATTTCCTTAATTAATCGTTCAATTTGCGTGGCACCCATTTCCCATACTTCTGGATCTTTCCCATGGCTTTTAAACGTTGGCTAATTGCTCCTCGGGTCACATTCAGTGCTTGTGCCAATTTTTCTTGCGATTGGGTTGGGTCTTCATCCAATAATGCCTGCAGTTCTTCGTCTTCGAACTTTTTCGTTGCACCAGGATGTTCATTGTCTGTCAAATCGAAATCTCCACTTTTGAATTGACGAAACCATTTTTCACATGTTCTAATCACTGGAGCATGTTCACCGTAAGTTTCTACTAGCAACCGATGAGCTTCAGCTGCTTTTTTCTTTTGGTGAAACAAAAAAAGCAACGAATGCCGCAAATGCGACTTACTTGGAACGAAACTCGACATACTCACTGAGGTAAACAACTATGACGTTTTTATTTCGAAGGAATGCGACTTGTGTATTTTTTGAGGTTAATGTCAACAGTACTGCTAGCGCCATCTAACAGTCAAACCGGCAAACTTCAACTAACACCCCTGGTACAAGAGTAATATTTCCTTAATTGAACACACTTCAAACGTATTCAAATTTCAGCATTTTTTTTAGAACCCTTTTTGCCCTTTCCCTAGAGTAAAGGGTATCAAAATACCAACCCACATTCCATTTAATTGTGGGGCGGACGTTTTCGCACCCTTCTCCATCATCATGATTTTTACCCCAACGTCCGTTTTTTTTTATTGTGTTACAAATTGTTTGTTTTTCTATGGAACCCTTTTAATTTTGTGGCAGGTAAAATCCGTATACGTAAATTGTAATCCAATAAAAATGATTGAGTTATATGCTTTTTGCATGATGTTGGCAGAGACGTTTGATTTTTCAAATTTTACCAACACGTTGAAGCATAAAATTGTATTCATAATAGCGCAAGTAAACAAGTAATAACATTACAATTTAATCTTTTTTATGTCGTTCAAACAAATTTATTTTGAATATTCGATAACGATAACTCGTCAGCAGGCAATTGTCCGCGCAGGTCTGGGTTAGTTATTTAATCCGCTTCGATGTGACCACAACGCAATGCATTTGATACGTGTTTAACTTCTGCTTTGATAATAAAAAAAATTATAATAAATATTTTAAGCAATGAAGTCTGTGATTTGAAATTTTAAAACAAGAAGCAGTTCAAAAAGTTGCGCCTTTTTACACGCGTTTTTACGGCAATCCTTCTACCTAAAACGGTGTAACCAGATTTGCAATTTTGAAAGTGGTATATACCAAGTTAACCGGCTGTTCGCTTGCGGTCACTCTGTTTTGAGTTTAACAAAATAAATAATATTTTGAATAGAAAAATGGTTATTTTTAACAGAAGCGCAGCAATTGGACAAATTCTGCGACGCTGTCATCGTGCAGGTATTGAGTATAGTACAATTAATAATAAAATTATTGTTGTCAACGTCTTTATACGTGAATTAAGCCAAGCAAAACCCGCTGTCGTAGCGTTATGACATTCAAACTCTCCTTTAGTTGCAGCAAAGAATAACAATAATAAATTGACGTGCTTCCATGGACGATGGCCGGCTGCTGAGCAGCGGGATTTCGAGCAGCACATGCGCATTATACCAGATTTTATTAGCGAAGCTGAAGAGCAGCAGCTTCATGCGGAAGTGGAGCCCTACATGAGCCGATTGCGCTACGAGTTCGACCATTGGGATGATGTGAGTATAGCCATTGTATAGTTAATACACTTTAAGCGGCACTAACTTCTACAATTTCTGCCAGGCAATTCATGGATTTAGGGAAACGGAACGCAAGAAGTGGTATCCTAGCAATCGAGAAGTCCTGGAACGCGTTCGTCAGGCGGCATTTGAGGGCGCCATTATGTCCTATGTGCACGTTCTAGATCTGGCTGCTGACGGCGTTATTAAGCCCCATGTGGACAGCACTCGCGTAAGTCAAAACTCAGTAAAAAACAAATAAGTGCTAACTAAATTATGCCCTTCACAGTATTGCGGTAACACCATCTCGGGCATCAGTTTGCTCAGTGATAGCGTTATGCGCCTGGTGCGAACAAGTGCCGAAAAGTATCAGCAGAGCAACTCTGGAGATGGTCCCTCGAAGGACACCAGTGACAATACAACCGATGACGCGTATCGCCATCAACCGGAGGCAAAGCTTGAAGACAATTTCTATGCGGACATCCTTTTGCCTCGCCGCTCCCTTTACGTAATGAGCCACTCGGCACGCTACAATTTCACACATGAAATCCTGGCCAAGGAGCAGTCACAGTTCTTGGGCAATCCCATCAATAAGACCCGTCGCATATCCATCATTTGCCGCAATGATCCTTAATGCTGACTGAGCGAACCTTTTAATTTATATTGTTGATCATTTGTTTTCAAGTTGTTAAAACAATTAATGTTGATTATAAAACTGTGATGTCCTTTACAATATATGCTGATATTTTGCCAAAAATAGTTATCATCTCAGCAGTAGCATTAGGAATTTCAATTCCCATGAATCCTTTGTGTGATTCGATTGAAAAGGCTGTGGGAACACACATTTGAACCGCTGTCAACGAGCATATTTTCCCTCCTAAAATGTTTTATTTGCCGGAGGCGTATTTTTTACGCCCTCAACGCTCAAGTGTTTACACAAAAGATTCTCGAGAACCTGTCCAAATCCCTTCGTCAATATTTCTGAGGGCACCGCTGTTGGCGCTTTACACATTTGCCGATAACAAAGCATGACGATTTGCAAATGATGCCATTAATTTTGTGGCAAACACAACAGCGACATACAAGAGAGATGCGCCTACTTATGACCATTGTTTATGATGTATGATGAATGAAAGGCAGCCGAGTACTAAGCAAGACTAAGCGCCTAACATTTTTCATCCCCAAACTCTCTCTTAACGCACATCCAAAAGCAAAAGCTCTCTCGCTCTCCGGCTCTCTTGCGCTGTTAAGCTTTAAAATGAAATCCACATTACTGTTAATCCCTCTTACTTATAATCAGGCATCAATACGACAACAGATTAACTGTAAATTAAAGTGAATAATGCTAAATCAAGGAAGAAAGAGAAAGAGTCGATGTTGAGCATTAATGTAAGGATTTAGCAGACCTTTGTGTAATCCCTTCAAGTGCTTATTAAAGACCAATTTCGAAACACTTAGTTGCGATTAGGTAAATAATTGCTTAGATCAAGAATGTTAATCTGATTATAGAAAGCAGAGTCAAGTTTCTTTGTTAGTTGAGAGCCGGAGCCCAAACGTTTGAAGAGCTCAAATCATTTTAAATGAAAGCAGAAATGAAGAAAACACCTGAGCACCTGAGCTGCCCGAGCCTGGCTGCAGGTGAGTCAATAAAAAGGCCATCAACATTTAGTGCTTCTCGAAAATCAGCTCAACAACAATGCGAAATGGCAAAGTGGCCAACCTCTGTAGCCCCCCTCTCTCCATCCAGGGAGCAATATAGGAAAACATTGAGAGAAAACCCAAACGGCAGCTGAAACTTTGTACAAATTATCAACAGTTAAACAGTTTGCAACTGGGACGACATTTTCGAGTGGCAACCCTTAAAAAGGGACAAAATGCCGCTGAAAGAACTTTTATTTGAGGCTCCTTTATTTCGGCTATTTGGCCGTTATTATTATTATTTGCATGGAAAACCGCAGTCTCATTCAAAGCGTCCATCCACTCATAACAATTTCATCCTTTCAAAAAGTCTCCAAGTTGCACATTTCAATTCTAAACTTTTTTCCGCTCCTCCTTCTCTCTGTCTAGCCTTTTGACTTTTCTGCATTTGGGTCTTAACTTTGATTTACTGACATTTTGGAGTAAGGAAGTCAACGGGAAAAAATAAAAATGGAAAAATTGTGCAAATGTTCACTTATTATTGCTGCCTTACACATATTTTATTATAACCGGTGCATTGCAGGTGGAAAAACGAAAAAGTAATATTAAGTATACGTCGGGAGGACTAGATGAAGGACACTACAAAAGCTTGAATTACAAACAGATTTACGTTAGTTTATTATTTAATGGGATAATCTTAATTTTTAATTTCATTAAGCTCTTACTTTTAATTTCATGAAACTCTTACTTTTAATTCCATTAAATTCCCATTCCGGATTTCCACATATCTTATGTTAAAGGTCATACATCGTAATTAAATGAAACCACACAAGAATTCGCTTTGAATCTTCGCAAAACGAGAGGTGAAAGCCAGAGCATTAAGAAGTGCCTTGGGGCAAGTGGCGGTTGCATAGAATCATAGAAGGAATTGCGCTTCTGACGCAACTTTGTCGACGATGTTAAAAGGACACATTTTTGTCGCGTTTTCAAGTGGCTCCTCCACTAAATACTTTTTTTTAAGTGCCAGAGCAACTGGAGGGCAGCTAAGCGCATTTTCTGCAATGCCTCAGTTCCATCGCTTCTCTCATCCGAGCTCTCAACTCGGAAGAAATCCAATTAAATTGCATACTTCGTGCTTTATTTTTTTAGTGAATTTCGTCGAGTTGCAGTCTTTACACCCTTTCGATGTATGAGTGGACACAAATTTTTTTGGACTCGGAAACAGTTAACTAACCAAAATACCATAAATTATACTACCATTTATGCTAATATATACAGCACTAGCAATAATCATTCTTAATCTCAAGATAAGCTCGCAGTGTTTATGTTGATGAAGAGGCTCATAAAATGAGTAATTCTGTTCACGATGCCATAAACCAAGTATAAATATAGTTGGTCATTATCGAATCAATTAAGTAATTGCTATCTGACTTAGGTTTCTCAATCGATCTGTGAATACATATGTATATATTTTTAAAGCAGGGTATCTCACTACCAAAGTCATCTGCATATTTATTTGTTCGAGCTCCCTCCCTTCTTGAAATTCATTGCTCTGAGTTGGCAAAAGAGCAACTGGGCACATAAAGCTCACTTTGTACAAGGGTCGGACCCCACTAAGCGTTTTATTTTTTGTAAACAATGGGCTGCAATTGTAATTTTCTCAAAATTGAATTTATTCATTAAGATTGTGTTATAATTAAATTTGACCGACACACTTTAAAGATTTATTTATTTTGCTTAAATTTGTATTCTAAGCAAAAGTACATTGTCGGCCAGAGGGAATCTTCACCCGTCGATTTGTCCACTTTTTCCACTTACCCGGTTTAATTGAGCATAAATTTTTAATGCTTTTTGCCTGAATTGTTGCGACAGCTTCTGGATTGGGGGAGAAAGTGAAACACCATTGCGAATGATTTAATAGACTTTTAAGTCAACTCCCTTGAGAGCAGGACATTAAGCGTAAAAGCTTTTCTCCTCTCATGTCCTGCCAAGGACATAATATTTTAAATGCCAGTCACCTGGCGAAACTTCTGTTAATTAATCATCGTAGTTAACTTAGAAATTGGAAACTCCGTGAACGACTTTTAAGTGATTTCTAAGGTATTATTAAATTTATTTATGTTTCTCGATTTCAGTTCAATAACAAGATCACGAATGTTGTAGCTGTTTGTTACAACACGGCCCCCAATCGAATGCCAATTTGAGTACAAATTTAAAGTGTCTCTCGTGAATAAAAAAAAACACTTAAGCAGAGTCTAAATTCCGTTCAATAAACAAATTAATCTTTCAAGAATGAAAGTGTATATAGTTCGGTGCTTATCGCTCTTTGGTAACTTGGTACGAATTCATAAAATATAGTAAAGGGTAATGCCATTTGGCAAGTAATCAATTAAAATCCATTTAAGTGAAACCCAATAAGGCATCGATTACAAATAGTATAACTTTGAATTTTCAAGTGCTTCTGCCATGCGAGATATCAATAATTGCAATTGCCACTTGAGATTACGCTTATTATTATTATTATGAGCGCCATACACAAATACGACCCACATGAAGAACCCCAAAGACCCCTACCCGGAAAAGAACTTTCATTAGGCCAATCCATAAAATTGTTACTTTTATAAAGGTTATAAAAATGTAAAATCCTCACGAAATTTAAACGATTTCCAAACACAATACATTATATATTGAATTTTTACTTTAAAAGTGGGTTAACTTTTATGTAGTTGCTTTTAATTTATAGGTTATGAATTTTAAGAAATCTTTTATATTTATTTCATTTATCATTTACATTTTATTCTTTAGATAGGTTGTAAGCGGGCGTTTTAGCCCATACAAAAGTATTTCTTTAATAACTTACACAATTTTTATCTGATCGCAACCAAATTTTCTAATTTATTTGATTTTATTTAATTTGCGGGGGTTGAAGTAGGCGTGGAATAAATTTGAAACAAACTTGATCTGCGTGCAAACATAACAAATGCTATGGAAAAAAAATTATAGCTATATCTCTTATAGTCTCTGAGATCTAGGTGTTCATACGGACAGACGGACAGACAGACAGACAGACATGGCTAGATCGTTTTGGCTGTTGACGCTGATCAAAAATATATACTTTATAGGGTCGGAGATGCCTCCTTCTACCTGTTACATACATACCCTGCCGGCCCAAAGTTATAATACCCTTCTACCCTAAGGGTAGCGGGTATAAAAATTACAAACAAAAAAATTTAAAAAATGTAACAAAATAAAACAAGCCAGTTTTTAGTTCTCAAGAATTAAAAGTTAATGTTCACGCTACTTGAATTAGTTGATCCGTGCTTCATTTTCTTTACTAATAATATACTATACTAATACTATACTATACTAATACTATACTATACTAATACTATACTATAATATACTATACTACACTACGTGAAACGTTTTAATAGACATAGTTAACTAGATTGCTAAATATGATAATTTTCTGATTGAATTTTTACTTTAACGTTAATTAATTTTCCATTTTTAATAGCAATAATTAATATTTAGTTATTAATATCTATAATTGCATACCATTTACCTTAAACAGATTGTAAGTATAATATAGTATTTATACTATACCATACTTTAATATATAAACCGAATGTATAATAAGTAAATTCTTACAGATATTTGTTAAATACTTATTTCATAAAAATTAAAGAAAAATATTATAAAAGACAAATATATGTATGATGCATTCAGAAATACTAAGAAATTAAACTAGATTAACAGAAATCATTACCTCTGATTTATTATTCAAGATTTATTATTCAGACTCAATTCGTTCTGATTTTTACATGCTAAACATTCGTTCAAACTTGAAACGTTTTTTAATTACAATTTAATTCAGATAATATACCAACCATCCACTTTAAATCAATTTCTTCCGTGACAAACATTTTTATTTCTTCGAAATTGTCTGATAATTTTGTGCGAAAGGATATTTAGTCATCGACTTATCTCAATAGAATATTACTTTTTAGTTTTTTTAAACTATAGAATTTACTTCTAACTATCAATGGCCAAATCTACGCATAGTCTCAGAGAAAACCCCTCAGCTTACCCCACACTGAACTAAAAGTTGAGCATAGAATTGTATTCAAGCTACGAGTAGTTAAACCCTACTGTCGAGCGCTTATCAACAACTTAAAGAGCTCAATAGTAATATACTTTATATGCACTCAGAAGTACATGGATACAACGCTCTTGAGTGCTACATACTATATACTATATACGATATGTAAGCATGAGTGTGTGCCTCTAATCCGGGCGCGTTTCAACGTTATCGGTAGAAGGGGCTCATCGTGGGGTCTAATCGTTGGGGTCGCTCGCAAATAGCGACTATAAAAGCAGTTTCCCATTGCCTTAGTTTCCAGTTGTCACTCAGAGTCGTTCAGTGGAGCTGAGTGAATTATTAAGTAGTAGATTGAGAACAATGCAGTTCCATTGGGGAATAGTTCCTTTGCTGGCTGTGCTCTTGCTGGCCAGTCAAGCGGAAGCCATGTGTGGCTATGAGGTAAATACTACAGAGAATCGAAATTTAATTAGTATTCATATTCATATTCCATTCACTCCCGCCTTTCAGTCATGTCCGGCCACCAAGGCGAACATGATCAATGTGCATTTGGTGCCACATTCCCATGACGATGTCGGCTGGCTTAAGACCGTGGATCAGTATTATTATGGCGCCCGCAACAACATTCAGCACGCTGGTGTTCAGTACATTTTGGATTCTGTCATTGCGGAGCTGTTGAAGGATTCGAGCCGTCGCTTTATCCAGGTGGAAACCTCATTCTTCTTCAAGTGGTATCAGGAGCAAACCGAGCAAGTGCAGCGTCTGGTCAAGAAGCTGGTCAATGAAGGTCGTCTGGAGTTCACTGGCGGCGCCTGGAGCATGAACGATGAAGCTGCTGTACATTACCAGAGCGTCATCGATCAGTTCTCGCTGGGTTTGAAGTAAGTCAAAGAAAACAAAGTGACATTTAATGAACATTGCTAATTGCGTGCTTCCTTGCAGAGTGCTTAACGACACCTTTGGCGCCTGTGCTCGTCCCCAAATTGGCTGGCAAATCGATCCTTTTGGTCACTCTCGTGAGATGGCTTCGATCTTCGCTCAGATGGGCTTCAATGCCGAATTCTTCGCACGCATGGATCACAGGGAGAAAAGCAAACGTCTTGAAGATACGGCTATCGAAATGATCTGGCAATCGAGTGCAGCTCTCAAGGATTCCGACATCTTTACCGGTCTGCTCTACCGTCACTACTCTGCTCCACCCGGCTTCTGCTTTGATATTCTGTGCAGTGATGAGCCCATCATCGATAGCAAGAGCTACGACAACAATGTCAAGTCCCGTGTGGATGACTTCATCAACTATGTGAAGACCATGTCGAACTCCTTCAGGGCCACCCACATCATGGTGCCCATGGGTGACGATTTCCAGTACGAAGATGCCGAAATCAACTACAAGAACATGGACAAGCTGATCAAGTAAGTACGGGTATGAAAATGGGTGAATGTAAGGAAATTTAGCTGGCAGATACAATGAACTCTGTCAATCCGTCTTTCTGTCTGTCCGTCTATATGAACCTAATATTCGCAGTGAATCTTAAAGCTGGAGACACCAAATTTGGTGCCCACACAAGCACTTTAGTAGTTGATTTCGAACAACAAAGATTTCTAACATATTTGGAAAGATACGCAATAGAACCCAAAGTAATCATTTAAAACAGTTTTAAAGATTTTCAATACAAAGTTATTCAAAAAACCATTTGATAAATCGAAACTCAATACTAATCCCTTGCTAATCATTTTCCAGATACGTCAACGAGCGTCAAGTCTCCGGCTCCAAAGTGAATGTGTTCTACTCGACACCCTCTTGCTATGTCTATGAGCTGCATCAGATGATGCTCACCTGGCCCAACAAGACACAGGACTTCTTCCCCTATGCCAGTGACTCGCACTCCTATTGGACCGGTTACTTCACCTCGCGTCCCACCCAGAAACGCTTTGAACGCGACGGCAATCATCTGCTGCAAACTGTCAAGCAACTGAGCGCATTCGCCAAATTGACCAACGAGAAGCAAACTGAGGATTTGGATGAACTGCGTCAAGTGATGGGCATCATGCAGCATCACGATGCCATCACAGGCACAGAGAAACAAGCTGTGGCCAGGGATTACGATCGTCTGCTCACCGATGCCGTGGTTCATGCCCAGGACAATGCTCGCGATGCTCTGCGTATGCTGACCAATCTGACCGCTGGAGAATTCGACAGCTGTCTGGAGGCGAACATCAGTGTGTGCGCCTTCACCAAGGATAGTGCCAACAATGTGGTGGTCACACTCTTCAATCCATTGGCTCATTCCTCCTCGCAGTATGTGCGCATACCCGTTAAGGAGGAGAACTATCTGGTCACTGATGAGAAGGGTCGCGAAGTCGCATCGGAGCTGGTGCCTGTGCCATGGCAAGTGCTTTCGATTCAACACCGTTCGAACAACACTCAGCATGAGTTGGTCTTCAAGGCCACCGTGGACAAGATTGCCAACTTCTACATTCGTGTGCTGCCTGGTGGAAAATCGGTATCGGAGAACCAAGTAACCCTCCGTCGCTTCGAGAAACTGCATGCCATCAAGGAGCGTCTGTCCAAGGCGGTGCAAGCTGATGAGAATGACGATGATGAATTCACTGTGCAGAACTCGGTAAGTTGTCTCACATTAACTGCATTCCATTCGTGCTTTAATCCTCAATTCAACATCCTTAAAGTCAAAACTAAAAAAAACCTTAACTCATTTCTAAAAGATTGCTGTGTTAAAGTTCCACTCTCCTATCTCTAGGCACTTTAGAGTTCCGGTAGCTATTTAGACAGTTACTCACTTTCCCTCTTTTCTCTTTTACAGCTCGTCAAGTTGACCTTTGACAGCGACTCTGGCCGCCTTAAGAACGTCGAGATGAACGGCGTCTCGCAGAACATTGAGCAGACTTTCGCCATCTACAAGGGCGCCCGTGGTGACAATGGCGCCTCCGAGAGACGTTCCTCTGGTGCCTACATCTTCCGTCCCGATGGTGACATCAATATCCTGTCCGACAGCGTTGACTACACCGTTTACGATGGCGAACGCGTCAAGGAAGTGCATCAGCACTTTAACGAATGGATTTCCCAAGTTGTCCGCATCTACGAGGGTGTCAATCGTGTTGAGTTCGAGTGGCTGGTTGGTCCCATTCCCATTGATGATGACACTGGTCGTGAGATTGTCACCCGCTTCAAGAGCGATCTGGCCTCGAATGGCGTCTTCTACACCGATTCCAATGGTCGCGAGTTGATCAAGCGTGAGCGCAACCTTCGTGAATACTTCGAACCCGACATGAGCGAGTCGGTGAGTGGCAACTATTACCCTGTGACTGCTCGCATTGCTCTCGAGGATCAGCAGAAACGCATTGCCCTGTTGAACGATCGTGCTCAAGGTGGTTCCAGTCTGGATGATGGTCAGCTCGAGTTGATGTTGCATCGTCGTCTGCTCAACGATGATGCCTTCGGTGTAGGCGAAGCCCTGAACGAGGAACAATTTGGCACTGGACTGATTGCTCGCGGCAAAGTCTATCTGATCCTCAATTCTGTTGATGCTAAGGCCTCGACTGAAGAACGCCTGGCTCAACATGAGATTCATTTGCCCTTCTGGAAATTCTTCAGTAACTCAAACACTGCCAGCTCGGTGAAGCCCCAATCGCTTCCCGACTTCAGCGACTTCCCGCAGTCGGTCAATCTGCTCACCCTGGAGCCATACTCCAGCGATGAGATCCTTTTCCGTGTGGAGAACTTCTTGGATGAGACTGAGGGTCACATTGTCAGCTTTAACATTCGCCACATCTTCGATTCGTTGGGCGGCAAGGAGATTCGTGAAACCACTCTGGATGGCAACTTGCCCCTGGATGAGGTGAAACGTTTTAAGTTCCATCACGACGGTTCTCTGCCCAAGACTCTTGAATACTTCACTACTCCATTCGAGCCATTAGCTGTCAATGCCGATGATGACTCATCTAAATTCAGTGTCACACTGAACCCCATGCAAATTCGCACCTTTATCATTAAATGGTAATAATATTTAATTATATCATCAATAAACTACGATAAAAAAAAAAACATACAAAAAAAAACAAGTGACTTTTATACTCCTTAGATCTAAAAAATGGTTAGGATCGACAATAGCACATAAAGTAGTATTATCTGAAAATTTTGTTGCCTTAGCTCAGCATGAATTATCAAAGTTACGAAAGATGTCTGCTTTTCACCTATATTTCTAATAGCCAGAACATCTGTATACCTTTCTCTCATTTGTGTACCGGGTATCTAATCTCTTATTAGCATTAGGGTATAAGCCCAGCTAATGCTTTGAAGTTTCTGTGGTTTCTCAGCAACAGGCGCCAACGAAGCCGCAAGAAAACTCTTACTGGTCAATTGATGGAACTCTTTACCACATTGCTTTAACTGGGTCAAGCTGACACGGGTGTCGCTTTAAGCCACAGTCACATTAGGATTTTCATAGACTCCGAGTATTTCTCGGCTAATTTGCTAAGCCATATAGGTAAGTCTGTATTTTGCGGAGATTTGCCGCGCTGCAGATGTTTATCATTGGGCAACGGGAGTCAAAGACAAGCAACTGTGTGGCAGCTGTGTGACCAGAAGTTTCCCCTGTCTTCGCCTCTCTGAGGTCGTCTCTACCTGAGGTTCGGTCAGGTCGTTTGCTGCGATTTGCAACAGAGAATTGTTGCGCAAAATGCACAAAAGAAAAGTGCAGATCCCTTTTGCTATTCTTATCACATTCTCAGCAAATATGGACTATGTACTTTCATTATATACAATAACTGGATCAAGGTGGTTCTCAAGATCTTACAACGTGACCTATCTCCTTAAATTGCCTTCAAATAAGATCTTCGATTAAACATAATATTTAAACTATTTCGAATTGTTTGCTTTATATTCATTTAAAATAAATTATTTATTAAAGTAAAATAAGCTCAATATAATATAAGATGATTTTAAGAAAATGCAAAGTGCTAAAATAAATCGAAAGATAAAAAATTAAAAATGCTCAATAATATTATTTTTTTTAGCTAATTTTACTTAAAATGAAATGTGAAAATATTTACAACTTTACATTATGCATCAAATTTGATTATTTTATAATTGAAAACAATTTCAAAAATAACAATAATGATAGTTTATAAAACTATTTCGATAACCGATAATTATTGAAGTTCGAAAAAACGCAAGTGTAACCAAATATGCATTTGGTATATTTGGTACTTTTTCGAAGTAAAGTAGTAAATTTTAAATTCAACTTGTGGTCACACTGAAATGATCGAACAAATGCGAGTTGGCTTTGTAGTTGACCGGGAAAAAATCAAAAACTCATAGCTATCCGTGCGAACGACAAGCATTAATTCGGGACTCGCACACGGTGACGGAATATAAAAGAAAGCAATGTTAATGTTAATTTAAACGTGTTTGTCATATTTTGTGAATTCGGAAATTTAATGGAATTGCCTTGAAAACGTTAAGGCGTTAGTGAAAGTTAAATTAATTACAAAAAAATATATATTGTACGCGTCTTTAGTGTCGAATGCCACAATTTGTGCTTGATAAATCTTTATTGTGTGTGCATGTGTGCGAAGTTGAGCATATACACGCACATATAGCAGCATAAATGTTAGTGTGAGTGTAAGCCGAAGCGACTCAACAACCGACGACATTTCGAAGTGGACGACGCCGTCGCAGCAGCAGCAGCTGAGCTAAAGAAACAAATTTTTATACACACACACATACTCACGCACAAAATAAAGAGAAGCGTAGATAAAGCCACCATCTTACAGTATCGAAAAAAAAGAGCAAGGCGCAAGTTGAAAGTTGAAAGTTGAAAGTCAAAGCGCCTTTGGATACAATAAAAAATTTTGCAGCAACACTTTTGAAATTTTTTGCCGTGTGAAGTTACTAACAGCTATCAATAATAATGGCAAACTTTCAAATACATCGTGACATTAACGATAAGGAGAATCCGAACATTATGAATATCAAGGAGAAGACAGTTTTGGGAGCTGGTGGCAAGCAGCAAATTAAGGCAAATGTGTTTGCACCGCGCGCCAATTCGGGCGTGCTGGTTGCGAACAACACCAACGTGCCGCGCGGCATTCCCGCACCCTCCGGCAAGGCGGTAAGGTTCCATCACAATTCCATCCCAAAACTTTGTTGTTGTTGTTGCTGTTGTGTTTGTTAAAATGCAGCTGCCCCTCCTGCTCTCTCTCGTTCAAACTCAGGTTTAGTGGTGGCAACGATCGTTGTTCCTGCGAACATTGATGGTGGTGGGTTTTATGTTGTGTCTGTCTGTCTGTGTTCCAATAAATTTGTTTGTTAAATAATTATTTTTGTAGATAAGCTTTTGTAGCTATGTTGTTTTTATACCCAAACTCATTGACATGCATTCGCACTTTTTGCGCGCATTCTGCGCCTAATCTGCAAAACTAACCTAGAAATGCACACTTCAATACTTTACTCTGGCGCGCATTTTTCTTCCAACAACAACAAAGTGAGCACAGGGGCTTGCAGAGAGAGTAATAATAGCAAACAGGCAAACGAGCTCTTGTGCAATGCAATTGCTATGCTCACCTCGCACATACACATACACATGCTCAGACAGTGAGTGGCGAGTGTGTGTGTGCATGCCTGTGTAATAGAGAGATGGAGAGAGAGATAAAGAAGCCCCAGGGAAGCCTGCAAAGGGCGCGCACAGTGAAAGAGTAACAACAGCAACAACAACGAAATGCGACTGCGCAACTCCCGTAACAGGATTTTTCCAAGAGTGGAAAACACGAATAGACAGACGCAAGGCGAGACAGCAACTGGCGTTCGCTCGTTGTTGTCAGACTGTTCGCTGCACAAAACGCCGCACACACATACATACATTTCGAGCGAGTGCGCTTTACTAATTTATGCATTTGTGTGCGTATGTGTTTGCTTTTTATTTTGTTCTGTGTAGCCTCTTCGTGATCTTGGGGTGGAAAACGTTGGCTATGGCGTCGGTGGCGTCGGCCCTAAAAAATCAAATGCTGTGCCCGTGGAGCAATTCAAGACATTCTCGGTATACGAGGACAATATCGATACACAGGTGCAGTTGCAGTCCCAACTCAATGCCAATGCTGCCGATAAGGAGAATATTCAAAAAGACATCGGCAAATTGTAAGTGCTACCCAACAAAATTGATATACAAAATTCTCCAGTTCTCCATTTTACGCCGTGGTTGTGCATGCTTCTTGTAGTGAATCGATGCCAAAGCAACATGGCTTTCAACTGGATAACACGCCCATGTCCGTCACCGATGTGCTGTCTCCAATGTCCGTTGACCGTTCCATCGCCGAGGCCAACACTAGCCTCACTGAGGACATGCTGAACCCCAGCGATGCTTCTGTGGTCGCAAAAGCTGAGCTGATGCCACGCAATGATCGGCAACGATTCTTGGAGGTGGTTCAGTATCAACAAGACATCTTGGAGAATTTCCGAGAGAGCGAGGTGAGTAATTAAACTTATATATATCGTTTGTTTTCTCCAATATAGCAATTATATATCTTTCTCCTTTTTTTTTTAATATAAATATAAAAAAAGTGGGTAGTAGTAGTTGGTAATTACCTTAAACAAAAAAGGGTCAACGATAAAAATAATTCATTAGCTCAGTTCAATTTATACCATTCTTCATTAACTTATTTATTTAATATTTTCCTCCAAGATTTCTCTCCTATTTGTATCTAGAATTTCATCACAACTTCAGCTGTGTCCTCCATCTGGTGCGTGTCTTGTCACGCACTTAACCAAAACCATTTTCCATTTCCGTCAACTAATAGTGTGTATACATTGCACACACACATACTTTTACTGCATATTTGTTTGTATGTGTGTGTGTGTGAGAGAGAACCCTGTCCGCACCCTAATGGTGACGATGTCTTCGCGCGTCGTTGCCTTTTTTGTTTTCTTTGCCTCTTTCTTCCTTTTTGTGTTGCCTGCATCGCTGGCTCTGTTTATCGTTTACCATTTCGAAATAACCCGGCGCCGTCTTCATTTCTCTATCGCTGTCCCACTCTGTCTGGAAGGCTGCGTTCCAGTCTTGGCATGATTGCGCAACTGGAACGAGCGCAGCTGGCCGTCCACCCAGAGAGATTCCCTAGTTAAAACTACAACTACAAAAAACGTCAACATTTAATTTAAGCTTTATTTAACTTGTTTTTGCCCTGTTCTCTTGCACGTGTGTGGAACTGCATTCGCAGTTGACCCTAAAATAATGTAGAGTTCAAGTACAGTGCTGCCAAAGCAATTCCACACACGATCACAATAAAAGTGTAATCAATTTAACGCGATGTCTTGTTGAATTGATCGTAAAAGTCGTCGTAGACAGCATTGCTGAGTTGCTTGAGCGAATCCTTACGCTGCTTCTCCTGCTCAATGGCCAGCTTTGCATTATCGCGCACTAGATCATCGAGCTGCTGCTTGTACTTGCGATCCATGTCGATCTGCTTGTGCATCAGCGAGCGATCCATATTTATGGCATACTGCTCCCATTGCTTGTCCATCAGCTGTGCCTCCGTCTTGCGCTGCATCGTGTCCGTCAATTGTTGCATCTGCCCCTTGCGGAAGTCGCGCAATTCATCGGGAGTCATGCCACGATACATGAAGGCGATCTTCTTGTTGGGATTGGTGCGCGACTGAGCGACATCGGGATTCTCGGTGAGCATGTCACTGGACAGCATATTGTAGATCTCGGCCATGTCATCCTCGTAGGTCTCCTGCTTTTCACGTTGTCGATTCTCCTGCTTCTGCTTAGCCAAATTAATGTTAAACTGCCGAATCTTGTGTATTATCTGATGGCGCATTCGATGATCCGACTTGGCCATCTCCTCCAGATGCTTGTCGCGACACGAAACGCTCTCCATGTACACATTGTCGGCCTGGCGACGCGCTTCCTCCGCCTGCTTGCGCTCCATCACCTGCTGATCGAGCCAGGCGCGTTGCTGCTCCCGCTGACGCACCTGTCGATCACTCTTGTTGAGATCCTCACCGTAGAAGATCTGCGCACTGGAGATGCCCAGAGTGATGTCTGCATCCGCAATGCGGACTGGCGTTGATTTCTTCAAGTAGTTGGGATCATTGAGATCGAATTCACGTCGCTGATCCTTGCGTTGATAGCGACAACGATAGAAATTCAAATCCGAGTCCATGATGCGTTTCTCCTTCTCCAGTTCCTTCTCCTTGGCGGTAATCAGACGCTTTTGCAGCTGCTCCTGTTCCTCGTAGCGTTTATCGCACTCCAGCTGCTCACTTGCTTGTTTCTTCTTTTCCCTGATCTGTCGCTCCAGCGTATCCAAGTCGAGCTGCACAAAAGAATGCATTAGTGGGAAAGACGTTTAGTTTACCCCGGACTTACTCCATAGAGCCGCTGCTTGGCATTGAAGATGCGTTTCTTGCGCTCCTCTTCGTACTGCTCCCGTTTTTGCAGCTTGATCGCTTCGCTGAGATCATCCTTGGTACACAATGCCATTTTGAGTGTCATCTTGTCGCCTTAATCTACGATTTGTTCGTTTCTTAATATAGTCTATTCCGTGTGAAATTTGTTTGCTTTCTGAAACTGAAATTCAAAGGGAACTTTTGAGTATATATCCAGTGTGTTTTTTTTTTTGTTGCTTGGTTGCCGGGTCGGGTCGATTGTTGATAGGTAACTTTTGTTTATAGTCTGACAACTCCATTAAATTGGATATTAACTATGAACTATTTACTTTCATTTATTTGCTTTATTTTCTTTACTGAAAAGTTAGCTTAAAATATACCATATCGAAAGAAAGAAATGCATATTAATAATAATTGTTCTCTTTAACCTCTGGAACCCTAAGCTATCATTCATTCATTATCAGCTTACTAAACTGTAAAGTAATGCACTTCAAAAATTCCCAAGGTCTTCCCTATTCTATTATACTTCACATTGAAAGCAATATATTTCTAATGACTTCATAAGAATGTAACCTAAACCAATTCGTAGAACTCGCAAAAATTTAGGTAAAAATCACAATTTCATACAGTTTATTGGAATGGTCTCTTTAGTGGCTTTTCCGGTGGCGTTTGACGTGTCCAATAATCGTTAAGCTGGCTATTAAATAAACACCTAATGTACATATCGGACTCGTATTGCCGTTTCGCCCAAGATTTGTGCTCGGAGAGCGTCGTTTGAATTTGGATGCGGCTCACGTACAACGAAATAACCAATAAACAAATAAAAATTGGTAAATTCGATTTCAGGCAAGAGAGAGAGAGGATGAAACGAACGAGTTTAGTTCCCAAGCGTAGTTTTGTTTTTGGCAAGTTTTGGTTACTTTTTTGGTTTTTTTGTTTTGCTTGCAAAGAACCAACTACGAATATTAACGAGTGTGAAATCTACAAATAAATAAGTAAACGTAAAGTCTTTAGTTTTACCAGCCTATAATTGTATGTGTAAACAAACCGAGTTTGATTGGCGCTGTTTTTTTTTTGTATTGTTTACCACTTCACACTTGCTTAGATACTTGACTTGTTAACTCACACATCTCTGCATCGCTTTCTCGTCGTACTATTTGCAGAAGAAGCATCGCCCCAAGCCGCAATACATGCGACGCCAGACTGACATCAATCACTCGATGCGCGCCATTCTGGTTGATTGGCTTGTTGAGGTCGCCGAGGAATACAAACTGGACACGGAAACTCTCTATCTGACAGTGTCCTATCTGGACCGCTTCCTCAGTCACATGTCAGTGAAACGCGCCAAGCTTCAACTAGTTGGCACTGCGGCCATGTATGTCGCTGCGTAAGTAATCCAATCGAGTCCTCCTCTCCTAGTCCTAAACTACTCTCTTAGGGACACAACATGTCAACATTTAACGCCGCTTTGTGATGATTGATTCGTTCATAGCTTATGCGAGCACACTTAGCTAATCAAATTGCTGTGGCAGGAAGTGTGGTCATCATTTACACACACACACACATCCTTGGGGGCAATTGAAATTGTAACCGTATGTTTATTCTCTGCTTGCAGTAAATATGAGGAGGTCTACCCACCGAATGCCAGTGAGTTTGTCTTCCTCACCGACGACAGCTACACACAGACCCAAGTGCTGCGCATGGAGCAAGTGTTCCTCAAGATTCTCACCTTCAATTTGTGCGCACCAACTCCCTATGCGTTCATCAACACCTACGGCGTGATGAGCGACATGCCCGAGAAGCTCAAGAGTTTGACTTTGGTAAGGCGATGTCAATAATTCCTCTTTAACATTAAATAATTCAAATTACTTTCAGTTCATTTGCGAGTTGTCACTGCTGGAGGGAGAGACTTATATGCAATATTTGCCATCACTGATGTCGTCAGCTGCGCTCGCCTTGGCGCGTCACATTTTGGGTATGCAGATGTGGACGCCAGAACTCGAAAAGATTACCACATACTCGTTGGAGCAATTGATGGACGTTGTGATGCTGCTCTGTAAAACGCACAAGGCAGCCAAGGACCTCAGCACTCAGGCTATACGGGAGAAATACAAGCGCGACAAGTAAGTTTATAACTTCCCATCAACTGTTTCATTTCACTAATTATACGCTTTACTTTCTTGCAGATACAAGAAGGTGGCAAACATCGAGAGCATAGAACTTAGCAAGGAGAACATGGAGTATCTATTAAAGGCGTACAAGGCAGCCTGCTCAACGGAATTACTGAATGGCCTGAATGTGGATTCGAAAGTCGATTTGTTTTATAAGTTTTAAGTGTTTTTCTACGAAACAAACATCAGCCATGATCATACTGTATTGTAATAATGTAGGTTAGCGTTTTGCATTGTAAAACCCTTTTGCTACATATATCTAGTTGTATTCGTTATAGATTAATGTTAAAAGTACGATTAAGTTGAGAACTGCTGCCGTCAGCTATCATCATCTGCCAAAGCGACGCACGCGACAAATGAAACTGTCTCACACTGCCATCTAGATACAAATTTTGATCAATTTACACATTCTGGCCTGCGTTTGGACTGGACGATTTAATATGCTGACTAAGCTAACAAGCTAACATCATCAGAGAAACACACATACACAAAGATTTTAAAGTCCTCAGCGCGAGTTTTTGTCACGCCAAGCGTGCGCAGCAGCAAATGATTTAATAGAAGATGCATATGGAAGAAAGCACCTCACAAAACATAACAAATAAGAATTTTAAGGCTATATACTAACACTAACCCTAACACACACCATTTTTTAGGCATTGAACTTTTGTCAAAATATAAAAATACTAGTTCGTACATATTACATATATACATATTTAAACTAATCACGCTTACTACACATTTAGTTCAACATTTTAATGTATTTGTATCATTATTTATTTGCCTAGTGCAGAGTAAATTGAAAATCAATTTGGCAAGCGCTGGATGATGTTTAATTCGCTTCAACAATTATTTACACTTAAATAGAATCAGTTGTACTCACATGTAATCACATTTGCGAATTTTACTAACCTTTAATAAACCCATGAAAGCCAAACTACGTTCTCTTTTTCTTGTGTGTTGAAACGACTGAATCATGTTCTATGATAGCTAAAGGAAAAAATATTATATATGCTATCAGCATACTGTAAACTATATATACTATTAGTATTCTACATATATTATTAGTATACTAGAAAGACTAGCAGTATACTAGAAAAACTAACAGTATATATACATATATCAGTATACGATATACAACAGTATATTTTATATACTAGCAGTCTACTATATATACTTGCAGAATATCATATATACTAGCAGAATACCATATATACTACCAGAATACCATATATACTACCAGAATACCATATATACTACCAGAATACCATATATACTACCAGAATACCATATATACTACCAGAATACCATATATACTAGCAGAATAATATCTTTTCTAGCAGTATAGTATATATACTAGCAGTATACTATAAATAGTATCAGTATATTATATATACAGTTCTATGATAGCTAGCAAAGTCTTTCATATAGACGATAATATCCGTGAACTATAAATAGTAGTTATATGGTGTACTGCTAGTATATACAGTATACTTTACTATACTGCCAGTTTATATGGTATACTAGCAGTTTACCATATATACAAGCATTATAATATATATACTAGCAGTCTACTGTATAGACTATCAGTATACTAAAGATACTAGCAGTATAGTATCTATACTATCTGTATACTCTATAATATCCGTTATTGTATATGCTGACCAATATAGTCTATACTATTCAATATACAATATGCTATCCAATATAATATACACTATCAGTATACTATATATACTATCTGTATTCAATATATAGTATCCGATATACTTATTATCGTATTATCCTCCATGTTCTCTGCAGTTCAGAGATGACCAAAATTAGCATTTAATTGACTCTTGATTAACGAACACAAAAAGTGCAAATTAGTCTGCAAAATTAGTTCCTATTGTAAATTACCCAAATTAGCATATTATTTACTCAGCTGAATGAAATCGAAAGTGAATGAATCAAAGCGAATTCAGATTGAACTTCGACGACTGCAAATTGAAATTGAAATAGAAAATGTATTTGTTTTTTTATAGTAACAGTTTATTTAAAAAAAAAACTAAGGAAAACAAAGTAAAATAGTTGAGAGGATGCATTTGTATCCTCAGTTGGAGCTGGACGCGTAAACACACACACACACACACACATACAGATCCACAGAAGTGGATACTCGATTTGGGGAGTATTCATTGTTAATTCGTCAGTTACAAATGCAACTCTTGAGCGTAAAAGAAATCGACAAAACAGAAATGCAAATAATTCGTCTGCAATGCATATGTGTATATTGATGCCACATGGATTCCATTCGTCTAAAGCATCCAATCTAGTAGGCAAATCGTGTGTCCGGATGATAGCCAAGCTTGTCAAGCGCTGGATTGCAGGCAAAGTTGATCATGGGCGGTGGGCCGCAAAGCAAAACGATCGTCTCATCGTTGGCCGGCAACAGATGAGCGCCAATCATTTCGTCATTGATGAAGCCCACGCTATAGTTCCAGCCTGTATGCGATTAAAGATATAAAACGATAGATTAGTGTCAAGATATTCACTATTGATATAATTTTTGGTTAGTACTAACTGCAGAGACCTGAACGCGTTCACAAATTCCCGTGAAATGAAAAGCACAAAACACGCGTGTTGCGAAATTTACATTCTAAGTAGATGGCTAGCTTGTTGGTTGATTCGAAACTTAATAGCTAAAACGTTGCTCCGACCGATGGCCCAGACGCTCCAGACCCGGTATGCATGTGTAGTTGACCATCGGCGGCGGTCCACAAAGCAGACACAGCGTCTGTGGGTCGGGCGGATGCAGATGCTCATGCATCATATCGTCATTCACATGGCCAGTGTTGTAGGACCAGGCTATAAAGCGCGCATGCGCCGTGCGCGGCATCCGTTTGAGGGCAGCATGTGGCAAGTAGGGGGGTGGGGGGCAAACACGAAATTTTCAACATAATAGATGGCTTTTTAGCAGTGCGCTACGCTTACAACGACAACTAATTGTGATTTGTGCTTGACGATGATGTGATGTATTCCGAATGTGTGATTTGCAATTCATTTCATTCATTTTGACTTGTATAAATTACTCAATCATTCAACTATAAAATACAGCTAAACATCTAAACACTGCCTATAAATAGCTGCTTGCTGCTTATAGTAAAACATGCATTAAATTTGAATTTATACACAATTCATCAGTGCTAAAATTAACTTAAGAATCGCTAACTAACTCTTCTGATATTCGATATATTAAATAAAGAATATTCTCGCTAGTCTAACTTCTCAATTATATCCCAAAAACATTGATGAATCGATGGAATGAGGTATGTACTGATGCCTGTTTGGTTAACTGCAGCTGCTGCTCACCTTCGGCTGATTTATCCACGGTGTACCACACCTTGAACTGGTCAGGATGTTTCTTTGCCAAATCATCCAGTTCTTCGCGCAACAAAATGTCCTTTTCACTCTGTAAAATATAGCGTTATTAATCATTGTTATGGTCATTAATCAGATAACTCCAACTCACCTGGTTGGCAAACAACAGCGCCAGTTGCGTCTTGTCCTTCTCGTTGCGTTTGAGCACCTCACGCACCAGTTGCAACATGGGCGTGATGCCCGTGCCACCGGCAATCATATTCACATACTTGGCCGTCACATGCTTGGGCGGATCCTTGCGCAGCTTCTTGATGGAGAACGTGCCATTGCCCAGATATTGCAATCGACCCGATGGACCGCGGAATGAGATCTTATCGCCCAGTTCCATTTGCTCCAGGTACTGCGTCATCTTGCCACCGGCTGGGAACTTGGGATGCACATCCTTAAAGTACACCTTCACCACCAGATCCACATAGCCCACATCCTCATCCGACGAGATGGGCGTATAGGGGCGAATAACGAGCTCATTGTCGATAGTCGCAATCAGATGAATGTGCTGGCCCACGGGCAGGCCAAGGATGTGCTGCTTGGAGGGCAGTCCAAAGCGGAAGCGACGCGTATCATGGCTGAGCACCTCCTTCTCGATCAGTGGCAGCTGGTACTTGTCATTGGGATCCACCAGAGTGCGCAGACGTGCGGTTCTGTTGGGTTCGCGGCGGGGTTTCGTCGACTTCTTGTTGATGAAATAGTGAACAATGAGGGCACCGGCGACCACAGCAATGACGCCCACCGCAATCGGTACAAACTGTAAACGCAAGTATAAGATATTTATTTATGAGTTACAATTTATATAATAAAATGATCTAGCGTGACATTAATAATACAGGGAACGAACACATAAGTTAATAATCTGTTAAATTTATAGATGTTTAATAAAACTATTACGTTCTTATTTCCCATTCCTATTATTTCAATATTTTTGTATCTATTACATCAACATAGTGGGTTCGTACTTATTATTTATTAACAATCTATTAAATTTATAGTTGATAAAACTATTACGTTTTTAATTCTCATTCTTATTATTTCAACATTGATGTATCTATTTCATCTTAATAATAGTAAAGGCGCTACTTATTATTTTGTATGTACATGTTATAGTAACATATAATCGCGTTATAGACCCCAATACGTTTCCTATTGCGATTGCCAGAGCAGATGCCTTTGCTGATAAGAGGTCGAATGGTGTGCTATGAAAATTTTCCTTTTGCCGATAGTAAATTACCCAAATCATACGTTGTCTACACAAAGTAAAATAGTATCTTTATCTATTAAATTCAATGTTGAAAGAATACTTTAATTTTATGCAATTTTAAAGCAAGTAGATATTTCCCAACTTAATGTGAATACATTAATGTTATGATAAACAAATGTTACTGAATATAAAATTAGAGGGAAGAACATATGAATATATATTGTATAAACACCCACAGCGTATCTATATTTAGTAGTGGTTAGTAGTGAACTTTAAACGCTGCCAACTGAAGCCCCACACGGCGATTGAAGCCAAACGTATTAATTGAGGTTATTCAAGCTGCGTGCAACTTTTAACCAACCGACTTGGCAGCGACCTTGAAGTCATAGTCCATTTTAGGAGTACGTCGTTTTTGTATTGCACGAGTCGCACTCGATGCGTTCTCTCTTCGAGTGATGCAAATGTAATTAACTATGACGTCACAACCGACTCGCAGGCAACAAGATAAACAGAGAGCGCCCAGTTGGGCTACCCGAAGAAAGAGAGAACGAGCGAAAGCTGAAAGTTTTTTGCTCTTTGACAAACAATGTAGGAAATGAACTTACATCGAAATCGGTCATTTTACGCACACACAACACAACACTTGCTACGCAATTGTTTAATACTATTATTTGAATTTCCAATTTAAATTTTCCAGCTCTTGAACTTGACCGACACTTTATTGAAAGCAGAAGCAAAACGTTTGGTGTACCGAACGCGGTCGCGCACAATTTCCAATTGAAATGAAGTCAACGCGGTGAAGTCAACACGAGGGCTTCGGGCTCGGTGCCGAGTCAGCACGCGTCGCCAAACAGTGAGTTGGCTCAGTAAGCTGATAAGTATGAATGCTTTATCAGTTAGCTAAAAAGCAACTTGATCAGTTTGTGAGTCAAATAACAATTTTGAAAAGTTTGCTTAGCATTTTATAGCGACAGAATAATTAAATAAAACACGTTTTCTATTTTTAACAACATTACAAAGTTCAAGTGACTTGTAAGGTAAATACATACTGAATTGACTGACTGTATCACAGTAAGTATTTTCTAACGATGATAAGCAAAAAAACAAACACAAAAAATTGTTTCTCTGCGAGAGCTGACAAAGCACAAAAGTCGTAAGAGAGCTAACACACAATGACAGTTGAATAAATTTATAGAGCTGATTCAGGTTCATTTTGTTAAAGAGAAAACGAGAGGCATGTGTAGCCAAAGAGTAGACTTGAGTGCCGAACAGCTGATTGGCTGTGAGTGATTAGCCGTATCGTGACGTTGCGCATACGACACAAGTACGTAAAATCCCTAATTAATATTTGCAGCCACAGCAGACAACAAGGAATCATAATAGTAACAGCAGTGCGTAACTTCTTACGCATTGATTAAGTAACTCGCCGAAAATACTTTCAGCTACCTGTTTCTTTTTAAGCTGCTGTTACGCACTTGACATAACTATAAGATCGTCGTAATATTGATTTTGTTGGCTACATTAAGCGCATGACGTCATGATATTTGTTGTTCAATTGGAATTCCTATAGGTGTGTGTACATTTTTAAGTTATCCGCATGTTGTTCTGTTTTTAATTCTTTTGTGGGAGATGCCAAATGGTTAACACATGCATACAACTAAATCGCAGCATACATACAAATGGATATTTTTAACAATTATGAAATGGCTAGCGAAATGTGTGATGTACAAGACAAGTGTATAATGCGGTCACTAACCAAAACAGTTTTGTTTTAAGAATTATGCAAAAGTTTCGTTGCAATTCGTGTTTCGTAACTTACATTGCTCTCAATTAACCGCGCCATGCCTGGAGACGCTGACTTCTGGAGGTTGAATGCTGTTTATTCCTTCTGGATTCTCTGTGGCGGAAAATCAATGAGTGCACTTTTGGATAAATTATATAATTCGTTAATTGCACTGATGGAGCAACCCACTCAATGGACACTGTCGGAGGCACAGCAGTTTTATTTTAAAACGCAACGCAGGCCCAACGCGAAATGCGAACGCAGACGACAGACAGATAGAGAGAGAGAGAGTGCTGATAGTGAAAGCAATTGTTTTGTTTGACCACGAATTTTCGACTCTCTTTTTAACTACCACGACCACGAGAGCACTTCATTCGCTATGTCTCTTTCTAAACTCTTTCGACCGCTGAATTATTAAAAATTTAATAAAGAAATGCGTTAATAAGTCATGAGATCATTAAGTACAAATAAATGCTGTTAAACAAGATCTCAGTATGCAAAGCGATTACAGAATAATTGTAAAACCAAACAACACTTTTAAAATATGTAGAAAAACTTGTTTTTTTAAGAGAGCCACCGTGTGACCGTAGTTGAAATACTAAACATACAGTTAATTGCGGACATATACTAAAATACAAAAAGCCGGAAAAGGGAAGTTTCTATAAATAAATTTAAAAAATTACCAAACGCAACTGAACTATTTTCAACACCTAATAAATATTTAATTGGTAGAATTGATTTTACATTCAAAAATTTTAATTTGTGTGAAATTAAAACATTGTAAAACATAAATACAAAAAAACAGCGTTGCCACTTCCTTGCTTCAGAGCTGTATTCGCGCTGAAATTGCGTGTAATCGAAACGACAGCCATACTTGTTATCGTTGCAACTCCATTCTTTCTTTCGTGAATCGGTCGTCAAGGGATCAACATGGCGTAAGTTTTTCCGTCAACAAAATCGTTAAAAATATAATGCATCCACGCAAATAATTGGAAATTAATGAAGCATTTTAAGAGATTATATGCTGGTATATAATTTCCCCATAATATTTTGCGTGGTTGGCAATCAGAAACCAGCTTTTTGGACCAATATCAATGACCACATCAGTTTGGAAATGATTGCAATATTAAATTTGCGAGTTTCTGTGTTAAATATGTGACTACTCATGCAAGTTGCAACCATTTACACATTGCTTAAACATTAATAACAATATTTTCAACAAAGTTTATGAAACTAATTGTTGCTTATTAACTTTTCCAGATCGAAAGTGTCGCGTGACACGCTCCTTGAGGGCGTCACCAGTCTGCTGGAGCAGTCGCTGAAGAAGAAGCGCGGTTTCTTGGAAACCGTGGAACTCCAAATTGGCCTCAAGAACTACGATCCCCAAAAGGACAAGCGTTTCTCAGGCACTGTTAAGTACGTTGGCTAAACAACAAAATACCTACACTGCATTTTTACCCTTAAACCGGGCATCATCAGTGCTAGGAAGTCGATGGTGTGATGTCAACTCGATTCACAACTCGACGAGACCTGCACTCAGGGTCTTTAAATCAAATTGAGTAGGTATCAAAAATGTTACCGAACCCTAGATTAATACGTAATAACAAGACACACAAGCTGTGTAAGTTTTGCTCCCATTTGAAAATGGTTGCTCGATTTTTAGCTAGCTTCATTTGAATTGACTTGTTTCGGACATCTTCAGTTACTAATTGTAAACATTTTCCTATTTACTTTATAGGTTGAAGCACGTGCCCCGCCCCAAGATGAAGGTGTGCATTCTGGGCGATCAGCAGCATTGTGATGAAGCCAAGGCTAACGGCGTTGAGTTCATGGATGCTGAGGCTCTGAAGAAGCTGAACAAGAACAAGAAGCTGGTCAAGAAACTGGCCAAGTCTTATGATGCTTTCTTGGCTTCCGAGTCCCTGATCAAGCAGATCCCACGTCTGTTGGGTCCCGGTCTGAACAAGGCTGGCAAGTTCCCTGGTCTGCTCTCCCACCAGGAGTCGATGTTGGCCAAGATCGAGGAGGTCAAGTCCACCATCAAGTTCCAGATGAAGAAGGTGCTGTGTCTGTCCGTTGCCGTTGGCCACGTGGGCATGAAGCAGGATGAGCTCTCCCAGAACGTCAGTTTGTCCATCAACTTCTTGGTCTCCCTGCTCAAGAAGAACTGGCAGAACGTGCGTTCTCTGCACATCAAGTCGTCGATGGGTCCCCCTCAGCGTCTGTACTAAACATCGTTTGCGACATGTTTTACACTTAACAATATAAAATACAAAATAAATTTTACGTTTATCTAATGTACTTCTAAAACTTTTAGTATGGGAATTCAACTAGGGGTATTCAACTAGGATTATTAGAGGTTATTTTGAGGCATTGTGTTTTGATGTAGGCAATGTTGAGCAGACTGAATATAGTCTATAAAGTTAAGCGGTTTTTAAGTACAGAGAAATATTTATTTCTACTTAGAATTCAGATAAATTATTTACAATCTCCCATTCTTTAATGATGTGTAGTGAAATTGGCATCAATGTGATCTTATTCCAATATACAGAGCTTTGCCCCACCATTAAAAGAATCATTTACATTTAAAATATAGAAACTTCGCATACAGATAAATATTTATAATATTTATTAGCTAAACTATTTACAGCCCTTAAATATAAATCCCTATTACATTTCCGTAGAGCTAATTGTCCTCGCAAGAAAATCGCGCACATCTAAGGCGCGTACCGAATCCTCACTATTATCAGGCAGAGTTGGGCCAATGGGCGGTGGCCTGAACCTGGAGACGTCCACACTATTGCCCCACTCAAGCATGTGTGGCTCGCTGAGCTCCTCGAGCAGATTGTGCAGCACTGTGGCCGCTGTAATGATGCAAGAAGCGGTCTGGAAACTGATGTCTAGTGGTTGACTAAGGAAACGCCAACGAGACATCAACCGGTGCAAGGCACAATCGCTGAGCTCCTGCAGATGATCGGCAACCTCATTGAAATCGTATTCGTGTGGCGCCACAGGATCCGTATATTGCTGCAGCAGCCACGGTCTCAAGGGATAATTCTGATGAACGGGAGCCAGCACAAAGGTGGGCACCTCACGCCCATTGATGCAACGCAGCGGCAACTGCGATAGAGGATTGGGAGCGTGCGCGAAGAGAGGTGTCAATGGCGCTCTGTTGCCACTAGCATTGGCCAGCTGCAGTTCACGGAACAGCATGCGATCGTCCAGCAGAAACTCCATGCGCAGCGTGGCATCACCTTGACCCTTTCCCTTGCCACGCAGAGGAATGCAGCAGACGGCGAGCACACCAATTAGAGCAGCGGGCATGTTGCATTCCCTGCGGAATCCGGCCAAAACATTTGTGCAGTCCGTTTGGCTTTGGGGCAGCAGACGCAACGCTTTGCCCAGGCTGCTCATCACCGCATTGCAGAAGACCTTCAAGCACTTGATGGTGCGTGCTCGTGGCAGAGCAAACTGCTCCGATATGATGGAGATGCGTTCACCACTGGCTAGGAAATAGAGCGCCAATCCGACGCATTTCTCGGCGGAGATATGCTCCAGGTGGGGCGATGTTAGCTCGGGCACCGACTGCAGCGTCGGTGCCAATTGGCTGCAGAGCATCTGGAAGGTGCTGCGGGTCACGTGCAAGCTGTTGAGGAACTGTTCGTCACTAAACTGCGGCACAGTCAGCTCCCAAAACTCGGAGTGCGCTGTGGGCATAATTTCAGCTGGTGGGGATTCGCAATTGGGTGAAGTTGGTGGCTCCTTATCCAGATTGTTGTCCAGTTGGGCGTGCTTAAGGCGCAGCATGGCAAACATGTGCATGTACTTCGACTGCAGCTGTATCATCTGATGCATGAAGAACGAACGCATCTGTTTGAGGCGTCGACGTGCTCGCTGCTGGCGACGACGTCGATGCGTTATTACCGTCTGTTCCAGGTGTCGCACATGCAGTTTGATCAACATGGCCACTTTCTCCTTTCGCTGTTGCACATCAGCAGCCATGTCGTGTGTTTTATGGTTGACCAGTTGCTGCAGGACATCGTTTAAATCTTTGTTTATAAAATTCAGTTCTTCGTCCATAATTCTAACGATACAATGTGACCGTGTGTGTGTGGATTGACAGCATGCCAAAAAATACCGATTTCAAAGAAAGCTCCGATTAATCGCAAATTCAATAACTGTTAACAGAAACTTGTTATCGATTTATTTGCATGCGGCAGTTAAAATTAAAATTTAGAACAAATTAAAATTAATTTTCACCCCAAAACACAAAAGATTTTCACTGATTTTTCGTATTTATTATATTTATACACATTTATTTAAACGTTGCCAAAGTGGGCATATATATAGGGCTGTTAACTAACAGTGCAACAAGCTGTTAAGCATTTGTTTATGCCACAGTTAGTTCGATCATGAGTGCGAAAACAAGAACACACGATAACATTGTTGTCGCGAAATGAGTAAGGACGAGGATAACACATTGCACATAGAACTGATTGAGTACGCAACAACTTCCTGTCGCTTGCTTTTCATACAGGATGCAGCAACACTCGCCGATTTCAGAGCGGGCAATCCAGACAACGAGCTATCCACGATGGAGCTGAGTGAGATTCTATTGAGAGACATTCTGCCCAAGGTGCACAGCTATCGGTTAACAGAGGCCGTTAGGAAGCGCTTGAAATTACTCGATTTGCATCCAGGATTTTCTAAAACATCTGAAGGCTATCAATGTGTATCAAAGAGCAATGAGCGGCCATTTACCTTAAAACTTGGACGCGATTTCAATTTAACAGCCCGCTTGCCACGATTGCTGGTGAGTTTTTGAAATGCAACAAGGACGACACATTTTGAAATTGTTTTTTTTTTTTTTCGTAGACTGCACAACCAAATCGTCCGAAGGAGTTTCAGTTAAATGCGACTGCGGACTCACACACAATGCTCGTGGAGCCGGACGCAGTGTCACTAGTAACGCCCAAATTCCAACTGAGCCCGGATCTTGCCGCTCTGCTCTCGGCCATCTTGTCAACCGATTCGGAATTGTCCTGCTCTCAATTGCATAGTGTGCCAGAGATGCAGCGACGCTTGCGACGGGCCAAGCAATCCTTTGAGGATACGGCTAATGTGCTGCCACTACGAAAAGATCTCGAGATGATCCTTGATTATGTGCTCATTTTTGAGCAACTCAAAAAGAAGCTTTGCAATGTATTGTCACACGCGTAAAGCTAGTTTTTATAGCTGACTCGATTTTAATAACTTTTAAAGAAAATAGATTATTTTAAGTTATCTTTAATTAACGCTAACGGACAGACTTCTTCTTCCGCCTGCTGCGTTCATCGTTCAACAGGTAAACGAGGTGTTGTGATCTCGCTCTCGCTCTCTTTGTGCTAAGAGTAACTCTGGGTGCACCATAACAAACTCTCTCACTCTCTCTCTTGTGACCAGCTTCAGTCTTGTGTGCTGTGGGGGTTTCGATTTCGGTTGCTGGTTTGGCTTTTCAGTCGCAATCTACGTGTAACCAAAGATAGACGAGGTGCCGGGTATCACGAGTCCCCCTCGAATGCGTTTTGCTTTTGGGTTCGCTTACGTTTCGGGAGAGTGTAAAAGAGAGTGCGGTGAGCGGGACGCGAAAGTGCGGAGCGTGGCTCGTAATGTCTGCCAAAGCGTAACGAAAATTTTCAAGACAACAAAAGCGAGCAGCAGCAGCAACAACAACAGCGACAACAACAACAGGCAGCATATCATTAATGGCATTTTCTGTTTCGTTTCGAGTTTGTGTGTGAAAAGTGCACAAAAGTAGCAAATGAATGGCAAACAAATGAAAATGTAAAAGGTATATGCGAAAAAAGTATCTGCAAAAATGTTGAAAATAATCAAATGTTATTAAAATTAATTGTCAAATTGCTGTGCGCGCTGCTAAAAAAAAAACAACAATTGTATGAAAAGATTTCGACTTGAAAAATATGATACAAGCGTTTTGCCATTTTACACACCTGCAGTCCGCTCTATGTGTGTGTATGTGTGTGTGCAGCTAGACAACGCTGTGTATCTGTATGTGTATGTGTGAGTGTCGTTGCATAGCTGTAAACCAGTTGCGAATTGCAACGTGTTTTTTCCTGGCCATAAAACCAGCAAGAGACTTTATGGGAAAACTGCGAAGCGGTCAACTTGCCACAAGATCCATTCATAAACTGAACTAACGAAAAGAAAATTGCTAAAATGAATAATCAAAGTGCTTCGATAAACTTTAGAAATCTACAAATACTTCACTCTTGTATTTAATTTTGCTGCCTTGTTGGCCAATCTGGCTAAAAACACGTCCGAAACAAGTCAAAAATAAAAAGAATATCACAACAAAACAAAACAACAACAAAAACTAACACACAAAAAATTCCACCAAATATGTGAGAAGAGAATTGGTATAAGTAAAGTATATAAAAGACTTAACTGCTTTTTTTTGGGTATTGTCATTTTTTGTTTTTGGCTAATAAAGCAATTTTGATATCGTAAATTGAGAACAGTGCGCACACGAACACGAACAGCAGTGAGATCATTAATATTTTAAGAGAGCAAAGTACCAACACACTGAACTGAATGTGTGAGAGAGAGAGAGCGCAAGCTGTGCTCTGCTGGAGCGTAAAAGGCCAGCCCAATTCTTGTTGTCCGAAAATGAAAAACAATTGAAAAGGCAACGAAATGCGCTTACATTTCACTAAAAATTGCACTACAAACAAACAAAAAAGTGGAATATTATACAATAAATAAATATATGTGTTCTTATATCGTATCGTATATGGAGTGTTCCAGCCGTGTGTGTGTGTGTGAGTGTGTGTGGAGGTGTAAAACGCAAACGATCAAAAAGCGCGCGTCTCGTTTTGGGTTTTGTTTTTGCAAGCAAACCAAACAAAAAGCTCGCTTTGGCTGTCAGAACTGTGAACACGACGTATGTGTAGGCAGAGGCAGAGGCAGCGCCGTAAGCATCGCAGCTTGTTTTAAGTTTTGTATTAATTTGAAATGCTAATGAATTGATGCTCACAAGCAGTTTCACAAAAGATCGCTCATATTCATATATGTATGTATAATGTTAGATGCATGAAGTGGCTGACAACTCATAATTAAGACCTCTATCGTGTATTCTTTTGCACATAATTCGAATGAGTGAAAGGGTCAGTTTAGCTCTCAAGGTAATCAAGGTTGATGATGGCTTGTTTAGACCCAAACACACAAAAACAGTGTTGCCCTTAATGCGCATTGAGTATCGTAAGCACAACTGATTACAATGACTAAGTTCAGGAAGCAGTTTTGCCGTGTAATCTTGCATTTATTTAGCATGTTTCTGCATATCTTATATCCGGAATGTGTAAAAACCAAAACAGGTATAAATTCAGCTACGTCATAAAACCGTTGACTTGAAAGCTTCAACACTTAAATGATTCTACGCTTGCGCTTTGTATTCTCGAAATTTACGATACAGATCCGCTTAAGCAGAAAACTCACCTGATGTGCGATGCTCTGCATGTTCGCTCTCTTGCGAGCGCGCGCTCTCTCTTTCTGTCTCTCTTACGATATTCGCGCAAAGCCAAACTCCTACCTGTTGCTTCTTTATTTTCTTTTTGAGTTTTGTTTTGCTTGCTGTGTTTGCTTTTGTGCATACATTTTCCGCATTTTTTCATGTACCCACTGTTGAGCTATTCAGAACACATACCACAAACAGCAGTGAAGCAACAGCAACAACAATATACGAGTAAATACAAGACGAAGTTGGCAAAAAAATGACGAACTTTCATTAGCGTTGCGTTTCGGGTTTGCTAAACATTTTGACAAGCCCCGCTATCTTTTGGAACTACTTACGACAAGGTACGGACAAGCGGGCAATGCGATTACGAGTGGTACAAAAAAGAAATTCATCATTTGTGCGAGTGACAAGCACAACACTGTTGACGTTGACATCGCAGCCGCACAGTGGTAACTGATCTTAGTTCGCTAAAAGTGTTCTGCGATTAACGATGAGATTGTAGTGAAGTGAGTAAAGAGTACGCTTTATGGCTAAAAATTTATATGCTTCTTTGAATTTAATATTTAAGAGAATTCGAAGTGGTATATAATACACACTATGTATGCTGGAATTGCTGAAGTTTTTGGGATAGCTAATGAGTGGATAGTAAGCTTTATAGCTAAAAACTTCTATGTTTCATTTCATTTAATAGTTAAGAACAATTTGAACTAGTGTGTATACTGAAATTACTTCTTCATGAACTGATTAGGATTGTTTTGAAGTTTTTAGGATAGTTACTAAGTGAAGAGTAGGCTTTATAGCTAAAAATTGGTTGTTTTATAGTGTAAGCAGAAATTACTGCTTCATGAAATGATCTTTCGCATGATCGATTGTTAGTTAAAGAAATGTTATGATTATTAGGGGGATTTCGTATCTTTTGGGACATAAGTGAGTTCAGGGTATTGCTTATAAGCTAAAATTAGATATATTCTTAAAGATAAATTGAACAAGATATTAATATTATCAATAAATTCCAAAATATTTTGGTTTAAGAACTCCAAGCGCTGATCAATTTTTAAGTTTCTATATTAACAAAGTTTAAACTACGAATTTTGAGGCTTCTAGCTTTCATTATAGATAAGCTCAACTATTTTATGCACATGAACAGAGGAACGATGATAGATCATTGCTACTTATAGAAGTTCCTGAGCTATTATGCAATTTTAATGAAGTTTTAGGGATTTTCATAAAGTAATATAAAAATAATAACAATAATACAAATACAAAAAATTACAATAATAAAAATAAAACCAAAATTAGTTTAATTACTAAAATGTACTAGTAAGTAAGTCGAACTATGAAAAGATATAGAAATATATTAGCTTTTGTAAGATCTGTAAGCGCAAACCAATTGAAAAGTTTTTATATAAACATTTTAAAATATGTTTAAACTAAAAATTTTAAAATTTCCAGCTATTATGATAGATAACACAATGATTTTATGCTCATGTACAAACGAACGATGATAGATCATTATTGCTTATAGAAGTTCCAGAGTTATTATGAAATTTGAATGAAGTTATAGGGACTATTACAAGGTAATAGAATATAATAATAGTAATACAAATAATAATAACCAAAAAAACAAATGTATAATTAACTAAAATAAGTTAAATTCTCGCAATTTTCTGGAAAATTAGAAGAGATATAAAAATTTTACGAAATTCAATAATAGCTTGTACAAGATCTGTAAGCGCAGAGAAAGAAAGGAAGAAAAAGTTTCTAGCACTCATTATCGCAAAGAACAACAAATTTAGGAAACCGGGGACAAACAAACGAACAAAGATAATCTGTATGTTAAAGCTCAGCTGACACCACTGTGCACAGTGGCAAGGCAACAACTTATGCCATTACTTTCAGTGTGGCTTAATATCGTAAATCAGCTGCTCGTCACGTTCGTCAGTCAGCTCAGCGCTCAGTCAAGCAGCGACTGCGCTCAGTTGCGATTGTGGGGCGCTGGGAGTCGCTTCGGTGTACAACAATAATAAATCCCCCATGCTATAGCTTGGAGGTCTCTGGACTGTTGGGCTGTTGTTATTGGGGCTATGGTCTTTGGCATGCGAGCAATGTGTTGTTGTTTTTTTATTTCTTTACTTTTTTTTTTTTTTATTGGCCATTTCATTTGCGCGGGCCACAAACGTTGCGCACTTTCCTTTGAGCGTATAGAAAACGCGTTTACTGTGCGACTTTTAAATGCTTTTCACTGCTTTTACCAAAGTGTTGTTATGTTATGTATGTGCTTTATTTTTGTATTTTGTATTTTTCGTCGCTTTCTTACAGAGTTGCGCTAACCAAAGAAAACTTGAAATTTTGAGCGTCGCATCGTCGTCGCATCGATCGCATTGCAAGTTTTGTTCGTCAGATGCTCACATCCGCTTGCCAACAACATCAGTGAACAGCAGTTGCACAATTCAAACAACAACTGCTACTACATATAGTAATAATAAAAAAATATATAATAATTGTACATAAAAGAAACAAGAAAACCACAACAAAATAACAAACAACTACAAATTATCTGTGTGTCGTCGTTAGACGCAAAGCCGTGTCAAAGTCAAAATGCGCGTATCCAACAGATACAAGTCATCGTCATCGTCATCATCATCATCATCAGTAGCAGCAGCAGTAGAAACAACAACAACAACCACAGCAACAACAACAGCAATTGCAACTTACCAAAGTCGAAGCACGCATATTGAAGTAATTGCAGTTGCAGCTGGACGCCATCGAGTACTCGTATAATGAGTCAAAATGTGGCCGATAGTCTGGTGAGTACTACACAACCACACTCATTACGTATACGACGCGTAGCTCGTCAATATGCATAACTACATACATACATATCTCGTATTTATACGTCTCTGTGTTTGTATCCAAATTACATAGAAAGTATAGCGAAAATGCATAGAAAGTAACGCGAAAGTAGCTTTAAGGTCAGGCGTGTATCTGTATCTGTATCTACATATATCTGACCATTTCTTCTCGTGATCTTTGGGGCCGAGAAAGGTTCGAGCCGATAATTACTCTGGCTAATACAACTAATTGACGCCTTTGGGGGGGCATAAATAAACTTTTGCTTGGTCTATAAAAAACCTTTTTGGCGCTAACTCTATTGTTAAATATTTACACAAAAAAGCTTCAGTTCACATTTTTTTTCTTTTATTATACACGCTAACTGAATTCTACAGTAAAAAACTTTGAAATTATTATTTAATTTTTCTCTTTTTATTAATTTTATAAACTGCCAAATATTAACAAAAAGGAAATTTCAATTATTTTGCTGTATTTTTCTCGCAAACTCTTTTGCCAAATGTTTACAAATAAAATGCACAATAAAAAGCGTACAATTCATTAATATTTTATGTATGTTATTCACATTTAAATCAATTTCTTTAAACGGTTCAGCAAATACCTACAAAAATTTGCATTATAATAAAGCCATGTTTTTTTTATAGCTTTGTTATCGATTTCTACTATAAGCTTTGTTCGTTTTGTTTTTATCGAGGTTCACACGATGAAATTCATGAAGACATGTGGTGAACATGATTCCGTCCAAACCTTAGTTTGTTGCATGCCACACTTGATTGCATGTCGATTTTTCTCATTGCATCCTTAATTGATCAATTGACTTGAGTTGTGTTCCATATTTGTTTTTATTTTTTACCTCAAACAAATACGAAAAAAACTAAAGAAAACAAAACGTTTGATTGGCGGTTACGTAAATTAAAATTTATTAATATTTGTGTTTTCTTTTATTGCATTGCTGTTCGACCATTCGACTGGCTCTCTCTTTTATTGTCGGGCTCAAAAGACTCGACCAGGTTTTTGGGCACAAAAACAAACTTGGCCAAAGAGTCCAATGTTTTAAGCCATGCGTATTTACATAATTATATCATAGAGTATCATATAGTATACTAAAGTAGTGTGGTTATTTGGCACACACTCGAGGCGGAATGTGGAAAAATGTTTAATTTTCTTCATCACATAAATCAAGCTAGATAAATAATGCTGCGACTGTCTAGACATTTTAAGAGACCCATAAATAATCGTAAACAAAACCAATGTCAAGTTTCGTTTTTGGGGGGATGGAATGGGCAGCCGTTTGTGAATGGAAAAGTCTAATTAGCAAATAAATTATTATGCTAATTAAATGGCATATCATTTATTAATTGTTTCATAATAACACAATCATTGATATTGCACATTGAAAATATCAATTTGAAATTTCACTGAGGTATCTCTTTTTGTGAAATATTTTAAGAGCACAATGTCCACTATATTCAAATTTCCCTTTTCGTTTTGCGTGAGTGTGCGAGAGCGTGCTCGCTTACAAGCAAGTATATAAATAAGCGGGTGAGAGTGGGATAGCAAAGAACGTAGCAATGATTGAGAGACGTCCGTCAAAAACATAAACAGAGCGAGTGGGTGCGAAATTCCCACGACCTCAGCAAACAAAAATTACCTGAGAGCAAAGAGTTGCGGCTGATGTTGTTGTACTCTAGCCAACGTAGTACGATGCACAATCAGCGGCGACGCTGACGCCGACGCGTAGGCAGAGGTCGCTCGAACAACCCTCGTTCGTGATGTTCTAAGAGAGTGTGAGAGAGAGACGAGTGTTCGAGAACACGAGAACGAGAACAAAAGCCGAGTGCTGCTTTACGGGCAAACGGCAAACGGCAATGTTGGGGCTGTCACGGATCTCGGGTTCGACCTGGCCGATGAGTGCGTTTTCGACAGTTGTTGGCGGAGGTTGTCCCGTCAACCGTTCTCGGTTTCGCTACACAACGTTTTTTCCCAGTGTAAATGTACGGTGTGTGTGATACGAAAATCTTAGAAAATACCCCAATCGAAATGTGAAATTTTGTTGTACAATGTTTTCATAATTAATCTAAAGAGAGAGAGAGAAAGAGAAAAAGCGAGAGAGAAATATCGCGTAAAATGCATACAAAATCTGTAGCAATTTGCTTGTGTTTTTTGTGTATGTAAAAAGAACGTGAAAATAAATAAATAAAAACGTGAATCGAGCAGACTTCACGCGGTGAGCGAAGAAGGCGCACAACGTGTGATAAAGTGCAGTGTAAACTAAGTACGAAAATAAGCAAAGGAATAAAAGTTGAAGTCGAAGAAAGGCAGAAGACTCGGCAGACAGAAAGACAGAGGAGGAGGAGGAGGAGGAAACGCAAGAGGAGTGTACTTGCTTGCCAATTGAACGTAGTGCAACGAACCCGTAACGAAGACCAATCCTTCGTTGAACAAGGGTTGCACGACTCACTGACTGACTGTTTTGCCGCCCAGCCACCCCCCCGAGGCACAGCTGACTGTCTCTGACTCATCCATCATCAGAGCTGTGAAGAAGCTGGCGTTGCTAAAAGACCAAAACGTAACGAAAACTCAAATCAAAGCTTCAAAAACCAAAGCCAAAGCTTCTCTTACATCAATTTCGCATCAGCTTACGACCAAAGAAAACAACAAAAAAAATAACCAAAAAAAGAGAGAGAAGTAAAGGAGCTGTAAATTTTATTGATTTTGCTGTTACACACACTTCTCATTCTATCTATCGACTCCATTGAACTGCATCTGTAAAGTAAACATCACAACATCAACAGCATAGCAAAAACAATTGGACAGCGTGTATAAATCACTGAAACAAAAAAGAAAAAACACATCTCTACGGCATTTTCCCAAGGAAAAAAGTCAATCTCAAATGGTAAAGCGGCAAATAAAAACCCAACTTGTCTACGGAGATATGCACACATAAGGCGCGCGCATAAAAATCGTGTGCGAAAGGCAATAAATGCTAAACTTTGGCAACGTCGAAGTGTGTATACACTTACTGGAATTTGATTTATATATTTACGTAAATTCGGAATTTCAAAATATTAAGAAATGCTTAAGATATATTTTAAATGAGTATGTTTAATATCTAATTGAATTTAAAAGTTAAAAAAAAACACAAATATTAAAAAGTCATTATGATATATTTAAAGATTGTATAGTAAATACTTAAACGTATAATTTCGAAACTTACTTAAAAAAATCTTAAATTCATTTCCGATACATTTCAAATAATAAGTATAGTAAATACTGTAAATCAAATTCCAGCAACAGACCACAAACAAGTATATCATTATTCCTAATATACTACGTTTTGTAGCTGACGTTCTGTTTGTTGTGGTTATCGTATTTGTTGTTGGGGAACCCAACCCACCACAAAAATGCCAACAACAACTACTCACTCACTACACTCATTTGGAACCTACGCCAATATTATGCGCACTTTTTTTGTGATGTGATGTTTTTCCAAACTCCAGACCCCTGAAACCCCTAAAACCCCATTAACCCAAACCCATCCCAACTGGAATCGACGTGTGTTTTGTACTTGATTTTGATGGCATTTTGGACAGACTATTTATGGCCCATACATACATACATACGATTACTAGACACATTTCGACGATTTTCTTTCTTTGAGGTTGTTTTTCGCTGCGTGTCTCACAGAAAATGTCAACAACAATTATGTGTAAACACATGAAACTATAGACATAGGCAGTGGCATGGAAAATTAAGCACCCTCCCCGTTCGGTGGTAATCATTGTTAAGTATTTACACTTGAGAGGACTTTCGAGTGGGCCCAATAAGACTCCCAAGGTCTTTGTGGGGCATAAAAATAAATCATTGAGAGTTGCACGTGGGAGAAAACTTTACACTTAGAGAAAAATAGTTATAATATCAAAATTTTGGTTTTAGCGCTAAGAATTTTGGTCTCAAAAGTATGCTAAGAATATGAAAATCCCAATGTTAGAAAGCTATTGATTTCATATTGTTATAGGACCCATGAACGAAAACACTGAAAACTAAATACAAATTTTATAGGAATAATGATGGATTACAAAATTTTGTTATTTTTAGAAATAAATAATTTGTAGGCAAAAGTTCTTAGTTTTTTGAGTCTATACTTAGAGTGGTCTTATTTTAAGAACAAAATTTTAAAGACGAATATTCATGATTATGGAAATTTGTCTTTTTTTCTCAGTGTACGCAAAAATATCTGTATAATGTTATGCTCACCCCAAAATGTTTAATCTTATGTGTAGAATCGCGGTTGATCTTTAACACTTTTCTTGTCTGATTTGGCATTCATTTGGCGTAGCTGGCAGCAAAAATGTTGCGCTCAATTGTATATTTATATTGCATCATTTTCATTCATCATTCATAGGATTCCCAGAGCATTTATCAGCAACATCTAAGCGAGTTACATTTGTGTGTGTGTGTGAATGATAATAGGTTTCTCAAGCCCCATTCATTGAGCTGTGGGGCCAAACAAAGAATGCATAAATATAAATTACGACTCTGAACACACCTCTAGTTTGTATATACTATCACATAGTATGTGTACTATATGTTTATTTATGTTTGTATATGTAATTTACAACAAAAGTTTTGCTGCTGCTTTCATTTCTTGTTATGCTCATTGCCTGAAGCTCTAATTCAAGTTGATATTTTTATATCCGCTGTTTGTTATGCCACTGCGAGCATCTGAGTATCTGAGTATATATAATTTCTCTGCTGCACAGCGGATGTGGTTTGATAATAGCCTCTGCCAAACAGAGATGGCACTACCTACCATGAAAGACAGAGAGGAGGCGAGTGCAGTCAGTTGTAACTGACGAAACGAAATGGACACGGGACACTTTCGATATTGTTGTTTTTGTTGTTGTTCACTCATTTAGTCAGTCAGTCAAACATGAGACATGTGCAGCGTTTTAGTTGTGTTCACATACTCTAACTGTGCAATGGGATGAATGCATTTATTAATATGTTTTGCCAAGCAAGCAGCGATAAGGCAATTATATATATACGTTATTCTGAGTCAATATTCGTTGTATGTAAATCAAACTTATGCCAGCTCACGACTGTTTGAAGTACTCATTAATTAGAATATTATTGCTTGCGATATATTTCGAGTGCACTTCTGAGAAGTGTATTTAATTTGCAGCTAGAGATTTTTCATTGCTTTGCTTCCTCTAGTTTTCAATTTCAATTTTCAATTTTGTTTTGTGCTTTTGCATTGTTTGTGCTGTTTATCAATGCAAGAGCCAAGAGCGTAGTTCACCACGGGTCGTATCGTTATAAATAGAGCGAAGAGAGAGCGCAAGAGAGAGCAGCACATGCGAATCTCCCCCCCCCCACCCCTCGACATCGATTGTTCACTTTGATGTTCGTTAGTTTGTTACACCGAAGGGGGGGTGGCTCATGTTGTAGGTGTTGTATTTTTTTCTGCTGTCGTGCTATTTTTTGCAACATCTTTTGCATTTGCGTCGCAGCCATGTCAATTAAGCCACATCAGCTGCCCCCACACACAAACACACACATTAGCCATAAAACCGCACAAAGGTCAAATCCCACAGATCTCTATATATAGACATAAAACTCATGCAAAGCGCCTCGTCATCAGCATCCCCATCATCATCATCATCATTTGACACAATTCGACTTTATTTCATTATAATTGTTACACACAAAATTTACTTAAAGAACATTTGACAATTCACATAGACAATTATATAATTCGAGTAGTATTCATTTTGTATAAATTTATAATTGGCACCCGCACACCTTTTTTTTCTTGATGTGTTATTATTTGGATAATTTCGTATTTTTTTCGTATTCCGATGAATCATTTCGCGTAAACTGAAACTTTGCGTTTTTTTTTCCGCCATTTGATTCACAACTTTTTGTTTTTGTTCTGTATGCAAAACGAGTTGAGTGGATTCAAGTCTCGGTCAGTTGAATCCAGAAGTGTTCCAACGGGTCTCGATTCGCACTCGATTTGCATTATTACCGAGTAATAATAAACTCGAATGAGTGAGTGCAATGTATGTGCATATTGATACTGGAATTGGATCTAGGTCTGGGCTATAATTACACATATATATATATACTGAATATAGTATGTATATTCAGATAGATAGTGTTACACATCACAGCATAATCAAAGGCATAATTCAGGTGCAGTCACTGAAATATCGACTGAATAGTTAATTAGAAATAACAACGACAGGTGACTTGTTGTTCTACAGTTGACCCCAATGCAGGTTGATAAGTTCTCAAAGTGTCAGTTGAATGAAGGGGGGGAGTCATTCAGTGTGTGTGTGTGTGTGTGTGTGTGTGTGGTTGTGCTTTATGCTGTCCTGTCATAAATGGGGACAACAACTTGCCATGTCACTGGCAAGCTTGTCAGCTTCTGTTTTGCGGTCTGCTCTGTTTCAGTTCAGTCTACTTATCAGTGCTGACTTCCTAGCCTAGTTATATACCCTCTGACCATTAACAATGACTATAATGGGCGCTGAGTTATGTGACTGGCATGAAGAATATGTGCTTGGTGTAGTTATTTGGGCTAACTTCCGGGTTATCATCTAAACGATTGCAGAAGCTGTGCATGAAACATTTGTAATGGCAAATTTATATCACTTTATAAAATAGAAATAAAAGCAAACGATTTTCCAAAAATATAAATAAATCTAATGAATTTTGAAACCATTTTATAGGAATTATAAAAATAAAGTTGAATAGAAGACTTTATATATACATAGATTTCTAAGCTTACAATAATCAGAGAAGTTAATTTTAACAACTAGTTCAGCATGCACAAATGTCATCATAAACTTAAGATTATATAATAGTAGTTCGATAATAAGACAGGAATAAAACAAGTAAGAAAGCTATAGTCGAGTGTGCTCGACTGTGACATATCTCTTTCTACATTCTCCATTCTTAAAATTTGCCAAATAATATCCCACAAAAATACTGATATATACCGATTGCTATATTTGGTATATTGATAAAGTACTATATTCAAAATGTACCTATTTACTTATATCTATAACTCTTATAGTCTCTGAGATATATGTAGGTTTTAATACAGACAGACAGACAGACGGAAATGCGGACATGTGTATACTTAATGGGGTCGAGGATGTCTCCTTAAATACATTTCCTTCTGCCTTATGGGTAGCGGGTTTAAACGCAACATAAATCTTTAAATATATGTGATTATAAAGCTATACTTCGATAAGTGCACAGCTTTAAATATATAATTTTAATCGTACTATGACCACAAAAGCTATTTCAAAATTAATTCATAATTCATACTTCGTCATACGCAATCATGCCACATTTTTTATACTTTTTTTTTATAGAACTTTGCTTTTATTTATTTAATCTTCTTAATTTTGAGACCAACAATATTTTCTATACTTAATGCAGGATATCTTCAAGTCGTGCAACTCTTTTAGTAATGCTTTCCTGACATTTCACTGCGTTGTCCTGTCCATTAAGCTATTTTTAGAGCATGTCCATTAGTAGCTTTAGTGCACTTGCTTTCTTCAATTCAATTGTAGTTGTACAAAGTAAATTTCCATGATTAATATTTATGAAATACTATGTAAGGGTCGTTTCGTTACAACCCTATCGATGGGGTTGCGACTCGTTTTTCGTTTGCTCCGATTTAGCAGCTGAGTTTTTGGGGTCGCCTTTTTTTTTTTTTTTGGTCATGCCGGAACGTGTCTGATTAACTGGCAATTTTTATATATTTTATTGTGCGCGATTTAATTTTATTATGACTGACTGAGTTTGTGTGTGTGTGTGTGGTTAGCTTAATGCGTTTATTTTGGGATGCTGTTGGAGGCATTTCAGCGTTTGTTTCTTGCCGCCAAATGGGGCACGTTTCACATTGAAGCTGCCCGTTTCTCTCTTCCTTGCTCTTGTTTGAAGAGCAACCCCAAAAGAATATAACACGCACGACTTGGGCTTTGACCTGCTGATCTGTTTAGGAAGATAACTGGTCAGCGCATGTGACATTTTCTGCTGAAAGTGTGGCTATTAAGACAAACAAGTTAGTAGTGTATACGTATAATTTGTAGCTCTCTGGAAATGGTTGGCCTAAATTTATGGCCAAATGTGACATGAAATGGGCTGTCACCATGCCATAAACGCAACACATTTTCCGGCATTGAGCCACACAAATATAAAACAAACCGAATTGCAAATGCACTTTTCGCTGAAATTAGTTGGTGATTATATGCTGAACTAATATACTTTTGCAGTGACAATTTCACAAAAAAACAACTTTCCCAGTCTCCTTTCGCTGAATGGGCGTGAGGAAAAAAAAAAACAAAGCGAAACAACTTCCTGGAAAAGTTGCGTTGCATGTTTTTGGGGCGAATACCTTGTGGGGCAATGAAAATTTTGTTAAACAAAGGCAAAGCATAAAATTGTTGCTGCTGCTGTTTGACTATAATTGCAGTTTGGGGAAGCGAAAGCATTTAACCAAATATGGAGAAGGTGGCGAGTGAGTCTCGCTTGAGACGCCACTTGAGTTGTCAAAAAAAAATAAACGTCGATTGTTTTGTCGACACACACATGAATCGAACCAGAAGCCAGAGACGTTGGCGCAGCTGTGCGTGTGTGTGTGACGATGTCTAAGCTAAATTGTAGCCAAGGTCAGGGGCGAGCAGCAAACACGGGCTACAAACAAACAAGCCCTAGGCATTGTTGCAGACTCTCGAACTCGTTGATTTTTTTTTGGGCACTCAAGTGCGTCTCTGTCTGTGTGCTCAATGAATGAAATGAATTGAATGGTGAATGAACTCGTTTCACGGCTAGTCGAATGCCAACCAATGCCAATCAATGGTAGCAAGATCAAGTACAAAACGCAGTCGTCACTCGCTCTCGTGACAAAGATTGAATCAGTGAATCACATTTACAGAATTTCACAAGCCAAGCGAACTGTAATTGCCAACACAGCCATCATCATCATCACCACGCAGCATCAGCAGCAGCAACAACAGAAGCAGCATCCGACGTTGATCAAGAGTCACACTTGTGCCTATCAGTTGCAGGATTTGGCTGGCTATAATCGTGCGCTGATGCCACCGCTGGACAACACGGACTTTAGCAGCACGTGGCGACATGTCAACAACAACAAATCAACCACGCCCTGCGCCTACCATCAACAGCAATCGCCACATTGGGCAAAGGCAAAGTCAAAGCTGCAATATCATCATCACACGTGTCCGCGACAAAAGAAATCGTCCATAGTCACGCCCACAACGACGCCATGCTCGACGCCCACCTCGACATTGGGCCGGCAGCAGAAGCAGAAGCAACAGCAACAACAGCAGCAGCGACGCTCACGTTCCACATCGGCGACGGCAGGGAATAAGCAGCGTCGCAATAGCTCATATCATTCCTATGATGACTTGGATGCAACGTCGGCGGTGATCAATGCCGAGCGCAAAGTTGTTGCCAGCCTCAAGTATCTGTGCGCTTGCACGGGCGCCACGCTGCGCAATTTATCGAAAAAGACGAAAGATTTGCATGCCAAGAACTATACGTACACCAAGGTAAATTGCCAAATGGCAAATTAGAATGCATGCAAATTATATTCAATTTGTTTGTTTGTAGCCAGCCATTAACATATACATACATATATATTTGTTATTTGCTGATTTGTGTTTTGTTCTGTTTACCTTTTACCTTTTGGGCGCAGCTGTGTCAGCTGTCGACGTCGCTTTGACGGCGGTGACGTCGCCATCTTTGTTTATTTTATTTGCAGCTCAAACGTCAATCGATAACAAGCGTTTATCGATAGAGCGCAAGCTTATCGTAGCTGCGCCCTTTTATAGTGTTGTTAAACGTTTGCAATTGCAGCCGCTAATTAACGCCTATTTAAATTCATAAATAGTGCCAATTAGTTTTGGTGTTAGTTTTGCACTTGTTTTTTTTTTTGTATTTCAAATAAAAATTGCGCATTTTTGACGCAAATGAAACCGAACTGAGCTGCCAGAGTGCGTCATTAATTAAACAACAAAACAAATGTAGCAAACAGCCGGCAGCAGCATTTAAGCATCGGCAGCAGCAACAACAACTACAAAATACCAAATAAATAACAAATAAATTAAATAAATACATGCACACGCAACACACACACACACACAACATCATCAACAGCAGCAGCAAAAACAGAAGCAGCGAAATTTCTGTTTTTTTTTTTTTTGGCTGCCGCTGAGAAATTAAAAAGTCAAGCGACTTGGCTGATCTTTTGCCGTGAATTGATTAAAAGTTGCCTTCATATTCTCTCTCTATACATACGACGATGTATTTATTTATTTGGGGAAGTAGATTCAGAAGTACATCTGTGTGTGTGTGTGTGTATGTTAAGATCAACCACCCGAAGAAAACAGCGCACAATTAGAGGCTAAAAGTACGGCAGCAATTAGATAAAAACAATTGCCATTTGTTTTCGTTGCTTTTATTTTGTTTCGTGTATACACATTTTTGTTTTGTTTTATGTATTTTGCAGGAAGCAGCTGTTGTTATTTTTTCTTCTTCGCTTAATATAGGTATTAATTTAATTTTCAGCAATTCGCACAATTTGTTTCTTTGCGAAAGTAACTGCAAATGTGCCTACAACTATATTAGTTTCAAGTACTATTTCAACATGTTGCTTCAACAATTTAAGAAAGAGTTAAAAACTTGGCAAGGCCAAAACTTTCAGCTGTTTACAACTATCTCTCAATCAAATTTATGCACAATTACACGCCGAACGAAGAAAGGAAAGGAAAGGAAAGGAAAGGAAAGGGAGCGAGAGAAAGATGAGCGTGTTAATACCCTGCACATAATCAAGAAATTATCTCGCATAATTTTTGTCCGTTAATCATTTACTTCCTGTAATTAAAAGTCACTTAGTAACTAAACAGATTCTTGTGTATTTCTTATCACATTAAAGCGTTCCGATTATGAATAAATATATAGTATATGTAGTATTGAGATTGCGTGAGCGAATTTGTTAGACCCTTTTTTTGTTTGGTTTTCTTGTTGTTTGTGATTTGTGAGGGTATTGAAAGAAACATAAAACAATTTGCGCCGACCACTTAACGCCCAAAATGTTTTCGTTGTTGTCTTCTTTACGAAATACTCGAGAAACAGTCCACGAAACTTTACGAAATGGGGCCAGACCTCAGACGCCCAGCAGCCGGCATACACACAAAAAAAAAAAGTAAACTAAACATTTAAATACAGCATTTGTTGTGCCTCTTCTACATAGTTGTTGTTTCGCATTTGTTCGTGTAATTAAAGCGCATGCGGGCAATTAATTGGTCGAACATGAACTTCGTGTAAGTCCCGCGATCTCTTTGTGCTGCATGTACAAACATGTATGCTACCATATATATGTATGTATGTATGTGTGTATGTAGTAGCTTGCCATGTTTATGTTTTGCGTATTTGGGGTCTGCTCTTGGGGTCAACTCGAGTAAGTGGCGTCGTCATCGCTGACTGGGCAAATCTCTTCTCTTTTTTTTTGTATATGCGTATATTTATAAATCGAGGGAGGAACGGAGCCAGCCTTTAATTTGTTTGTGGCTTTACACAGTTACACTCACACACACACACACCACACACACACACTTACACGCACACACTCTCAGTTGTAGATTGCGTGATTTTGCTTTTGTTCATTTCATTTTATTCACAGTTTTCTTCAAGCTTATTCATTCATTTTGCGTCGTTTGCCTTTTCACGCTTCCACTAAATTCATTACTTTTATTCATTTCAATTTTTTGTAAGGCAAACATTTGTTTATACATATTGTGTGTGTGTGTGCCGATGCGTGCGCTTCATTTACATATGTAGTTTTACATATAAACAAAGGCATTTTTCACAATTAGAATTCTTTTTATGCTTGTTGTTGATTAAGCGCAAATATTTAAGCTATTTCTGATTCACATAGTACTCACAAAACATCGCTGAGTTAAGCTCATAAATATTTATGTCAATTTATTGGCCATGTAATTGACGAACTGACATTGCAAACTCAATTCATCATGTTTCAAGCTATAAATTCATGCTTGCTCGCTATGATTTTGCGGAAATATTCAAAAGCGGCAATTTTAAAACAGGAAGCGCTTCGGCACTCATTAATATGTATAATATATAATATTAATTAAATTGTTTACATGCTCGATTGTTATTCTTAAACTTGAGTAAATTGTAGAAGAATATTGATGTAGAATAATATTTATATAATTTTTATGCCTGAGTATAAAGTATTTCACAATAATTTTTTTTTGAATCTCTATTCTTAAGCTAGAAAACACATTTTTTTTATTTGCGTTGTATATTATACTATATTTTTAGTATATTTAAAAAAAAGTAATATTTGTTTCCTAAAAAAGAATTGTTCTATGTGTGTCCCCATCAAAGTATAAATTAAATTAAAACCTGTTTAGTTCTATTAAGCTTGTATCAAACAAAAGAGTAAGGATTTGATTAAGATACAAAAAAAAAAAAAATACTAAATTTGGAATCGAATGATTCAACTCTTTCCCTAGAATTATGACTATAAATTAAATTTGATTATCCGAAAATAACCGAAATTCTGTAGAAAAGGCAATCCCAATATGTTTGTGATTCACCAAAGATTAAAAATAAACTTTATCTTAATTCCTTTTTCTTTAAAGAAGGTCAGACAAGTCAAAATTTATAAATCTATTTGATAAAGATATTTTGAAAAGAAAGAAAGAAAGCTGAGCTGAGTTAAGATCAACGCATAAAAAATGTAAACACTTTAAAGATCTATAAAAAATGGCAAAAAATGTGTAATCAATTGTTCTGAATTGAATTCCGTTGAAAAAATGTAAGAATTTCCTAAAAAACAAACATAGTATAGAATAGCTCGTAGTAAGACTTTGGGAAACTTAGTCGCATTGGCCAATTAGTTAGATATTTATTAAGCAATTAAAATACCAAACTAGAGCAACTGCATGAAATGAAATGGACGGGAACAAATGTGTTTTAGTCAAAATATTGCCAAAACAAATTCGACGGGAAATGAATGGAAATGGAAAATGGTATATGGAAATGTCCGCCAGCTTCCATCACAACAAAAAGTCGAAAAGGCGAAAATAAATACTTAGAAATATAATTTTTGGACAACCGGGGAATTCATTTTGGTTTGCCTTCAAGACATATTGTTTATATTGAGAAATATTTAAAAAAAAAAAAAATTTGCGTGTTCGTATTAAGAGAAATATCGAATTAAAAATAGTCGGGAAATTGTTGCTAAAATTAGCCAAATGATTAATTGTGGCAATGAATTGAATCAATTTCGATACAAACACACTCAAATATATATAGATAGAGATAGATAGATGTATCTAGAATATAAATATAAATTCAATTATTGAATGAAGGCAGTCAGCACTTTTGCTAATTTGACATTTTGATTGCGTTTTCCCTTTATGCAGCCCACGTGGCGCCTTTGGGGCGAGGAGCACGAGAAGAATGCAATTTTCACGGTCTATCTGAAGAAGGTGCGCTACCATCGACCCACGCCCACGGCGAGCAATGTAAGTTATCAGCTGCTGCATCGTTGGAGCAGTCCCAAAAGCAATTACTTACCTCGATAGCCTTGGCAATTGCCTGCCACACACTTTTCCCCACACACTTTTCCCAACAGCAGGACTCGGACGATGAAATTTCACATCTGGAATGGGAAACGGTGCGAGTGCGCTTTGTGAAGGCAGCCACCTTGGCCCGCTTGGTCGAGGCTTTGGCCACCGATGATGGCGAGCTGGAGTCCACGTTTATCAATGTATTCCTCTCCACCTATCGCACCTTCTCCACGCCCAAGCAAGTGCTTAGTCTGCTGACGCAACGCTACGATGCGCTGCATGAGAAGCACACCGAGGAGCTGGAGTTGGCCCAACAGAATGGATCGGAGGATACGCAGGGCTACGACTCGCCGGCGTCCATACATGAGCAGCACAAGAAAACTCTAGTCTCGGCGCTGCATGTGTGGCTCGATGGTTTCCCCGAGGACTGGCATGAGGATAATCTGCAGCAGATTCTCGCATTCGCTGGCAAGCGACTCAAACGCTCCGATCTGCATATCAAGGTGCTGAATCGCCTTGAACGTTTGCTGCGCCAACAGGTCTATGGCGGGGGTGGAGGTGGCGGTGGAGGAGGTGGTCCAGCCAACAACAGCGTGGAAAGCACCGCGCTGCCTTGGCTGGCGGCACAAGCTGGCCAACAGTTTATGATGCACACGCCGTGTGGTTCCACCTACGATCTGAGCGAACAGTTCAGCGGCTTGTACCTGGCGCCCATCTACCGTGGACCCACACACTTTATGCAGGCCTTTCGCTTTCCCCACGTCCCCGTGCGACACTTTGCCGAGCAGCTGACCCGCATGGACACGGAGCTCTTCAAGCGCCTCATCCCGCATCAATGTCTGGGACACACGTGGGCGCGAAGGGACAGCGGTGGCTCCGAAACTGTGGTGGCCACCATCAATCAATTTAACGCTGTGCTCTTCCGCGTGGTCTCCAGCATCCTCATCGATCGTCTGAAGCCACAGGTGAGTATTTCCCTCCATTTTCCTATCTCCTTAAATGATTTTAATACTTGATTTGCTTGACAGGAACGCGCCTTGAACATATCTCGCTGGATTGATATTGCCCAGGAGCTGCGTATGCTCAAGAACTTCAGTTCCCTCAAAGCCATCATCTCAGCCCTGAACTCCAACTCCATTTACAGACTGTCCAAAGTGTGGGAGTTTTTGCCCAAAGAGCGCGTAAGTTGTATAGGGAAATAAAAGGGAAATATATTTCCCATCCTTCTCTTTGAAAGTTATAAAGGGAATATTAGGGTTTTTAAGAAATGTGGGAAATTTTCAAATGGTTTAACTGGATAACGATTTGTAAGGATCATACCATATTTAAATTTTAAACTTGTACTAAACTCTGGATGATCTCTCAGGCAGAAGTTAATAGATAAAAGAATATTTTGGAATAAAAGTTTAATATTTGGTTATAGCTGAAAGTACCAGGAAACTGCTTACAATTAAACAAACAATTTAAATTTCTTTATTTCATAATATAATATTGTGATATACAATTTATATATACAAATATAATGATTATTATTATGCGATCGTTAAAACCTTTTGGAGAGTTAAATAGAAATTAAAGGATTAGAAAAAGTTGAACAGATCCTTTTGTACCTGAAAGTACCAGAAAACTATTTAAAATTAAGCAACAATTCAAATTAATTATTTCATAATACAATATTACGATATATGTACAATTTCATATATACAAATATAGTGATTACTATTATAAGATCGTTACATTTTTTGAATAGTTGAATGGAAATTAGATGATTAGAAATTCCACAGATCTTTAGGATAGTTAATAGAAATTAGAGGATTAGAACAACAGATCCTGTTTAAAATGTTGTAGTAAATATAAAGATTCCTTACCATGTAACTTCTCTTTTAAAAGTACTTACTAACTTTCCCGTAACTCTTTCAGATGGAAATCTTTACGGAGCTGGCGCGCATCTGTTCCGAGGACAACAATGCGTGGACACTGCGCGAGGTGCTGAAGCGGGAGGGAACTGCGAAGAATCCGGATCCAGCCGGCGATCAAACCGATCGCCATCTGCAGAAGCTCATACAGAACCTGGGCACACAGACATCGCATGGGACCATTCCCTATCTGGGGACATTTCTCACCGATCTGACGATGATCCACACCGCCAATCCGGATTACCTCACCGAGGACAAGCTCATCAATTTCGACAAGAAGCGCAAGGAGTTCGAGGTGCTGGCACAGATCAAGCTGCTGCAGGGCGCCGCCAACACGTACAATCTGCACGAGGATGCGCTCTTCGATCATTGGTTCGGTTCGATGCCGCTGCTCGACGAGCGTCAGGCATTTGCGCTCAGTTGCCAGCTGGAGCCGCCGCCACCGGCGCCACGGAAATCGGTGGCCAGCACAAATACATCGCTGACGAATACGACGGCTTCGTCGACAGCTTCGATCATGGGCAGCGCCGGTGGCGGACATGGGCATCGCAAGACTGACTCCATACACTCCAATTCGAGCAGCGGAGCTGGCTCACAGTTCTACTGTGAGCTGAACAGCAGCAATAGCTCAAGGCACAATTCGCTCGATCGCGATGCACATCACGCTTCGCTCATGTCCGCCTCGAGCAGCACCTCTAATCTCTCGATGGACTCGAGCAACTCCGGCGGTCGCCAGTCGGCGCACAGCAAACTCACGCATTCCCAATCACTGGGCAATGGACTGAAGAATGCCGCCTTAAGTAATGGCACCTCGAATGGAGGATCCCCGCATACGCACATCAATGCCCAGCTGGTGCAGCCAGCGGGCGTGACGACGCAATCCGCGCCAGACTTTTACATCATCCGTGTCACGTATGAGACGGACAACATTGAGCTGGACGGGATTGTGCTGTACAAGAGCATAATGCTGGGGAATAACGAACGAACGCCGCAGGTGATTAGGAATGCCATGCTGAAGCTGGGACTGGACGATGATCCCGATCGATATACACTCGCCCAGGTGCTGCCCGACAAGGAGTTGGTCATGCCGAAGACAGCGAATGTCTACTATGCGGTCAATACGAATTACAATCTCAATTTCATACTGCGACCACGCAAGGATGATGCTGGAGGCGTTGGCGGAGCTAGCTAGTCCGCAGCTGTGCCCCTATCCCAGTTGTGGTGCTTGGGATATGAGGGCGAGGAATGAAGCAATGAATGCAGCAACAGGATTCGCACATGACAACAACAACAAGAACTACAAATTTTTAGTTGATACGATTTATGTATTAAAATAATTATTTATTACCTGCAGCGAGAAAAGTAGAAACCCGTCAATTAGCTTATTACTTTTGAAATCTCCACTTTCCCCCCTCTTAATTGCTCCACTGAGTTTTTGGAATTGTATATCCAGGACACATAATCGGATGATTATCCTATACTATGTGTACTAATTGTATTATTGTAGACTCGAAAACTGGAATAATTGCTGATATTTATAAATGATATACTTTTTACTGATACGATATGCATATGTATGTACGTATATACATATATAATTATAATGATGATGATTATTAAGCGATTGATATTCAAAATGTGGTACAATAATTTTGAGGTTAGAATCGATATTATATGTTAGATTAAAGAGGAACCAAACGACGATGACGATGACGAAACATGTATGTACTTTATTAAGCCAGCCCAACACAAAACCAACAAAAACATCAGTTTTGTATATATACAAAACATTTATATGTATATGTATATTATATAGATGTTTTAATGCTGTACTTGTGAACACGTGTATTGTAAATCGAACAATACAAGTTGTAACAAATTATTTAGTGTGGGTTGCATTACATTTTTTATAGGCTCTCTACACTTTACACTTAGGTAAGATATTGTACGATGTGTTTTTGTAGATTTAAGCAGTACAGTACAATTACCAGAATTATACATATGTATGTATCCAAACAAAACCTACAAATAGGACAAAAGCGCATATTTAATATGAGAGAATCGGAGATAGAGCTATTATTAAATACGAAATGAAGTAAAATACATTTAAAACAAAATGTGTGTAAATATAAAAACGAAACACAAATGACTTTTATTTAAAGGGTGGAGAATTTGAACTTTATAAAGGTAATTCCCCTATAAATAGATTTAACGATACTATAAATACCGTTATTCTGAGGGAATTCGAAATGATGTGATTATCAAGCAACTGCTGATGCTGATTATTAAGCAATTTAAGACCAGGAAGTTAGTTAATCAAGCTCAATCAATACAAATTTGGTCGTAGTTGATAAGCTATCGCTATTTCTGGTTTAAAATAGATTATTTGATATTGCATTTTTATAGGCATAGGCTGTTCAGAAATTAATACAGTTGAGAGGGTAGAGAATTCATGAAGATACCATATTAATGGGAGATGGTTTACTTTAATTCAGATAAACTAAGAACTTAAAATACATTTTAATGTTGTAGAGTTCTAGTGGAAAATTTTATGTGAAACGATAAATAACTGAAGTCTTTGACGTCTTGATAAGCAACCCATAAAGAACACATACGAATTAGTGCGTGATAATAAGAGTTGATATCAAAATATAATTGATGCAGTGCTATCAGTTGCCTTATGGAGCTTATAATGGCTGGCTAAGTAACCTATCCGTACCTTTTGGTTGTTGAATTGGTTTATTTTGGGATTATAACTAAATTGGGTGATTCATTTAACGCGTTTCGTTTGAAAACGTAAACAAATTTCTAGGCTTATGTTGAAGAGGGTCGCTCAAAAACAAATTCAAGCCAAAGCCGAAGCCCCATTTTCTACCACATTATCTACCTTTTTAATATCAGCAATGTCATCTGTCCGTTGGCAGAGCTTGAAACCCTTTCAGCGAGGAGAGATAAACAGAGAGACAGAGAGAGAGAGAGAAGAGAGTGGGGAAGATGGCGACAAATCCCAGGGATGCTAGAATTCAAGTTAACGGGTCAGCACATCTCATTACATTTGCCAAACGACAGGGCAACTAACGTCAAGACAGTAAAAGTAAAAGTTAAATAAATTACTTTTTGGAATTCGAGTGAGTTTGTTTTTTTCCGTTGTCGTCGTTGCCGTTGTCGTTGTCGTTTGGGGTTAGATGAAAACAAGTTACACCTAAAAAGTTCCATTGAAATAGCGAGAAAAACAAAAATCAAGTCGTTGTCCTCGTTTCTGCTAGCTTCGAGTCGTAATTTGGTCCTCACACAAAACTTTAATTAGATCACTCGAATGACAAAAATAAATCTTTTGCCGCAATAATAAAGGCAGCCAAACAAATTGAGATTGAGATCCTAAACCCGGATTCGTTTTGACGGCTTGGCGGGGGATTTTAGATGGCTGCTTTGCTTTTGAAAAGCTCTCGACCAAAAACTTTTCACAAACTAGTCAGTGAAAAATGAGGGACAAAAGGGGGGCGGAGAGCAGTAGTGAGTATGAGTAGGGAAATGGAAATGAGTTGAACTGACGTTGGCTGTCAGGTGCAGCAAGAACAGTAGTAGTAAAAGGAGTGTGAGGAGCGACAAGTTGACAACAAACTGAGGGCAATGCTTGTAGTTTGTAGTGTTGTTTTGTAGTGTGTGTGTGTGTTGGGGTTAAAAGCTCTGGGGTTAACCATGACGTCATGGTTGTGCTTGTGCAAACTATTTTGGCGTACACATTTCGTCATAAACGAGAATAATCAATAACCTAGGCAGACACAATGACGCAGCCAACGTGACATAATTCCCATGAACAGCGCTAGCTGATAGCGCGAGGGTTAGGTCGCGGGTGGCAGGTGACGGGTCGTAGGTCAAACGAAGACGTAAACAGCCTCAGCATGGAATTCAATTAGAAAACTTTGACACGACCAAACTCATCTCATCTGTCGATGTCCATGACGACAGCGCAATGCTTAGCCTTCAACAACCGAACTACTACATAACTACAAAACGTCTCCCCACTCCCCACTCCCCCCACTCTGTTGTCCTCCTCCGCATATGAGAGCACGTGTACTCGTTTGTTCGTATAATCATCAACACCTTGGAGCAACCTTCGTTCAGCCTAAACCCGTTATTTTTACTAGTCTCGCTGTTGCTATTCTCTGTTGCAGAATATGCTGCCTGCTTTTTTGAGCGTGCTAGTGTGGGAAATGCAACAACGTGTCGTTCACACTCACGCCTTCAACTGTTTCCTCTCCCTCTCTTATTTGCTTTGTTCTCTCTCGCCTGCTCTCTCGCAGCTTCCAAAAATGCGGGCTGTCCTCCCGCTGCTGCTGCTTCTGCTGCTGCTGCTACCTGGCAAACTTTAGTTTGCTTTGCTTTGCTTTCGCGCTGCTTCTTTTACTTCAATATTCGCCTGGCTGTCACGCGCTTTTTTGACATTTCCTACGATTGTGTGTTGAGTTTTTGTGTAGGAGCGACACATCGTTGACACTAAAAGAGAGCGAGCGTCACTGCGAGAGCAAGCTTTGAAAGAGAGAGAGGGAGAGCCGTCGCGAGAGAGCTTTTCAACACACACTTGCTTGCCTGGTTCGTTTATCTGGTCTCATTGTGTTTTGCACTTTTCGGACTATTGAGTGAGATTTGTGCAAGTTAGGCGTGGAGATGTAGGCACTAGGTGGGTGGGTGGTTGGGTGGTCTTACGGTTGCGAGTGCGGGTGTGGTAACTGGATGGTTGGGGACACATTCTTGTTTGGTGGGTTAGTTTGCGTGCCGTTTGCTGCATGCTTTTTATGGGACACTAAAAGAAATACTAGAGCACCATAATAACCAATTAAATATTAAATACTTTGTGCAGATTATGCAGCTGCTTTCGCGGATACACAAGCTACAATTGCTTCAGTTGGCGCTGGCTCGCGCTCAAACCCTTTGGGCATTATAAAGGTGGCAAATGCTGAGAACGTGGGTCGCGTCGCGTAAGAAAATCGCAAAACGTATTCATGTTTTGCTTCCTTCTTTTTGCCTTCATAAGCTTTACTCATTACATTTCCGTTGATAGTTTTTTTAGTTGAATTACAGCAGGATTATTGAGCTTACCACATTTAGAGCTCTTTGAATAACGAAATCTTTAGTACAAAAGTAAAAGTACTAAGAATTATTGAGGCAAAAAAATAAAATTTCTTTTTATATTCGAATTTCCTGCCAATATTTTATTTTTGCTTTATCTGACAATATTGAATTAAAAATAAACGATGCGAAACTTAAATAATAAGAGGGAAAATAACTGTATCAAATTTCGGAGGATATATAAAGAAATATTTATTTAAGTTTTATTTTCTTATCTTCAAATTTTAAATTTTTTTATTAATATTAATAATTAATAATTGTTTTAGTTAAGTCTTTATTATACTTACATTTTTTTTGTATGTTTTGAATTTAATATTTTATCTTTCTTTGTAGAATACAAAAAAAAATATTTTATTTTTATTTTAAAATTTTAAATTTTTATTAATAATAATAATAATAAATGTTTTTTAAGTTTATTATTTATTATACATACAATTTTTTTATATTTTGTAGAATGTACAAAATAAAGTGAATTTTTATTTTCAGCTATTAAATTATTATTAACAATATTACTAATACTCTTAAGTTTGATTTCTGTTATTTATCAAAAATTTTTCAGTGCACAATTACGTCTACATTTGGCACATACTTACTAACTAGGAGTCTGGTCTGGTCTCGTCTTTGGTCTGTTTAAGTTTCTGCTGCTGGTGCTGCTGCTTCTGGCGCCCATAATAAAAGTAACGAACGTAACGAAAACAATTACACGAAAGAAATCCTCAAAAAGCACACGGGACACGAGACTACACCCGCCACATTAAAATAACAAAATCCAAACAACGCAAACTTTTGAGTGCAAACCCAACAAAACCAGAGACAGAGACCAGCAACTGAAACTTAAACTGAGACTGTGACTGCGACTGAGAGTGAAATTGCGACTGCGACTGATACTGAGAATGCGATTGCGAGCGAGCGACTGCGACAGCGACAGCGACTGAGAAGGCGACTGCGAGTGAGCCCGTGAAACGAATCGCGACTTTGAGCTTCGCGAACGAAGCAGGGAGGTGCAAAACGTGGCTTCGTGTCGCGTTCGTGTGTGCTTCGGGTGTTCGATTCATGGTCTCACACAAAGCCTACATTTTGGGGAAAAGCTTTCTGGCCCCGAGCACATATGCGAGGACGACAGAGTTGAGCCCAAGTAGTCAGAGTAGTGGAGCCACACGGTCCAGACGGGGCGCTCCGCGAACGCAACAACCAAAACGCGCACTGTGGAAACGCAAAAAAGAATGAAAAAATAAAGCAAGCAATAAAAAGCAAAAGAGATGTAAAAAAAAAATACAACAAAAAATTGAAGAAGATAGATTAAACTACAAAATTTGATATTTATTAAACGTGAAGTGCGAAACGAAAGAAGCAGCAACGAAAATGCTGAAGAGCTCGAGGCGAATTGCAGATGCGAATTGTGTGTAAATGTAGATACATTGTGGCAGCCTCAAGCCATGTGCAGAGTAGCACTGCGAAAAGTCAGCGATATACTTGAGTAGTAAATTGTGCAAGGAAACGAGGAAAATACAGAAAAAAAAAATTAAACAGATTTTTTTTTTTTTGGGGTAACAGGAAATAACCTTGAAAGCATCTGCGATTGGCATTGCGATTGCGATTGCCTTTTGCGACAAGTTTTGGGGCAAGAGGCAAGAGGCGAGTGACAAGTGGCGAGTGGCAAGTGGAGCTGGCTGGCAGTGAAGAGTGCGTGTGCACTAAAAACACAGCGCCGTACAACATGGCGTATGGGTAATGAATGTGTGTGGTAGAGCTCGACATATGCAGTTAATGTGCGAGACGGCCGTGTGTTTCAATATTCGCACACACACATACACACATGCGAGTTGCGATTGCGAGTGTGTGCGTGCCTACGTGCGTTCGTGTGCGTGCGTGCGTGAGTGCGTGAGTGAGTGCGTGTCTGTCTCGGGTTAGTGTACACACTGTGTATGTGTGATGGTGCCAAATAAATTATTAAGCAAATTAATGCACATAAATACTTGAGTTTCCACTATTTATCGTATCGTATTTATGTGGCATTCACCAACAACAACAACAACAACAGCAACAACAATAACAACTTCGATGACGCATTCGAGAGTAGGGCAGAAGGTTAAATTACAATGGCAACGACAACAGCAACAGCAACAACGACAACGGCTACTGTCGAAATTCGCCACGTACTGTAATTCGGATTCGGATTCGGAGTCCGAAAGCATTAAAACCGATACCAATACCGAATCGCAGCACGCAAGTTGGCGATTTATAGGCGTGCGACCAACTATAAGCAGCTTCAGCTTCAGCTCAGCTCACCTCCCAAAACACGAGACGAGGCGAAGCTTGGAGCAGCAGCAGCAGCAACGCCACCCGCAATAACAAAGAGGCCCAGCGACTCCGACTCGGAGTGACTCTGTTGTTTGCCCCATCGTGGTGAATTGCGCAGACAACAGACAACAACTCAAAGAAAGCAACAGCAATTAGTCATCACAAATATTATAAAAACACAAATATATAAACTAAATGCAAACATTAATGCAACAAACTTCGTTAATTTAAAACTTCGCAAAAGCAAAAGAATTAACTAAATTGAACACAGAAAGAGACAGTGAGAGAGAGAGAGCGAGCACGCGAGTGCGGGAGTGGGGAGAACGCGACAGCGACGGAAACTCACCACACGAGTTTTGGCCTCTCTCTTCGATGTCGCTGGCAACGTTCTGAAGAAAACTTTCACTCTCGGCACAACGTGGCGGCGGGCGGTGCGAAAGCATCGAGCAGGAAGCGCAAAAAGTGACACACAAACACACTCACACACAAACACACACACACACAGACACATACAGACGAAGCGCGCAGACACACGCATACATATACGTAATACGTATGTATATCGAGAAATGAACAGCAGCAGCAGCAAAAACGGGGGAGAAAGAGCCCACAGAAAACTAAACTAAACTAAACAACACGAATATCCGCAGTCGAAGCAAAGGAGCAGAGCAAACTTTTTTTTGCATGCAAGCAGCTGACTGCCTGCAGGAAGCGTGCCAGGACAACGGCAACGGCAACGACGAAGGAGGAGCAGCTTACAGCTTACAACAGCAGCGGACAGTCCGGTGCTGACTGCTTCTCTATCACCAGCCATTGAATAGGCCTCTTCAACACGAACACTGGGCACAGGATACGGGCCGAGCACGCACGCAACGCAATTTTAATGTATCCTTAGAATTTCAAACAGGTGAGCGACATTCATTGAGGAAGTAACACAAAACAAACACACACACACACACACACTCACACAGAAAGTAGAAAAAACTGGAAAAAAAAAACATAGATTGAATGCTTATGACAACACAGTGAATGGGAAACGAACTAAAAGCCCCGCAAACTTTATCAAATATTCCAACTTAATTGTGCAACTGAAACCGAAAAGGAAAACACAACCAACCAACCAACCATCCACACACTGCCATCCAGCAGTGTCCTATTCAACTCGCACATTGTGAACAAGTATCAAATTCTGCACAAGTGTTCACGATTAAACGAATTCCGATTGCTCAAATCGATCAAATGATTCACATTCACAACATTGTCCAGAGCTCAAGTGTGATTCGCTTTTGTGCGAGATAAAGTAATTACGACTAGATTTCGATGTGTGTTCGATGTGTGGCTTACATCTTTGTTTGAAAAAAAGCTTAGTGACAAGTTGGTGATTTGATAGCTAAATGTATATACGTGGTTGACATCATAAAGATTTGATGTGAGAATTTAAAATTATTAACAAGTTATTTTTTCATCATACTACATGTGAAAATGTGGAAATGTGGAAATGTGTTTTAAACAAGAGTGTGCTCGATGTGAAATATCCGCTACTTATTTTGAATAAAACAGAAACAGTTTGTAAATATTCGAAATACTGCAAAAGCTATGAAATTACCATATTTTATATTTCGTACATTGATATAGAGCCACATTCTAAATATACCATAGAGTACAAAATGTACCAAATGAATTCTCGAAAAAATACTGAAAATATACCATACGAAATGTTTGGTATATTTATATAGCACTGAATTCAAAATATACCACAGAGTACAAAGTATATCAAATTATTATACCGCAAAATACTGAAATATAGTACTACTTTCAAAATATACCACACAGTAGAAAATATACCAAATTATCAGCCTTAGCTACTAAGATCAGTAGTAAATAGGCATTTTAGACCGAAAAAGTATACAAATTTATTTAGAGTACGAATATTCTGGCTATTAAGTTTTATTTATTTTATTTATAACATAAATTCGACAAGTGAACGTATACTTAATTTATAGGTTTGATCATTTTTATAGCAGTTTTTTTGGAATAACAGCAAAATGCTAAATGTGAACGAGGTTTGAATTAGAAAAAAAGTATAGGCTTATTTGAATATTTCGATTTCAGCAGAATTATTATAAAATAATCTGTCAAAAATCCAAGATAAGATACAAAGCATGCGTATACTTAATATATTCACTTTACAATGATAATATCTTTGAGCTGGCTACGATTAGTTTAAAAAATTTTTACTTATATATATCAGATGCCTGCCTTGTTAGCTCCTTGCATCTTTTGACATTAATATGATATTTCTTATTTTTGCGTATACTTAATATATACACTTCGAAAGATAATTCCTGTTAGCAGTCAGCAATTAGAATATTTTGAGTTTTTAAGAGAATTCCAAAATCAAATATGCAACAAAAAAATATCCTATCTAATTTTTAATTTAAAATTACATATAAAAAAATTTATAAATTACCTGGAATTTAGTCATTAGAAACCACTGTGATCGGAGCACAAAAATAAAGTGCTAGATTTAGCTGTATCCTCAAGGCTTTTTGGTTTGGCGCCGCAAGGACACTTTTAGTGCTCTATCAAATTTGCTGTTGTTTCACTAGTTTACCAATCAATTGTGTTCCCGCTCTCTCGCTGGCGATGTGGGGATGTGCCTCATGTGGTTTCGTCATTGAGCCATTTATCATTCGGGCCTACCTTGCCTCTGTTATTTATGTTACTTTGTCAACGGTGGCTCGAAGATGGGAAACGAAAGGAAAGAGGAAAGGGAATGTAATGGAAGGGAATGGAAAGGAAATTAATAACGTAACCGTTGCTCGCTGACATCGACGCATAAGTAATAGTTATTTAATGAGTTTTTGGTCAGAATGTTTGCCAAAAACTTGTTTCTCGGCGCCATGGCATTTAATTAAAATTTGCGCCTAATTAAACGTCAAACGTGAACCGAAAAACAGCGGCAGCAAGTCAAACAGCTGGCCCTACTACTAGGCGAATGAGTGATTTGCATGTCCTCCAACCAATATCCTGTTTGCCTATCTGGGTGTGTGTGTGTGTGTGAGTGTCTTTTTTGACTCTTATAGATTTTAATTTCAAAATTGTAAATCAGCTATTTAGCTGCCTGTGCTGTTTGTCATTAATTGCGAATTAAAATTGAATTTGAATTCGAAGTGAAATTGAAATTTGCGGAAATGCTTATGTTCTCGAGTATTTATGAGTGTGTGTGTTCCATGATTGAATTGATTCCCATTGGCAGCTTATGTCGAAATCATTTAACCCAAAAAACTACAATAATGCAGCTCCCATTTTGCGCATCTCACTCGCACCTTCTCTCTCTCTCTCTCTCTGTGTGGTGCAAAACATTTCCATTGCCTCCCCAAGGATGCAGAACATGAACTCTCTTTTCTATTTTGTTTTGTTTGTGCGCTCTCGCTTTAATTGCTGGTCGAGTATTTTAATTGCAAACAGCGTTGAGGTTTCGAGTGCGTTGGAGAATCGAGCGAGACGGCTGCCGAGAATTCTACTCCAAGTGGAGGTGTCGAGAGGCGGCTGCGGCGACTGCGGCGGCATCAGCGCCAATTAGTGTGCAATTTATGCATGCGAAATTCGAGCTTTAATTGCCGCCGACATGCTGCCACAATGCAGATGGTGCCACAGTCGAGGATCGTCGATGATGCACTCAAGTGTGTCTGACTTCAAACAAACTGGGATAAACGGAATCTGATAGCTTCAAGAACTCTATTTCTCACTCTGTACACAATTCCAATATGCTGCTTATCCAAATAAAAGTGTCATCAAACAGCCTGAAAAAGAAGATATTTATTTTCTTGCGACTTATATGCGATCATTTTAACAAAGTTAGTCTATATAACATTAGTTAGTCTATATAACTTTTATTAGTCTATATAACTTTTGTTAGTTTGTATAACTTTTGTTAGTCTATATAACTTTATAAAAATGATCGCATATAAGACTCAAGAATATAAATATCTTCTATTTCTCTTTAGTCTATACAACTTTATGAAAATGTTTAAATTAAATTATTATTAAATTATTTGTTAGGTGTTCCTCTACAAATTGCATAATTTACATTAATTTAGATTACTTAGTTTTGTGTTTGGCCAAGGCCAAGTTGGATGGTTGTCTTCTTTTTCTCTGTTTGAGCACTTGTAAATATTTCTTCCTATTTTCTAATTTCCTCTTCAGTCAATATAAAAAGTCTTTTGTTACTATTTAGTGGAACAGTCAGTCAAGTGCTTCAATAAATTATGATTCGATATTCTTTATTATATCTACATATAATAACAACCAAAATAATAGTAAATTTAATTTTTAAACTATTTAAAAATGATTTCAATATGCTTATGTGTATCAAAATGAAGTGAAGAATTACTACTTTTCTAAGAAAAGTCTATTAAGATAACAGTTTTTCATACAAGCAAGTAAGAAAATTAGAATCGAGTGGGCTGACTGTGAAATACCTTTTACCCATTTTGAATATGAGCAAAACAGTGTGGAATTATTCTTAAAATACACTAAACGAATATACCATAAATATACTAAAATATGCCGAAGGCTATATTTGGTATATTGATATAGTATTGATATTCAAAATATACCATAGAGTTGCAAACATAAAAGACTTAATAAGACTTATAGTAAGTAGTCTTTTTTAGCCATACAAAAGTAAAATAACTTATAAAATATTTATTTAATCGCATTTAATATTTTTAGGAATCATTAATAATATAGTTTTATATATTATGTATTTATTTAAGAATTGTTTCGTTCTATGAGATATATCTTCTTTTCTTATTTGATGACCCTGTGAAAATAACAATTATAGTGAATATCATGATATTAAGTATACGACAAGTATGCACAGAAAATGCAATAAATATTTCAAGCGTCTACTAAAAGTTAGTATCATGATAATTATACTTTTGCCAATAGTCAAGTTTGAGGAATTTCAATTATGGCAATAAATATAGAGCAGTCTATAGGAATAATCTAGAAATAAAGCAGTAAACAATGAGCCAAATGCGAAATCAATAAACAAAGGCAACCAAAAACATAATTCAACAATCCAAATTGACATCCAATAATAAACAATGTGCGAGTACTTTTAGAAGTGGGTGTATATATACGTGTGTGTGTGTGTGTGTGTGAGTGAGCTTTCCAATCATAATAATAATCGTTTATTCGCGTGGCTCAAGCTCGCTGAGCCAGCTGGGATAACAGGACTCGTAATAAGCCCGCAATTAGAGTCATTCGATAGATTTGATAAGACCGACAAACTGGATTTGAGTTGTGTAAATTAAAGTCGAGGCTAAAAGCCTGCATAAATGACGGGGCTAAAAGGTTACCACTCAGTCCAGTTAGCAGTTCAATGAAGCCAGCTCCCTCTGCTTTGTGTGTGTGTGTGTGTGTCCCTTTTCTCTTTTTTTTTTTGTCTGGTTTTGCAATCAAATTGAAAAAGTTGTCGAGGCGAAGGACGAAGGACGCAAATCGCAATTCCACTTTTATTAATATTTCTATTTGCCTATGCGTTTTGCAGAGTTCACTTCTCCGCTTCTTCGCTTCTTCGCTTCTCCTCTTCATCACGTTCCTTGTCGACACTGAATGGAAAAGGAAAACTACTGAACATTCTTATTATCTTCATTTTTGTGTGTGTGTGTGTGTGGTGCTCCCTTTTTGCCTCTTTTCATTTTGCTTTGCCATGAGACATACTATATGTGAACATTCCCATTTCGCATTCAGTGTTACACAGTTTCAATGGCATCGCCAAGGCTGAGTGGCTGATGCTGATGCTGAAGAACTTTCGTATTAGGACAGGATACTTAAAGGACGCACACAAATGATGTTGTAAGGCGGCATTCACAATTGCCACCTCCCATTCCGCTTTATTCTCCTTTCTACATTCTCCATTCCCATTTCTCATTCCTTATGCCTCTTATTGAAGTCCTTGTCCAAAAACTAGAGTCTTAAGTGAATTAAGAGCAAAACTTGTAACATTTTCTTTACCTCGTTATTTCCGCCTCTCTCTCTCTCTCTCTTCTCTGTGTCTCTGTCTCTTTCTCCCTGTGGACTCTCAAGGTTTTTGCACTTAATGAGCGAGTCTTCGGCGTGTGAAGTGTTCGGAAGTTGAGTTCGTAAATAAAAAAGGATTACTTTTATGGCCCCGACCAGCGCCCAGTAAATACCTATTAATGATTTTTTTCCTCCCTCGCCACCTGCTCACATTATTTCACCTGTCTCTCCTGTCTCGTGTCAGTTGCTGTTTCTCTTTTGTTTCAGACTCAGTTTCACTTTGAGTTTCAGTTTGAGTTCGAGTTTGTGTTTCAGTTGTTGTTGTTGCGTGCCTGTAAGTTCAAGTGTACAACGTGGCGTATACTTGCTCTTTTAATATAACAAGATTGATTGTTATGGCCTGGCTATGAAACCAATCTAACCACAGTGCACAGTCTGTCACTCTTCTTGGCCTTTGTTTTTTTGGTACTGCAGCCAAGCAGCGATGCTGCCAGGCATCGAGCCAAAAGCAGCCACTTAATGATATCGAGCACATTTTGCGGTCTTCGGAGCCTGCTGCCAGCCGCAAAAGGCAACAGCTTGGTCAAGGATAAAGAACGGGTCAAATATTGGCATATATATGTACATATAAACATATATATATGTAAGCCAAAACCAGCATTTTCTTCATTTGGCACGGCTCTCCATTATTAATTTGTATTGCCAGCAATTAAAATGTTTTATTGCGTCTACAAAATGAACCATAAATTCCATTTTCAAAGCGATTTGCATGCTCAAATTTTCGAGCGATTTTCCCACTTTGCTGATATTTATCTACAGATAGTTTTATATACAAATTTTATACATAGTTTTATTTAAGTGATGAATTCTTACAATTCAAAAATGTCAGTTTAACAACAGGTTATTATAGTCTTCAATATAAACCAATCAAATTAATTTTACTTTGCTTTTCATAACAATAAATTTATCTCAAGAGTTTTAATTGTTAACGTTTACTAAAATAAATGATATGCATTGCTTTGTAAATATTTGATTGCAGTTTTATATTTAATTTAAATTTCATAGAAATTTTGAAATTTGTGTTGCATATAAGTAAATTTAAACTTTTTGTGATAATATCATTTAACATATTAGATAATAATATTAGATGCAATAAAGGATTTCTTAATGACTTAATTTAACAATTGAACTAGGAAAGAAGATTGCCTTCAATTTTGATTATCATTACTCTCTTAATTGTGTATATTTATAACAAAAATGAAAAACAATTTATTTGATAAATATCTTTTCATATTTTATACAGCTGGAAGCATTAGCATTTCATATCAACTATTCTCACTTAACTTAGAACGCATGTCACTGTCACGATTAGAATCACTTAAATGCAATTTAAGGTGCTTGAATGTCTTCATATGTTTACAGACAACAGAAATGATTAATATGTGGGTGATAAATTTAAATGATTTCATATAATAAACCTGAAGTTAGTACTAGTGAACTAAATAAACTAATGTGTGATGTACTTTGATTTAGTATTTAACTTATACTGAGTCAACTGATTTCAACAATTTGTTAATATTTTTAAAAGCCATTGAACTAAAAGTTGAGTAAGCTGTAAACTTTATTTTAGTTGAACGTGCACAATTCTAGTTTATCGCTGGCAGGACATCAGAGTACAGGATAGGACAGGACTGACAGTGGGATTTTTGTGTTTTTTATACCCGCTACCCATTGGGTAGAAGGGTATTATAAATTTGTGCCAACAGGAAATGTAACAGCCATAAGGAGGCATTCTCCGATTGTATAAAGAGACGATCTAGGCATGTCCGCCTGTCCGTCTGTCTGTCTGTCCGTCTGTCCGTATGAACACCTAGATCTCAGAGACTATAAGAGATAGAGCCATAATTTTTTTGGACAGCATTTGTTATGTTTGCACGTAGATCAAGTTTATTTCAAATTTTTGCCACGCCTACTTCCGCCCTCGCAAATCAGAAAAAATCAAATAGCAAGCGTAAATTTTAAGGCTAGAGTCGAATTTTGGTATATACAATAACAACTATAGTTTTTGTGATTTCTGAAAATTTGTTTGCGATCGGATAAAATTTGTCGAAGTTATTAAAGAAATACTTTTGTATGGGTAAAAACGCCTACTTACTAGGAATCTTTGGTGCTTTGGCTTACAATCTGGTATATTTTGTACTTTATAGTATATACTGAGTGTAGTACCATATCAATATACCAAATACATAATTTGATATATTTTTAGTAATTTTGTGGTGTATTAGTTTGGTATATTTTGAGAATAAAACTCCAATATTTTGTTTATATTCAAAATGGGTAGCGGGCATCTCAAAGTCGAGCACACTCGACTGTAGATTTCTTACATGTTTTTTTCTTTTTTTGTTTTTGTAAGGGACACGTAAAGAATTGCACATGTCGCAGCGAACGAGTTCTCGCCTGGATGGGATAAATAGAACTGCCAAGTCATAGGAATGGGAATGGGAATGGGAATGTTCTCGACTTCGTCTTCGTTTTCGTTCTCAGTGCTGTTCGCTGTTTGCGCCTACGCGACTGTTTTTTTTTTGGTTTTTTTTTTGTCTATTTGTCTGAGTGTGTCTATAAGTTGCGTGAGTTCTTCTACTCTCAGACATTGTACACACTCCATAGTTGTCTATAGTTGTCGGCTGTTGGCTCGAGTGCGCCTTGCTAACCTGCACTCATAGTTGTTAAACTAACTTTCGTGACTGGACTGGACTGAACTGGAGGAACTAGAGGAACTGGAGCTGGGAGAGGAACACACTACAAATGTCTGACATAGACTGCCAGTTGCCAGTTGCCAGTTGGTTTTGGTCTCACTGTCTGTCTGACAGCCGGCGCCCCTCATCCTCCTGTCTGCTCCTGCGGGTTGGCACAACTTGGCACACGCTCTCCACATCCTTATCCACAGCCCCGGATAGTATGGCAGTAGTTTTCATTTGCCTTTTACATTTCCACATTTCCTCCTTGGCTTGTTTGCGTGTCTGTGCATAGACAGCGGCGACGTCGACCTACTCTGAGCTCTGAGAGACGCCGCTTCGCATATTTATTTTATTTGATTTGCTTTGGAATATTTCTTTTTTGTTGTTGTATTATTCGTGAGGACCCCATTCCAAGGGACACGCCTTTCCTTGGCTTGCATAACGCGACGTGTGATTAAAAATTCGTAATTTGTTCGCTTCCCTAGTCGCTGTTTTGTATTTATGTCTATTTTTATTCGTACTCATACTTTTACTTTTTGTCTTATAGTCTTTTTCTTCTTCATTTTGGGGCCACATGGCCCACTCTCTCTCTCTCTTCTCTCTCTCTGCTTTCTCTTTGTGTCACGCGGCTGTCTTTTCATTATTTAGAGGAGCATACCTTAAGGCGTTCAGGCATGTCAGAACATTCCCCAAGTTAGGGGCGATTCTCTCCATTCACCATTTGCAGGCAGTTGAACTGTCGACAGTCCCGCTTTTTGCTTTTCGCCTTTTTTTGTTTTGTGCTTTTTACTTTTCGCATTTCTCATTTCGCCTTTGGAGCGTGCTTTCTGCTTTGTTTTTTTTCGTTTTTCGTGCTTCATTAATATTTAATTAAAAAATCAATAGTTGACATGTAAGTCAGCGACGTTTCGTGGCTGTTTGTTGCTTTTCTGGTTCCTTCTTAGCTTGTTCGTTTTTTTCTTGTTGTTGTTTCTTCTTCACATATTACATACACTTTTCAAATACCTTTGCTGTCTTAACTTATGCATATGCATGGCGCATATCTTATTACAACAGATTTTCTTTTGCCTTCCTTCCCTGTTTGCCAGCTACGTGACGCTCCACTTTTTGCTTTTTTATTTCATTTCTTGTTGTGTTTTTTTTTTCTTTAAACCCCGGAACCTTTTGCACTTCTTCTTCTTCGTGCTTACTACAGTTTTTTCTTCGGCTTCCTTTCGAATGAAAATTGAAAAAACTCAAAGTGAAAAATGTGTTGCATATCCAAGAGGCGCGTCATGTGAAATTCTTACTGTCAGCATTAGTTACAGCAACGACGACTTGGCTAAAAATGGCATATGTTATCTTGATCATTCGCAATAAACATATTCTTTGACAAATTCTTGTGCTTTTTGCAGCACATTGCCATGATAAACTGGGTTGCACTCGCGCTTCTTCGTGGCTACAAATATGTTATGTATAATCTCGATAATAAATGGCAATTGGAAATTGAGAATTGCATTTTGAAAGTACGTGTTCACGACTTGAAGATACCCTGTAGTGGAATAGAATTCAATTTATGCATGCGCAGAAATTTTTTCAGACACGTACACAAGCTCGCAAATACGCTACGAATTGTGTACGTGATGAATTTTCTTGCTTGGCATTAGGAATGCTCTTTCAATTTATGGCAAAAGCTGCTTCAAATTTTAAAATTGAAAATGTGCTTGCTTAAATCGTTGTCTGCTCTACATTATTCTTTAAAGTGAAAATAGCATTAAAGCTAATTGCAACGCACTTTCATTGTTGTCAAAATTTGCAATAATAATATAATAATATATAAAATTTCCAATAATAAAATAATATTATTAATATACCAAAATATTGCAAAAATGTTATATGTTTATCATTGTAAGTTTTCAAGTTAATATATCGAACATTTTAGTATATGTATATATTAATACCAAAAGCCTATATATATGTTACATATATATCGATATACTATTACATTCAAAGTATACCAAATGATCATGAAACAATTATAAAACTTTGCGAAAGCGGCATTTTTATTATAATATTCAAAATTAATATATCGAAAATACCCCAAAAGCTATATATGGTATATCGATGTTCTACATAAAGTATACCAGAATGTCTATGTTAAAAAATATATATAATGCAGCATTATCATATCGAAAATACACCAAAATCTATATATGGTATATGTATATACTATACAGCATAAAATATACCAGAACACTGCGAATACGGGATTATTATTATACTTATCTAAATTAAAATATCGAAAATATACCAAAAGCTTAATTGGGTATATCGATATACCACACAGCATAAAATATACCAGAATGCAAAATGCTCAAGAAAAAATACAATTTAATTTAATGTCATCGAAAATATAGCAACAGCTAAATTTTGTATATCGATATACTAATACATTTAAAGTCGACCACAGTAAATAAGTCGTGACAGCTACAGCCATTTTTATACCCGCTACCCATAGGGTAGAAGGGTATTATAACTTTGTGCCGGCAGGAAATGTATGTAACAGGTAGAAGGAGGCATCTCCGACCCTATAAAGTATATATATTCTTGATCAGCGTCAACAGCCGAGACGATCTAGCCATGTCCGTCTGTCCGTCTGTCTGTCTGTCCGTCTGTCCGTCTGTCCGTCTGTCCGTATGAAACACTGGATCTCAGAGACTATAAGAGATAGAGCTATAATTTTTTTTCGACAGCATTTGTTATGTTTGCACGCAGATCAAGTTTGTTTCAAATTTTTGTCACGCCCACTTCCGCCCCCGCAAATCAAAAAAATCGAATAACAAGCGTAATTTTAAAGTTAAAGCTGTGAATTTTGGTATATATAATAATAGCAATAGTATTTATGATTCCTGAAAATTTGCTTGCGATTAGATAAAAATTGTGGAAGTTATTAAAGAAACACTTTTGTATGGGACAAAACGCCCACTTACGGGGGGTCTCAAATGCTTTGGCCGACAATCTGGTGTATTGTGCCGTCTATGGTATATTTTAAATGTTAGTATCACATCGTTATACCAAATATACCATTTGGTATATTTTTAGTATTTTGCAGTATTTTTTGGTATATTTTGAAAATAATACCGCAATATTTTGCTTTTATTCAAAAGGGGTAGCGGGTATCTCACAGTCGAGCACACTCGACTGTAGTTTTCTTACTTGTTTTTTATAGGATATTTCATATTATTCGATAAGCACAGAGTTCTAGTTCGCTTTTTTGTTGACTTCCTGAACCGTGCGGCCTGTGTCCCATAGATACAATTATTTGTTAACTTTGTAATGCAGGCAACAAACATATAATTACATTTTAAAAATCAATAGATTCCGTGCCGTGATTTGTTGTTCAACTCGCTGTTGGTCAAACACAAGCGCTTTCTCGTATTTCAACAGTTCGATGGTTTCCTCTTTTTTTATTTGCTTGGCCACGTGTGTTTGTAGTAAATTTCGTTATGATTATTAGCAGATTCGCACACACACACATAAACACTAAACTATGTATGTATGTGTGTGTGTGTTGTACTCGTAATTCAGAGTTCGGTTCGCTTAAATAGCCAACGGGGCTCTTGTGCAGGTAATTGAGCTTTAACATGCTCAAAGCTTATTAATACATGTATGTACGTGAGCATTATTTTTGGGAGTGTCTGTGTGTGTGTATACGTATACGTATACGTGTATGTGTGTGTGTGTACTTTATGGAGCTTTGTTTTGTTTGGCTTGCGTTTATTTTTATTCAATGTTGTTGTTGCTCTGTTCTCTGTGTTCTGTGTGTCGTCGTGGTCTTCTTCTGCCCAGTTGAGTGTGTGTGTGTGTGTGTTATGTGACATAATTATCCCACAGGCTGAGAGCTCAAATCCCCTTGGCAATCGTCAGCTTGTGTAGAAATCTTCTTCTTCTTCTTCCCATCTCTTTGTATGTGGAATTATTTATTTTGCGCCACATTAAAGTTGGCATGCAAGTTCTGTTGTTGCTCCACTTTAATTTAAATGAATTTTTGCTTGTTTAACACATTTATTGTGATCTCACGTTTTGCACGTTACACAAGCTATCTATGTATGTAGCTATCCTTGGCTTGTGGCAATCTTTTAGATGTCAGATCTTTAAGATTTATTGACAGCAAGCGGAAATGGGCGCATTCACATGCTGACGCATGACTGCGACTCTCTTTCTCTCTGTGTGTGTGTGTTTGTGTGTGTTTTGTGTGGTGCGCTACCTTTTTTTACGCGCAATTAACCCAGTTACAAGTTCGACATGCCGCAAACCAGACACACAGAAGCTCACACACACACACACGCTAACATGCTCACACGACACACACACACACGTACACACATAGACATCCTGCATTTATCATAATTACTTCCCAGAATATTTTCTCGTTTTTTGTTGTTGTTGGTGTTGTTGCTCTGCCAAAAATACGGCTGAAAATGTTGATGAATGCTTCGGGTACAACATTTTCCCCATGCGCACACACACAAACTCACACACACACATATATACATACATGCAACATGTCGCACGCAGCCTTTAAAAAAAAGTCAGCGTTAAATTTTACAAAAATAAAAAAGAGGGGAGCAAAAAAAAACGAGCACAAAGCAATATAAAATGGAGGCAAACTGGCTGACTGCTTAATGTTTTAATATGCCTTCAGCAACTATTAAGAGGAGTTGGCATTAAGTGCCAAGCACATATTAAGCATCAATTATTTATAAATAAAAGCGCAGCTCACTTACGCACAAAGTATTTTATAGCATACTTATGGCGGCGCCAACAAGTGAAAGAGAAAGCAAGAGAGGGGGAGGGGAGAGAGACAAGTGAGCGAGGACAATGAAGCCAAGGCGGCAACAAATGCCCCGACATAATTGTGCTTGCAATTATTTCAGAAATGCAAAAAACAACAACAACAACAACAGCAGCGAGAGTGAGAATTGCAGTTTAGCAGAGAACGAAACGAAACGAAACGAAACGAAGCGAAACGATAAGGCGAATAATAAATAAAGCAGCCACAGATAAAATGAGAAAACAAACAGCCACACACACGACAATCACGAAATGCAAATGCCAAAAAGCTGCAAAGCAAAAGAGTGAGCGAGACAAAGAGAGTGTATGTATATATGTGCAAGTTATTTTTCAAATCAAACAAAAACCAAGCGGCCATTGACAATGGCAACAACAACAACAAGAAGTACAGCAGCAGCAGCCAGACACAATAACAAAGCACAGTGGTACCGAAATGTAAATTTATGCATGCAGACAACAATTGAGAATCATTGCAAATTGACTTACTGAATAATTTTGCGTTTTTCAACACTGTTTTGCGGTTATCGATTGGCAAGTCACAGCTTTAATTAATATTTATTAGTGCAGCGCATTTTTGCGAGTTTGTGTGTGTGTGTTGTGTGTTTGCCACACTGTGCTGCTGTCGTTGACGCCGCCTGGCACAAACCAGAGTAACAAATTCCAAAAATGTCACATTGCGCACATGAAAAATGTCCTTGTGACAGCAGCGCGCAAAGCGCCAAACGCCAGTCCATGTGTGTGTGTGTGTGTGTGAGAGTGTGTGGCTGGTATCCAGTTAGTCAGGTGTGTGTGTGTGTGCATTGTTGTTGGCTTTGCAAAGCAAGGTCATGAGTAAATACTCTGGAGCATGCTGTTTATTCTACAACAAAGCCAAGCCAAGCACAAAAAAAATATACACATACTCACAATTTATTGTTAAATATACAAATGCACACACACACACACATGTAGGTATGTGTATGTATTGTACACTTACCAAATATGGTAGCCAGATGCTTCTTATTGATGTCGATACATAGGGACGATATAAATACACATATGTATATTCATTTCGTTTGCTTGTATTGAGTGCTTACTTGCCAATTTGTAGTGGAAACAAATGCAAATGTGTATCCGTAAATCAAAAAGGACATTATTGGCTGCTTGTTAGGGCTAAGCACTATTGCTTGCCATTTACATATATGCGTACAATATGTACACACTCACTCTCATACTTTACTTCCTTTTGATATTTCAAATGGCCAACACATTGACGTTGGCCGTCATGAAGGCATTTACCATTTACTATTTAGCAGTCAGAGTGCAGTGGTCAAACAGCAATAAAATTGTATCAAAAAGGCAGCAGTTGGGAAAACACGACTTTTTAACATGTTGTGGCTTAATATTTCAAGATTTTCATTAATGAAATAACACGCGCTAGTAAATATTTATTATTCGATTGGCTAAATTCTATCGAGCAATTGAAACTTGAGGCTTTAATCCGTTAATCTATAGCAAGATCGTATTGAAGAGGATTGTAATTATTTGTGATATTAAATATGGGTGAAAAATGTCTCAGTTTTATAAATTACTAATGGTTATTGTTAATGCTTTGGATTAGCTCTATATTTAGGGCTAAGATTCATTCAAGTTTTTTTTCTGTTATATGATAAAATATTTTTTTGTTTTTTGAACAAATTATTGAAATTATCTTAAAAAAGAAAAATAGATGCAATACTACACTTAGCTCTAATGCTAATCAAGAACTATACGATTTATCTTTATTTAAAATTCAAAAATTGTTTTGGTATATGACTTTTCTCATTTAAAATAATGTTGTATGCGAGATATAGAAGTCAAATAGAAATATATTCAGACTATAGTAATAGTTATATGTTATTAATTGTTGTAATGTTGCTAAATATGATTATAAAACATGAAAAGTTGAGCAAATTATTACATAATGATAATGTGAAACAAGTTCCCTATAGGCTAACAGTAAACAATTCGCAGTAAATATTTAATCAAATATGTATTATTTTGTATGTGATTATTCGCTAAATTCAAGAATATGAATTAAAAATGGAAAAGAAGATAAAACGAAACATATTCGCTTCCTGTGGGTCAAATCAAATACAATTGCCACATTCATCATACCAATTTCTTTTTTTTTGCACTTTGTGGTACCTGGGGACATTGCAAATAAAATAAATAACACTAAATTGCAGATAAGATCAATGCTATCACTATAATTGCTTTAATTTGTGAATTAGCGATTACGTGTTCTTTCCATATCTAAGCAATTTGATTGATTGCTTTGTTTAGTTGCTGTGTCGTTTATGATGCGAAACACGCAAACTGCGGTTAATCAAATCAACAAAATGGTGGCACAGATACTATGAACTATTTTAAATAAGCAACAAAATGGTTGCGAATTTAGGTGCTCCGCTGTTTAGAATGTCTTTATGCAATAGATATAATTGTTGGTATTGATTATTTGAAATATATTTGTTTGGAAATGAAATAATGATTAAGTGCTTGAAAGTTGCAACACAATTAAATTGATAACAATTTTAATATATAGTTATTAAGAAATAAAATCAAGGTTTACTTCTTATTAGCTATTGAATAGATCAAGATATTCCTTAAGACGAAAAATGTTGATTAACATTTATTTAAAAATGGCATCGAGGTTAAATACTTGACTGTTGCAATAATGATAAGCTATATATGTAAGTGGTAAAATATTTTTGAAATAATTGGAAAGTACATCAAAAGCAGTTCGTTAGACTTTTGTGTAATGAATGTGTTACATATGCATATTCAGTATGCGTTTGCTTGTCGATAATTGAATATTTACCAAATGATCAATCGCTTGCAAACGAGAGTGCAAATAGCGAACAAAGAGCCTGATGTGCTCGGCAAACAGCAAACAATATCTGAGAGCAGGTCCGGCGAGTGAGTGCCAAAGTGTGAGCTGGGCAATTTTGTCTGTGAATTTATGAGCGACGCTTTCCGCTGCTGCCGCTGCCGCTGCCGCTGCTGACGTTGTATCCGCCTGGGCGATAGATTGTGTGATGGTCGGATGGAGGCCCGATAGAGGAGAAGGGTCTAAGGGATGGTGTACTAGCATTGTTGTTTGGGCCAAAGTTGGCATATGCGCATGAATAATGAAGAATGAAGCGAGGGGTGCAAGTTCTTTCTATTGATTTCGAACACACACACACACACACACACTACACACACATGGCCCAAACAAAAGGATGGTTTTGTACCCATTTAGTGGCAGCAGTCAGCAGCTAGGCAGCCATTGAGCAACTGGGCCATACTTGTGCGTATTCAAATGTATCTCAGTGTGTGTGTGTGTGTGTGTGAAAACATATGACTCTGGAGATTAAGCCATTGTTTGTAATGGGAACCACAGCTAGAGTCTGGCTGAGTTGCGGCTTAGCGACTGCGTTTGCGTTTGCGAAACAAAACAACTTTGCCAAGCGATTGTGTTGAGTGTCTACGCGACTAATTTATACTATTTCTGCAAATTATGAAGAACACCAGCTAATAAATAAATGCTACTTTTCACCGAGTCGATTCTCCAAAATAAATAGCTTGAAACTAAGCACAATTTGATTTCATCAGCTTAACATGATTTCACAAAAAGAGTTTCAAAGCTTGTGTTGCATGATTTATGCTTGACAAAATTCTAAAATAAATTGTATTTTCACTTTAGCTTAAAGACTGTTTGCCTCTAAATTGAAAGCATTTAACTTTTATGGCATGCAAATAGCCGAACATCTATTGCACATAATTTATGACAGTCTCTCCAGTCAGTGGCAGTTACCTAAACTCCCATTAAGTTATGGCATCCTTGTGCCCATTTGATGGCCGGGTATAAAAGAAAAGTCTCGTTGACTTATATGCTCGCAACTGGAGCTGGGGCATAACCTATTTTCTCTGTTGTTCAACCAAAAACAAAACAGAACAAAACGCAGAAAAAAAAGAGCTAACTAACTGTGCCCCTTCTATTAACATTTTGTTCCTTCTCATTCCTCATCCACAACAGCAGCGCCGACAGTGTAATGCGCCTTGGGGGCAGTGGTATACCATACGACGGTGACCCCCTGACAATGAGCGCAGCTGGCAATGACTATGCCGAATTATGCGATCTTGGACCCTCACGCTGGAGTGCACGCGCCTATGGTTACCATGCAACAGCAGCAGCAAATGCGGCCGGTATCGGTATCGGAGGCATCGGAGTTCCGGGCGCCACACAGTCATCATCGAGCGTGCCCACGGGCGGCTCAGCCGGCCTCAGTGCACATCATTTACGCAGCAGCGCGGCAGCGCCAAACAGTTACGAGGCCGAGGATATTGGTCTGGCCTTTGGCATGATCAGTCCGCCACCTGGCAGCGGACACATACACGGACAGGGGCACGTCGGTCATTACGGCGGCGTCGGTGTCGGGAGCGTCGGTGGCGTCGGAGGAAGTGCCGGTGGCATTGGTTCCCGTGTGGGGAATAGCACCAGCTCGTTGCGTGGCAGCGGCGGTGCTGGAGGCGTCGGCGGCGGCGGACGCTCTGGACTCTATTACTCGCCGCCGGGCACATCGTACACAATCATTGAGCGACCACATTCGCCGCATTACTATTACAATTCGGCGGGTGTGCCAACGAAGGGTGGCTCGTTGCCGGGTCGCGGTTCGGCGTATCTCAGCTCCTCACCATCCAGTCACATGGCCGCTGGCACGGCGGGCACGCTGCCCACATCGACGGCGGCCAGCGGACGTCATGGCGCCTCGGCGATGGGCAATGGCAACAAGAAGCGGCCCATATCGCCGGAGCAGGTGCTGCGCATGTTTGGCGCCACACAGTCGTCATCAGTTCCTACGAGTAGCTATCACTACAGCAACGGCGGCACGCGGGATCGCGATCGAGAGCGCACAGGGCGACGCAGCCCAGCCAGCAGTCCGCCCTCGACGACACATCAGGTAAGACACTTTAATAATTTAATAGCATTCTTGTACTTATTTCCTCCTACGCAGATCTATCGAGATCGCGAACGAGATCGGGATCGAAGTGTGCCCAATATACACGAACTTACGACGCGCACTGTTTCCATGTCGCGTGATCAGCAAATCGATCATGGTTTCGGCATTTGCGTCAAAGGAGGCAAAGACTCAGGTAAGAGCTTCAAATGCAGCCGCCTGAAAGTATGCTACACATTTTTGTAGTACTGCCTTTCAACTCTTCGACTTTGTATTACTGCGCCCGCCTGGAAGTATGCAACAAATTTTGTAGCGCTGCCTTTGACTTTGATTATTCTTGTAGCCAGCAACATTTGCTGTCACTCCCAATCCGTGTTGATTCGTTGTTCCGCCCAGTTTACTTCAAGTGCAATTGCTTTGGCCTTTTTCTCGGACACACACATACATACGTGCAACTTTTTATACCCGCTACCCATAGGGTAGAAGGGTATTATAACTTTGTGCCGGCAGGAAATGTATGTAACAGGTAGAAGGAGGCATCTCCGACCCTATAAAGTATATATATTCTTGATCAGCGTCAACAGCCGAGACGATATAGCCATGTCCGTCTGTCCGTCTGTCCGTCTGTCCGTCTGTCCGTCCGTCTGTATGAACACCTAGATCTCAGAGACTATAAGAGATAGAGCTATAATTTTTTTTCGACAGCATTTGTTATGATTGCACGCAGATCAAGTTTGTTTTAAATTTTTGCCACGCCCACTTCCGCCCCCGCAAATCAGAAAAAATCGAATAACAAGAGTAATAATAAAGCTGGAGTCCCGAATTTTGGGATATACATTAGAAACTATAGTCCTTGTGACTTCTGAAAATTTGGTTGCGATCGGATCAAAATTGTGGAAGTTATTAAAGAAATACTTTTGTATGGGCTAAAACGCCTACTTACTAGGGGTCTCATTTGCTTTGGCCGACAATCTGGTATATTATGCCGTCTATGGTATATTTTGAAAGTGGTACTATACTGAATACCAAAAATATACCAAATATATCATTTGGTATATTTTTAGTATTTTGTAGTATTTTTTGGTATATTTAGAAAATAATATCGCAATATTTTGCTTTTATTCAAAATGGGTAGCGGGTATCTCACAGTCGAGCACACTCGACTGTAGCTTTCTTACTTGTTTACTATTTCATGCAATTTAATTTTCAATTGGATTTTATTGTCTGTCGATTCGTTTTGCTGCTACAAATCGCCAGCAGCAGCTTTGACATTTTCGCAGCTATAGCCCAGCGCAGCGCAGCGCATTTTGCAGCTGGTCACCTCATGCGATGCCCATCTGCCACTTGCCACCGGCCAGCTGCCACCTTGCCACCTCGTCACCTTTTGCCACAGCTGGTTGTGGTTCCTCCACACGCTGTCGGCCATTTTATTTTTAGTTTTCAATGTGCGACGGCTTTAAAATCGATAAAAAATCTATTTAAGTCACCAAGCCCTCTATGCGAGGCCCTTCCATCTATCAATTTATCGTATCCATGAACTCTCTCTCTCTCTCTCTCTCTACTTCTTGCCCTGTCTCGTTCTGTCGCTGTTTTCACTTGGCTGTGCAGCTGCTTTCAGGCCAGGCAAACACACACGTGCTTTATAAATTAAACATAAAATGGTTGTCACACACACACACACACACACACACACACACACTCACATACATAGTTGCACACCTTTGGCCAGGCTTAATGAAAAAGGCTTACAAAAACAAAAACCAACCAAAAAAAGCAAAAAAAATAAATGGGCCAAATTGTATGGCGGGTGAAAGGTGTGACGGGTTGTGTGTGTCTTTTATTAAAAGTTTAATACGCACAGCTTGCTAATTGATTTTGTTTGCTTTTCTTCCCATTTCACCACTGCCACTCCCTCGCCCATCTTCTATTCTCTGTGTGTGCGTTTTTTTTTTTATGGATTGTTTTTATCACCAGGCTTAGGTGTTTACATCTCACGCATCGAGGAGAATTCGGTGGCGGAACGCGCCGGTTTGCGACCCGGTGATACAATCCTAGAGGTGAACGGCACGCCATTCACTTCAATCAATCACGAGGAGGCGCTTAAGGTGAGCAAACCTGCATATGTTCTTATTATATTATTTTGTTTTCGCTATCGATACAAACTTTTTGATATCTTTCAGTAGCTAATGTTGTTCTTTAGCGAAAATCGATTAGAGCACACTTATTAGAACAGCGCAATATCAAAAGAAAAAGAGAAAGAACGAAAGAGTGTGTGAGGTTAAAAGGGGTTACAAGTTTTAGAAAAGTGGCCTGGGCCACGTCAGAAGCCTATTCTATGAGTACAGTATACGAAAAGATAATTTAATTGTACACTTTATTGATTTTTAATGTGATTTCGCTACGATGGGCCTACTTGTTTGCCTGTTAATAGTTGCGATAAGAGGCGTTCACTGCATTTCAGGCCATCGCTTTTTATGTGCGCCACTTTGGCAAAAGTATCCACAGTTCCCCCCTGTCTTTCTATGTGTGTAACACCCTCGGCACTTATAGCCCAAAACAACGATGACAACAAAAGGAAAGGCAGGCAAGCAGGCAAGCAAGTTAGACAGCTGCCGTCTGACAACGAAAGTCAATTTATTGTGGAATATTTTATGTGACACGTTATGATAGTCAATATAATTCTTCATATTGCTACCAGTAAGCAATAGCTGGTGAATGCTGTCAGTATTTGTGTGTGCGTGGTTGTTGTATCAAATGCAAAGGACATTTGACTACAGCTACAACTACAACTACGACTTGCACTATGATTGGGTCTGGAAAGTGAGACCGGGAGAAGGCGGCAGCACATGTTGTGCCATTTCTCACGATGCCTGGCAATTTAAAGTTTTCCATTTTCGACACAATTTGTTTGCCAATAGTATTAGAGTGAAATAACTATATCTTTCTCTCTCGCTCTTGCTCGCTCGCAATACGTTTGCTCTGAACGATTTTCTGTAGTATTTTTTTGGTTTTGTTTTGGATACAGTGCACTTTACGTAATATAAAACATGAAACATTTTTGTATAAATAAAACTAAACGATAAAGAAAAATACTTACGTTTAAAATATACACACTAATACAAATATACACTGAGAAAAAATTGGCAATAGATTAGTCGCATTCACTTTAATTACTCTTAAAATACATCTCTATTTATTTATTTATATCCTTTCATTTGAATTTGAGTAAAAGTTCTTTTCAAACACCCACACACACACACTTAAACACACACAATTCGCACTCGGACAGAGTCTAATCCTTGTTCAAAAAGAATGCACATTACTCATACGACGCGTTGATCTGCTTGATATGGCAAAATACTTCAAATTAGAGATGCTTAATCTTTGGGAAAATATTTGGGCAAGTGTCAAAGCATTAGCAAAAGCTGCAACCAAACACAAATATCACTTGGAGCTGGCAATTTGTCCAAAATGGCTAACCACAGAAGGCAACAAAACTTGCTGTGGTCAACAGCAGGGGACGGGAGGAAGGAAGGGAATTTCAAAATGCAATTTCAAACAGACAACCGCACGTTGCAAACAATTTGCACACAAGCTAAACGCAAAAGAGACTCGACAACAATTAAAATAATGTGAGATACTAACTTCTGACACATAACAAATTCAAAAACCTGCAGACAGACAACGACACAAATCCACAGCAAAAGCACATAATAAATATGTACTATGGCATAAACGTAGAATGTTCTAAGCAAATGGACACACACACAGAAGCAAACCCTATTTGAATTTTCATTTTCATTTATTAACCACTCGATTTTCGTTTGAGTTTTTTGTTTTTTTTTTGCCACCCAAATGCTTTTGAGTTTTTTTTTGTTTTGGTTTCGAAGACGTTTTTTGCTCTCCTCCTCTTTGCTCCGTTTTTTCAATCGTTCGTTAGTTTTTGCTTGCATCTTCTGTCTCTCTTTTGTGTCTCTTCTATTGCCACATTTTTTCTTAACGCAGAGATGTGTGCAGATATTGAAATCATCACGTCAAATCAGTATGACGGTGAGAGCGCCGCCTACGCTGAACTCGACGGCACCGCTCCACGGCTTTGGGCCGCCCTCCCGTGATCCGATGTATGCATCGATGGCACCTCTACTACCACAGACTGCGGCGGGTCAGGCAGCGGCAGCAGCGGCGGCGGCGGCGGCCATCGGCGGAGCGGGTCTGCCCTTTCGCCAGACCTGCTCCTGGATGGATCGCCATGGTCGACCCGCCTCGCCGCCCATGGAATACGGTGGCAGACGCAACGAGCGACGCGATCGGTAAGGGTTTCCCATATATAGAATATATCATTCAATGTATATATCCTTCAACTCTGTATAGCATACGCCGTGTGGAGCTGCTCATCGAGCCGGGACAATCGCTGGGGCTGATGATACGCGGCGGCGTCGAGTACGGCCTGGGCATCTTTGTGACGGGCGTCGACAAGGATAGCGTCGCGGATCGTGCCGGATTGATGATTGGCGACGAGATACTCGAGGTCAATGGCCAGTCGTTTCTCGATGTGACGCACGACGAGGCCGTTGGTCAGCTGAAGTATCACAAGCGCATGTCGCTGGTGATACGTGATGTGGGCAAAGTGCCGCATTCCTGCACATCCATCGAAATGGAGCCCTGGGATGCGTACAGTCCAACGGGCACGAGGTAAGGGATACTCTATCTTATATATATATCATATATATATAATATATATAAACACTTCTTGCAGAGCACGCCGAAAAGGTCAGATTGCGACCATGGTGGAGGAGAAGGCGCGCTCGTTGCTGCCACGTCATCATTTTGCAAGTCTTTCGTATTATATTGCCGAATATAGTGCGAAAGCAATGACCATAGATGCCTTTGTTGCCGTCTTATTAGAGATGTTAGATACGTACGAAAAGGTAAGCGCCCACAACTATTTAGTATATTCTTGCAGTTGTGGTATATTTCTACTTTGATTGCAGCACACGCTAGTGACGGAAATTCGAGAGCTCGTCTTTCCGGAGGATCGTACACGGTACGATGAGCTTGTGTATCGCAGAGAACGCGATCCATATAGCGTGGATAGGCATAGGGTAAGTTTCGATTCTTTTGAACTCGTATTTGTATTCCTCCTTAATTAATCTGATTAATTGTTTCTCTGTTTACGATTACAGCGTAAAGGAGACCCCACACGTGATTTGCCGGTAAGCTTTTTAGAAGATTTATTCTACGACACAGACACAATATATACCTAACTAGCTGCGCATGTTAAACAACTTCAAAGACTATGAACTACTTACATATATGTTATATAACTCAAGTTCTCGCCTAGTTTCTAAATATATATATATTACTTACTATTTATACTATACTCGTATCCAATATATGTCTACGTCTCAGTCTCTGTTCCGCCCCCTCTAAACGTGTTTTAAGTACTCGGAATTTTTGTCTAGATATTGTTGTTGACGTTCAATGTTGTCGCTGTTGATGTAATTTTTAGTTTAATTCTAACAAAACTTCTTAGAGCCACTTACTTACTACTAATATACTTAATACTGCAAATACAAAATACACTTGTCAGATAAAGCAAAACTTGTAGTTTAATTGTTGTGCGAGTAAGAAAAACATTCTTACTCCATTTTTTTTACACACACACATATTTTACTTAGTGAATGCTTTTTTACTATCTTTTGTTTGCCGCATGTTCTTCAATTTGAGATGCTTTTTTCAGACTCGCTTTTCTTTGATTCAATTCGGTCTTTGATTTTATTTGACAAAGCCAAATCGAAATGTTTTGGAGACAAACAACAAAACACGAATGTCAATTTTTCTTTCTTTATTTACAAACAAAAACGAAAAAAAAAAAATCAGCAAACAAAAATGAAATCAATGCAGTTTTTCGTAGTTGCATTCATTCTTCTCTATTCTAGGCAATACTACATATATACATATATAAAATGCAAATATTTTTTAAGTAGCGGGTACAGTTGCTTCACAGGAAGCAGCAATGAAACTCGATTTATCGATAAGCGCTGCAATAACAAAAGCGCTTAGGATTAGATGTGTAAGAAAATCGAAATGTAAATTATCAAATTGCGAAAATTGTATAAAACAAATCAGATGTATAAGTACTATAAATATTTATGAAATGCACTTGAACAATTACAATAATCGAAATAACAGTCACCGATACCGATATCGATACCGATAACTCACCCCAAACAACAACTTCGCTTACAACATAACTAAGCACTTAATCGAAACGAAAGCTCGTACATACGTAAATGAAATGAACAATTGCACTGAATCTATCACAATACTCCCAACTCGATCAACGATATCTCTGTCTCTCCGCTCAGTAGTTGCCTCGCTCTCTCTCGCTCTGGCCAACATATTTCATATTCCAAAACTATCAATCACTATATCTATCACTCTCACTCTCACTATCACTGTCACTATCACTCGCTGTCTCTATCGCTCTCTCTCTCTCTCTGTGTGTGTCTCTGAATCGTATGCAAAACAAAATCGTTCGTTCCATTCCATTCCTCCCAACAGGTTACAGCTGACGATATGGAAGTAAGCGCCGCCACCGGACGCAGTCCCTCGTCGGACTCTGGGCTGGGCATGACCGTAACGGATATTCACAAACGGTACCAAAAACAAAACAAGAAACACTGAGAGCACCTCAATTCAGTTCAATTCAATTCAAGTCAAAAAAAAAAATGACCCATCACCAATCACATCCACAACACAGACATACACATACATACAAAAGAACTGATCCTTTTGACATGTTGTGTAACTGTATTTGTTATCGTTATCGTTATTGTTATTCCGTTACCAATTCCGTTGACAGACCCGCTCTACAGTTGCCATATCGTCCCATGTCGGCGGGACCAATACTGCATCGTTCACAGCCAGCATCACAGCATTATCATCAGCCAGCCACATCACATGCAGCAGGCAACCAACAACAATCCACCACAACAACAACAACAACATTATCCACCACCACAACTCCAACATACCTCATTGCGTCATCTGGGTGGCCCCGGTGGCGTCGTTGGAAACACTATGCGTCATCATTATCAGCCGTTGGGACCAAATCAATTCAAATTCAAGCAAGCCAAAGACAATCAGCAACAGGTCAGGAACTCGCAACTCGCAACTTGCCACTTGCAACCTTTCGTGCTTCGTGAAGCGTGAGCTTGAGCGTCGATTTGGCACCACTTAAATCTCTGTTCTACAATCTATCAACCTCCCTCTCTCTCACTCTTGTTTCCGCTGAGAAGAGTCTCTCTCTCTTTCTTATGACCAATAATCTATCTACGATCTATCGACGAGTTTTCACTTTTCAAAAACTTTAACATTGGTTTAGCGAAATTCTCAAAAATCGAAATGAAACGCAATGAAATTGAAATCGTCTTATCATTTATTTTAATAATCCATATTTTTATGATAAAATCTCGTAACTCTTTTTATACTATGTATTATCAATTATTTTGCCTACTCTTCTCTCTCCACTTTCTTTGCTATTTTTGTACTTATTTTTGTATTGCATTTAAGTAAACAAAAAAAAAAAAGAAAAAAATTGACATTCGAGTCTCGTAATTGAAAAATCGAAAGGCGTCCAAAGCCTCTGCTCTGCTATTGTTATTTGCTATATTATTGTCTAATGTCTCGTGTCTTTTATTGTGAATTTGTCTCTGTCTCTGTCTCTTGTTTCTTTCAACTCTTTTAAATTTCTATTTCCACTTTGTTTTTGATTTCTATTTCGATTTTTTTGGTGAAAGAATTTCTTTAAATGTTCGTGTATGTGTCATTAAACGTCTAATTGTCCAATTGTCTAATGTTTTTATTACGGTTTTGTGTTTTTTGTTTTTGTTTTTTTATTGACTGTTGTCTAATTGGCTGCTAAACAATTGTAGACTAATTGAGCAACGAATTTTTGTTGTGCAAAATGAAATTGGCTTTAAGTAAATCGTAAAACACAAACATAAAACAAAACAAAAGAAAAGAAACTACACGAAAGACGCCTCAAAAATGATTTCTTGCTTTTCTCACCCGGCTTAGGAATACGGCTGTGATGAGCATAGAACTCGCCGGGGCAGCGAAACCCTATTACCGGAATATGACCAAGATGCGGTGAGTAAGCAAAAGCAAATTGCCAAATTGGATTTACTTTATATAGAGTACAGGAAAAGAATGGTATACAGGTGGTTTGCCTTTCCAAGTTTTGTCTTTTCGATCATCATGCCATGAAGCTCATATCATTGTCAGCACACTGACTTTACTATATATACTATATATACTTACGTATTTTACATTGCCAAATCAATTTCCAGAAATTTGTTCATTCAAAACACTTTCGATTCTTTATTGCATAATACAATTAAACTCTACCACACAGTAAACACTAAACTTAAGCACTAAATTATGCAATATTAAGAGAGAGAGCTTTCAACTCTTTATATATATTTAATGTATATGTATATTTTATATAGCATGTAAATGTGTGTAAGAGAGTGTGTGTGTGTGTGTGTGTGTGAGAGTGTTTTTAGCCAATAAGTGTAATCAATACGTTATAAAGTCGTAATCGCTGCTGACGCCAATGCAACACAATGCAAACCAATTGAGCTCAAACAGACCGCAGACCCGCACAACCAACACACGCACACACACACGCCCCCTTTTAAACACACCCCCTCTACACCCACCTCGTTGGTGCGTTGTTGCTGTTGTTCACATTTTGTCGTGCGTGGCGTTGTCCTCCGTTGGCGACCAGGCGACGGCTGCTCCAACAACCGGCAAGTGATAATCACGTGGCGGCGTAAAGGGCCGCACAAAGTGTCGCCACTGATGATGGGCGTGGTGCGGCATATGATGATGATGATGATGATGCTGCTGGTGGTGCTGATGATGGGGGGAGGAAGGTGTCATACTCGCGGTAGCTGCTGCTGCTGTTGCATGTTGGTGCTGCTGATGGCAGCTGTTCGGCTCGAATTTCGGGCGTGGTATGCGCAATTGTTTGATCTCGGTCAAATAGGTTTCCATGGCTGGCACAAAACTCTTGGCCCCTCAGTCTCTCACTCTGTCTGTCTGTCCGACTTAGTGTGTCCGCCCCTGTGTGTTGATTTGTTAAGTTGTTTTAATGATCCGACTGATTTGTTGTTGTTTAACCAAGTTGCAAACTGTTTGCGGAGTGCTGTTGACGTGCTGCACAAATGACAAATGAAACCGGCCAAACGTTTTGGCCGCTCCGACTAGTTTGCCAGGGCTGCATTGCATACATTGAACTCCTCAATTGATATCTGATCAAACGAATATAGCGAGCATGTTATTCAATAAGCGCTGCAACAAGGCGCATAACAAAGTCATTATGCTTTAGCAGAGTGTACGCTAAAAAGTGAAAGTAAATTTGTGGCAACTTCGCGACTGCGACTGCGGCTTGTTGCATGTGCGGCCAGAAGACATGAAAATTGCTATAATTTCCGCAAAAGGCGTTCGGCCAACAATCAACACAAGGCAAAACGCATCGACAGCAAGTGCAATGTGTTAGCTCAAATATCTTTGTCTAGCTCCAGCTTTGGGAGCTGCACTTCAAGTCGAATCGAGTTGAGTCGACTGCAGATGGCTTATTTCTCTTTTGGCTACGAGTTGGACTCGCTTAGCCCTGTTTACACAGCTGACACAATTCGATTTGAGTGGGGACTTCGACAGCAAGTTCGACTTCTGCTGAGCGGTGACCAGCAACAACGGCGACCGGCTGAGCAGGCAACCAGTTTGATTTCAACTAAAACAGACAAGCAACTTTTTTTTTTGTTGCCGTCGCTGTTCTCGTTGTTGTTGCTGTTGTTGTTGTGGATGTCTGGCCAATGCGACACTCACTTTTTGTTGAAATTACAGGCAAGCAAAGCAGAAGCAGAGGCAGAGGCAACGACGACGGCACAGATGCAGAGGCAAAAGACCAAAACTCAAAGTGGGTCATTAGAGAAACGTACTAAATAAGGTACAAAACTTTGTCAAGAGCAGAGCAGAGCCAGAGCTCAGAGCTGCTCGCTTGAGCAGCATAAATGGAAAGTAAATAGTTGTTGTTGTTGCTTTTGTTGCGACCACGAAAGCGGCAAATAAGCAACTCGAAAAATGCTGTTTATAATGTAAATAGATGCTAAATAAATCATTTTGATGCGTACAACCAAAGTCCGGTCTAAAAAGTCAATGGCTGTAAAACATAAACAACCTGCCTATTAAGCCAAAAGACGAAGGGAAGGGAGGAGAAGATGAAGATGCGTAAGCCACGCAACTCTTTTGTCGGTGCCCAGCTTAATGAAGCCCAATTGTATTCAGTATATACAAGTAGTAGCAAAGAGTGTGTTTGTGTTGTAGTAGTGTCAATTCTGGCAACTTTATTTACTGTTACGTCGCCAGCCAGACATCATTAAAGTTCTCACCGTTCTTTGCTTACGAACCTTAAGCATCTGTCGTTGCTTCTCTTCTCTTCTCTTGTCTGGCTGCTGCTGCTGCTGTCAGTTTTAATAATAAGTGACATTATCGCTGTCCAGCATTCAGCTTTATATATGTTTTTTGGGCTCCACATCATTTAGTGTCACATTTAATTGGCCTAAAACGTGTGCACGTAATGTGTTTAGCAATTGCTGTCAATATTCCCCATTTGATTGATTGCGACTCCCGCAACTCTCCCCGCAAACTCAGTTCTATCCATATTTAAAATATTATTCGCAATGTGTATTGTGTGTTTTGTGCTTTCAATCTCAACATCAAAGGCGAATACAATGTCAACTGAACAACAGTTTTCTTTGAGCCATCTATTCAAATCGAGGTCTGTGACCCACTTTACTGAATCTCCCATTTAATCATATTGCACAACGCGATGTTGTGTGTTGTGTGTGGGGCGATTTGACAAACAGTTCAATGATCGGTCAGCTGACAGCAGCTCATTCGCTTCGCTTTTATTTTTTTGTAGGTCAATGCGCAACTTTGCTCTGCAAAGGGGGAATATTATTAGTGATTGCATTGGATGGTGTCACAATAACTCATGAGCTCATGATCTTCTAGCTGACAATGGTGTGAATTGGACAGCAAATTAACTGAGCACCTTTTGTTTACAAAAGATTAAAGAGTTACTCAGCTTGCGTTGCGTTGCAGCGCTGTTGAAAAAAGTTAACAAAAAAACAAAATAAAAGACGACTTGTGAAGAAGAAAAGTTGCTGGTTCTTTTTGAAGGAAAAGTCGATGCGACGACGCGTTGAAAGGCGGCGAAAAAAAAAACTTTCACAAAGCAAACAGAAAGAGAATTTTCCAGCAGTAACAATAATGAAAACTAACGCCAATTGCCAACCCATTTAACTGTATTTCACTCTTTCTCTGACGAGCCTGCTATTATTATTATTATTATTACTGTTTTTTTCATCTTTTCATGCATATTTCTAAAATCCATTTTTCAGCCACGCAGTTTTGTCAGTCAGCAGTTCTTTTTCTTTTTCGTTTTTTTTTTGCTCCCTCTCTGTAAGCCGCTTAGGGCAAACAATTTAAAATCAATCAAATTTATGACTTTGCAAACTTCGCAGCGGTTCGTCGCATTCTTCATATGTGTGTGTGTGTGTGTATGCGTGTGTGTGTGTGTGTGTGTGTAGTTGGTTGGGATTTGTAACCAAATCCAAAGCGCAGACAGCCTCACGGATACACCAATGCCATTGACCTCAATGCGTAGCGGTTGAAAAGTCGCATTTGTATCTCATAGATACACGCAGCGAGTACTCGCTGCTATCTACGCCGTTAGACGCTCAACGCTCGTCGCTCAACTTTGCCAACAGCTATTAGATACGCATTGAAATATATTCATATTCAGCTATTATATTTTTGTATATTCGTAAATGGATTTCATTTCAATACTCTTGCCAATTTAAAGTCGATTTCAAAACCTCTTTTCAAGGTTGCAATTTGTCCGATGACATTTTTCGAGATTGCGTATCATTAAATTGATATTAACTTTAAAGCCCGCTGCGCTGCGCTTGATTTGTCATAATGAATTGCTTTTCTCAATTAGTGAAAAATTAAAAACATTCAATTCATTTACAAAAAAAACTTTTTAAAGAGCGAATGCATCTTTTACGCTACCCACTTAATGACCGATAAGTATATTTAATTGCAATTGTTTAATTGTTTACAAACTAAGTGAAAATTAATTTTAATGCGCATCCGGCAGCTGTTTTCTTTCGAAGCGATTTCAAAATGCTTTCCCTTTGGATAAGTTAATGACTTTTCTAGGTCGAAATGTTTAGCAAGCGACAACTAGAATCTGAACTTCGTTTAGCAGCGGAGCGTAATAAGAAGACTGAAAGCAACTTAATTGCAAAACCAGTCCGCAAAAACAAAAAAGCAGTACGAAGTTGGCTTTTAAGTCTACTGAGGCTTTTGCCTGCGGCTCGAGGCAATTAAAAACACAACCATAAACAAAAGAAATTAGCGCGCAAACAGCGCAACAACAACAAAAACTGACTAAAACTGGCAGAAGGTGAGAAATAGAAGTTAATTGAATGCAAATGCAAAAGACACAAAAAAACACAAAAAATCGTTGCCACAGTTGCCTTCAACTGCAGCTCCACATCTTCATCTTCTTCTTTCGGGTTGTGACACATGTGAGTCAAGATTGCAGAAGTCTTGCGGCAAAAACATTGCAACAACAAACACACAATGATGATATAACAAAAACAAAGCACAACACAAAAAAAAAATCACCTAGCTGCCCGGGGCAATTGACGCTTGGCCATAAGTAAACGCAGCCAGGTAACTTCTTCTACTTGTGTACCAGAAAATAACATATACGATACACATACGTATATGTATATATCTTTTTTTTGTTTTTTGGTCTTGGTTTTAGGCAGTGAAGCTCTGTCGGTTTGTTTATGCAACAATTTGCAGCAAACAGAGCGCGAAATGAGCGGCAACTCGACGCGAAAATTGTCAACTCCACACAACTTGTAGCAACTTGCTTAAACAATTTGAAGTTTTATATGATTTTTTAGTACAAGTATTTACACGTAATTTCGTTATTTATACGCACGTTTTGTATCTCGAAATTCGTGAACTCAGCCGCTGAAGTTGTCTCCCCAGGTGTGCCGCTCAGTCTCTGATGTGTGTTGTGTTTTGGCTTTTGGTTTAAGTTTTCGGTTTTCCGTTGTCGACTTTGTGAGCCAGCACTCTCTCTTTCTCTCTCTATCTCTATCTCTCTTTCGCTCGCTCGCTAAGCTTGAGTCTGAGCCAACCTTACGCTTCAAGCAACGACGCGCAACTAAAAACTGAATAACTGAAAATGCAGACGCAGCCAAAACAGCACCGAACTCTGATGTTGGCAGAGCTAAACGCCGCAACAACAGCAGCAGCAGCAGCAGCAGCGGCAGCTGTGGTAACAACTTCGCCGACTGGACGCTGCTCTACATGGGGCATAAGAAATATATCATTCAGTTTGCGTCTGCCAATAGCTGGGCGATGAGCTAAGCAAGATTCATTGTGCAATTCGATATTTTAAATTTGTTTTTACTTCTTTAAAATATTTTATAATTATACTATTTTAATTCACTTCTTAAACACATCTTTTTTCTAAGCTTTAGTCTCGTATTTGATTTTGTTTCTTTTACAAAATGTTTTAAGTTCATTCAGTTTTTGACTGTTCGATTAATTGTGGGATTCAATTCCATAATTTTATTTTATCACTTTTATATTTACCTTATTTATTAAAAAGACAAACCGTTACTCTTCTTAATATATCTATATATCAGTATCATATTTTTTATTCACTTCTTAAACACATCTTTTTCCTTAGTTTTAGTTTCGAATTTGATTTTGCTTCTATTACAAAATATTTAACGTTTATTCAGCTTGTGATTCTGCGATGAGCTGCAAAATATTCATTATGGAATTCAATTTTTTAATTTTGTTTGAAAACTTTAATGTTTAACTTATTCATTGAGAAGTCAAACAGTTACTCTCTATAATATAGACCTAATTATACTTTATTCATTTCTAAACACATCTTTTTCCTTAGCTTTAGTTTCGTATTTGATTTTATTTCCTATTACAAAATGCTTTAAGTTCATTCAGTTTGTGACTATTCGATAAGCAGCAAAGGAGTCATTGTGAAATTCAATACTTTATGTTTGATGCTTAACTTACTTATCGACAAAACATTAGTAATTGTCTTTTAAATATAAATATACTTATGTTTTCATTTACTTCTTAAAAACATCTTTTTCCTTAGCTTTAGTTTTGTATTTGATTTTATACCTTTTGCAAATTGTTTTAAGTTCAACAGCAGGCCAAAGATTAAATTTTTAATTTAGTTGAAATAATAACTATAATTATGATAATACCGATGTGAAAGAGTATGCAAAGTTGTTACTAAATAACTCGCATTAGAGTTATTCATCTCTCTTGTAGTTTTCTTTGCGTGTGTGTGGCTTTCTTTGAGCGGCTCTGACGGTCTGCGTTTCAGTTACTTTTTTATGGCTCAGTAATAAAAAATTACACACAGCGACAACAAAGGCAACAACAATTATAAATGATGCAGATTGCCCAAAGATTGTCAATATTTATGGCTAAAAATTATTATAGAAAAATAATACATAAGTACGAGTATCTATATCTGTATCTGTCTGTAAATGTGTTTTATATTGTTGTTGTATATCTCTCTGGTATAGTATATCATTTTAGGTATGCAATTATGTATCTTACGTATGTATGTATGTATAAGTAAGTTAGTTAGATAGATATATTCAAGTAAGTGAGCTGTAAGCGAGTGTGTAAAGTTTTACGCAATGGCCAGCGGGCTTCTGCGTATCTATGAGATACTGTATCTGCAGCTGACGCATTGCAGCTGTGAGGCTGTGGCTGTTACTATGGCTGCTGTTGCTGTTGCAGTTACTGTCGCTGCTGCTGCTGCTGCTGCGGATGCAATGCGTTTTGGCTTTGCTTGTTGTTTGGTCGCCGCAGTTTGTCGGCGTTTTTTGTTTTGCTCTTGCATGACGTAAACAGAAAATCGCTTCAACTCTTTTGTTTCTTTCTGCTGCTTAGTTACTGCCGCAGTTGATGGCCAGAAGATGGCAACGTTTGGCATTGAAAAGAGATGAGCATCGTTAGCGTTTATTTCTCATTTTTATTTCGTTACTGTTGTTGCTGTTGTTGTTGGTTTGTTTTTGGGTTACTTGAAGTCTAATTGTTAAACTCATTTACAGTTGCAATTGTTGTTAAATTTTATTTACGTTTTTCTCTCTTTTTTATCTTTTTCTCTCTCTCTCTCTCGCACCTTCGCGTGTTTTCTTCGCCATTTCCATGGGCTGGCTAACGAACGATGAACAAATATGAAATGAAAACAGGAACAGGTAAGCGCTTTAAGTTCGCTTTGCATTCGTTTTTCGTATGCGTCGTCGTTTGTTACAAATTTAAGCACTTTTTTCAAAAACTATCTTTTATAGACAAACAACATACTCTCTCACAAATATAAACACACATCTCCACACATTTACACATACAACATTAATACACATGCAAACACTACCAAATACAAAAATTACTTCATAACAACAAGAAATACAATAAGGAAGCAGCCAATTTAGCTTCACTTGCTGAAAAAGTCTTTCGCCCAGTGCATTGTAAATATTTAGCGCTATTTTTACTATTTCTCTTACTCTCTCTCTCTCTCTCTTGCTCTGTGATTGTTGTTGATGATATTTACGGCTCTCTATATATACCCGTACTCCTCGACCATTAGCTGTAGTTGTAAATGGTCGCGGAAATGCGGATTACCATGCAATACGCCAGATGGTGTTGCTGCTAATGAGTTTGCCCCCCAAATATAAACTAAAAACAAAAGGTCGAAAACATCGCCCACTTGATTAGTTAATAGACCATGTTTTTTTTTATTAGCTGCAGTCAAATTTCGATTTAAAAAAAAATTAAAGCAGGAAATCCCCAAGCAACGGAAGTTTTTTCGAAAGCAACTTCGACGCGCCCCTAAAAGTATGCAACGGCGTTTTAGCTTAAGAACATGTGTGTTGGCAACATTGTGCCTAGCAACATTGTTGCCAGCCAGCAACCTTGATGTTGATTGCCCTTTGTATACATTAAAATTGAAATGTAGAACTAATTATAATCTACTGTAATTTGTTGATAATACGTAGAACAACATGCCAGTAGCTAATTAATATAAATTAATTATCAAAATGACCCCCATAAAAATAAATACATACAGAGTTGATTAGATTTAGCAACTCATGTGACCTCATGACCCAGCAGGGTAGTAGAAATATATATACATTAGATACACTCGTAAAATACCTGTAAACTTTATTGATTAATAAATCCTCATTAGCTAGAGCTAAAAGCGTATTCAATTGTAGCCTAATTAAAAAAAAACAAAGTATTTAAAAGAAGAGCGAAATTTTAGCATAGCTCTTTTGCTCTACAATTTCCCCCTCACAAAAAAAATCACATACGACAACTCCAGAATCCGTTCAATGTTTTAGTTTCTCTCTTTACGAATCTTTTTGTTTTCTCTCTCTCTCTCTCTGGCACCTTTTTGTTTACCACCTTATCATACTCTTACATCGATTGTGTGATCATAGTTTTATTGTTTGTCCAAATGATATTTGATTCGATTTTTGGTTTCAATTGTTTGTGTGTTCTCTCTCTTTGTCAACCTTTACCCGTGCTCCCCCCGAAATTGTTCTCGTTTGTTCATTTGTGTGCATTTCAGGGCGGCTACTTAGATGGACTACGTTCACATTTGGGTGGTTTAACACAACGTGTCAAATCATGGTATTGGGGACGACCTCTTGTAAGTGCCAATGTATTTTTCGTTTAACGAAAATAAAAACCTATAAAAAATAAACCAAAAAAAAAAGCTATTAACAAACAAACAAAAAAACAAAATACAAAATAATGAAAAGAAACAGCAACCACAAAACAAAAATTGTGTTACAACATTTCTTTGCCAATGTTTGAACGAGTTTTGAATTTGCATCTCGTTGCATTTTCTGCGCATCAATCAAATGTAGCCTGAAAAATAGTGTTGTTGCTATAATGTTATATTATGCTCTGTCTCTCTGTTTAAATAATTAACTAACTAACTAACTAACTGTTTGTATGTGCCTTGCAAGACTCAGCACACCGCAAGTGCAATTTAATAATAATAAACAAAAGAATGAAAAAAAAAAAAATCAACAAATTTGCATTTCCATTTGTTCCACACACTTTTTTTATGTTGTAATCGTAGGAATTGTGTTTTGATTTTGTTCTTGATCGTTATCTCGTTATCGACATCGATCTGATCTCGTCTTGTCGTTCATATTTCAGTTTCAATTGCTTGCCCATTTGTTTTTTTGTCTAGTCTATTTAGAGCCGAATCAAACGTAAACGTAAACGTAATTAAACACACATTTTCAATGTTTGTCATTTAATTTATTCTTTTGGCGCACCCAGAAGCTAAACACTAAAAGCGTTTTGATTGTTTTTCTTAATTAGAGTTTTTTTGTTTGGTCTCTTGTAAAGTAATTGTCAATGTAAGTATATGAAACTAAATAAAAACTACAACAAAACAAAACAAAAAAAAGAAAGATAAATAATGCAACACGTTTAAAACAACGTCAAAGCAAATTAAAGAAAATGGTCAAAAAATACAAACTAAAAACTAAAATATAGCAAAGAAAACAAAACAAAAAAGAAAAGCTTGAAAAATACATTTGCACATTTACGCATGAGTCAACCTAATTTCTAATTTCTGATTTCTAAACACCACAACCACCAAACCACCGCCACCGCCACCGCCAATAAACCACCGCCACCGTCACCACCTCCCCCCCAACCAAAATGGCATCGACACACATGCAAAAATAATTTATTCATTTTCTTGTTTTTGTGTTCAGTTGTAGCTCAGATTTTCTATGTTGAAATGTAACTGGAATTTTTGGTATCATTTGCCCTGTAATTATAATTAGTCTGTTGATTCTTTCCCCCTTTTCCCATAAATCTTTTGTAAGTACATTTGCGTTAATCGATTCCTTATTCCCAGTATCTTAATCTTAGCTGCTGATTTCCTCTACACACACTCACACACTCTGACATAAACACACACTAATAACACATACACATATACACCCATAGCTGTAGTTCAACTTTTAGATATGTAAAATAAGTTCCAAGTTACTGAAGTTTTACTTAGTTAGCGCTTTTCAACAATAACAATCGATTCTAATTGAAACTCTAGCTAAATACATATTTATAGCCGTTTTTATGTAAAATATTTACGATCTATAAATAAATATACATACACTCGTCTACACATCCCGTATAGCTGTAATGCCTCAACGAACTCACATGCACACAGACTCTATACAGAACACCAGCACTCGCATTCTCATAACTTGCACCCAGAAATACACACACACACGATCACAACAAACACACATACACACACACTTAGGCTATAATCTATATAGAAAACATATATATACATAATATTTGAACATAGTTATAAATTCTAATATTGTGAAAACGTTTTTGTCCTGTTTGATAATTTCTCTGCGAAATACAAATGTGCTTTGTCTTTGTCCAAACAAAATTTGCTTTTCTAAAAACTGTATTAAAATTACAGTAATTCCTTAAATTCTGTCAGTCTTGACTGCCCAAGTGTATTTCAAATTAAATCGGTATTCACAGATCAAATTGAATCACTCGAAGCACGAATAAAAGCTTTTACATTTGCTGTTCAAAGTGCATTCTCTACCACCAAAAAAAAACACTCTTTTCCTCTGTTACCTCCCCCCTCACTCTACAGTACGTTCCACTCTTCTCTCAACTACGTCTATACGCAACTCAACTGTCATATGCATACAACAAAAAAAATATATATTTTATTCAATTCAATTCAATCGATCTATCTGAATGTTTGCAAGTAAAGAAACTACTTCAAATGTATCATAATAATAGCAACAACAACAAAACAACACTCTCAAAACAACAAGGAAGCAAAATATCGTCTTGTCGTTGCCAAATTCAGAAAATATTATTATTACACGATAATTCAATATTTCGAGAAGCAAATCTACTTACTACTACTACTCAACCAGAACAATTCCATTTACAATTTTTATCTAGCAACAATTCTTAGTATAACTACAATCAAATTCTTATGCAAATATTCTACTATTTTCATTTTACATTCAACTTATTGCAAAAAAACAAAAAAAAAATACAATAACAAAAATCGAACAAAATCAAAAATCAAACAAATTGTTTCAAACTTTGCGCACTCACCATAAAATTGGCTTGAAAACAATGTGACCGTACGCAAAACAAAATATTGAAAAACGAATCGAAAAACAAAAATCGAAATTAGGAGTTGGCCACAAAACTCTCAAGAAGTTTCGATATGAAGGAAGAAGGCGGCACTTTGCTGGGCGATAAAGGTGTACGAAGGCATCAGGTGAGTGCTACCATTTAGTGCGTCATGCAAGCACACAATAATACCAGAAAAAATACCGAAAAATAAACGAATTATACCAAAATCAACTTCAAAACAAAACAAATTGATATACTAAAATACTAATTGTGTTTACCGAGCCACGACAGCAGAGAATGCCAACAAAATAATCAAAGAATGTTTGCGGTTTGACATTGAAATTCGCTCTCTATCTCTCTACCTCTCTTTATCTCTATTACTCTCTACCAACTTTTATTTAAGCATAGTTATTTTAGAATTTTATCTCTTCAAACAAAGAAACTAACACATACAAGAGCACACATGACAAACAAAAAAAGAAAACACTTGAAAGCCAAAAAAAATCATGTACAATTTGGTCAAGAACAAACAACATTTCATGATCCATTCAAACACGAAAACCCAAATGAAAAATCTAACCAAAAACCATTAAAATATATACTGAAACCTATTATGTATTTGTAATATTCATTGAATTGGCCTCCTTAGCATCAAAGTTGCATTTTGTTTGACCCCACACACTCAAACACGAATACAGAAACAACCAATTACAGTGAACACAACAACAACAAGAACAACAACAATTCTACTTCAAATTCGTTGTACAAAACTCCTTTACGATACAAAAGTTAGCTTTGCTTGCCATTTTGAAACCCACAACAAAACCTTTCTTTAACTTTTTGATAAACACCATTTGATCTTCATTATAATTAACATTAAACCAAATAATATTTAGTGATCGTAGGCTAGTGATTGATACTAAACCCAAGAAAAAAAAAAAAAAAACTCAACATGCGGACCATATTTAAAATTACTTAGTTTTCAATGATGATATTTATGCTTGACTCTCGTTTCATGATCCTCAGTCCATGCAGCGTCTGTCAGCTGAGCAGAACGGTGGTTCAACGACTGAACAAACACATGAACACAATCCAAACGTCGTACCTGATCATAGAGGCAACTTACACATTACAGTTAAGAAAACCAAACCAATTTTAGGTATTGCTATCGAAGGTGGTGCTAATACAAAACACCCGCTTCCTAGGATAATCAATATCCATGTAAGTATTTAACTATTTATGGTATTTTTAAGGTACTAAATGTTACAAATACAACTAGGAAAATGGTGCGGCATTTGAAGCGGGCGGCTTAGAAGTCGGGCAGTTAATACTGGAGGTAGACGGCACTAAAGTGGAAGGTCTACATCATCAGGTAAGCTTTACATTATATAATAATTCATCAATAATTACTAAAACACTTTTAATGCATTTTCGTTTAATTCATTTCAGGAGGTTGCTCGATTGATAGCCGAATGCTTTGCAAATCGTGAAAAGGCTGAAATAACCTTCTTAGTTGTCGAAGCAAAAAAATCAAATTTGGAACCGAAGCCAACAGCGTTAATATTTTTAGAAGCCTAACATTTGCTTGCCCTGCCGGCTAGTGACCCATTGGAACGACAAAAACTCGAGTTCCTCTATGAATGGGGCATCGATTTAACGGAGACGCCAAAACCAATGCCAACACCAATACCGCTGACAAAAGCTAAAAATCCACCGCCACTGCCTCATGAGCTACATTGCAACAGCAGCAACAACAACAACAACAATTATGGCAGTAATACTGCGCTCAACAATCATCATCATCATCAATCGCAATCGCAATCACAATCGCAACAACAACAACAACAACACTATCATACCAACACACCAACCAATACACCAACAACTCAACAACACCAACAGCAACCAACAGGAGCTACAACAAAACAACAACAACAACAACAAAGGCAACACTTGAACAACACCAACACACCAACAAAAGCATCGCGGGAAACGACACCAACACGTGAGCAGCATCAACAGCAGCAGCAGCAGCAGCAACAGCAACAACAGCAGCAGCAGCAGCAACATGCAACGCCCACGCGCGAGCAACAAACACCAACACGCCAACAGCAACACCAACAGCAACGGGAGCAACATCAACGCGATCGGCAGCAACAACTGCGCGAACAACGCGAGCAACGCGAACGTGAACACCAACACGAACACCACCAACACCCACACGGACAACACTCACACCAGCAACACCACCGCGATCACCACGATCACCGCGATCTTCACGATCACCGCGATCTTCACGATCATCGCGATCACCACGACCATCGCGATCATCATCAGCAGCAATCATCATCATCCTCATCATCTCATTATCACCATCATCATCATCACCAGCAGCAGCAGCAGCAGCAGCAACAACAGCGCTACAACAGCAACAGCTACAAAACTCATAATAATTCCGTTTACCAGTAAAAAAAATTGAAAACGTAACAACACCAAATAACAACAACAACAACAACAACAACAGCTTAAATTGGAACAATTTTGGAACATTCTTTCAAACGGCTTTCAGCATTAAACAGTTAAATTGTGCTAACAAATTTGCAAAACAAACAAACAAACAAACAACTTCTACCCCGCAACTGTCTCTTTGCTCTTACAACTCCCTCTTGGTTTCCCTCGCTGTGTCTCAATGTTTCTCACTCACGCCTTTCTACACACACAAATCGCTTAATACAGTATGGGAAAAAACCCCAAAGAAAATTGGAAAACTCGACAAAATGCTGTAAACGAATTTGCAATTCAATGTTGTTGTATGAGCTCTCGTTATAAATTTTCCCGCTCCCCCACCCTGCTCCTCTTTGAGAGATCTACGAATCTATCATAAACGATCTTCACGCCAGTGTACTTTTGTTGTAGTCCGAAAGCTGCTCTACAAAAAAAAAATATATACATATATATAAGAAATAATTTCTTTTTATTAATCTTTCATGTTTCAAAATATTGGAATTATATTATTTGAACAAATACAATTATTTCAATACACAGGTTTTTTTTTATTTCTGTATTAACGAAATTCAATTTCCAATAACTTGTTTATTTTCGAAAATATCAAACACCAAAATTACACTGCCAAAAAAATCGTTTTAAATTAATTATTAAAAAAAAAAATAAATAAAAAATCGTAGAGCAGCTTTTTTGTCACGAAACCGATGAAATTCTGTGAAATCCGATGAAACCTCTATCCTACAGAGCTCGCCAAATCTCTCTTTTGGCAGCGAATACTTAGTATAACCCCAAAGTAGAGCCCCGAAAAAAAACCGAACTTAGGACTTCTAAAACTCTCGTAACACACGCTAATGTGTAAAACTCTAAATACACTGTAACTGTGAAACATATTATTGTATTACGTATTAATAATATGATTATTAACAAGAAAAGTAGTCTAAATGGTTAGTCGTTAAAAATGATTTAAAACACAAAAACCAAAAACATAAAGGTTGAAAAAAAATCAATGCAAAAACATATAATTTCACGAAAAACGAAAGAAAATTAAGATAAACCCACAAACCCCAAACCAACAACAAATAAAATATGGCATACATTAAATTAAATAAGATGAAGAGAAGAAACGAAACCAGAGCTTAACAAGTTAGAAATAAAAAAAAATCCTTAAACCGTAAGAAAAACATAAATTATGCAAAAGAAAAAGCCACACACTGTAAAAAAGAAACAAGCAAATAATAAATTACTGCTTTTGTTATGTAATACAAACACACACACACACACATATACACAGTCACACACACAGATACACATGCATACATATAGCGCACTTGCAGCAAGAGAAGCAACAGCAGCAAACAGACACTGACACGCAGAATGCTTGACTATTTATGTAATTAGCAGCGACAGCAACAACATCAACAAAACAAATATGAAGCCCACCTAAGCAAATAATTTGTAAAAATAATCGTAATACACACACACACATACATACAACACTAAAACACCCATGCATACTAACGTAAAACATACGCATACAATTGCAAAACATATGTAAAAATGTAAACCTAGAGAATGATATGAAAAAATACCATAAATATACCGCGCATTAAACTATGGCAAAGTGTCGATAAAGCAGGCGTAGTGCAAGCAGTGCGTCCTCAACACGTCGTCAGTCACTCACACATAAACACACACTCTCTCTTACACACACACACAATTTATGAAAATAACAAACTTATCAGCAAAAACAATCTAAGAAAATGGCGCAAAATTTAATGAAGTTAATCGAAAAATGTTATTAGTACAATTTAAACTGCACACTGCACTCTTTTTGAATGTTTGTTAAATGTTTTAAGAAACAAGAACAACAGCTGCAAAATTGTATTCCTCTCACGAAACAAAAAAATCCACAACAAATGGTAAACGAATTATAAAAACAAAATCTACAAAAAAAAGCTACGCTACTCTACCATTAAACAACTAGCAAATTAAAATACAACATTTACAAGAATATGCAGTAGAGAAAACGAACGCTTAAAATTTGAGGTTGATTGGCATTAAGTAAAAGCATTAAAAGAAAAGTTAAAACGATGTTAAAAGCCGACAGGGCGCGATAACGAGCAAAACAAAAACAACAAAATATTAAGAACAATGAAAAATGGAAACACCTAAAAACAAAAACAAAGCACGACTTAACAACAATCTGTGCAAGAACTTAATATACATTTATTGTAAAATATTAGAAAACTAAAATGAACAAAAATTATAACTTTTTAATATGAAAATGGAAACTAAACAAAATACATTTTTCGCTCTCTTATAGTTACTATCTCCCTCGCTGTATCTCCCTCTATCTCTCCGTCTTTCTCTCTGTCTATCTTGTCTTTTCGCTCAGCCCAAAAAAAAAAAAGAAAAAAAAGCAAATAAAACACACACACACATTATGTACCCAATTATCCAAATTCATTTGGCAAATTGTTGATTTTGTTTGTTGTGTGTGCATAAAGTGTTTAGTCAAACAAAATACCAGAAAGAAAAAGGAATTTCAATTACTATACGTATGAGCAATTTTTTCCTTTTTGTGTCAAGAGCATGTTATCTTTGTGTCTAATTGTGTAATTGAAATAACAAAATATAATTATGTCTGGCTTGTTTTTTTTTTTTTTGCATTATAAGCTACCAACTAAAAACAAAAAACAAAACTGATTACATCTGATAAGATCTATTATTGTATTTCTCCCGCCCCCCCGCGAAACAAATTCTTCTCTCTATATATAAAACATATTTATGTATGTACGAGTACGTAATATATTGTATTGTATTGTATTGAATGTAATGCGCCACTCGATAAGTGAGCACAGATGAGAACCGATGAATTTTTAAAGAATGTTAAATTATATTGTAATTGTACTTTTGTTGACTATTATGTAATTACGCTTTGCTGTATATTAGTTATGTACATTTTTAGCTAAATTACTAAAACGCTAAAGCAAAACAAATTAAATTAAATTAAATTAAATTAAACTACAACAATAAGGGACAAGCACATGCTGTTACGTTATTGCTAGTAATCTATCATATAAATTAATTGTTCGTGTATAAATACAAAATTACAACATTTCGAAATTCAAAATTAACTTTACATTGGTCGAGAAAACATAAAACGAAAACAAAACGTATATATAAAAAAAGAAATGGTTTAAACTTTAAAGTGTTTAACCTAAAAACTTTATTGTAAATTGCAGCAAAAAGAAATTCTGATAAAAAGGCTTACTTAATCTTAACTTCAACATGAACACAATACAAAATTCATAAGAATAACACACACACACACACACGGACACATACACAATTACATTAAAAATACTAATGCATACATATATGACGCATATAGAGCATACTCGTATACTAACTATGTATCTACACACACTCACACATACACATATATATACTTATATCTAAAGTAATGACAATGACAAGCAATTTGAAGCAAACTAAGAAACAATTTCAATTTCAGATACATTTCAGAACAATTCGACGATGTTGATGAAAACGTAAATGAAAACGATAATGATAGATAATGATAATGATAATGATAATGCTAATGATATTGATAAATGAAAACGATAATGAAGCTACTATTTAAAAATACGAGCAACAAAAGCTATTATGCTATGCTAAAGGGTAAAAGGCATTTATTCATACCAACCAAAAACACAACAAATACAAAAATACCAAACCAAAACAAACAAAACAAAACAAAACAAAAGGAAAACCAGCTTATAAATACCATAACTTAACACGTACCACGTAATATCGTAACGTAAATAGCAATAGCGTATACTAGTTGATATTAGCAGAGCTACAGCCTCAGCAAAAACTTGTTGTATAAAAGATTGAGCTAGACTTTTAAATGGTATAAACGTACATGTTTATAATATATATATACATATTTACATATAATTGAGATCGAATGCTGTAGATAAATGTGTATAGAAATAAAACAAAAGAAACCCATATTCAAATGTTTTCAATGTACTCTATATGAATGAAACCTTTCTCTGTATAATTTAAGGTCTCGCCTTTTAGTTGTCCCTGATTTGTCTACATATGATTTTTCTCAATACAAACAACTATATTTATTTAATTTTTTGAAAACCAGACCAGACCATTTACACTACATGAAATACAATTACAAATTACAAACTACAACTACAACTACAATTACAACTAACAACAAGAACAAACAAAAACAAGAAAAAACTGTGCCACCTAGTACATAACAACAAACAGTTATATATCTGCAATATATATGTATACACGTACTAAATTATATAGACAAGATGAAATCTCAATGCTCACTTTTATATTTTTATCATACATACTCGTACTCGTAGTACTTACAAGGTATATCAAAGAAAAAAGAACACAAATCGAAGCACCGTATGCAACCCTGATGGAACTACTTAAGAAACAACAAACATAGTAAACTTTAAAGTGATGAAACATATTTATAAACTATACAACTTATATAGTACATATATATTGTACACATTGGCTTTGCATAGAAATTGTCGCGTATTTTCGAAACAATCGGAATCGAAATAACACGACAACTTCTGGTGTAAAGTCAAAAGCTTTCTAGCATCATTGCTTCTGCCTTTAAAGTACACACAGATTACGTTAACTTACGTTTATTGCGAGACATACTCACACAAACACACATATACACATATTTAATCTTACACCTCTCAATTGCCCTTTTGTTAATCACCTAATTAGGAAGTATCAAGAAAGAAAGACGAAAACACCAGGCATAAACGCAAAAGATCGAGCTAAACCGCATAGTGCATAGTGTTAAAGAGTATTTATTTCAGTTGTGTATATTGTAAAGTCAAGAAATATTGAAGAAAGCATAAAGTTAAACATTTAAAAAGAAACCATTAAAGAAAACAATTTATTGAAAATTAATAATATGTAATTGTATTTATCAAAATTTAAAAGCAAAGTAACAAAAATAAAAAAAAAAACTAAAAACTAAAAAAACGTAAAAAGTAAACGCATTAGCATAGCAATGAAAATTAAAAAAAAGAAAAAACAAAAAAAAAAAAAAACAAACAAATGATATGATATATGATATGAAATGATTCAAGAAGCGCTGATTTATTATTATATTATTAATTAAATTATTTCAAAACAAGAGAAAACAAATGATATTGTCCTTGGTATTTACATATACATACATAAAAAAAAGAAAGAAAAATAAAAACAAAACGTTTTTTTATATAACAACCATTTTCTTGCAGTGCATTCGAGTAGTTTGTTATGTTATCTTTCGATTATTTCGATTCCTAACTGATGAACCGGTTAAACGGCCTGTTTTACATAGCACTGCGCCGTGTTTTGATCAACAAACTGGCCTTAGTTTGCCATAGAATCGCAATCTATACGGAACAACAAGTTAATATGCCGCAGGCCAATCACAAACTAAGTGCACACGATCAAAAAGTGTTGGAGTCCGTCTTCAATCCTTTAGAGCTTAGTGGCATCGTTCCCCATAATGGTACTATCCAGGCCGAAATGGAACTAATCGATGTCGAGCCGGAATCGGAAAATCTCCAAGAGTCTAGGGAACTTGAGCTGCTCGCTGTACGTTTAACAGAGCAGGGAGAATTGGATGAGGCACTAGTGAAATTCGCAGAGGCATTGCGGCTCTCTGAGCGCGCCTCAGTTCTAAATAATCGAGCGCAAACATTGCGCTTAGCCAAACGTGATAACGGTAAATATTAAAGAAATTGTTATTAATTATTATCACTTAAATATCTGCTCTGAAATATGGTTGAAGTCAAGTTTGCTGGAACTCACCATTAGTTTATCCAAAGCAGCAACCTTTCTGTACTTTCATATATCTTGCCATTGGACCATAGATGGCGCTAGCAAAGTGCGCACTGCTTGCACTGCAGCTAAGCAGTATACAGTGTGAACTTGTGCTTCCCGTTAAATTTGAATGTAGTTATGCAGCGAAAACGATTATTTATCATAAAAATATATATTTAATAGACTATCAAATAAAATTTTACATGACAGATGCTCTTGAGGATCTAAATCGTGCTCTGACACTCGCAACCGAGCAACAACTGCGCACCAAATGCCACGCCTACTGCCAACGCGGCGTATTGCATAGAAAATTGGAAAACTTGGACGCTGCACGCATCGACTTTGAAGCTGCCGCGCAGCTTGGCAGCAAATTCGCCAGAGAACAGGTAGGTGATAATTGTATTATGAAATCGTCGAAAGTCTGTATTTTAATGGTTCATCATTTTACAGCTGGTGGAAATCAATCCATTTGCTGCACTCTGTAATCAAATGCTGCGCCAAGCCTACGATCAACTGAAATGAACGCTTCACTTTCAGCATTGGCTCTGATTTAGCAAAACAGGGCGAACGCTCGTTAACATAAATAAAAATTAATTAAGCTCAAGACGCGTCATTTTATGCGATAAGCGACAGCAAAAGCAACCGGTGGCGATGCCGCGTTATGTGGCAAGCTGCAAATTCGAGCGGCAAACAGCAAGCAAGCAAGCAAAAAAACAAAAAAAAAGCAAAAAAGTGGCACGTGGAACGCACTGCACAGTTGCAACCACAAAAGTCTCGGGATTCGGGAGTCAAGAGTCGTGAGCTCTCGGGGGCCAATATACGAGTTCGAATCGAACGGCAACAAAAAACAAAAACAGTTATTAAATGCAGCAGGCCAGGCAGAGGCTAGTGGCTTGTCAGATTGCAGCAGGCACCTTCTAGCTATAGCTGTAGCTGTAGCTATAGCTGTATCTGACTGTGGATTCAACGGCAAACTCGCTCCCCAGCCTCGACGAAGCCACAACGACAACGGCAACGAGGACGACCGCAAGCTAAATTAAAATAAACGAAAGTGGTTTACGCAGGATAACGAGCAAAGCTAAGAGAAAAGGGCAAGCGCAAGGGTAAGGAAATGGGAATGGGAAAAGAGGCTCTGGGATTTGTGCAAACGGCGTGCGGTTTCGTGGCACGAGCACACAACCAGGATCCAGATCCTGCAACAGCCGCCAGTCATGTAAGCGCGCCAAGCTTAACAGTAAAGCTTAAAAGACGACGACGATTTTGGCCCTAAGTCAAAGCAACCTGTTGTTTTTCTTGTTGTTGTTGTTGTCGATGATGTTGCTGTTGTAAGCGGTCTTTGCTTTTGTATATGCAACGACCTGCAACGATTGCGGTCAAAAGACGCGCGTCCTGCTGCTCCTGGCGCAAAGGAGCAGGTGCTGCAACCACACAACCAAATACATATACGATATACAAAACAAAAACCAAAGGAAAAAAAGCAGCAGCAGCAACAGCAAGAGCAATGAAGGAAAAACAAAAAATGTATAGGCAACAATCGAATGTGAATGCAAGTCAAGAGAGATATTCAAACTCGTAGATGCGCGAGCTAAAGTCGCTCTAGCTGGACAAGGACGAGGGTTGAAGTAGCGCCCCTTGTGGAAACCAATTTTTGATTGATCTCCTGCAGTTGGAGCTACCCAAAAGTAGAAACTGTGTAAAGGCACTCGGACTCGTCCTCATTATTGTTACCAAGTGAGTGCAATGAGCGCATGCGCATGCAGTTTCTTAAAGGAAGAAGGAAGTTGCCTTGCCTCAGCGTAGGTAGATCAGCAATAACAGCAACAGCAACAGCAACAACGGCAACAACAGCAAGATCCTGCGTATCCTGCGTCAGTTGTGCTGAAGCCGCAGTAAAAAGAACGCCATATGTTGCATTTCAGCTGAAGGTAAGCAGGCAGACCAAAAGACTCAAGAGCTCAGCTAAATCATTCACTGCTGCTGTTGCTGGGGAGCAGCATCATCGGCTACAACATTATCATCATACTTTCGTGGACTATCCCCAAGCTCGCAGCGGAACTAAATGCCAATCTTGACCATGCCGGAACTGTAATTTGATCGACAGCACCAACAGATAGATATTAGATAGCATCTCTCAACTTTTTTTTCTTCCTGCCAAATTATAAACTAAGCCCGGCTAGAATGAGATTCTGCTTCCCTTTGGGTTATTCACCCTCAACTCAACTCAACTCAGCTCGGCTTGGCTCAACAGTTGCATTTGTTTCCTCTCCTGTGTCCTTTTTTCAGTCTTTTTTTTTCGTTTTTGAGTTGCCCCTACTCCCTTTTTTGTTGTTGCTCATTTTTGTTGCTTCTCTGGCGCTGCTGTTCGAGTATCCGAGCTGTGCATTGTGTACCTGGGATCGGGGCGCGTGCCTGCTGTCGTCGTTCAGCTCTCAGCTTAGGGCCCTGACTCTGGCTCTGGTTCTGACTGCGCCTCTGTCTCTGTCTCGGCCTCGGCCTCTGCTTCGATTTTGACCAACACATGACGCGGCATGTTGCCGCTACTGCTGATGCCTTGTCCTCCCTGAACCTCTCTGCGCTCTTGTACTTCCAGTTTTTTTTTTCTCTGGTTTGTGTGCAGAGTAAACGCTTCTTTGGCAGCAACTGTAATTCAGGTTTGCTTATGCAAATATTTTGATCGCACCGAGGACAGCATCGAAGTATCAATGAAACGTTGTTATAATTGACTAAATAACCAAAAAGCCAAATGATGAGATGTGGTCTTGGCTAGTAAAACTCAAAACAGGGATTAGGGTAATATGTTGATGAGTTTCACAAAACTTTTGCATTGGTAATAAGATCATGTCAATGAAGCCATATTTGCAACGAATATCTTTATTAAATTAAAATGTCAAAGCAGTGAAAAAGGGAAGAGAATTTTAAAACAACTTATGGTAGGAGCTAAAAGTAAAGAGAGAATCGAAGGTTTTAATTAAGCGTGTCTTAAATGAAAACATATCTTAAATGAAAACATAAAATCAGTTTTTAGAAAAGACAAATTTAAGTTATTCTCATATTAAATTTTTTACTGTAATATTTTTTCTATTTATAGTTTTATTAAACATTTATTTTATATTTATTAATTTGTACTCAATCCTTTGTAGTAAAATCTAAATTTGAATTTGGAATAATTAAGGTTTAAGACATCATTTTTTCATACCGTAAGTAAAATGTTATTTTGTAATTCTTCAAATATAACATTTATTAGTTAAATATTTATACAACTGTCTTAAAAGAAGTAAGTATGAAATGCAGTTAGCTGTCTTGTGTTTGCTAAGAATAGTCAGTTCTAATTGCCAAAGGCCCAGCAAGAGGGCACATAAATCTTGCAGCCCAGGCAGTCGCAGTTGCAGTTTCCACTCCATTTGCATGTTGCAAGCAAAACGCGTTGACATTTATGAATTGCTTGGCAATTTACACGACAGACTTGAGACACCCGCGTAACATTTAGAATGAGACAGAAGACAGAAGGCTAGAAAGAGAGAATGCGAGACGTTTGCTGCAGTGTAAACTGGTCTGCATTTTACACTAGCAAACAAAGCAGAGTCAAATGGATGCGTCTGGCGCCGCCGCCATTCATCCGCCACGTTGTCCCCATGTCGACGTCAGCTCATGAATGGCCCGCTAAATCAAGCAATTATGAGAGCCTTTGTCGCAAGCACCAAAACATATGCAAATTAGAGCGGCTAACAATCGTTATGAAGATGCGCGAGGAAGCCACAAAGAGATATGGGCACAAAGAGCTGGGGAGAGCTGAGGGGAGAAATCTGTTCAGTGCAATGAATTGATTTTCTATGGGCAACGCTGACACTGACTTAGGCGATTGCCCCGGCATCGAATGGTGCGCCTAGTTTATCGCTCGCCCGCCCAGCAAACAGGCCAGAAGAGATTGAGACTGCGAGACAGGGCCAGAACAGTATAACTGCAGAGCAACAGCAACTGGGACAGCAAACTGCAACTGCAACTGAGACTGAGACTGGGAGTCTAGGAGGCATATGCAAAGCGACCGCCAAGTCATGAGACGCTGTGATCGGGTCTCGTTTTGGTGCCGCAAAGCTGCCGACGAAGCCGCCAACGCCGCAGTCGCTGCGTAAAGCAGCAGCAGCAACATCAGCAGCAGCAGCCAGAGCAGCAGCAACAACAGCACGCCACATTTCAATGATAAATGTTCAGAGAGTTGCCGTGGATAGCCTGGATAGCCAGCTTGGCCAGCTTGTAGCGCTTGGGATAGCTGGATAACTGGCACTGCGATTGCTCTTGGGCTGCGCTATATTGGGTAAATTGTTTTATTGCAGTTCAATTGTTGGGCCTGGCATGGCTTTAGCTTTAGCTTTGGCTTTAGCTTTTGGGGTTGTCAAGCGATGGCGCTCCTTGGCGGTGGTCTCCCTGCAAACAGGAGCTCAAGTCACATTAAGTCTTAAGTGTCTCGTTCTCTATCTCTCTGTGTGTATGTAGTTGCTCTAACTACAGTTGTAGTGATCGCATTGAATGCTAAATGCAATTATTACTCACTCAATGAGAACGAGTTGCAGTTAGGCAAGTTTCACTGTACTACGTATGACACTTTTATTCGACTCGCAATTGTGTCCCTTTCATTGCATTACAATATATAGTAGTATCTTTGCATCTTTAGTTTGCCGCACTGTGGCTTGATCTCTCTGTCCAACCGTAAGCGGAGATTATGGCATCATTTCGTTTCGAGTCTTGTGAAATGTTAATAAATGGCTTATCTGCCCGTGCGGCGACATGTGTTTGGCTTAATTGTGTCAGCGTGTGGGCTTTTGCATTTGGAAAGTTTAGCATTGCGGGACCACTGAACTTTCGCACAGCCTTAAATGGTCAAAATAGCAACAGCAATTGCAATTGCAATTGCAATTCGTTGACTGCTGCTAATTACGACAAACAGCAGCCGCATTCAAACTGTCAGAGATTTGTGCGGGTGAACTGCGAGTGGCAAGACCAGTCTCAGTCTCAGTCTGAGTCCCTGCCCCAACTTGTTGAACTGTGGCCCAGTCACAGTCGGTGCCTTATTTGTAGCAAATTGTTTGTGGCGCCAGTCCACAGTTCAAACAATCCTAACAAGCACTTACAGCATTTGCCTACAACTATAGCATAACATCGGGACATTGGGACATTGGGACATCGATGGTCTCATGGCTGCTCATGGGGTCGAGTGAGAAGTTCGGGCCATTTGTATGTCGTCTCCCAAAAAAGGTAGCATTGGAATTCAATCTTAAAGCCATTCGCAATTAATATCAAATGAAATTGAAATAAATTTAAGTAGCAATTGCGAAGCCACCTACAAAACTCTGCTACCGTATTGCGTTCATTCCATTCCAACCGCACAACCCAAGCCCAGAGTTACAATTCCGATTCCAATTCCAATTTCTGTTGTCTGCTGCCAGTTGCAAGTTTTGCTGCGAGTCGCTGATTTTCATCATGCGTTGGGTGCGCAACTCGAGGAGAGCAGAGCAGAGCAGCTTTCGCTATGCTTCGCGGTGGTCAGTGGACAACTTCAACCTTTTGGCTTTAAGCTAATCGCCATCGTATTCCCAGTCCCAGTTTCATTCCTATTCCCATTCCCATTCCCATTCGCTCTCGCTCTCTTTCGCTTCCTCGACTCGACAATAATTTTATCAATTTTGTTTTATAATTGTGCGCAGCTGAAGCGTTCGCGCAAAAGCAACAACAATAGGCAGAGACTAAGCTCAACCTGAGCCTGAAAAGTGTGACCAGCTGATTGAAATTACACACGGAGTATTATACGATTGAATCATTTGAAGTGCGTAAGACGTGTTAAATTTCTAAGAATATTCATAAGAAGTGAAAGTAGATGCAATATGAATATGTTCTTCAGATAACTTACTTATCAATTGTTATGCTTACATAACATAATCTGTTATTTTTCTGGAGGCAATTTGTGAATTAGATTTCGGAGAATTGTTGACGTGCGAATATTCAGACGAAAATTAATACAGATATTGTATTCTTTATTTTTGTATGATTAGTTAAATTTAAATTAATATTAATATTGTGCTCTACGGTTTGATATATTGATTTTTTTTTGAAAATCATATAATTATTATACAATTAACTCATAGTATTGTCCATCTCATAGTTTCATCTAATAATATTGTGCTTTGAGGATTGATTTTTTATTTTGAAAATCATATTAAGTAGTTGCTTAGTTTGAAATTGTAGCATAATCTCAAAGTTAGTATATTTATTAATATTGTGCTCTAAGCATTGACTTTGTTTCTAAAATTATAATATCTGTTTGCTGAGTTTAAAACTGTAGCATAGTTTTGTCCCTCTAATAATGACTTAATTTGTTTCTTCATCAAACATAATCTTTTGACACTTATTTCGTTTTCACCATGCACAAGCTATGCAATCGCCAACACATTGCCAGGAAATGAAGCTGGTCACACTGCGCTGCTGTCCTACTCAGCTCGGGTCAACAGTAAACTACGCAGATTTCATTGTTTGCAGCTCGCCATCAGCAGCAGCAGCAGCAACAACAACAACAACAACAGCGACGAGAGTAAGCAACAACAGCATGTAAATGTCCGTCTTGTTGGGGTGTGTGTGTGAGTGTGTGTGTGTTGGCCAGCCAAGTGGCCAACTGTCGAGCGCAGAGTTGCTGGCTGCCACCGGCTGGCGTTGCCTAGTAGCTGCTGGCCTGCCCAGGAGGCTTGTTGCTGTTGTCTTAAATTAATACCAAATTGTCAACGTTCGCTATGGCAAAAGCTGCAAGCCGCAGCAACGCCACATGATAAGACGAAGACCGAGAGCCAGCCAAGAGTCAGGCCAAGAGCGAAACGAGGTTTCAGCCTAGGCCCAGGCTGGGCAGCATCGGCAACATGCGGCGCTGTTGCTGCCACAGCTACCGCAATGCGTTGGAGATCTACGTCCACAGTTTGCCGAGTGCTTATGCTTATGCTTTGTTTTGTGGCTTTCGCTTCGGCTGCTGGCTGTTGGCTCGTTTTGGTCTCGCTATGGTCTAAGGTCTTCGATGGTCGTCAATTGATAGCCAGATTTGTGCAATTATCATTTTAATAATTGCCAACAATCTGCACGATATGAACCGTCGCTGCAATAGCAGCAGCAGCAGCAGCAGCAGCAACAACAGCAAAGTTGGAGACGCCAACCAGGACCCATTTAGATTCCGATTTGTGGACAGTGGACATAGCAAAGAAGTGTGCCCCTTTCCCTCCCTCCTCTCTTTTTCTCTCTCTCTTCATGGTGCTCTGGTCGTGCTCATAACCAGTAGCCAGCGAATTTTTGCATTTATTATAAGCTAGGGCACATCTACATAATAATAAATTTATTACAGATTTCCGTCTGATTTGTTGTTAAGAATTTGTGCAATGCGCCCCGAGCGCAAAGAGACTAAACTGCCAGCACCCACTGTGAGACAAATAGAAGGCACTTAAAAGGCTGGCCACTTAAAACATGATGCCGAATTGTGCGATAAATCAGTGAAGATTGCATTAAAAACTGTGCGTACGAAAGATGCTGAATTCTCTGAAAGCCAACAACTAATTGCCGATCCTAAAATCGCTAACCATTTGCCTACAATTAAGGCAAATTTGCATTACGTTCAGAATTAATAATAGTATCAATGTTATATTTAAGCAAAAATCTTTACAATAGTAATTTGGCTGCAAAATTACAATAAATATTTAACTATGTGTTTTGCATATTATGGTGTTTCCCTATTTTCAAATATAAAACTACAAAAATTAAGAGTTCAAAAAAATATTCGAAAATATTGGCAAGCATTTTCCAACTTTGGTAACTGTTTTTTTTTTATAGTGCACAAAATAACAAAATTATTTGAAGCAAGATGAAATAAATAAGTAGATAAATTTTAGTTTGGTAACTAAGATAGCAAGTATCGAAATTTTTGCCGACATCATAAAATCGGAAATTAAATTGTTTCTAATAAATCGCTGAAAATCTTTTGAAATTCAAATTTTATATTTTGTGTTGTTATTTAATAATTTTAATTATATATTAAGTTTTCTTTGCTTTAGATCTATTCTAATATAAAAAAAAAAGTATTTGTATGCCCCAATAACAATGAGTAATCCGACAGATTTTAGACTAAGATTGTAAAGGAGTAGTTGAGCAATTTTAGTATACACTCTACTTAGTCTGCAAATGATTGATATTTATTAAAGATTTGTACTTTGACATGATGTATTCACCCTAAGATTCTAAAAATCTTGTTTAAGGATTGAGATTCTTTCTGTGTGTTGACTCACTTTCCATTAAGTTTTATATAAAGGCTCTAATATTTATTTATCAAGGTTTGAGAGCAATATTTGACCAAAAGTCTAAAAATTTGAGATTTTTAACATAAGGACAGTTGCTAGAAGAATAGCGTAGTTCTCAGACAGTCATTGGTAGATCATAAAGCAGTCTATTAAAGCCCGTTTTCAAAGCTGCCATTCAATGGGACATCATTGGCAGCCGCTGAACACAAATCAAATTCAGTTCAGTTGAACTAACGGTGCAACTAAGCGGCAATGCAATGCACGAATTGAATAACGCAGAGCAAAGCAAAGCACAAAGAGTTGGTCTAAACTCAAAACTCACCTTCACCATTCCAGGTAAGCATTCGGCTAAGCGATACCAACACAAGCAAAGCAAGCAATCACACACACACACTCATACCATACACAGACAAACCCGTTTGCTGTTGTCGCTTGGCAGTTGTCGGTTGAAAGAGACCGAGAGGCGAGGAAGTCAACGCCCATTCGGTAGCTGGGCCAATCAGCGACAAGCGCGCGCCAATCCACGAGCCAAGCTGCCAAGTGTAAAGGCATTCGAGAAGCAAATGTGGGGATTTGTTTTTGTTTGACAAAGAGTCGGAGAGGGAAAATGAGAATGAGAATGTGTCGTAGTCGTAAACAACAAAATGGAAATTGTAAATTGTACGTTTTACCTGTGCCACTCGCGACTGCGCATATCAAATGAACAATGATGAATGTGTGTGCGCTGGCGTCTGGCATAAGGTGAATCCGTTACAAAACCGTTCGCGATGTGCTGTCACTGACAACCCTCCGACTGCGATCTGCTGCTGCTCATCATCAAGAGCGGCACGCGCTCCTTACGCTCTCGAGCGCAACGAGGGGAATCGGCCAAGTAGGCAACCAACCATCAGCCCTCATCGTAGTTATAATGAATGACTAGCGGTGCAACTAAGCTACATACATAGAGCGAGAGAGAGAGAGAGAGAGCGAACCCCATTGGCATGCTTTGTGGCTTGTGGCACGCTCGTGTCTTGGAATGTCTTCGGGGGTGTCGATCAGCCTGGCGTCACTTCTCTACTCCTGACGCCTGACGCCTGTCGCCTGATGTAATGCCGTGCACATGTCCTTTAAATGCATGCAAAGGCGTTCGACCAACTGAGAAAATTGCGCCAAGGGGAAGGAAAACCACCAGAGACAGCAGAGAAGATCGGGAACGTTAAATGTGAAACGTTAAATGGATGACAAGAAGAAGTGTGCCCGCGTTTTCTTGTCAGGCGTAACCTAGGCAGGTGTGGGCCAGAGCAAGATAAACTGGAAATTGCTTAGCACACGAGGCGACCAAGCGCAGCAAGGTCTGAACTCAGGACGAAGAACATACTACTATGTATGCTATACTGTGCGATCAGGACGAACGACTAAGGAAAAGCAACGAACCGAACGATGCAACACATACCTAGTATAAGAAAAGGTGCATCTAGAAAGGAAAGGAATGCGGACAAGTGGCAGGTGATCGTCTATGATTTTTAATTGCTTTCCGACTTCTTCATAATTTCTTTAATGATAAGCAGTTTACACAAAATTCTTTTTTAGCTATAAAAATGAACAAAAAATATGTTTTTGATTGATGATGAGCAGATATACATTTTTATTGTAATATAGCAAGTAAATAATTACAATGAGAAACGTCTAATAAGGACTTTAAATTTTAGTTAGCAAATAAATCATCAAAATTAAACAAAAGTTTCTTGCTTTTTAGATCATTTTAAATACAATAACTTTTCAATATAATATAGTAAGTAAATAATTACAATAAGAAACAAGTATTGATAAAGTCAAGAATTAAATGATCAAATCAATCAAAAGTTTTTTACTTTTTAGATCAATTTATATAACATAATTAAATAATTACAGTAAGAAACACAAAATTTATAAAGGACTTCCTAAATAAGTAAATAATTAAATGGAAAATATAAATCCAAAGTTTCTTGCTTTTTGGTTCAATTTACAATAAATTTTCAAAATTATTTTGAACTATAATTTCAAAGCAAAAAACAAAAAAGATGTATTCAATTAGAATTTAGACTAATTTTAAGCTCAATAAATTTAAAACTTCGATACAGCCATAATTTTTTGTGTATTTTTCTTAAACAAAAGGATTCCCTCTTTACTAAAACAAAATTTTATTAAAAGGTAATTTATTCCCAAAAAAATATTTTTTGTGGCTACTACAGCTACTTAAAATAATGCGCAATGATTCCAAAATAGTTAAATCCTTTAAAATTGAACTAAATAAGATATGAACTTGACAAATAAAAAAACATTTTCAAGCATAATTCTTTGAATCTTACTTATTGACAATAAGAACTAACTACTTGTTGGCATTTCTTAATTTGTAATATTATTTTCAGGTAAAAAGGTGGAAAGTTTTAAATGCAGCCAAAGTTCTTTGCCCAGAGAGTGCAATATGTGAAATAAAAACCCCATTTTAGGTAAATATGTTTTTAAATAAATAAGTATATTAACCTAATCACACACTCTGCAAATTCCGAACATTTCAAATATTATATTAGAAATTGTATAAAACACTTGAGGAGCAAAATGGGGTTTATCCATTTAAAGACTAAGATCATTTGTATATTTGCTTAAGCATTTGTTAATCGGATTACGTGTGTATATATCCGTGTAAGCCTCACACCCTCGAGACAACAACAACAGCAACAACAAGAACAGATCACTGTTTGCTGAACAGTTGCTCAACCCTCGCAAACAAATATCCTTCGCTCGGCTTTCGACTGTTTCAATTGAGTAGGCATGCGACTTAGCTGAGTCACAATCCCAATACGAATCGCAGAGCTAGCCAACAGTTGGTGTCAGTTGCGCCAACAACAACAAGAACAACAACAGCAAAGACAACAGCAGCAGCAACTGTAACAGTTACATTACGCAAAAGGACAGCGGGGCGAAGGTAGCAAAGCAAAAACAACAACAAACGCCCGCCAAACTTTAACTGCATACCAATTAGTTGAGAAACGCGTGCTGCCAGCAGCGACAACAGCAACAACAACAGCAACAACAACAGCAACAACAACAGCTCAGTAACAGCAGCAGCAGCAGCGCACGATCAAAGTAACTGATAGAGAGACGAAGAAGGGAAGAGAAGAGCGAGGGAGAGAGTGAGAGAGAATGGGAGAGCAGCGGCGCTGCGTAACTGTGTGTCTTGACCCTTACAACATGCAGGACAACAGCAACAACAACTGCAGCAGCAGCAGCCTCAGCAGCAACAACAAGAGCAACGACAACAGCCGCCGCCAACTGCTGCCAAAGGTGAAAAACCAGAGTTGGCAACACACGCACACGCACACACACACACATTCACACATACTCACACTCATGTAGAAAAGGGCTCTTGAGCCACCACTAAAGTCAACATTGAAGCCACCAATACGACTGCACTGAGGGTTCGTTTTGATTCGGCTTACACACACACAGCCACACACAGACAGAGAGAGCCTCGATTTTCGGCCAAGTTGGTTGTGGCACTCGCTTCACCGTTGGCTCAATTTAGAACCGCACAGTCGGCCAAAGATTCAGTCAGGTGCGAAGCACCGAGCGATACAGACGTGTTCGTCTCTCAGTGAGCCAAGTTTTGATCTGTTACCAAAAAACACAAATAAGAAGATTTTTCTCAAAGATCCTCAGCAACAATTTAACCAAAAACGAAAGAAAATTAAACTAAAATAAATTATAGAAAATTTCAATTGTGAAAATTTCAATCTTTTGCGGCAAGCCAAGTGAATAAAGTGAACAAATATTGCCAAGGCTAGACCAAAAAAAAAGTCGCAAAGCAAAAAAAAGCCCAGTGTTTAAAATAAAAGTTGAATTGAAAAGAAATGAAAATGAATCATTTATCGCCACCGCCATCACCGCACTCGCAGCCCAGTCCGGCGGGCTACGCAAATCCATCGCTCGACAAGCAATGGATGCAGCGAGCCTCTGCCTTCAACACTGTGATAGCATCAGCTGCGGCCCAAAAGCTCAACAACAGAGGTAAGTGTGCGAAGTGCGAAGATCTCTTCTTGTGGAGCTGTTAACTTTTAGATACAAAAGTATCTATCTATTGGCAAAGTATCTTAGGCTTAATTTGTGCGCCTTGTCTGTTTTTTCTGACGCTTTACAGATCTGCCTTTTCTCTACAATCCGCTGCTCTACTCGAGCGCTCTGCTTTGGCCACAGTTTCTGCTCTCCTCGGCCTCGATGCTGGGCACACCGCTGACACCCATGACGCCCAAATCTCCCGCCTCCGTCATACTAAATCCACGCGATCGCGACTATGCGTTAACCCCTGAAAAGGAACAAGAACAGCAGCTGATCAGCAGCAGCAACAACAGTTCATTGCAGCAGCAGCAGCTGGATGAGGATATGCCATTGAATCTTAGCACCAAGCAACGCCACATTGCGTACTCCGATCAGGAGCAGGATCACGATCACGATCACCATCACGATCACAACAGCAGCAGCAACAGCAGCAGCAGCAGCAGTGGCAGTCTAAGTGGTCGCAGTCTCAGCGATGCCGAGCAGCGACTGCAACTCGGCTCACTTAGCAATGTGACGCCTCCGCCTCTGAGGGCTGTGAATCTGAAGACGGCAAATGCGATGACACCGCAACAGCGACGTTCGCAAGGCAACATCATTTGGTCGCCGGCCTCAATGTGTGAGCGCAACACGCGCATGGAGAGCTCTCCGATGGAGGATGATGAGGAGCAGCAAGTGGATCCCATAGTGCGCAAATTCAAATACGAACGTCGCTCGGCTGCCTCGATATCGTCGCTGCAGTCGCCGTTGTCGTCGCTGGCGCCGCAAACAAATGTGGCACAGGATCTGGAGTTTGAGAATGCGCAGCAGCAGCTGTATGCGCATCGCAGTGCTTTCATGGCTGGCCTCGCGGGCAACAATCTGGAGTTGCTCACACAGCACCTGAAGTCGCAGCATCAACAACAAGAAAAGCAACATCAACAGCAACAGCAACAAGAGCAGCAGGTTAAGATTGAGGCCGAACAGGATAACAACCGTTCGGCTGCGGCTCTCATGGGACTTGTGGCAGCCGCCGAGTATGGCTATATGCGTAATCAACACCAACAGCAACAACACACGACTCAGCAGCACCAGCAACAACAGTTGCAACATCAGCAGCAGCAACATCCTGATTCAACTGCCACAGATGTTGTACTTCGCTCGTCCTCCTCATCATCATCGTATATAAAAAGCGAGTGCGAGGAGAAACCCAGTGGACGAAACTTTCAGGTAAGCGAACAAACGGGAAGTCAATACGATTTTTTTCTTCTTTCAATCTTTTGTGGAAGCTGAGCATAACGGAAGTGCACAGACTGCAAATATCCTCAAAAGAAATCTAAGAACTGAATCTCTGCCCAAAAAGTTGTCAAAACCTTATCCTTTGTGCCACTAATGATAATATTACGTGACATCAGAGAGAGTGTCTCCGACTCTTTTCGCTGTGCTCGGGGAAACCTCATAAATTGCACACAAAAGTCTTCTTCAAATATAAATATTCAAAACGAATCGGTTGGCATTGCGTGTCTGTTATCCGACCCACTTACGGGTACTCGAACTTCCCATTCGTTCAATTCCCCCGTGTTAATTGTTTCATATTTTGAAGGTCCTGTCCTGTCCCGTGTTTTAATTGTCGCTCAGCTTGGCTATCGATGGCAGGAATGGCAACCACCCATTTCAATTTGGAAAAGTGCCACCGCCAGTCGAAATGTGTAATAAACTCTTTCTATGGAAATTCAATTAAGCACAATCGAAATCACGCAATTAGTTAATCAAATAATTTTGATTATTCCGTGTACGTCATTTCATTTAGAGAGTGAATTTTGGGGTTTACCTTGCTGAAGATTTATGTTGAAATTACGGCAATAGCTTGGCTCTCTTCGTATATATTTTTGTTTGTGTTGTAGCCCAATCATAATTGTCATTTTGTTAAGCATTTTCTGCCACATTAGCCACACGAGAGGGACACACGACCACACGAACTCGACTCCGACTGCTCCGATTGCGACTTGAACTTGATACGAAAAGGGTACCAAAGATACGAGTTACGAGTAGAGGCTATGTGCTTGCTCTGACTACCCCCGATGTCAGTTGTTGTTTATATCAAAGGCACTTCAACACCCGCGTCGGCCAACTACGTTTACGTATTTATTTTTTCACACATTTAATGGCATCGGCGGGGTCGGGGTAAGGGTCGATGCAGTGAAATGCGATAGCCTCATGGGGTTTCCAAGAGCCTGGACATATGGTCAAAGACAGTTGCTCAAGTCCTTGGCGCAGGCGCATCTTAGTCCTTTCATTTTTTTCTCTTTTTTTTTTTGTTTTTTTTGTGAGCTCGCGTTTTTGTAAGTCTTTACATCTGTTGTCGTTGAATATTTTTGAGTGGCCACCCGCTAAGCTGGGCCACACTCAGCATTTGAGTCTGATGAAGTCTGAGAGCTTGGCTTGGCTTGGCTCTGAGTCATGTTGTTGGGGTTTCTACGCTACGCAGCGAGAGAGTTTTGTTTTTTGCCAACTTCCGTTTTGGGGGCGACTTGAGCAAATTGACATTATGGCTCAGACTGCATGTAACAATGGGCCAACTAATTGGGCCTCTGTCTAGCTCTGGCTGGCAACATGGGATTGGATACCATCTCGAGCCAACAGCCAACAGTCCACACACATATTCAAGCAGTATTCCAATGCAATGCGCAAATAGAAAATCCCAAAACACAAAATAAAAACCGACAACAAATTAAATATGGGGAATAAAAAAGCGAGTCAGAGAAAGAAATTGTTGTTTCTCTGAGGCACACTTGTGTCAATTTACAATATGCGTAGGTTTTCGAAAGGTTTTATTTTGTTGTTGCTGTTGTTGTTGCTGCTGCTGCTGCTGTTGTTATAAATGTCACACACGTAGCACTTCGATTGCTAGGCCAGCAGCTTAAACTCATGGGGCTATTGGGATTGAGTTGTGTCAATACGGGAGCGACAATGTTTAGATACTGTTGCATGTTGCAGCAACACAAACTGTGCAAACATTTAATCTCGCAGCGAAGATGTTACGATCCCCCAACTTTTCAGCTTATAGTCCCTGTCCATGCACACACACACACACACACATGGGTCGACACAGCACAGTCCTCGAGTAATGCCCCACAGCTGTGTTTGGCCGACAAACAACGACAACGACAACGAGTTAATATCAATTTCAATTTCATATCTACAGCCTTTAGCTCCATCATTTCTTTTGTTCAACGGAGAAATGAGTTCTACTTGAGATTTAGCATTTATTTATCATATTTAGCATTGAGACGATCTGCTATTTATTTAGCTGTTTCTTAAAAATAAACTCAACAATTATTATAATATTCATGTGCATGATCTTGCCACCTTCCCCACTTTGCCCATTTCGCCCATCCATGGGGTTTTTCCCAGAATATTCTCGTCACCTGTTGCCAAATATTTGCACACTCACAAATCTAGTTTAATTCATAAGTATTTAGCACACACACATTATTATGTTGTTTGAGATTTTATTTGCCACGACATTGCGCTAACAGTTTGTGTCTCGTTTTCGACTTCGTTTTCGGTTTCGGTTTTCGGTTTTGAGTTTGGGTTTCCATTTCGATTTCAGGCTGTATAAACATTTTTATTCTTTTGAGCTGGGGAGGAATTCTGACTTATTTTGTATCAATATTTAACGTGCTCCAATTCGGATTCTTTTCTTTCTTCTTTCTGTTTCTGTTGCAGTGCAAACAATGCGGCAAGTCGTTTAAACGCTCCTCGACACTATCCACTCACCTGCTGATACACAGCGATACCCGGCCATATCCCTGCCAGTATTGTGGCAAGCGATTCCATCAGAAGTCCGACATGAAGAAACACACCTACATACATACCGGTAAGTTTTGTATCTCTTTGCTGGATCGGGTTAATATATTTGCATAATTAGACAAAGACAAAGAGGGGGAATTTCAATGAATTGGCACAGTTGTTGACCCACATGAAATTCAGTTTGTATTTGATCTTTCAACACTCAAAAGTAGGTGGCAACGCAAAAATATAGTTTTTGCCAACAAAGTTATGCCGTATCAAGTGTATGAACCGTTAACAGTTTTCCGTCCGTTTTATTTCCGTTCGTTTGTCACCCTCTCTAGTGAGATTTATGCCACCCTCATTTTGTAAGTCAAACCCATTAAAATCAGCGACGCGAGTGTTTTAGATTCTTATCTAGCGAGCGTTGCTTTCAATTTGTCTAATTGCTGACTGCAACTGTTTCGCTTCATTATACTAATTGTTTTATTGATTTCTATTTCAATTTCCATCTCCTCCTCCTCCTCCTTTGCTTGCAGGTGAAAAGCCCCACAAGTGCACCGTCTGCCTGAAAGCGTTCAGCCAAAGCTCCAATCTGATCACGCACATGCGCAAGCACACAGGATACAAACCCTTCGGCTGTGGACTCTGTGATCAGTCCTTCCAGCGCAAAGTGGATCTGCGTCGTCATCGGGAGAGTCGCCACGAGGAGGCTGTTGGCGCCCTGACGCCGCCTGCTCTGCTCAAAATGGAGGTCAGCAGCAGCAGTTGTTAACGATCGCCAGTGATCGTCGTAGTTCGTAGTTCATGAGACCACACCAGAGACCACCACAGCACAGCATCCCAGTTGGATCAACCCGAAACCAGTTATAACGATCACGTTGGCAAAAGTCGTCTAAGTCGTCGCTATGAAGCCAAAGTTTTTGTTTTGTTTAGGCATCCAAAATATAGTACTTAGTTACTATTTGTTAAGGGAACACCCCCATGAGATCATTGCTCCCGCCATCGCAGCTCTATTGCTCAACTCTAGATCTAAGCTCTGTATATATACTGAAAACCACAACAACAAAAATACAAAAGACTTTTCACTAGTTCTTAAAGTTAGTATTACAAACAAAAAAAACACAATGAGTATATTCTAGAAGTAAGCTAACATAATTTATTATACTATTTTTACGCTATGATTTCTTTATGAACTACGTTTTTTGATTTTATTTTATTCTAACGGAAAAAAAGAAACCAAATTCCAAATTGGCCTAGTAAAAAGCAAAGAAAACGCAGCTAAAAGTACCAAAGATTACCAAACAACAACATCAACAACAACAACAAAGAACACTTGGCAAAAACGCGTCATTAATATTGTCAAAATTATTTGTCTGTCTCAATGTTAAATTTTTAACAACAATTATTATATTTATTTAAAGTTTAATTATTTAAGCTCAACATAAGTTCTTTAGTTTTAATTATTATGTATGTATGTATAATTTATAAACGTATTTTCTTTGTATTTAGTTTTATTTTGATTACTTTTATGATTTGGCGAAAAATAAAGTTCAAAGCTAAAGAGAAATTCAATGTTTTATTGATTAGCAGTGAATATCAAATACTTTCTCCGAAGAGTATTTTATTTTTTTCTATACCAAAAGAAAGCGTATCTTCAGCTAGTTATAACTACAAGATTTAGATGATCCTTAGTCCAGTTAACAGAACTGACCTTTGGCAATTTTCTTGGCTTAACTAGACAAGCCATAAGACATCAATTTAAGAACACTTCAAGGACGCCTTAGTTGGCCAAATGGCTAAATTCACTTAGCAAAATGTTGCTACAAATTGTGTGAAGCATGTCAAAAATGTCTTTGGGCTGCCCAAAAACCTGATTTTATAGTTAAATTTTTGCACGTAGCCAATTGCCAGGCAAACAGGAGACTGAAACACAGGGGATGCTGGGCAATGGGCATTGGGTATTGGAAGCTGCTCCTGTTTCGGGTGCCGCGGTGATCTTTGATCTTCGCTCATTGTGGCATGCGCGGAATGCGCTTTGTAAAACGCCGCGTTACAAGCCCCAAAGCTGATCGAGGAAAAAGAGAGAAAGAGAGAGCACGGGAAAACGCCAATAAGTGTTCGAAGATCGAGCTAATTGCGCCCGAGAGTTTTATCAGCATGAGAGCGACAAGGAAAGAGACACAATGAGAGTGATCATCGATTGCGAACGATTTGCTGATCGCAATTTGAGCACAACTCCGAATGTCAATGCCTTTTGCGGCACTTTAAAACGCCCGAAATGAAGTTTGGCAGTTTACAAATCACCGACTCTCGACTCGACTCCTCATTATCGCCATTCATTGAAAGCTGCTGCTGCTGCTGCAATCAAAATCAGCGAGAGCATTTGACAAGGATTTCAGTGAGAGCTGCTGCTGCTTCGCTTGCTTGCTTGCCACTTGTCCGCCGCGACGGTTGTGGCATGCAACAAATTGATCGAAATTGACAAAATATTGGACGCAACAAAAAAAAAAAATGAGAACAGCCAGCGAGTACACGACCATCAAAAATATGCAGTTCAATTGCATTGGCGGCGGCTGCAAAACAATGCAGCTCAAGGACTTTGGCCAAGTGCCGACAAAGTGCTGAAATTGCAAAGAAGAGTAAGTGGAGGGAGGGAGGGAGGAGAAGGGTTCTCTATGTGTAGAGAGCATAGCATAGCACTCTCATTATGTAAGCAGCAGCAGCAGCATAATCCCAGCTGCCCCATTTCGAGCGAGCAGCAAAGGGAGAGCTGCAATGGTTGCCATATGCGAGGTTTGTTAACCCCCCGAGCATTGAGCGGTTAACACAGTTAACACCTGAGCCCACATAATTTGTCATGCCATTTGAATTTATACAGCATTCAAATACAAATAAGCGACAAGCCCCCATAAAAAAAAGAGACTGAAAACTGAACCGCGAACAGACAATCGAAGTCAAAGTGGCAGTTGAATAAAAGCTGCGCTCAGCTGCAACCCCAAAAAAAACAACAACGAACACAAAAAAAGACATCGAGGAGTGAAGTGAAAATTAAGTGGAAATTGTCTTAGAAGTGGCTAGGAATAGACAAAGAGCAGAAGAAGTGCCCGCTGAATATCCGTTTTCCGCTTTCTGCTTTCGGTTTTCTGTTTTCCGTCTACCCCTAGCTAAAGGTGCCCAGTTGCCTTTTGGCAGGTGACTTTGACTTTGGCTATTAATAAAAATAATAGTTGCGGCTAAAAGGTGAGCGAGGATCGCAGCGCAAGTATGTGCGTGGAGGCCATCACATGAAAAAAGATGTCTTAGGTCAGTTGCAGGTCCGTCGAGGGCTGCAACAACAACAACAACAACTCTGAGAGCAGCGCAGTCGATAGCGACTGCGACTGCGAGGCTGCTGCAGGTGAAGCGAGCCGAGGGCACAATTAAAAGGTTGGCCCGACTCGAGGGATGTGACTGAATGGGAAAAAAGGCACCTGTAAGCCAAGGAGCTAGCAGCCATGAGGCAGGAGGCAGTGGAGGCAAAAATGTTACAGCGGCTCATTTATGTTTATGTCCTTTCGTTGTAAGCGCAGAGCAGAGCGCTGATTCCGATTCCTTTTTGAGCCGCACAAGTGGCGCGCCAGCACCTGCTGAATCCTGCTGGAACCTGTCGTTGTCATCGACATCGTCGTCCTGGCTCAATAATTTTGTGAGCCCAGACGACGCGTGCTCAAAGCCGGTTTACAGCAAACATATGCCAGTTGAAGCTTGCTGCAGCTGCTTGTTGCTGTTGAGGCTCGCAGTCAGAGGCAAATTACAACAGCAGCAGCCAGCAGCCAACAACCAGCAGCTCAACATTGAACGATCTGTGGTAATGCCAGGCATCGAATGCAGTTGACAAGGGCCACACGCCACCATAAACAAAAAAAAAGAACGAACATACAACAGATACAAGCAACTGGAGTCAAAAATCTCTCAGACAAACCGCAAAACTGCAAGATTGAGATCTGACTGCAATCTTCGTCTAATCTAGGCCCATGCACCTTGAGGGAGTGTGCCGCAAGCTGACGCATGCGAAAAAAACGAAAAACACTAAAGGAAAAGAAGGTGTACACAACAGCAACAACAAAAACCAAACAGCAACAACAAACAACTCGACAACGACAACAACAATTGCTGTAAGTGCACCTGTCACGCTCATCGATATTACAAGCAAGCGGCTGTGACGACGGCGACTTCACCAGGCCAAAATGACCCAATTTTGATAGACCCTTCGCCTTCGCTTCCTTCGTCTTCACTTCGTCCTCTGTCTGCGGCTCTGTCGGTGTGTTGCTGTCAGTGTGTCTTGTGCCCCAGCCTCTGCCTCTGCCTCTGCTCTGGATTGTGCGTCGTTCTTTTTTTATTACGAGTTTTCCCTGACTTTTGAAATTGATAAGTTATGATTGCAGCAGTTTTCTTTGATTAACCATTGTCACCTGCAGCTCGATTTGGGAATTTCAAATGTATGTCCGATTGATGACTGCAGATTGACTTCGGATCGAGAGTGTCTGTGCTGTGATAATAGAGCAGCTGAATGTTGCACATGCCGCGCATTAATAACGCATCATTTTAATCAATTTCTAAACTGAGACATTTGAAATGTAATTCAAAAATTTATTAATTTACATAGGCATATTAACAAGAAAAGTAAAATTATTTTCAGGTTTAAATCGTTACTAATGAAGTTAGATTCAAAAAACTAAATTCAACATGAATAGAATTTAATTAATTTAATAAATAAAATGTAAAAAGCCGATATATTTAATAAATTAAACAATTTATCTTATATGTTAATGCTTATCAAATTTTATATAAGCTACTTTTAAAAAATGTTTTAAATACATTTTTTAATAAACTTCATTATTTGTAAGCCAAATTAAGCTGTGCAATTACCAAGATTCTTCCCAATTAATATTTGCGTATATATAAATGTTTACTTATTTATTATATATACATAATTTATTTCATTATTTTGACTATAAATATTTTATATGTTGGCAAAAAAAACGCATTTAAGCATTGAATTAAATTTAAATAATTAAATTAAGCTTAAAACGAATGCATTTCTGATGCAGTTAAAAACTGCTGAGGTAGATAATTCGCTATTTAAATAAATATATTGTTTTCATTTTATTTTAATCAAACAAAATAGATAATTATTGTTTCTTATTTTTTCAATTTATTCACGATATAAAAATACATTATTTCATTTCCAAACTATTTGTACTTTAACTATTTTAATTACTATTCAAAAGTCGACTTTAAACTAATAAATTCCTATAGGACTTAAATATAAAATACATATAGGAAATATATTCTTATTGCCTCTAGCGTGGATTAAAACTAATTACTGTTTTCAAAACCGACACATTTTCCAAATATTTACTCCGTGAAGTTTACATTGAATTCAACCAGCAGGAAGAAAGTTAAGCAAGTTCGCTGGCCAAATCAGAAGCCAATAGAGTGCCAATGGGGCAAAGCCAGAGAGGGGCGGCAAGAGGGTAGGTGAGCGACCAGTCAGTCAGTTAGTCAGTCAGGAAGGCAGCCATTCAGCGATTAGCAGTAGGTTACTTTGGAAAATCTTAAGCTCTTTCGATTTGTTGGCAAGGGAAAAAAGCAATGACAAATCCAAGTCAAATATGCAAGCAACCCCGAGTCAAGTGGCAGGCATATACTACATATGTATATGGTATATGTTAGTACTATACACAGTAGTAAGACAAAGCAGATTGTGAAATCTATTTAAACAGCTTAATTGGCAACAAAACGAACAACAACAAGAAGAATAACAACAAAAAACAACCCGCAGACAATGAGCCAATCAGCAGCTTAGCAGAAGGGTGCAAGAAACCCAAAAGAGAAGTCGCAAGAGGCAAAAGCTAAAAGCAAAGCCAAAAGCCAAGACCAGCAATTAAAATGACAAAATCTAAACACAAAATGGTACGGATTTTGCCATGTGCCACTGTCCAAAAGGTGCAAGCCAATGAGAAGACCCAAGAGTGCAGGGCCAAGACGAGAAGAAGCTGAACCAGAAACGACAACAGACAGTGAAGCAGACTGAGAGACAGACAGACAATGAGACGGGGAGGACAGACAGACAGACAGACAGAGAGAAAGACAGACAAGCAGAGCTCAAGGTGTTTTCTTTGCTTTGAGCACAAATCAATGTGCATGGCCTAAACACAGATTATAGACAGATTTGGAGGCAACAGACGGCGGCACAAAAGGACAACAAATTGCGGCTGAAGATGCAACACACAAACACACACACACACATACAGACGCAGGCATAAAAAACAGATGAGGACGCTGACTCTCTGACTCTTGCCCCGCAAGTCATTATAAGAATTTAAGCGCACCTTTTCATTTTGTGCAAGGATCGAGCAGCAGTCGCCACAGCAGCAGCAGCAGAGCAGCGACAGGTGCGCAACGCATGCGCAGAGTCTGAGGCAGAGAGAGAGAAAGAGGCAGATAAGCAGTGCATAGCGGTAGATGGAGATGGGAGTCCTGTTGCCTGGGCATCTACCGATGCAGGCAGGGGTCGTCTCTTCGTCTTGCCGAAAGGCGTTATCCTAACAGAACTGCTCCTATAGCTTTTTCTGCTGCTGCTGCTGCTGCGGCTGTGCCAGATTCGACTTGACTTCGTTTTCGTTCGTGGGCCAAATTAATTCCTTGCCATATTTTATAATTCAACAGATGACACGAGCCAAGGCATGGCTTTGAGGCAAGCGTTGAGGGTCCCGCTTATTGCGGCTCGTTTGTGGCACATGCCAGCGCAGAACCTCGCCGGACTCCTGCGACTTCTGCTGCTGCTGTGCCATTAAAGCTGCCCCCTCTTTTGCAAAATAGGGTCTAAGCGACTTTCAGTGTCGTTTGCTATTCCTTATGGCTAAAGAGTATGCGCAATTCGTTGGCAATTTCACAGTCTTCTCTCAGCCCTTTGGCACATTAGTTTATTTATTTGAAAATTCAGCAGTTTGGGTTTTTTTTTTATTAAAACAGTTTGTTGAACCTTTTGCAGTGACAATGACCTTTTCTATGCGAAGGGTTTGCGGTTCATGCACCCTGCATACACGGGTATAACTGCATTTTTGCTGCCAAACAACAGTTATGCAGTAGGAGCTACAGGTGGAAATTGTTAGCTTGTCACACTAATATCTCAAAGTCGCAACTCTTTCGTTGATCGTTGATTGCTCCTTTGTTGCTCTGTTGTTGTTTTCACAGTTGCACTCCTGTCACTTATCGTTCATGTTCGCTCGGCAAATTTGCTCGTTTCTTTAATCCGTTGTCAAGTTTGTCTTGAGTTGTGTTTACTATTGGTTAGCTTGCGCTCGGTTTTTATTTTTTTGGGGGGTTTTTGTTGCTGTTTCGGTTTCGGGTTCGGTTTTGCGGCCAATATTTTGAACGCATAATTAGCTGATAAAGATAGCGTCAGGTTATTCACAGAGGCATTGAACTTTCCGGGTATGATCATTAGAGACGAGCAACCAAGCTGTCGATCTACAGAGCTACCGAGCTGCTCCAGCAGCAGGCACTTTGAAGTTGAATGAACTAGCATCAGAGTTCGATCACTTTGCCGCATAATTGCAGGTAAAATGGCATAAGGCAGCTAGGATGGATGGATGGATGTTTTTTTTTTTTCTTTCACAATTATCAGGGTGAGTAACCCCTATTCAAAACGTATTCTTTGTCACTGAAAAACTTGCATATAATAAATCGGCAAACAACAGAGAATACTAACCATAACATTTCTTCAAAAAATTATGAGAATGTCCTTAAACAAAATAATGGTAGTTTCATAATATTGGTAGTTTCACAATACTGTTTTACTATAATTATAGACAAAAGCCATGAAATAATTTGTTGGCTTTGAAAGCTATGAAATAATTTGTTTGCTCTGAACATTTTAAAGTAAACGTCAATATATCATTGAAAGAAATAATTTTTATATTTTTGTAATATTAATCGACATGTCTAATCCATGATTTATATAAATCAAAAGCTTTTAGTCCTTACAAAATGCATATGGCTATGGCAGAGCTAGAAACATTGATAAATAATTTTTGTAGCATACCTTGAGGCTGCACCATTTTGCTTTAGCGAAAACACCATGTGCAATAGATGGCGCCAGCAGACTCGTTGGGTAGACTAAATACTGCTGGAGGCGGGTCGAACGCACCGACGCGCCGAACACTCAAATTCAAATATAAAAAAAAGACTAAATACTACATTCGGCACGATTTTCAATCTTCTGACCGTAAACAAAATTAATATTTTTTCCCAAAACATTAAGTTTTTATTTAAAATTGAAATAATTGAAAGCACCGTTCACCAAAAAGCTAACATGTGTAAAACTTAAACTTAGTAATAAATAGGCACACGGCATATTATTTATGTCAAGTGAATTCGTTCTAGTCGACTTAAACGTGCATCTATCTGCGACAACTGGTTAACAATATCATCAAGCTGTGCGGCACAGGCGCAACAAAGAGAAGACGAAGATTCGGATTCCATCGACACATCCAACACCTGTGGAAGGTTTGCCGGTTATGCGTTGTGCTTGGAGATGTGCTTTGAATGTATTTGGATGCGAATGCTGTGTAACATTTGAACTAATATTTAAAGAATGGAGTTTTACATTGCAGGGACGGTGATTTCAACTGAAGGCTTGAGTGATGTTTTAGGGGTGTTAAATTATTTGTACTGCCTTGCGGCGTCTGTTGTTTAGTGTGTTCGCTGTCAACAACCTGAAAGTTTTCATCCAGTGTTTGATAGGCAACTGATTCGCGTGGATCAATGCGAATGCTCATATCGTTCGATGCCCTGGAATTGGCACCTAGGCTTATCTTAGAGGTGGAGCTGCTATCGCAGCAAGACGACGACTGAGACTTTTCCTCAAACTGCGACGCATCGTAAGTATGCAAATTCGATTGCCAAATGAGTAGCTAGAATTTAATTATAGGAATTTTAGTCACATCGTTTAAAAAAACTATTCAATTCATCTTACCTGGCGATCGCTGCCAGCTGTGGCAAACCTTTTGCCATCCTGAGTGAATGCCACAGCGTTCACTGCATCCGTGTGCCCAGTCAACGTATAGATAGGTCTGCCCTCCAGCAAGTCCAGAATGCGTATGGTTTTATCATCGCTGCCGGATATCAGAAAGTTGCCACTGGGATGGAATGCCAAATCGTTGACGGGTGCCGAGTGCACCACGTACAGCTGAAGCAGCTGACTGTTCATCACATCAAAGATCTTGATACGATTGCAGCCAAGGGCAACGGCTACCATGCTGCCCCAAGGATGCCAAGCCACCTGGCGAGGCGAGGCACGCTCCTCGGTGAAGATGCGTACACATTCTCCGGTCGCAACTTCATATATGCGAAGCGATTTATCGTCACTGACTGTGGCAATTAGCTTGCCATTTGGACTAAATTTGGCAGCACGAACCCAGTTTGTTTGTTGGGCAAATGATGAGATGAATTGTCGGCGTGACACACGCCACAACTTCACAGATTTATCATCAGAGGCAGTCAGCACCATTTGCCCGGTGGGATCGAAGTCAACGCTGCGCACTGGTTTGCTGTGGGCCAGAAATTCTCCAGACACACCACGTACTTTTGGCTCCCAGATTTTGACAGTGCGATCGTGGCTGCATGAGGCTATAAAATTGCCTTTCGGCGACCAGCTAACGCCGTACACGGCTGCCGAATGTGAGGCAAAGCGAATACAACGTGCCGCTTGTTTGAGGTTCCACAAAATGACTGTGGAATCTAGCGAGCTGGTTGCAATTTGTGTTCCCTCCGGGCTGAAGCGCAATTGTGTTATATTACCAACATGTCCGGTGAAATGACGCTCCAATGCTGGATCACAAAACAAATTATTCTGCATGCTTTTGTTATTTTGTTAAGACAGATGTGAGCGCTTGTTAAAAAAATGTCCGCTTTAATTTGAAAACTGGTGACCGCAGGGACGCCTACCTTGTTTCGATGTTATCGATAGCAAATATTGAACACAAACGCAAACTGCTGGGTATACAGTATAGTATTTTCTAAACTGAATGGACAAAAATAATTATGATTTAAAAAAATATAAATTAAATTAAAAAAATTTAAAATTGATGAACAAACAAATGTGAATAATTTGTAGATTTTTTCCAAGCTATAAAGTAAATATTGCTTTGCGCGAAATAAAAAAATACCAAAATACCCAAAAAGTTACAACAGGTACAAAGAAACAGTATATTATTAAACGCTCATTCGTATATTTTGAAATTCAATTTACGGCCACACTCTGATGGCAAAGTAATCGCTGTAGTTGAATTTTGTAATAATATTTAAGAATTGTAACTAAATAAACCTCAAAGAAAATGTCGTTCCTGGCGCAAAGTATGCGCCAAGTGTTGCGCCACACAACACAACATGTTTCATTGAACGGTGAGACTGTAAAATACTGAATCCAGCATAGTGACATAACGGTGTGCTCTTTCTCCTCCCCTTCTGTCCACAGGTGCAATGCGTGCTTTGAGCATTTCGCCGGCATTGCTGCAACAAAACAAACCTGCGCCATCTACGATTGATGTATCAGCTATTGCCAAGGAGCATTCAAAGGAGATTGAATCCGTTTGCGAAAAAATTAATCAGCAAGTAGCTAAATCGGAGCAGGGCCGCCTATTTGCTGTAGTGCATTTGTGTGGTAAACAATTCAAAATAACTCCCGGCGACATCATACTGGTCGAAGGCTATTGGCCACCAACGATAGGCGATGAGATCAGCCTCGACAAGGTGCTTTTAGCTGGCGCACGTGATTTCACGCTTATTGGACGTCCCATTCTAGAACCAGGATTGGTCACAGTAAAGGCCACCATCATCGAAAAGACCCTGACACACACGAAAACCCACTTTAAGAAGAAGCGAAGGAAGCAGTACATGCGCATCAATTTCCAGCGCTCTCCAAACACCATGATTCGCATCAATTCCATTGAGTTGACTCGTCCAGTGGAACACAATGCTGCTGAGGATGCTTCGCCTTCTTTGCGTTTATTCTAGTTATTTGCTTTAATCTGTTGATTTAAAATACATGTGCACATGAAGTACATAAGTACAAAATGAGTTATTTTATTTATTTTAGTTATGGTTAATTGCTTATTACTGCATAAGTTATACATTTAGATGTGTTCCCCCTTTTGAAGTTGTATTATCTAAAACCTGTGCGGACAAAATCAACAATGTTCGGAGATTGTTATTTTCGGGGGTTTTTTTTTATCTAGACGCTGTTTGATCACGCAATAAAAATTGCCAATGTTTTATAAAAAACTAAAATTGAAATTTTAATTCGAAAGTTACTCTTATGAAAGTTTTACAACACTGTATTAGGCTGTTTGTTTTTTTCTGATAGTCTGGTAACTCTGCATAGCCGCGCATTCAACAAAATTCAAAAAGTGTATACTTCTTTAGGCAGCGCAGCGCTTACGACAGCAGCTCTCAGGCTTATCTGTCAGTATGGCAGCTCTGAAAAACTTCGCGCGCTAAGTAAAATTCAAAGAGAGCTACTTATTGGTTTGTTCCCCATAGCAGCTTAGATGCTTTAATCAATTACAAATTCCATTTTCATGTGAATTCAATGCCTTTCATGTGTGGCGTTGCTGTTTTTGATTTGTCTGCCATTCATTTGGCATGCATTTATCAAAAGGCAACCTACTTTGGACCCAAAACGCAGTCGCCATCGCAGTCACAGTCGCAGTCTTAATGAAGCGGCTGCGGCAACTTCTGCAATTTTAATGACAACCTTTTATCGTGTAGGTTGTTGTTGTCATCTTTCATTAAAAGACGTCGCCGAGTGAGCTGGGGGCAGGGGACACTTGCTACAGCGCCCCACACGGACACGCACAGCACGGCGAGGCAAGTGCAACACAGTCATAGCCACAGAGAGGAGCTTGGCTTTCTTTATCAGCAGATGTAAGTTTGTTGCCTGTCGTCTGTCGTATTTGTTTACGTTTCTGTTTCACTTTTGCTAACCAAAGGCGTTTACTTTTTAGCTCGAGCTGCTTTTCCTTTTTCCTTTTTGCATTTTGCAAACTTGGCAAACTTTTCGCGCTGCTTTCCCTGGCACCATTTCTGTCCCCTTAAGCCCCTCCACTACTTGCCACCCCCTCACAAAGGGTTAATAGAAGTACGTGCCACATTTGCCTGAAGCGCATGTTAAAGTGCAATGAACAGCGCGATGGCATAACTTCTATATACGAGTATTTAACTTTTTAAGCCATTAATAGGTCATATTTAAGCCATACAATAATTTGGTTACAGATATTTCCGTTTGCGACACCAAGAACCCTTTTTCGTCAGTTTCTTCCTCTAACCCTTTTTTTCTATTATGTTGTTGGTAATTTAAAATGATGCCTCGTCATGTAGATGTTGCCGTAAATAAAATCACTTTCGCCTCATAAACTTGTACATAAATGTGTATCTTTGTATGTGTGTAAGGTGTATGGGTGTTTGTGTGTGTAGTACTTTATAAATGCCATTAAAAATTATGCATGTTGTTGCCGCCCAGAGCCGGCAGCTGGCTGCCACATCAAATTTTCAAATTGCAGCTGCCAGGCGCAAATTGAATTGCCGAGTCGCTTGGCAAGTTTTGCGCAAACATTCAACGAAAATGTCACTGCACTTTGGGAAAAGGCAGCGCAAATCAAATTTCAATATGCTACAAATTACGTTTGGCAGCGCAAATTGAAACATTTTCGTTGCGGCTAACATCGATAAGAGGTGCTCTCTTCACTCACAAAACTTACCTGGTTTCGCCTCTTACGAGTAATACTGCTGATTATACCTGGCAGAATGTATTGCAAGGGTATTATCATTATGTGGCAATTGCAAAATGTGTGTAACAAACAGTAGCAATTATTTCTCGCGCCTTGAAGTCGGCAATAATATTTTGAATAGTGTGACAATAGAAGATAAAATTCGTTGCATACTTTAAGGGTTAATAAATTTGTCGTTGGTCAGCAACTACTATAGTTTTATATTCGGAATATATAAAAGCTAAAATATCCAAATTGGCGATTCTTTTCTATTTAATATTTATATTATTATATAATGATATAATCCACGTTTTTCTCGTCTGCTCAATTCCACAAAAATAAGCCTAAACATTTTTGAAAAACTCTAATTTAATATGCATCTCATACATAGTATCTCGCAGTCGTTCTTAGTTTTCGGACGCCCTTGCTCCTGTGTTGATTATGTTATTTGCCCATGAAAATTGCATTTGATGTGAGTGCTAAGTGATGATGACAACGGAAATTGCCGCCATGCGGATGTTGGTTTATTTGTTGATGCCCATTCTCTCTTCTAACTGTTACTCTAACCCCAAAACAGCTCGTAACTCCTGCTCACTCTCTCTCTCACTCTCAGCCAAGCAAATCCCATGTAAATGCGACGCTCAAATCGCAAAATTTCCTAAATTTATGCGTGGCGGCGCCTGATGTATGAGCTGGGCAAAGGGCGAACGGAGGGCTGCCAGGGAATCGGAGATTGAGGGTGGAGGGGGAAAGACAGTGAAAGGATGGCAAGCGTGTTAGGACGTCCATCCATCATCAGCATCACTCAGTTTTGACATATCATTGAAATCTTAGCCCAACGTCGTCATCATCTGTGACGTTTCATTAACCTCCGTCGCCTCCGCCATCCCTCAATCGTATGCCGCAAGCCTGTTGATGGCTTAGGGCGAGGGATGAGGAGGAGGACGAGTAGGAGGAGGGGGCAAGTGTTAATATCAACAAGCGAGTGTGCGACGCAATCTACCGATTTCCGCTTAACCAAGCCAAACATTGCATTTTTGATTAGAGCCCAAGGCGCCCTTAAGCCGTTGCCCAAAAATGTTGCCGCTGGCAGCAAGCAGAAATACACCGAGGAATCTCCAGACGAGACGGGGGTGAAGGGGGCGTGTTGCTGCTGCTACCTCTGCTGCTTCTTGATTGAAGGGTGGGTGCACAGTCACTTTATTTGCCTGGGTTTGGGGATTGGAAACGAAGTTGGACTTGGAGTTGGTTTTGGATTATATCTTTGGGGGGAGTCGGACAACAGTTAGGATCGATAGCAGAATAACAAGGGAATGGCTTGTTATTTTCTTATTACAGTTTTGTTTTTCCCATTTTTTGCCTTTTCAATATTCACACTTATTTCATGGCCAAGAGAAAATCATCATCATTGTATAGCTTTATTAAAACGTATCTGGAGGTGTGACATAATGTTAAATTGCCGTTGATAAAATGAGGTAAGTTAAGGTAGACTGAGCATCTGTCTTTCCGTTCTTATGCGAATCCTCTTTTTAGCATTATTGATAGTCTAATGAAACTTGGTAAAGATACATCAGTATTAATTTTATTTAAAGAACATTTATTATTTTTTTATTACTTTACATTATCTATAAAATCTATGTAATTAATGCCAAGATATAAATTTTAATGTAATTTATCAATATTTCAACTAATTTAACTTACTAATGTAAATATTTAAAATGTTGGTACCTATTATAAAAAAATATATAGGTAATATGTTTAAGTAATATGTTTCTGATATCATAGAATTAATATGGAATATACGATTTTTACTTTATTTCTTGTTTGACTAAACTGTTTTTTAATAAACACATGCATGGAAGTAGAATATAAAACAATAAGTATATTTTAAAGAGATTTGCAAACTTTTTACTTTTGAAACAATGTTATTTTAAGTTACCCTTTAATAGAGATTTTCACACATTTGTAGACGAACCTCGCCTGCAGCATATTATATTCAAATTATGGCACGCATATCTTCATTCTTCGATTTGGGGTTGATTTGTGTCATCTTGCATACGCATCCACAATGTTGATGGCTTTGGGTGCTCCAAACAGTTTTCGAACTTTTCTAAATTATGCACAAAAAAAATACGAACAATTTTTGCTCCTTGGGGATATTTTTCTGTTCAGTGAATTGCGCTTGATGCCAAAACTGATTTCCATCGAATGCAAAAGGGTTGACAAACTTTTCTGTTTTTGAAAACCCGCAGCTAATATGACAGACTGTCGCCCATTCCCCCCAATACCACCCCCTCTCTCTGCACACACACACACACACACACACGTGTCAGAGGAGTCGATTTAAATAAGTTCGACGCGCAGTAAAGTTTGACAAACAGTTATTGTTTTTGCTGTAGTTAGTATGGAGCAAAAGGAATAACTGCATACGTCGAATTTCGTATAGAGCTTCGTTGCCCCTCCACCCCCTCTTTGGCCTAGGCTTAATGATGAAATTTCAATAAATGTCATTTGGTCTGTTCCAAAGTGTCAACATGGCACCTCCACTTCTACCCCCCCACTGAGCAACGGGGTGGGGGGCGATGGAGAAGGAGCACAGCTGTCAGCTCGTTTGGAGTTCGCGTTGAATGCGTTAATAATGACACTTTTTTTTCTGGGTTTGACTCGAACATCGTGTGTGTAGTGTGTGTGTGTGTGTATGTGTGTGAGTGAGTGTGTGTTGTATGCTATCTAACTAGCTGAGCTCCCAGTTGTCCTCTCCGTCGTTGCAGCCCTTAAATTTAATTACTTTTTCATTGCTCATACGGCACTGTGCAACGACAGAGACAGAGCAAGCGAGAAAAGAGAGAGAGCGAGAGAGAGAGAGAAAGCGAACGAAAGAGACAATGGCCGCTGGTGATTGAAACTCGTTTAAATTTGCATGTAACAAGCAAGCGAAGAAATTGGCAACTGCGTTCGCAGTTCGCACTCTGATTGCAGACGGCGACACAGGACACTGCAGGACACAGCAGGACTCTCTGCGTTTGCTCCTCGCTCTGCCCGCATTCGAGTCACGTCATCAATAGTTGACAGTTTTATAGCCAGTTGTCGGTGATTGTCACAATGGCCATTTAATATTTGGACATTGCCACTCGTCCATTTCACTCTTTCTCTCTCCCTCTCTCTCCTTTCCTCTGAAAAGGAAATTGTTGGCACAGCCAACATATTTGATCACATTGCTGTGTGCCTTATAGCGCAAACACTACCGTCACTATTGTGGCCAATAAACAGATGACAAAACTGCTCACGCCATTTCCCATACTAATAGATATTTTAAAGCTCATACGCAGCGTCAAAGTCGAAGACAGTTTTAGCTTCAGTTTATTCAGATTGGACGCCAGAGTCGTCAGATTCTAGTTCAAAGTGAGTCTTAGAACATTGACTATTCATCTCAGAATCATCAGTGCTGGTGTCAGTAGCAGAGTTAGAATTACAATCGCAATTTTCAATATTAGACTCTCTTTATGACTCATCGCTGGTGTTCATAGCCTCTACATGTCGATTCTTCAAGAGTCGCTTCTTGATTTCTAGCATAATTCGAATTGTCACCTTCAATTCCTTAATGAATTCTTTCTGCATTCATGAGCATTTGTTATACGAACTCCTTACAAATTTAACATACCATTCCGAAATTAAGAGACTATTGAAAGCCAAGTCAGAATTATGATGAGCAGCTATTTTAGATATAGAAGTGGAAAACTATCGATAACACTATTGATACTATCGATGTTTGGGTTCTTTTGCATTTCCAACGATAGCGATCGCTCTCCATTTCTAGCAACACAATATTGATCGATAAGTGACGCTTCCCAATTCAATAAATTTTTTAATGAAGATTAACAAAATTAGAAATAAAGCTTATACTTTTAGCTTAACTTACAATATGCTTAACTTATTAAAAAAGAGATTTAATTTAATAAAGTCTACAAATTTCTAAAATGAACTTAAACGTACAAACTAAAAAGTAGTTAAGTAGTTTGAAAATCTCTTTTGCAGTAATTCATTAAAATTGCTATTCTTAATTATTATATTTAAATATAATAATAGTTAAAAGTTCTCGGTAAAAATAATTTATTTTTCTAAATTTCTCTTGATGCTCTCAATTGAGATCGTTATATGGCGACAGTCTGACTAGAAGAATGTAGTTTATTGCAATGATACTGCGACAGTTCAAAGACTAAAGATTGGAACTATAGATGCAATACAGAATAAGTTGTCAAAAGGTAAAAAATTTGTATGCTAGAGAAGTCATTTTCTCTCTCGTATCTTGCATAAATTATGCACAGATTCAGGAAATCGAACTATTGAGATGAGTTCTTAATGTCACACCCCACTTGCTGGCAGTTGAACTTAAAGCCACTCGGCGAACCAATTGTATGTTTAATACATCATTGGCCATTATGTCAGTGGACAGATTTTCCATAATGAGTATTTCATTGGATAGCAACTGTGCCACTCGATAGCGATGCTTCAACCCAACCAAAGGGGCAGGAATCGTGTTGGGGCGAGGGACAAAAGGGTTTCCCGTTTACTTGCGGTTTTGTGCTGTGAATTCAAAGCCCGCCGCTGGCAACTCGCCACATTTCCTGCTTCGAGTCGTGTGTGAAATATTAAAATTCAATTAAAATGGCGTTAATCCCGACAGCCAGCAGGCAGCAGAATCAAGAGGAGGCAATAATGCTGCCAACGTCTGTCATAATTGTCAACTCTTTGGACATCCATCCATGTCACATGCAGCGCTCCGCACTTGGCATAATGATGCTCATCAGGCCTGGCTCCTGACTCCTGGCTCCTGACTGTTGCCTGTTGTTGGCTGCTGCTGATTCAATGGCGACTGCTGATTTATAAAAGACAAAAAAGAAAAAACTCGCATTGCAAATTGCACTTCAGACATCCATTTATGATCAATGGCCAGCCAGTTCGGCTGGTCAACGATAATGGTTAATTAATAAATACATATATAGTATCTCTCGCCAGGCTTTCAGCTTCAACTGCAGTCCACTCCAGTTCTCTTTTGACCCACTACAACTTTGGTTTGCTCCTCTGTATGAATCCAATTTCCCTTTAAGTCTTTAATTTAAAAGGCAATTGCATGCGAAATTACGTGAGCTAAGGCAAATACTACTCTACACTTTATTGTCTGCCAGTCAATCGCAAGTAGCTCTGAGATGTCTGTTTGATTAGGCGTGCTGGCAGCCAAATAAATACCAATAAACAGACGTCAGACACACAGACACACACATATACACAGAGAGAGTCAACTCTTCACAGCTTCAAGGTGTCAACTGTACACGTACTCACAACACTCACAACTCCCACACACTATTCACACACCCCCAGCCCCCTCTCTATCGACTCATGCCACAATAAGGCCACTTGAGCCATCGAAGGGCGGCTGCTTGAGTCAATATTTGATGGCGAGCCAAAAGTTTCACTGGCAACTTTTTCTCAAACCGAGTCTTCAGACTTTTTTCGCTGTCGCTGTCTACGCGGGGCGTTACTTTCCTCTGTTGCCTTTGAAGTAAGGAAAAAGAAAAATGCAGCCCAACTTATTTTTAGTTGTTGTTAAATTTTTAAATTTTACTATTCGCTAGTCAAAAAGGTGGGAGTGTGATGATATTGGCTTTTGACTGGCTGGCTGGGTGTACCTGGGAACGTGGAACGCCTCATTGATTGCCCATTTAGAACCGCAAAATTTAATTTATCTGCCATCAGTTGATGTTCTTGCGGTTTACCAATACACACACCACAACGTGTGTGTGTGTGTGCATTCATGCCACGCACTGTCCTCCCAAAAAGGAACCCACCTCGGTTCTTGTTGTCCCTTTTGTTTGGCGTTTGCTTGGGGACCCATGTCAAAAATTGTTCAGCAGACGCTCAGGCGCTTGCTTTTCTGATAACATTTGCTGCCGTTTTCTCTCTCTCTGTGTGTGTGTGTGTGTGTGTGTGTGTGTACTCATGTGTGATTGTCTATCTATGTGTGTGTGTGTGTGTGCTTGTGGTGTTTAAGATATCATCTGTCTCTGACGCGTCCCAGTCTCAGTCCCAGTCCCAGTCCCAAATGCCCCAAGACCCCTCCTCAAACCTTAACCCCAAACCGGGCAAACCCTGCTACCCAGCTTCAACTTTGCTGCTCGACCGACGGGCACTTCCGTTCGCTGGCTGGCTTTGGCTGCCATTGCCACCTGCCGTTTGACACCTAAATTCGCTCATTGTTGGCAGCCTTGGCGCTACTTTTATGAACTTGTAGCTGATTCCGACTACGAACGGTAATCGCATTGACAACGATAGAGAGAGCGAGTAAGATATCTTCCTACTCCACCTCCGTGATGTTCTTGGGGGAATTGAAAGAGACTACACACACTTGGATGTACATGCGATTACTTCTACATATTGACAAGTGAGTCCCCCTTGTCCCCCCCGCTTTCGCTGCGAAACATGCACTCAAATTTCAGCACTTCATTCAATTCGCAATTCGTTTCAACAATTGAAATGCGATTAGCGCCAAGGTGTGCGCCAGAGGATTAGATTCCCGATTCTCTCGCTTTCACTCTCCCGTTCTCTGCATTCGCAGCTGAAGGGAAATTTGCCCTGGAGCTCGGTTTTTTTTTTTGGGATGCGGGTCTCAGTTGTTCGGGGTTTACTCTGCTATGGCAAGCATTTTTGATTTATGTGAAATTGAGTTAAATTCGCTTAACTCACACATCCCGTCATATTCCACATCCCTCATCCCACACCCAACCCCATCCACAACTTGCGTTCTAATCAAGGCTATTCACTGGCCATAAATCAAATTAAATGGCTGTCACATATCGCCAGTTTTGGGGCGCCACCAATTCCACACAGCTTCGTTACTTCGCCAAACTGTTGTTATTTTGGCTCGCTGTCAGCTGAGCATAATTAAAAGCCCCAGCCATGAAGCGCGGGGAGAGAGAGCGGGTGGCATTGGATCCGCTATGGATTACAGGCTTGCAAAGAGATTGTAAAGTATAAATGGGAATTAGAGCGGAACACCGCTCTCGAAAAAACGCCCCGCAATCAGAAGCTCTTTTATTTCGTTACACCAGTTCCTTAAAATTGTAATCTTTTTTAAAAAGCTGCTGTAAAGATTTTTTAGCAAAATTGATTAGAAACATATTTTGTTAGAAATAAGAATTTTACAAAAACATAAATCCGATAGATAAATAAATATTCGCTAAAAGAAATGTGCTTCAAATTATTATAAGCATTTTGATCACATCAAATTGATTTATTTTTAGATTTTTCAATTATTTATATATATTATAATGTTACCTATATTTATATATAATCAATAAATAGTACTTTGCATTTTTTGTTCATAAAATAGTCAATGCTTAATGTGGAAAATGGCTTTAAAATACTTTGGTTGTCCTTTGATGTATTAAAGTTAAAATTCGGCTGAATTACCAATAGTTTTTTTTTTTGTATATTTTAGCTGTATTCGGAATTTGTTCTTATATTTTTTAAAGAAACCCAATCTTTTGAGGCACAACTTTAATGAGCATATTACGAAAACAATATGTGATAATGTGCGTTATTCAAATAAACTTGAAATGCAAACTAATAATTTGAACACGTGTTGAAATGCATAATCTATGGATAGTACAGGATCAAAGTCGCTATGGACGATTCTCTGTGAACTCAGCTTGACGCCGATGAACCTTGCGCAAATCTTCAACGTCAGTGTGTCCTGGTCTATAGCCTTCTCCAGTCACAGGATTGCCCACTAAAATCAAGTATTAATAATACTAATACTAAATAAGAGTTAAGATTTGTTATACCTCGACTCTTAGGTATCTTGGGCTTCAATCCACCGACGCCATCGCCATTGAGTCCAGTTCCAGTTATCGGGTTGCGTGAATACATAATATTCTCCGATTCCTTCTCTGCATACGATGTTTTAGTGCTAGACTCTAAAAAGATAAACAAATTTTAATGCTTCCAAAATTGAGCACTAGATAATACTTACGGCTCATTTTCTTGGCTTAGTTCGTTAAAATAAAAATAGTATGTTAAAATATTTTTAAAATATTTCTTTATTGAATTTTGTGGATTTTAAAATGGGGTTCGATTTTGGTCGAATATAAAACTCGGACTAGATGAAAATTGTGCTTTGATTTACCTTGAGTCTGAAGGTTGATTGAGTAAGTTTACAGCAGCGACTATTTTCTAATTTGATAGTTGCTTAGGAAAGTGTCAGGAGAGTCAAAGATAAGTTGATTCAGTTAAGTTTAAGGTAACATAATTAGGAATAAAAAATAAAAAAAAATTGAATATAAAACGTAGTTTTGATTATTGTGGTACATACAATAATAAGTATTTTCTTTACGATTCCTAAAAATTTCGCTTCGAGCAGATAAAAATTTAAGAAGTTATTATATATATTAATATACTCTTGTATAAAGAAAGAGGTTTTCTTAGTATAATTTGCACTGTCTGGTATATTTTGCATTTGCATTTGTCATGATTTTGGTATTTTAGCGGTATTAAATTGGTATATATGTACATATACCGCAACGGGTATTTCACTGTCGATCACACTCGACTTTTGTTTTCTTACTTGTTTATTATAAATCTCTAAAATATTTAAATTCTTCTAACCATAGAAAATAATATCCATTTCATTCGGAGTATTTTTCTCAAATCCTAACCATATTAAATTACCTTTGGATTGCCATTATCATCATTTGGCTTTGTCTATTGTTATTACCATATCAAAGCGTCAACATGACGTATACGCAATCTCTGCTCCAGTTGATTAGCTGCCGCACAATGTGGCCCACAGCGATAAGCAGCTGTTGTGTTTGTTTGTTTTTTGTTTTTTGCTTTTTTTTGTGTGTGTTTTGAGTTAACTCTCATGGTGCAGTTGCACTTCCTCTCGGTTTGCCGATCCCATCAAGAGTAGCTAATTTACTGCAATTCTCATTCCCCTTTGGCATTAGAAATCCTTTTGACTTCAAAGAAGAACTGTTGCTTGAAGTGCGCGCTCCGAGCACAGTCCACAGTCGCAGCTTCCCCCCTCCGCCCAGCTCCTGGAGCGTTGCCAAACACTTCACGTGGTAGGCAGCTTTGGTAGGCTCGAGCCTTTGACACTGTCAAACGTGCTCCGGCCTCGGCTTCAGCTGGCCAGCTTCAGTTACCAGCTTCAGCGGCATCCTAACTCACCCTAGTTCCATTTTTACAGTAGCTTCTCCCCCGAGCGCGTCAAGTGCATTTGTTTTTTGGCTTTTGTTTTAATTGGCTTGCACAGCAGCTTGGCGAAGTCCTGCGCCTTCTACTTCTGATCCTTCTGCTGTTCTGGACTGCTTTGGCAAACTACATGCCTCCCCCTCCTCCCAAAACTCTTTTGCCACCCACTTCGCTCATTAAACATTTACTCGCAACGCTTTGTCGGCGTGAACTTTGATGTTGACTTTGCCAGCGCAACGTCCAGGACTCGCTACAGGACCAACAAACACACAGAGAGTGACAGAGAGAGAGAGAGAAAGAGAGGGAGACCAAATTCCACTTGGTTCCTCTTCTCCTTTCATGTGCAACAGAGATAACCACTTGAGATTGCATCACTCGTTGCCTTTCGCCTCTTGCCGCTTGCCTCGCTTCCCAAGCTCATATCTCGCTGCTCCCGGCTCTCGTTTTGTCTTGTAAAAAATGCATTTTCGCCACAATCTGTGGCGCTTGCTGCAAGGTGCGTGTATGCGCCACATTTCTTTGACAGTGTGTGTTGCACATGAGAGCGTGTGTGAGCAGGTTGCAAGTTGCATGCGGCACCTACAACAGCAGCAGCTTCAGCAGCTGCAATGTTTTTGCCTGCTGTATGCATTTTTCACAAAAATTAACATGCGATTTGTGGAAACATTTTTGTTTGCAGTGCTGACAAATTTGACCTTTTTTAGAGCCACTTTTAGCTGTTTTTAATTCTAAGATTTCTTCCGAATTTATATAAATAACTTGCTTGATTCGCGTAAAACATAAGAAATGAAATTTGTTTGAAAAGCTTTATACAAATTTTTAAAATTAAATTATAAAATTAAAATATTAATAATAATTATATATTAAATGTGTATATATTGAATTTGTAATAAATAAGCATATAAAAGTCATTTCTTGACTCTATATTAATTTGTGTGGGTAGTTTTACTTACGGTACATTTAATAAACAAAATGTTCTCAAATTCAATTTTTACCTCTACAAATAAATTTTGAAAAATAGATAAAGAGAGATACCCGCTACTCAAATGAGCAATAAAAACGAAATAGTGTGGTATACATTTTAGAATAACATATACCAAATCAATATTCCACTAAAATATACAAAAAGCTATTTTAAATAAATTGTTACAGTACTACATTTAAAATATACCATAGAGTGCAAAATATACCAGATTATCAGCCATAGCAAAGTAAGTCATAGTAAAAAAGATTATTTTAATTCGATTTTTTCAAATCAAATTAGACCTTTGAAATCAATATGTAAAAAAATACTAAAATAAAATAAAAATATCTAACTAAAAATAAGTAAAATATTAAAGAAAAATAAAATACAAATCGAGCATTTGAATGTTCTACTATAGTCTTATAACGACAATTATTAGAAGCTAAAGCAATCCGATATTTTGTACTAATATATGAGGCAAACCAATTTCATCACAATGAACTGTGTTACGATAGCTTCTCAACCCTACATAGAATCTTCTTTCCAGGCAAACAGTCAGACTCAAACGTTAGTTGGGTTTTAACGACTCTGTTGCCAACTATAGTTAAGAGTTTTCTTTCTGTTATTTGAGCAGCTTTTCGTTGATTGCAAGCCAATTAATGCTGCAACTGTAGTCGAGTTGCAACAGTCGCCTGGCTCTCTCTTCCCCCGGCTCTAAAGTGCAGTGCTCCTCGAATTCCAAAAACAATCAAAATTAAAACGCACATGTCATAAATCAAAGGCTTTTTCCCAGGATCTAGCAACTAAACAATGCAATAGACTTTCCTCTCTTCCTCTCTCTCTCTCTCTCTGGCAAGTCGAGTTGAGTTTGGCATTGTCATGTTGTCTGTGGTCCTGTGGAAAGCGGCAATTCACTTAGGACCCACACCAGCAGCTCCAACTCCGGCTCCAACTCCTGCTCCTGCTCCAACTTCACTTGGCATCGTTTACCCAGCCATTCAGAATGCGACTACCTGTATTTATGGGTTTCCACTGGGCTTTTATCTGTGGCAACAGCAACGACGGCAGCAATGGCAACGGTAGTTACATTCCATTCATAAATATTTTTCATTCACTTACTCTTCCTCACTCCTCTCACTTCTTTTCTCTCTCTATCGCTCTCGCTCTTTAGCTTTTTGCCTTTTGCGGCAGATGCCTTCAGCTGAATCTGAAGTTGAGCCGAGTTGTTGAGCGTTTGATGCCATTTGTTATTGTTGTTGTTGTTGCATTTGCATTTTAAGCGCTCGCCTCAACTGAGAACTGGGAACTTGAATCTTGCAGTTTGGAGCTCTATGAAGCGCCATTGCTTGCATATGTTCGCCGACTGCATCCCTTTGATCTTTTGCCAAGTGAAAGCGATTGCGGCTCCTAGCCAACTTCCAAGTCCCCAACCAACCACTGGAAAAGGTTCCTCACCATCTCCTCTTTCATTTTTTTTTTTTGTGTGTGTATGTTTCTCTTGCCAAAGTTAATTGCAAGGCCTCAAATCGCAGCTCTAATTAAAAAAAAAATATTGTATACACTGCGTGTTTTTTTTTTGCATGTCTATATTTTTGCCAGATTTTTGCAATTAAAATAGGAAAAAAAACGTTGAGAGCTGCCGCAATGTCAGCTTTTCTCTAATTAGTGTGGCTTTTGGCCAAGAAACTGAAGGACACGCTCTCCAAATCGTGTGTGCCACAAGCTGCAGCTGTTGAAATATCTATACAGATATATATCAAATATACAAAATAGTATATGCTCGACTAGACGCATTTTAATCCATGTACAAAAACAGCAGCAATAGAAAATGGGCAGATTTTCATGTTGACAGCGGCTTTTCGCTCGCAATTTAGTCGAATTTAAATGCTTAATGCTAATGTGACATTAATGACATGCATGCCGCAATGATAGCAACAACAACGCATGTGTCTGAGTGGGCTTATTAAATCATTTATGCAGGTCTTATAAATTTTCATTAAAGTTTAATAAATTTCAGGAGCAGCAGCAGCAGCTGCTAAACAGCCGACTCCTGACTCCTGACTCTAGAACTGTTGCTGCTCCTGTTCTCCCATGTTGTAAGTTTTGAGTCCTGTTGCAGCCTGTGTTGTCAGTCAGTGATTATGTAAATATTTCAACACAAATTAAAATCAAAATTAAAATTACAAAAAGCTGCCGCCAGCCTTGCCCACAGGCAACACATGTTCCAGCAGCAGCTCCTTGTGGTTCTGTCTCCTTTTCCCTTTCCCCCCAGTAGCGTCGTCTCCCAGCAGTTCCCTTTGTATCTTTTGGTGTCCCGGTGCCTAACACTTTGCCGCATCGTTGGCTGCTTAGAAGGTGGAGAGCAGCAGCAGCAAGCGTTGAGCGAGCAACTTTTCCATGCCCGCCTTCCCATGTGTGTCTTATGGGAAATTTAAATAAAGTCAGCAGGCAATTTATTTGCATTAACATGTTGTCTCTGTGTCGCTCTCGCTCTCTCTCTCATTCTCTCATTCTCTATCTCCCTCTCGTTGTGTGTGTGTGTGTGGCGTATGTTGCTGTATGCAAATTTCCGCGCCTGCTGTCAGCCATTTGCCGTTGTCGCTTCGTCATTTTGTCGTCTTGTCGTTGGTCGTCGCTTCATTGAATTTTGCCATGCAATAAAATCAAATTGTTCAAAAGCTGCGACAACAACAACAACAACAATATGATCAGCAGCAACAGCAACAGCAACATCCGCAGCAGCAGCAACATGAATGCAAGCCAACCGCGCCCATTTCCATTGCGTCGCCCACATTTGGCCATTTTCTGATTTATTGCATCGCTGTAGCTTTTTATTTTGCTGCCGGCCCAAAAGTATGCTACACTTTTTTCGATTCACATTTCCCCACTATAAATCAAAAGCAACAACAATTATGTGTTGTAGTGTTGTAGTTGTTGCTCTGTTGCACACTTTCTGCCAGCCACTGTGTTTAATCATTAACGTTTTTTTTTCGGCCTGTCATTTTTATTGTTATTAATTAATCAGTGGAAATTGTTAAAAGTCGCATGGGAAAAAAACATATGAAAGATTGTGCAAATTAGCCAAAATATGCGCATTTTTAACACACTGACAAATTAGTTTTTATACATAATTTTTGGCAATGAATGCATGTTTATAAAATAAAATAATGTAAATGTAAATACATTTGTATCTGCTAAAACTAGTTGGCAAAAAATTTTAAATCAAATAACATTAAAAAGAGTTTATTAGTTTGTTAGAAAAATTGTTTTTAAAGCAATCGATTATATATTACAAATAGTATTTGGTAACTATTTAAATTTGTATACATCGTTTCCTACTCTTAACTCTCTTTAGACATTATTTCATCTCACTAAAAATTAATTTGTATTCATATTATATGTTTTTCAATCAGTTCATTAAATTAAATTTTCTTTGGCCTTTACATCTTACTAATCATAATTTATATTTTTATTGATATTGAATGGAATCTCTACTCACTATTAGAACAGTGAGAAATCTGCTGTAAATTTTGCTAAATTATTTCTAGAACCGTTTTCACTGTAATCTATTAGTTAATGTAGCCTCTTTTGTACTCTTTGCTTGAGTGCAGTCTATGGAAAAAAAAAAGTGCTCCCAATTGTCATATTACTCGGATTTCCGTAGCATTCAGATTCGAATGCGAGAATAATGCGAATATGTCCCAAGCCCAAATGTAAACACTGAGGCGTTGTATTGTGATGTTACGCGTATTGTATTTATTGTTTATAATTTTTGTAATTTTAATTAAATAACTGTGACGTTTTGTTGATTGCAATGGTTTAATTAAAATATCGCTGATGGCTCACTTGCCAGTTAGTTGTCAGCTGTCAGTTTTTTTTGTGTAGTGAAAATCGGGTTTGGTTTCGTGGCAAACCCATCAGTATTCATTTGGACAATGAAGCACTTCCTTGGGGGCCGCCGAGGCGACAAATTTGTGTTTATCAAATCAGAGTCAAGGGCTTCTCGCCCACAGAAATTCACAATGAGAGGGAAATGTCAAATGGCATTTGCACAAATCATTACGATTAACAAATATTCGCTTATAGACTTAAGAGGTCTTCACTCAAGTTGCCACCATCTCGAAATACACAAAATCAAGTACTGCACATAAAAACAAATGGGCTGACGCCTGTTATGGGATGGGATGGGGGGCGCAACATCATCTCAAGTTTTGTGGACAGATTTGTGGCGTGTGTAAAAATGCTAAATAAACAAGATCTGAGCAGATCGCAGCAATGATTAAGTGCAAGAAACAACCCACTTGGATAACTCAATTCCCTCATTCTACCTTCCCCCACCCCAGACAGAATAACTTGCAGTGCTGTTTTCAATTTCACTTCAAGCGCCTCATAAAAATGGCAAATTGAGTGGCGTCGCCCCCGTTGAGTCTCACTGGATTTCCCCCCGCTGACCCGCTGCCCAGCCTGCTGCAGAGTGTCTTGCTGGCTTTTTAACTAATTGCCCAACACGCACACCATAATTTTTGGCGCATAGTCGCAATAGGTCGGTAAACAAAACATGCTTTTGGCCATAAAATAGCGTGTGGTAGAACTAAATTCCAAATTCCAAATACCGAATTCCTCGAAACCCACTCGACTCGACTCGACTCTGCTTTGCCCACATTTTGTTTTCATTTTTTGTGCTACAAAACATTTTCTAATTGCAATGCAAACAAATTTCCATGCACCGCAGGTGTTCCACAATTTCGACAAATGCATGAATGAAATTAATTGTTGAAACAATATTTAGCCAACGACGATTGAGGATGCCCATTAAGAATAAACTATCGAGCAGGACTAGCAAAAATAAAATCCCATTAGCATCGTTTTCAGCAGTTGAGCAATTGAAATTGCTGTTCATATTACCCTGGCTATAAGGTGATATAAGGATGCTTTATCTACTATTTTCTTTTGATGCATTGCTCAAATGAATCGCAAGGAAGAGAGCTTCTCAAATTCTAATAAACCAGCAGCAGCAGCAACAGCAACAGCAGCAAGCGAACGTCGTCGATGGCATTTGTCAACAACAACATTTGACCCTTCAGGTAGCCCAACTGGCTGACCACAAGTGAGCCGGCCGGCAGCAGGTCTTTGTGAGGGTGGGTGATGAAGAGTATGAGGGCGAGGGGTATGCCATTGACAATATACTTACTTTGGCACTGTGCTGCCAACCCTTGCGCTTGTGTTGTGCACTGAGGAGCAGGGGGCGCTTTGTTTTTGTGTACTTGGTCTGTGTAGCTTTTGCTTGCTCACTCTCTTTCTGTCTCTCTGGCTCTCTTGCAAACTCAGCTTAAGCCGAGACATGCGCATTGACTGTTTCATATTCCATATTCCAATCGACAAGTTCGTGAGTTGTATGAAATGCCCCACTAGCTGCCTACTTAATAATATTTCACTGTCTTTGCTTAATACCATGTATATTTATTTATTTTTAACACATTATTTAATTTTGCTATTGGTGCATATTTAAATCTAACGCTCAAGCTGCAGACAAGTTGGCAGCACCGGCAGCTCCAATTCGCACTCGTTTCATTTGGCATCGGCGCAGTAACAGCTGTTTTGCTCTCTCAAGCGCTCTCTCGCTCTTTTGGTAGCGCGCTCAATTTGCACAAACAAAACGAAGAAGGTGGCGGAGAACTGACGCTGGGGCCGCGCTTGGAAAAGTCGCCAGAAATGTCAGTTAGCAAGTGGAAATCACCGGAAAAACTACGCAACGCGGCAAAAATTCAAAGCGACTATCGGCAAATCGGTAAGCGGCAAAACAGCAGCAGCAAAAGCAGCGTGAAAAGCAGCGCGGTTGACGTCGTCGGGAGCTGAGGTGGAAGAGAGTAAAAGAATGCACGAATGCGAAACGCGACAGCAGCGGCAGCGGCGGCGAATGCTGATAACAAAGCGTGCGGCGCGTTAATAACAATAACAACAACAGCAAAAAGAGTCGCGCGTTTAATTAACAGACAGCCAAAGCAATAGCAATAGCAATAACAACAGAAGCCGAAGCAGAAGCTGGCGGCAGCGCAGTCCGCGTCAACGTCGCGTGTGGGAGTTTAACAGTTTCCTTACCCAGTGCACGACGAGCGAAAAACTGATAAAAACTGCATTTGATTGCAATTTTGGCGGCATTTGCAAACCGAACAACGGCGAACGCGCAACGCAAAAAGAAATCAATAAAAAACAAAACAAGCAAGCGGTAAAACGGTAAACGACAAAAGCTTCTCACCCAACAGTTTCTAGTGTGCGTGTGCGTGTTTGCGTGTGTATGCGTGTGCGTACCTATGCGAATGTGTGTGGCTGTCTCTGTGTATGTGTGTGTATCTAAATAGCAAAAAGTTTGTTCGCTTGTGAGCGCAGCTGTTTGTTGAAAGTGAAGGAAAAATCATTGACGGGAAATGCGAAAAAGGCAAAAAAACAAAAAAGAGAGAATAAAAAACAACACACAATTGCACTCACAACAACGACAACAGCGAAAGACGAAGCAAAAGCAACAACAACTACAACAACAGCAAACACAAACAACACACAAAGAGAGCGAGCGCCAACGTCGAACGTCGACGTCTCTGTCGTCAGCTCAGACGACAGCGTCAAGCTTTTTTGTTTTTCATTTTACCAGACGAGTTTACGCCAACAAAAACAACAACGCCAGACATGCTTTGTGTTTGCAGCTAGTATCTCTATCCTTTTTGTTGTTGTTTAGCTTTTATTCTGCCTTGCTTTAACTACAGAGACGACACTGAATTTAAACTTGCCGGCAAAAGTTTTAATTCTGCAAATTATTAAATGTAGACATGCTGTTTATATTATTTCATTTTCTATGAGCCTCGCTCTGCCTATGCTAAAGGGTTACCAGACTCTCGTATTTACACTCCACCCCTCCCTTTCGCTCTTGCATGTTCGCAAGTAGTCAGCAGTCACCAAACACACTCGGCACTCAACTTCTGTCTGGTGCTTTAATTGAGTTAGTCTGGCAAGGCAGCAACAGAAACAGAAACACGCATGTAGCGCAAAGGCAGCAATGGCAATGGCGAAAGTAGAAACAGAGGAAGAGAAAAGGAAGCAGCAGCAGCAAAGCGAATCCTGGTCTAACGGGAATTCAAGCTTTAACCAGCAACAATTTCTCAAATGTATAGAAATTGCACATGCATTTTGTCCCTGTTTATTTTATTTCCGCCTGATGAGTTTGCCTTAACTCAATTTGCGAGTTTATTTTAAATACAACTTTCGACTAGACGCATTTCTTCATAATTTAGTCTAACGTATATCAAGCACTTATTATTATATAGTTTGTTCTTTTGAATTGAGTCGATAGAGAAATTTCGGATGACAGATGTATTTAACTATGATTAACATAGTTAAATACATCTTTCAACAAGTCTGCAGTTCTTCAATAATAATGAAAAATCTATACCTTTTCTATTCTGAATTCAATTGATAGGAAATATTACTTAATTCAGGATTTTCCGTGTATTTCACTTTATAATCAAGCAATCCTTATTCATTTGTTCCTCTCAATGAAATCAATAGAAAATTTGCTTAACAGTTAAAATATAATTTTCAATTAAGATATAATCATCTTTTCCTGAGATTCTTTTCGTTAATTCTTAACAATTTAATAAGTAACTATTGCAGAAATTCAATTTTATATTTAAATTCGAAATTCATTCGCTATTGATTTAGTTTTTTTTTCACATAAAATTCCTTTCATTAAATTTTCTAGCAAAAAATTGCGAATAATTCATGCGGCCAATGCTCTCAAATAATATATTTCCATTGCAAATATATTTTATTCCCTTGTTGCAATATATTTTTCCCAACATTTTCGTATTCCCTACAGTTTGAGATATAGCGTCGATTAGTTTGCTGGAACTTTTCCTTTTCCGTTTTTATTTTTATCATTTACCGTGTTTCTTTTGCTTTTTAAAAGGGGTTTGAAAAACACTTTAGAAAAAGCATGACAAACTTTTTATTTGTTGTGTTTTGTTGCTGTTTGCTGTTAGCAGTTTTTGTTTTTTTTTGTGTTGTGCGCCTTTGAAATATTTGGCATTTTTTGTATTAAATTGTCAGTGAAACGAGTTGCATTTGTGCCCCTGCCCCGTCTATGCCGCATGCCCCATGCAGACTAACGCGATGGCAACAATTCAAAACGTGAACTGCCACTAAAACATGCCAAAAATCTGCGCATTTAAAATATTTGCCCCAGAGCCCATTGAGAGGCAGCCAACCGGGCAGAGGCTGGAATTGTGCACCATAAAAAGGAACTCGTTGGTCAGAGAGAGAGGGAGAGGAAGAAGGAAAGAAAGAGAAGTGAGTGTGGCAGAGCTTTGCCAGCTGGGTCCGCCACTTGGCTGCGATTTGATTTAGTTGTTTAGCCTGTCGGGCGGCCAATGGCAGTTGCCTTCCTCCCTCTTGGCTACCTCGCACCTGGCTGCCATTCTGAGTTCTCTGTTTGTTGTTTGCTCATGGTCTCCGTTTGTTTGTGTGTTTGTTTGTATCTCTATCTGAGTCTCTGTGTCTGTGTGTGTGTTCTGTTGCCACGTGCGTCTCTCATTTGTCTTTGGGCCTTTTCGTAACCGGCCTTTGTTTTGTTTTCTCTTTCGATTTTATTGCTCTCCAATTACTAATCGATATTTCCACAGGTTCCCCCCACCACCCCTCAAAACAAGGCAACAATGAAGTGAAATACACACAAGTTGTATCCGATAAATAATCGCGAATCGTTTCAACTTAAACTTGCAAATTCAATGCTTAACTCTTAGTTACTTGATAATATAATAAGCAAATGCAACCGTTCCGTTCCGTGCCGTGCTAATGCAAATCGTATACGACCTACAGATAAATCTGTTAACTTAACCTAAGTGCAATAACTAAAACAATCCAACATACGAATCATATATCTAAGGATTCCACTTCACAACATTTTAATAGGGTAAGTTTATATACGAAATACATACTTTATATAATAGATATAATAAAGATATACATTTAGTTTAAAGCCTTATTGAAATTCTTAAAATAGTTTCATAAAATCTTTATCTTTATATCATCATATTACGATGTTTAAGATGATTTTGCCTTGATATTACTATATACTATTTTTCAAGCTGTTATAAAAAAATGAATTTATTTATAATCTCCTATAAAAACTTTTGTGTTTAAGCTGAGTAATAATTGTATTATCTTTTATTGTTTATAAAGAATCTCATTGAAATTCGAATATGTGTTTTTAAGCTCGTTTCTTTGAATACTTCTATAAATAACAAAACACTTCTTGAAATTCTTTACAAATGATTTTTTTAATCGAAACATAATTCCTATAAAATTCTTTATGGCTAAGCCATAATAAACTTGCTTGAAAACGTTTATCTCGTAATACATATTGCATTAATTAAAACTAGTCTGCAATAGAATATCCGCAGGCTGACAAGCATTCCTAAAATTGATGATATTTGCAGTTTTTCTAGCTTCTTGTTGTGTGTGTGTGTAGAGAATGCTAGTTCATGTTTATCGACTTCAATTTGCTTTCAAATACTGAACTCGAACTCAATTGGGTAGCCGAAAGAGAGAAAATACACTTCAAAGCTGGGGCCGCTGTAGAGCGGGAAATCTGACATAGAGGGGGGCGGGGAAAGTAATCCAAAACACCATTCAAGGGCAACTTTCACCAAACTCTCGAGTGAAATTCGTTACTCTTCCTGTGCCTCTCCCTGAGCCTGTTTTTCTTTTTTTTTCCGTTTCTTTTTTGTTCGCCCCCATTTCCGCATCCAAACTGTAGTTGATGTGGCTTGAGCCAGCAGCAACAGCAGCCGTTGGCCATCAGAGAGAGAGAGAGAGACTTGGTCGTCTGGCATTTCCATTTCGCCAGTTGGGCACTTGCCGCAGTGGTCGGACCGACATTGGCAGTTTGGGTCCATCGTGGCCCGGACATACATCAGGCCAAGTTCAAATTTCCTTTTTTATGAGTGGCAAAATTGTTGCTGCTGCCAGTGTGCTGCTCTCTTGTTGCAGTTGTTGTTATTATTTTTGCTCGGTTTTCCTTAGAGCCCCCGCCTTCATTCCGCCCCAAGCCCCTAGGAATAACAACACAAAACACAGAGAAGAGAAGGAAAATTTGAAAATGCCTGCCTGCCTGCCCGTTTGGCTGTTTGGTTGTTTGTTTGGGTGACTGGCTGGCAGTAGCGAGTAGCGAGTAGAGTAGCAAGGACATGGTCACATGGCACATGGAGCAAAAGCCGCCCGCCATTGACGGCGGCGCACCTTCCAGCCAACCACCCCCAAAATGCTCCAAGTCCGTCGACCCGGGGCCCGTACACATAACGATGCAGGCTCTGCCGTGGCAGTCTCGCAACGTTTTCAACAATTTCCACATTTTATCTAACCACCCCCAAAGTGGTGTCGACTGCAGCGTCGTCGTCGTAGTCGTAGTCGGAAAAAGTGAAAATCCTGCGGGCGGAAAGCAGAGAGGCAAAAGCGACGTAGACGTTGCAGACGCTAGACTCTAGTGTTTTTATAGTCTCGGGCTGTAACCTTGCGGGGCTATCGACAATATTCTACATAGAAGGTTTTACCCATAATGGAATCTCAAAATATATTCAATATATCGATTTCCCAGACTTTTTCGAAATCGATTTTAAAAAGACGAATTCTATTTTTATAGTAACAATGCCATTCTATTTTAACTTTAAATAAATATTCAATATTCTAACCCTCTGCTTAGAAGGTTTTACCCACAAAAGGAATCTAAAAATATATTCAATATATCGATTTCCCAGACTTTTTGGAAATTAATCGATTAAGCGAGTTTTTAGGAAACGCATTTTTTTTTTATATCAACAATGCCATTCAATTTTCATTATAAATAAATATTGAATATTCTGTTCTATTCCTATTAAAAGAGAAATAAATTGATAATAGTCAGTATAGCCGTTTATATACAAAAGTATAACGATAGAACTCAAATTTGTAATAGTTGTAAAAATATTCGTTTTATACGCAATTCACACAAGAGCACAAAAACTTCAACTTTTTCATTTTTTTGTGTTGGTAAACTTTTCCTTGTTTTCTTGTTGCTTTCGTTGTTGATGTCGCTCTTGCTGTTGTTGTTGCTGTTGTTGCTTTTGCGGCATGTTCTGGCTCTTTACCTAGACAAATCACACACGTCAGACAACAAAAGGAACACAAAAAAAAAAAAACGAAATGCCAAAACGTGTTTAACATTTTCATCTCGACTTGGCAATTTTAAACAATTTTTCTTGTTGCTCTCCAAAGAATCTGCTATAACCTTTGCTCAGCTAAATCGTTGTGAGAATAAAAATATAAACAACAGCAAACAGTTGGCAAAAAAAGCAGAAAAACAGAAGAGAAAATTGTTTTTCTTTTGCTTTAATTTCGGTAATTTTTCTTGTGCCAAAAGAAAAATCGAGTTGTCGTTTTCGTGTTCGAGCGGCCCCCCAAAAAAGCGATACTTGGGGTTGGTTTTACTGTCGAGCTGTCGAGTTGCCGTTGTTTCCTTTTGCCGTTGCCTTTGCCTTTGCGTTTGCCTTTCGCCTTGTACTTTACTTTGTTGTATGTTTATGCGCTACGCGTTTTTCCCAAGATTGACTTTGACATTAGCCCCAAACGCACACACACACACACACACATGCATACACACGCATACACAGGCACATAATATATAGTATATATGGGACTAGGGCTACGCTCTCTGGGCGCTGCGGGGAGCTTCTCGCTTTCGACACGGTTCGACGTCGCCGTCGTCGTTTGTCGTCCTTTCTTTCTTGTCGCTGACGCTGTTGTCGCTGGTGTTGTTGTTGTTGTTGCTGTTGTTGTTGCTGCTGCCGTTGACGTTGTCCGCCATGTTGTTTTATTTTAGCACATTTACGTCATAATGGCATTTCCTTCCGCTGCCGCGCTGCTGCTGCTTTTTTTTCCTTTTTTCCCTTTTGCTTCTTTAGCTTTTTTTCCTTTGACTTTTCCTCTTTCTTGGCTGTACGCATTTTATGTCGCGTCTCTAGTTGTTGTTGTTACTGTTGTAATTTTCATTGTGTCTGCTTTAGAAATTTATCAGAGTCCTTGCTTAAATTTAGCTTCGCCTTTCCGTGCTTTTTTCTTCTTCTGCTCCTTTTCTTTATCATTCGCTCTATGCTTGCTTTCGCCTGTAATTGCTGTGCTTTATTGTTGTCGTTTTCTCCTCGCATTTTCCTTCTTCAGTTTTTAGCACACTTTTTCTGTTTTCTGTTGTGCTCTTGTTGTTGTTGTTGTTGTTGTTTAATTTGATTTCCTTTTGATTTTTATTAGTTTCTTCACATTGGCCTCATTTCTCCAACAAGGGTTTCTCAATGTTGCGGCTTCCTTTTGTTGGCAAATCGTGCAAATCGCACAAATATTTAAGCCCAACTAACTGTGTGTGTGTGTTGTATATTGTATTGTATGTCCTCTTCTGCAAGCAATTTAAGTTGCTGTCAGAGCACACCCCTGCCCCCTTCGCCAACCAAAAATCGAAATGGAACCCCACAAAAACCGCATTGACAGCCAGTCAGGCAGGCAGGCGGCAAACGGCAGACGGCATTGACAATGATTGATTACCAAATGGAAACTGTTTTTGGGCTACCACAAGAGAGCCAAGCCAAACGGAATCTGTTCCGATCGCCCCACCTGCTTTGTTGGGGGCGATTGCGGGGGCGCACATGAACCTGCGTCCCGTTACTTTACTATACTATATGTTTGCCGGCTTATCGCGCTGCCCACGCAATCGTATCGCGTCCAGAGTTCAAACACAACAACAAACTGGAAAAAAACATACATATATATATATATTTCATTATCTTTTTGCTCGTTAGTTTTCCCTGCTTTGGCCCTTTGTGTGTATGTGTGTGTGTGTCTCAGTCAACCAGTTTTTTTTCCCCCCGACAACAACTCGACTCGGCACACACAAGTTAATTGTAATTACACGTAGATAGTCGCACGATTAGATTCAATTTGTGGGCCTCTCTGCACTCGATTCGCTTATCTGGCAGCGGCTTTAGCCACCGCATTTTTCTTCCTTCTCTTCTTTTTTTTTTACATCGACTCGTATCGAGTTGTTTAATCTGATTTTTATGCAGTAGTTTGTGTGTGTGTGTGCTTTTTCTCTCCCTTGATTTTGTAATTTTAGTTGTACACCAAATTGAAGCCAATTATGGGCACACAATGCAACGGCTCTGTTACAGCTGATAAGAAAGCTACAACAGTAGATTGGGTAACGTGCCGAGATTTATGAAGAGCCACTCACTGAATTGTGCCATAGAATGCAGGCATTTGACAGTTGGTTGAGATTTACGATGATGAAAATGAAACTTCGATTCGTAATCATAGTTTCCAGCTAAAATACGAGTATTGTGTGTACTTTATTCCTAAAACAAGTAAAACAGCTACAGTCGAGTGTGCTCGACTTTGGGGTACCCGCTACCCAATGTGAATTAAAGCAAACCAGCGCGGTATTTATTTAAAAATATACCACAAAAATATTGAAAATTTACCATAGGCTAGATTTGGTATTTTGATATAGTACTACATTCAAAATATACCAAAAAATGTTAAATATACCATAACAATATACTAAACATCTACCTATATTTGCTATGTTGATATAGTACTACAATCAAAATATACCATAAAATGCAAAATATACCAAATAAATTTACCATAACAATATACTGAACATTTGCCCGCTACCCATTGCGAATAAAAGCAACAAAGCGCCGCAAAAATACTGAAAATCTACCAAATGCTACATATGGTAGTTATTATAGTAATACATTCAAAATATACCATGAAGTGCAAAATATACCAAATCAATTTACAGACAAACATACAAGGCTTTATCGCCTCGACTATTGTTGCTGATCAAGAATATATAAACTTTATGGGGTCGGAGAAGTATCCCACTCCCTGTTACATACATTTCCTGGAGGCACAAAGTTATAATGCCCTTCTACCTAATAGATAGCTGGTATAAAAAAGCTAGCTCAACCTGTAAGTCGAGTCTGTGAAGTTGAGATAAAATACCAAAAAAAGCAGCTTTAAATATTTATTACACAAAGTCAGTCGCAGTGAAGAAAACTGTGCTTAGGCTCCAAGCTGAAGTTGACACATACAAATGGGACACCTCATGAGGCTCCCATGCCACTCATTTCTCTAGCCACATCTGACTCGCATCTGTCTGCCGCTGTTGCTTGCTGCTGCACCCTTGTCAAGTGGAGGGACGTAGCAACGTGTGAAAGAAAATTATCCCCTAAAATGTTACAGTTGACAATCTTTATTAATCAATTAAACTGCTGTGGGAGTGTGTTCTGTTTGTGTTCGTTGCTCAGTCTCCTTTCGATGCTGTAAGTAATTAAATTAAAATGCAAGCATGTGTTTTTCACTCTCTCTCTCTCTCTCAACAACAGCATCCTAGCACATCCGTTGCAAACCCGAGGGATTACCCCGAAGACTCGTTCTCATTCTTATTCTGAGTCTCGTTTCCCGTTCTCGCTGCTGTCGACGAAGGTTGACAAAAGCGTTGACAGCTTCTGGAAGAGGAGCACGACGTCAACGGCGGCGGTTGACAACGGCATTTAATCAATCAATTTTGAACGGTAATCAAGCGGGCAGCTTAAACTAAAGTAGGGGATGGCTTTCATGGGCATCAGACTAGGGATTGGCAAAAGAATATAGAATGGAATATAGTATGGAATGGGCTGTGCATTTGATTGATTGGCTGCTTGGCTCAATGGATCACCGCCAGCTTCATTTGCCACGCACTTTGCAAATCGCTTAATTTCCAAATTATAAATACGATGCAGGCTGTAAGAACAGCTGAAAGAAAAAACAGCTGGCGTTGAATGATTAACTAGATTCTACTACAGCTCTTTCTTTAATTAATTTCGGCAGTTGAGAGTAGTAGTCGAATGCTTGGACTTATAGCAAGGGACACTTAAGCAGGGACAAGTGATTCATTAATTTGAAGATGCACAGTTTAAAAGCAGACAAATGATCTATTAATTCTATAAACCGCATAGGAAATCTCGTTTCTTTTCATTAATTTATTCCTAATGTCTTGGTTTCTATTCAATAATAATTCACAATAATCTTCAAAGTTCTAACACACTTTTAAAACACAAATTAATCAAAAGAATAATCCGTTGCTTAACTGACAAATCTGTCAAATCACATAGAATGTCATACTTATATTTGGGTTTGTTTATTTTTTTGTCCGAATATTCATCTTATTCAGACTGTTAAGTTTGTTCTAAATGTATTTGTTTCTTTTGTTTTCTCATTATTTTTCATTTATTTATTTTTGTATTATTATTCATTGTTTATCAAATTCAATAATCTTCCTATAACAACTTACTTTTCAAATATAAATCTAATAATATCAAATTCCTTTCTAAACTGACAAATGATTTATTAAATACAAAGGTCAGGTTAAATATTTTATTAGTATCATCTACGCTATTTTTAATTAAATTTCACTTCTCTTCGCTTTAAATATATAAATTTTTTGTAGTAAGGATACTCATCATTGTATAAATATAAAAGAAATTTAAATGCAAACAAGATAATCCTGTTATTGTTTTTGGCTACAAATCTTGTAGTTGCAATTTTATTTTAAAACAGTTTTCTGTCAATTGAGTTGCATTTAAACAAACCACATTCACTTTTTTTCCAATTGCATTAAATTTGTTTGGTTTAGTCTTTAGTTTCAAATAGATATTATATATTTTTCAAGGATTATCTCTGTGTGTGTTTAAATACAAATGTGTTCACACCATGCTGCTCTTTATGGCTTTAAGTATTCACTCAAGTTTTTATTTCCTTTTGTTGCGCTTTTGTCAGCTGGACACTTTTTCCAAGTGCTATTACCTTTTGGGCTAATTTGTCTTTTGCTGGACATTGGCTGGCACACTCATACATCATACGCCCTGTTGTCCCTCTGTACGGTGACACTTGACAGCCGAGTGAATTGCAGAGTTGAGTGTTTTGTGATGTTGCCAGTTGCCATTTGCCAGTTGCCGGTTACCATTTGCCTTCAGCCTGTTGGCACTTTATCTTGGAACTTCAATTGCTGCTGCAGCACAGCTGTTGCAGACTAATTGCTGTACATTAATTACGTGTATCAATCAGAGGCAGCAAGTGGCCAGTAAAATTGTGCCGCTGAGAGTGTTGTTGGGGGGGGGGGACGCTTATGAATTTTGTCACATTTCGTGGCAAATTTCAATAATTTGCTTCACGCGTTTTAATTTGAAATCGGAAAAGCATTATAATGATGACAACATGCGATCAAAACAGTTTAAACACCGATCAAATATTGAGAGACTCACAAATGTGCCACAAATGATTTCTGATTATGCAAGGCCCCCAGAGACATCTGCATAAATAATCAGCGTAGCCCTTTCCCACCCTCTCTCTCTCTCGCACTTTGTTGCTGTATCTGTTTCTGTTTCGGTTTCGGTCTCTGTCTGAGTCTATTTGTCGCCTAACACTTTTGACGACGGCACCTTTTGATCTGCCAGCGCCAATTTAGTTTGTTATTGTTTTTGTTGCTGCTTTACGTTTCTTGCCAGTGAATTCCAATCAAACGTAGCCCCAGTTTCCCCCTCCTTTTCGACCCTCTCCTTTCCGCAGACGACACTTGACTGTTTCTCTTTCGTTCTCTCTTTCTCTCTCTGTTTGTATCTCTTTCTGTCTGTCAAAGACAAAAAGCCGACGACGACGCTGTAAAAATTTGTTGATATTTGTTGCTATTTTTCTTGTTGTTGTTTTAATTGTTGCTGTGAAGTTGCTGCAAAACTTTTTGCCAGCAAATAGATAAGCGAAATAGTTGCAGACGCCTCCACACACACACACACACACACACACACACACACACACACACACACACACACACACACACACACACACACACACACACACACACACACACACACACACACACACACACACACACACATTTTTCTCATTTGAGTTTTTGTGTGAAGCACCTACAGAAATAACTTTTTTTTTTTTTATATGTATAGTCTGCTTGCTCAAGTATATAAATAATAATTAGCTGCAGTTGTTCATATTTGTTCTTCTTGTTGCCGTCGTGATTTGTTGCTGCGTTTTCTACGCATTTTATAAAAATTTATGCGATAAAACTTTGCCTTCGCTTGTCGTTGTTTGTCGTTGTCTTCGTCGTTGTTTGTCGTTGTTTTCTCAGCTACTGCACAAAATTTCATAACTCACATTAATGCTTATTAATTTTTATTGTTATTATTTGTAGCCCATAATTAATTGTCTATTTGTCTGTTGTTGGTATTTTTATTGCCACAAACGGAGCACGCACCGCGACTCGAGGTGCCAACTAAATGAATTCGTTTTATATTTCTTGCTCTACTGCTTGCTTGCTTGCTTATATTCCATTTGATTCCATTCCATTTCTTTGTATTTAAGTTTATTTTAATCAAAATTAATGCGCGTTTCTCGTTCAGGTTTATTATGCAAATTGTTGATGGTTTTATTGAAAACAGCAACACTTTTATAGAGAAATTATAGAGCGTTAACATTTTCGACAATTTGCATTCCAACTTGTTGTTGTCGTAGGCTTCGTTCGTTCGTGTTGCTAATGAGTTTAGCTCCAAATATCTGCTACGTATGCATATCACCTTCAGTAATAATCTGCATATAATTTTTGGATTTCTGTATACTTTTAATTATAACTGACAGACAACGCAGCATAATTATGAAGTAGCGTGCGATAACACTAATAACCAGCAAGAAATTTAATTTTTAAGAGTATATTAATTACTCATTTCATTATAATATTCATTGGCATTTTGGTAAATCTTTCATTTGGCTTTCATGGTAATTCAGAAATGGGCTATTTATAATTTGCAGGACAAACAAATTTTGTATTCATATATAACTTTTGTACAATGTGATACATTTCGTACTCTATTTTATATATATATTTAGTTTATTTCACATCTAATACTTTATCGATATACCAAGTATAGTCTTCTGTATAATTTAGTAGTTTTGTGGTATATTTATAGAATACGGTTTTATTAAAGTCACTTACACTCAAATGGATCTTTCTTACTGGCTTTCATAATGCAAAATTATTATTTTAGCTATATTAACTGCAAACTATAATAATTTAAAGTTATTAATAAAACTTACATTTTAGTAATGCGTTGTTTATATATTAATGTTCAATTTTTTAAAAGGAATTATTTTTGTTGATCTTGTTTACATTTATCATATTACCCGAAAAAAACAGAACTTCATTTTCATTCAATAAATTTTACAATAATTTATAAACGTTTCCCTTGTTTTTAATAAATTATTGAACATATTTTCAACATAACAAGGAAGTTTTGAATTATTGTGATTAGGGAAATAAATATTTACTGTTGATTTGATTTAAGTGGAATTTTTGATTTTGAAAAGCATAAAATAGCAAAACGACTTTCATAGATTCTTATAGTTTCCCTTATTTGTATTACTTCAAGGAATATTTGCCTCTCGCCAGCACATAAAAGATTTCTTGGCTAGTAGCCGTGATATCTTTGGGGAGCAACATTGATAGTTACGTTAATAGCTCGTTGCACACTCGTTGTTGGGACAGAGTACAGTGAAGTGTCAATGGAATGGCTAGACAAGAGGCTTTTGGGAGTCGCCAACTCGACTCCGCCAGATGAAAACCGGCAGACAAAAAGAGCAACTACATTTGGCGTTGTAGCGGAAGTTGAATAGAGTCGAGTCGAGTTGAGTTGAGTCGTATCCAAAAAACTGGCAGCACTTGCTGCCAAATTATTGCAATGCTCCTTGTGGAAGAGCAAAAGGGGGTTTCCCTCTCGATGTTGCTGTCGCTGCTGTTTGGTGTTGCTGATGTTCGTTTTGCCGACATTATTGCCACAAAATGTCACACCGCAGTTGGCGCCCCGTTTTGCAGCAAGCAGCAACCAACAACCAGCAACCAGCAGCCAGGATCCTTTAGTGTCGCTTGCTCCGTTAGTTGTCGCACTTCATTTGAAACTTCATTACACGAGGACGATGCAGCCGTGTGCTTCTGCCTGCTAACATGAGTGTGTATGAATGCGAGTGTGTGTGTGTGTGTGTGCGATGCGTGTGTGAGTCGAGTCGAGTGTGTGTGTTTGTTTTGGGTGTCTCAACAGCCGTTGCCAACTGTGAAAATTCAGTTGAAAACGTTGTCGCGTCGCATAATTGAAAAATTATTTTTATGGAAATTCGCAAAGCAAACAGAGACAGCAAGTGTAACAGAGAGGCAAATATAAATACTTTAAAATTTAATAAACTTTTTACGCACCATTAAAAAAATCAACCGCGAAACATCAAAAGTCAATTTGTGTTATTTTAAAAACTTTTAATGCACGCACAACACAGAAAGAGACAGAGAGCGAGAGAAAGAGGGAGAGGGAGAGGGGAAGGACATTTGGCAGATAAATGTGGCAATTTTACGCTTTTGCGGCGTTAAATTTTAATAACGGGCCAACAACCAAATGGCCATTCACAAGTCTCCTCCCTCCCTCCCTTCAGCTTCCCCCCCCCCCCCATCAGCTATTCAGTCAGTCAGTCGAGAGTTTCGTCTGTCAGTGTCTGGCTAATAGTTGTGCGGTTGGTGTTGTTGTTGTTGGCTTTTTGGCCAATTATGAAAATGACAGCCTGCCGTTCAGGTTCGTCCTCTCGCCTCTCACTAACCAATGGAGCCTAATGCGATTTGCATGTGGCGGCGTTGATAAAATTCCAAAAATTTCCAAGCGTTCGCACACACAACATTTATTTCGATTAACCTAACGTTAATCGTTAGTTGCGGCTACAAAAATATTCATGTTTTGCATGTTGGCAAACATTTTAGTAAAAATTGATTTTCATCACAATCACAATCAAGTGGGCAGACGTTTATTTATTATGTTGTTTAAAAATCAAAAAGCGTTGTGCAAACAAAATGCCAAATGCCATGGAAAATGGTACGGAAAAGCCAAAAACAATATGTAAAATATTTTAAATCACATCTCAATGTGTCTGTGTGTGTAAAAGGGTTGAGATGTGCGAGCTGATATTTGCATATTTGCAAAATAATCGCATGTAAAAATTCCTTTTTTCATTTTCCGAGTGGCTGTCTGAGCCACTTGAGCGAATAAAACAGAAATTCAATAACAATAACAATAATAATTTGCAATTAAAGTTGATGCAATGCATAAAAATTCCGGCCTGATGATGATATTGATGATTTTGAAAGAAGCAATTGAAAATTGCTGTGTAACTAACGACAATTTCCTTTGATTGACTAAGGGTTATTTTTCGGGAAAATGTGCTTCAATTTTATTTGGCCTCGTTTCTCTTAATTGTAAAATTGACTTTCTAATTAACAAAGTTAGAATCAAAGAAAAGGTTCTTCAATAAATTCAGCTGCCATGAAAAGTCTATATTTAAAACAAATTTAAATTGGGTTCGAATTAATCTAAAATTAAATTTGTCATTTGTTCGAGAGCCTCTACTCGAGATTACTAAAAATAAAGTTCGAGTTCGCTTGGACAATTATAATTGAATAGTGTTTGCAACCAATTTGACAGCTCTATTCAGTAGATTATAAAGCCGCACTCTAATATAGTCATAAGACTCAATTTCAAGTGATATTTTTCATATCATCAGTGTGGACAAATTCTGAAAAAAAAGCCTCTTAAAAAATTATAGAAACAATTTGCCCACGCAAATGAGAGTTGCGGGCGAGAGACACAGACACGTATCTCAATCCCCTCCCCCCTCCCCCCTCCATATATGAGTGTGGAAATCGAAAAAACGAGGCATGACAAAATTGAGCCGCTGTCAATTGATGCCAGCTGCCCCTTGTCTCCTGCCCCTTGCCCCTGCCCTTGCTTCCTCAAGTGAACAATGTAACTCAAAACGATTGAGAGAAGGCGTTGAAATTGTAGAATGACGAGGTCGCTCATACCACGACTCGGGCGGACGTGAGCGGGCAGCAAAGCTGCGGCTTAGACGCCTCACATGGAGTGTGGAGAGTGGTGAGTGGAGAGCGGCGGAGTGCGGGGCGAGTGTAGGCCAATGTAAACAAGACCAGAAAGGTGTGTAAATAATGCGTAAAAATAATAACAATCATAATTTGTGTTGACTCTTTGAATTTCTATGGAGCCCCAGCTTATGGAGTTGAAGTGCTCAGGCCACTGTCCGACGAAAACTCCAAAAATTAAAACAACTAAGAAAACTGCAGGCGAGTATGCTAGACTTTAAAATACCCGCATCGCAAATTCAGTAAAGAGAGTGTGGTATTATTCTGAAAATATACTATACCAACATACTAAAGAAATATAAAATATACCGAAGGCTATATATATCGATATAGTATTAACAATACTGTTTTATTTTGGCAATATACCAAACTAATATACCAAAGGAATACTAAAATACACGAAATATACCATATATTAATTAAAATTATACCAAACTAATATATAGAAGTAACACTAAAATATATCATAGAGTATAAAATATACCAAATTAATATATCAAAGAAACACTAAAATATATTGTATGATATTTGGTATAGCAATATATTATTACATTCAAAATATACCATAGAAATATAAAAGGCCTTTTTAGATTGAGGATGGCTTCTTTTGCCTGTTACTCACATTTGCTAACGTGGTTATAATACCCTTTTATCCTCTGGGTAACGGGTATAAAAATACTAAAACCCCAGAGAGCCAAGAGCTCAGAGACGGGACTTATAATTAAGCGTAGCTGTTGAAATGTTTGCCCACACGATGATGGCAAACGGCACTCAATTCAATTACCGAGTACATTTTCCAGCTTCCAAAATGTACATACATATAGTATATACATATGTGTTATATAGTATAGTAAATTGCTTAATTCTGGCAAACCAGTTAGCCCGGGCTTTGACCAACTTGGTCAACGCTAGACACACGCACTCCAAAAAAACTCGACTCTGTTTGCATCGGCAATTTGATGCGGGGCAACGCGTCAAGTCCATTAAAGCGAACAAGTTGCAAAAACTGACCAAATCTGAATGCTAAACTGCACCGCAGCCGTTGCCACATTGCCATCAACAGCCACAGCCACAGCAATGGCAACAGCATCCAGCACCTCCAAAACTCCAAAACTGATGTGGTGGCAAGTGGCAAACGATGTTAATGACAAATGAGCTTGGATAGCCGGACCCAAAAGCCTGGCCAGTTTCGGCTATTTGGCTCTTGACGTGGCCGTTGTCACGCCACTTGACCACTTGACCAACTTGACTAGCGGCGTCCACTCTAAGCGCACATCATGTCTGCCTCTGGCTGTGATTATGGCAGCTGCCACATGGCAGTTGACTGCAGCATGGATCATGAATCAGGAGAAATGTTTAACGTTCTCAAAAAACGCATTGAAGGAGCAGATTATGGAAGATGCGCTTCGTTAGTGAATATTAGTTTGATATGTAGTCGCTTGAGACAGCTAAGCTAAGAAATTAATCTCGAGATATGGCTTAACATAGTCTTAACTTACGGAAAATTAACTCTTTAGGGTCTAGTGTAGTTTGCAAAGATATAAAACTATTTGAGGCAAATCTGAATTTAAAAAATTACCCAAAATAAACTTATAATTCTCAAAAATAAATCATAGATACGCTTATTTAATGCTTTTTAGTTTGATTTATTGTCCCTCGCGATAGTTAAATTATAAAATTGTATGAAGATATATTTTAACTTTTAGAAAATCTACTCTATAAGGAGGTATGCTATTAAAATCTTTTATTTAAGTTTGTACTTAAAAATAATCAAAATAAATATAGAATTGTTCACAACAATTACAGAAATATGAGATGGATATGAACAATTCAAGATTAATTTCATTCGAGATAACCTAACGAAACCGATTCATATTGAATTTGCTTTAAATGATAAGTAAACTGTATGAAATACCAAATATGTATTTGGCAATTTTGGTAACTACTTAAGGATAAGAGTTTAGTTAAATTTCTATTTCATTCTTGATAACATAATATAAGTTCTTTAACTTGAGGTTATCAAATATATAATTTTTATCCTAAAGTTGCCAAGTAAATAGAGCACTAACTGAAATCGACTTGAAGAACTGAAGCTAGGCACTGACTTTTCAATAACCATAATATTTTATTTACTTGTTGTTAATTCGACGCTGTTTTGCCATTAACATTCCGTCCGTGATTGTAATACATATTCAGCGGAAAGCATTTGGCCAACTGCTTTGCCTCTAGCCATGAAGGTCATTCGGGGGCCTGTGCCAAAACAGTGGACAGGCTATCAGTGCCTGAGGATCATAAACCATTAAAGGCATCGCTGCTGTCATTATAATGGAATATACTTACACTATGCACAGTGTCATTGCCCAGTCGCCTACTTAGCTTAGAGCTTACCAGCAAGTGGCTGTCATAGAAAGCGAGAGAAAGAGATGAAAGAGCGACTGTCTTGTATAATGGCGCCCCTTAGTCACTGAGTGCTGCTTCACACACACAGAGAGGAGAAGAGAGAGCGAGCAAGAGATAGACAGAGAGAGAGAGAGAGAGAGCGAGAAAAAATGGCCGCAGAAATGTGAAATATTTAAGGCAAAGTGTCACATAAAAATGACTTATCTGCTTGTATCAAGTGGCGGGCTGGGAATGAAAATGGAGGCCGTTTAGAGAGGCCTCGCCTCGTTTTGCCACGCGCTGAAAATTGTCAAACGGCACATTTGGGAGACTCGTCGTGGAGAGTTGAGAGCTCAAACAGAGAGTGGGAGAGTGGAGAGTGGGCAAGTGGGAGAGTTTTTCGGGGCAGATTGCCTTGCAGCGATGGACGTGGCTGCGACTGTGACTGTGAAATGTAAGTAGAAGTGGAAGAGGTCGTTGTCTTATCTTTATGCCAAATCCAGTTGGGATTAATTGGTGTACGCAGCAGCGAGTTGAGAGTTAAGCGCGGCGAATCTGCAGTATGTAATTTAATAAAGTGAGGCAGGCCAAAAGATAGAGAGAGAGCGAACGATAGAATGCCAGATTCCTAGCACTCTTATCCTTATCAGCAGCCATTGCTGTTGTTGTTGTTGCTCTACAGTCAGTCATTCACTCACTCATTCAAGTGGCTCGCTCAATTTGCGTTGCCTAAATCGCATTAAATTGCGCGCTGCTCTTGCTGTGTCAGCACACAATTCGCTGGCACTGTAACATGTATCTCTATATATATTGTATGCATACATATATCCGCCTCTAAATTGAGTTTTAGTGCATGTTTACCCACGCAAATTGCTCGACTGACTTTACCATAAATCTAACTAAGTGCGACGACGCGACGGGGCAACAGTAAAAGCAACAACTACAGCAACACCAACAACAGCAACAACAACACAGCATCAACAACATCAGCATCAGCATCAGTCTCATATGCCAAGTTGGATTTTTATGCAAAATAAATTATAAGTATTATGTACTTGACTATTTATTGCTGACAATGGCGTTTGTGAATACTCGCAGACAAGCCTGACAGTCAGTCATTCATTCATTCATTCAGTCAGTCAGTCAAGCATTCAGACTGACATCTCAGCCAGCCAGACCGAGAGTGGCAGCAATCCAACAAAACTGGAGCAACTGCAACGCGGCACAGTTTCAAGCGCCTCTTAATTACTATATAGTACATTCACTCACACACACAGACACAGACAGTTACTGCTAAAAGTATATACACACTCTGACAGACTACAATCGTGATGGCGTCTGGCATGAAGCTTTAACTAAAAGCCGAGCCAGCGAAACTGTAATTTTATTGTGGCAAATTATTTGGTAAACTGCCGCTTGGCTGTGATAGCTCTCAATTTGCTTAGCTAAGTAAACAAAGATGATTGAAAGCGGAAGCTTATCTATTCTATTGTCTATTATGAAGTATGTGTATGATATTTAGCTGCAAAAAAAAACTGCGCAATCTAAGATAATCTCACTTTTATGGAGCACATAAATATGACTGTTATGCATATGATAAAATATTTAGGAATCGAAATATTTATTGAGTTGCTTTCTCTAATTGAGGTTCAAGTATAAATTTAGACTACATTTCTATATTAATAGCGTTTTAATACATATTATTGTTCAGTTCTTGATGTGAACTGTTTTTCTTTGAATTTTCTGTACTTTTCACTTTTGAGAAGATGATAAATATGACTGCTATTGATATGATAAAGTGTATAGAAATCGAAATATTTATAGAGAGTTGCTTTCACTAATTATACTTCATATCAAATTAAATAAATTAAAGGTATAAGTTTAGATTAAATATCCTTCATAAAGCATTTTAACTGGAATTAAAAAAAAAATATGACTGTTTAGTTCATAATGTGAACTGATTTATTTTGTTTAATAAATTTTCTTTATTTCCTTGTAGCACATAAATATAAACATGACTATCATATAAATGATAAAGTGTACAGGAATCTAAATATTTATTGACTTGCTTTCTCTAATTGAGTTGCAAGAGTAAATTTAAATGAAATATTTATATTGATTGCATTTAGTTGTCACATTTTATGAAGTATTTTTAATCTCATAACATGTGTACATATTTGCTTTGTTCAATCAATTTTCTTTACTTCTTCACTTGTTTGTGCTTACAATTATACTTCAGGGCAACTTAAATAAATTAAAAGTATAAATTTAGATTAATTGAAATAAAGATATAATAAATGTTCTGATTTTAATGGGAATTGATTAGTTTTGTATAATAAATTTGCTTGTCACAGTTATCGCAATTTTGTTTTTTTTTTTAGACTATAAAGAATAAAAGTCGGATTTGTTTTTGCAATGTTGAGTCACAAATGATAACAACTTTGTGAATTTGCTTTAAATCACTTCACTGAAATTTATTGCACATGATATCATAATACTATAAGTCTTAAATCAAAGAAACTACTTTGTAGAAATAGAAAAGTCGTTTGACTTTATAAGTATTACAATGCCTGGTTACATTTAAGCTTAGCTATAGGCTAAGATCGTGTATAAAATATATATAATTAAAATTAAAAGCGACCCGCTGCCGTTCCCCTTCCATTCTTCGTCTCCCACTCTCACTCTCTGGGCCAATGAACAGCTATGCAAATGAATGCACATGTAAAAGGCAATAGGCTAATTAAAAGCGTTTGTAACTAGTTTGACTCCCATTCTCGATTTGGCTCTCAAGCAGTGGGCGTTGCTGTTGTCGTTGCTGTGCTATTGGCGTCAGTTAGGCGCAGTTGTCATGATTCAGTCATAGTCACAGTCGAGATGTAACTGCAGTCAACTGCAACTGGATTTCTATGTCAATTGATGGCACTGATAACTGACAGATGACAGAGAGAAAAAGCAAGAGAGACCGAGAGAGAAAGAACAGGGAAAGCAGTCATGAGATATTCGCGCTTGTCAATGCACTTGACTTATTTTTCAAGTCGATGCTGCAATGCAAATTTGTTTACAACTAAACTAAATACTATTTGCATACAAATTGCTTGGGCAACATTTTGCAGAAATCAGAGCAAACTCTTAGTAAATAAATAACAACAGCGGACCCGAGCTTATACTCACACACACACACACAAAGGAAAGTGTTAATGATGACGATATGTCATTGTCAGAGGCAGCTGTCTTCAGCGAAGTTAAGAGACAGAGAAAGAGAGAGTTGGGAGTTGGGAGTCTGTGGCACATCTTCCATCATAATCAAGCGCAGAAGTAGTCCTTTCTGCAAACAAACAATAGCATGAAATCTGCAAGACATATGCGGCGTATACGCAACGTCCGTGAGGGTGGAATCAATACGTAACGTTGCCCATTGCGTGCATGGAATTAGAACCCATTTGAAAAGGGAGTTGCTGAGCTGCTGCCGCAGACCGCCTATGGTTCGGCCAGCTCATAAATTAGCCCGACTCCCATTTCGCCCCCCCCCATTAATTCACATAGGTATGCGAGATAACCCCAAAACAAATCAGAGACAAAGACACAGACCCCAACTCGAAGAGGAAGCAACGGCAACGGCAACGTGTGTCGGCTCCTGTCAGAGAATGAACGCGAAAAGTAAGCAGAATTTGCATGTAACACTAAAATAAAATTTAATTACGCTTGTCGCCTGTCAGTCCTCATTAAGCGCGGCGGGAGAAACAGAAGCCTCTGGACAGGGCTCAAGAGATGGCTGTCGGACCGTAGCAAGTGCTGGACGATTTACACGAATTCAATTAAGGCGCAAGTGGACGCTTTGACAGGTGTGAGGACTTGGCAAGCAGCAAGCTTAGGCAATGAATTAAGTGGATTTGGACTTGGATGTTCGATTGGATAAGGCAGCCAAAACAGAGCCGGCGGAGATGAGCCAATAAGTTGTGGGCATTTGCCATGATCAAATCGATGCCGAAAAGGGGGCAAATATATGTAAATCCGGCAATAATGTATTGCAAAGATTGGGCAGGCAAATATGCTAGAAATTAATTGAATTACTTGGAAAGATAAATTGGCCTTCGAGTATTCTGTAACAAATTGAATGAAGTATAGATTGAAAAGCAACACACATTTTCATATACATTTTTAGAATAGTATTTGCCATATATTTTGACAAACTTCTCAAAATATCAAAAGCTAACTCGCAATATTAGGTGCTTTTGAAGTTCGAGTATTCTGTTACACATTGAATAAAGTATAATTTAAAAGCTTTCCACATTTGCATATACATTTTTAGAATATTTTTTGACGAACTTCTCAGAATATCAAAAACTAACTCGCAATATTAGTTTAGCGTGCTAAAAACTTTGCTTTAATGTTATTGTTATTATCGCTTCGCTATGCTGAGATCTGTGTGATTATCAACTGTACAGATTGAGTTGGCTAAAGCAAAGTTTTGTGCTTTGTCGTTGGCCAAGTGACAAATTAACTGCCAGTTCAGAAAGTAGCTTGCAGATCACAGATGCTTGTTATTGGGTTTTGATGGGCAAACAATTTCTATCGCCTATCGCCTTCGTCCTTCGCCTTGCCTCGTACTCTCGGCACTCTAATGAATTGATAAACATTCTGCTTTGGCAACTTTCTAGTTGCAGTTTGGAGTGGAGTCAGCTTTTGGGGGCGCCTAGCAAAGTAATCCAGCAAAGCGACAACAGCTGCCCCAGCTGAATGAATTATAGGAGCAGCAGTGAAACTTTTGCATTATTTTATGAAATTTTTGTTAAACAAATTTGTTGCTCGTCGCCATCGTTGTTGTCGTTGTTGCTGTGCTTAAGTGTAAACAGTGAAGAACCAACAGCAAGAGCGAGTGGTTTGTGGCTCATTCCGCTTCGGATCCCTGTCGAAAGTTGCGCAGTTTCTGTCACATGCGGCCCAGGAACACACACACACACACACACACCTGAGAGCGACAGACTGTTCTGTATGTGAAGCAAAGGGGAGAGGGAGAAGCGAGCGAGGTATTGGACAGATAGCAGCACACGAGTTTCCCACTCATCCTCATCCTCTTCGTCGTCATCCTGGCGCACTCTACTGTACTGTAAGTATGGTATTATAACTTTTTTTCACGGCATAATTTATGCGCACTTTATGCAAATTTTTTCTATAAACCAACGATGTTAACCATTCCAAAGGATGTGTGTGTGTGTGTGTGCTCATGTTGTTGTTGGTGTTTGTAAAATGTAAACTGTAAGCGGGGATTGCTTTTAAAGAGAGAACGAGAGCCAGAGCCAAAGCCTGAGCTGAGAGATATGCTGAGGGACTCTACGTAAACGCCCGTAATTATACATTTTTGTGTGCGGCACACAAAAGTTTGCAGCACTCTCAGGTTGAAGTTGTATCCCATAGGTTCCACACTCCATCTCTCTCTCTCTCTCTCTCTCTGTCAGCTTAATTTTAATGAAAAAAGTTGGGCAACTGGCGCGTGCCAGCAAGTTCTAATTGATTTTCAGATTGATATGCAAAACAGCGTGTCCAGCACTTGCCTCATGCCTCATGCCTCATACCACATGCCTCCTCTTCAGTTGCTGCGTTGACAGCAAACTTTGTGCCTCTGCCACTCTGCCAATGGGCATATAAAATTTCAATTAAAAATGCCTACGAATTGCTAATGACCATTTGATATGCAACTCATTTGCAATTTGTTTGTCAGCAACTTTTTTTTTATGTTTTTTGTTTGTGGCCATTTGATTGACATTTCAGCTAAATAGCTGTCATCAGTTTGCGCTGATTTAACTAGACTAATTTAATAACAAAACAGTCGATTCAATTTACTGCATTTCAAATTTAAAACAAGGTGAAAAGCTACAGTCAAGTGAGCTTGCTATTCATTTTGAATAAAAGTAAAACAGTGCAATTAAATATACCATATTTGGTATATCTATGAATTACTACATGAGAAATATACCAGATGGGTAGAAATATACCATATTGTCAGCCTAAGCATATATTTTGTAGAGTTTCAGATGCTTCTTTCTGCAAAAGTTCTAAAAATATACCAATGGCTATACTTGGTATATTTACACAGTACTATATTCAAAATATAGCATTATGGGCAAAATATACCAGATGGTCAGCCAAAGCAGCAGATCAAGAATAGATACACTTTATAGTGTTGGAGATTCTTCCTTCTGCAAAAATACTAAAAATGGACCAAAGGCTATATTTGGTATATTTATGCAATTCAATATAAAGCAGCAGATGATAGAATACTTAGACTTTATAGGTTGGATATGCCTCCTTCTGCCTACTAAATGCATTTCCTAGTTTCATCATTTTATAATACTGTTTTACCCTATTACAAGGGTAGCGAGTATAAAAAGTGTAATTTAAAGATACGCAACTTTAAAATAAACATTGCATAGTTGCAGCTATTTAAATTCATCGCTTTATTCAGCGTGTGCTCAAATCAAAAGGTCTTTAAAACGCCGTTTGCATAGTTAATGCCAGAACGCCTCACTCCTCTCTCTCTCTCTATCTGAGTCTCAGTCCCAGTGTCATTCTCGATTCGCTCGCTATAGTTTTTGCACCATAAAAAGTTTTGCCAACGCGCTGTGTTGCTCCAACTGCTGATATTCGCACCAGCTGCACTTTAACTAAACTCTAATGCAAAATTCATGGCCAGGCTGAAATAACCAAGGGAGTCTTGTCTGCATTTAGCATGCAGCTAGCTCTGCACAGGCGGGAGAAAAAAAAGTGACCAACCGGACGACGAGCAAAGACCACAACAACGAGCACAATCCACAACAGACGGGAAGACGGACAAAGCGAGTGCGGACATTGAGCCAGTCGACTGGGCAAACTCCGATTGGATGTGAACGCCTCGCTTTATGCACATTTGATGAGCCCCCAACTCGAGGCTCGAGCTGGAGTCGGTTGCCGTTAAAGTGAGCAATGACTGTGGCCCGCCATTTTGTTTTTGATTGATAATGATGGGGACTAAAAGCTGGAGGAGAGTGCAAGAGAGAGAGAGAGTTATGGTCTCGTTTATATGCGTGCCTGTCGTGCTGTTGTTGGGGAAAACTAACCGCAAATTAGCTTTTTTGGCATTTTTACAGTCGTTTCATTTAATTTACACAAACAAATTTGCGCCTGGCCAGAGACGATGACTGAATCGCAGTTGGAGTCGGAGATGGAGACGGAGTCTGCGATGGCCCCAGACAATGGGCGAGAACGGAGCGAAGCCAACGAAGCGCGCCGCCAGTCTCATAAAAGTAATGAAGCTGTTTAGGCGTCTCTAAGTAGTCGTCGTCGGAAGTCGACAACAACAACAACACCAACAAAGAGCACGGCTCCGACTCCGTCCCTTACTCCGACTCCGTCTCTTACTCCGACTTCGACTCCGGCCAGGTCTTGTGTCAGCACAAAAAAAAAAAAGCCTGACTGGCTCCGTGTCCGGGTGTGTGTGTGTGTTGGCCTTAGTTTCATTGTGCGTGTGCATTCAAAATTCATGAAGTTTGGCCCCAAAACTTGGCGCCATTTTAATGCCAAACTCGGCTCCTTGCATGTGTGTGTGTGGGTTGTGAGGTGTTCTGCTGGCTGAGCTCGCTGTTAACACTCATTGTTTTGTTGGCCCGTTGAAAGCAACGCAATTACCTCAAAGCTGCATTGCAGGCAATTGCCCACAAATAAAAAAAAATAACGAAAATAAAAGGAAAACATGCCCGAAAACCAGACTTTTATTGACTGCTCTTTAGTGGGCCTTAAGTAATATTGGCGACTGTGCTGTGCTCGCTGCCAAAATAAGTGGCTTTAGTGACTACACAATTAGCCTGTTTAACAACTAGTTTCTTTAATTTGCAATGAAAGCGCAAACTTTTTGGCCAATTGATGTCTGAAGTAAATCTAATAAAAATGCTTAAAAAGTCTTTTATTTTGTTGGGCGCTTTTGATTGTCTGCTGAATGTCTTTATTTATAGCTTCACAGCTATCAATTTGTTCGTGATGGTGTAATGTAAACAGCAGCGGCAGCTCACCGCAGCCATTTTCTTTTTTAATAAAATCCATTTTCATATGTTATTTAGCCAGGAGAGCCAAAGAGCCGGTGAGCTCTTCTTGGTCGCACACACTGCGGATGATTTCCTGCAACGCCCAAGACAAAAAGCCGCACCGTTGACGACGACGACATCGCTTTGTGTCTGGCTATAATTTTGCCAAGACTAGGGCATAGCAGCTCTTGGGGAACAAAAACGAAGGTAGACAGCAGACGTAAGGGCAAAACTGTATCGAGCTGCGAGCCCAGCGAGCGACTTGCCGCAAAGTTAAGCAAAACTTTGTTATTTGTTTTAAGTGGCAGGTTGCGCGGCGCACGCTCCAAAGGCAGTCAGTCCTGCTTCCATCCTTAGTTGCCAGTTGCTTCCCTCGTTTCGCTCAACAGTTCATAAAGTTAATTTTGCCACAGAAATTATGTTAAAACGATATATGGAAGCCAGAATTTTTGGCATTGCCTTCAGTCCTTTCTGCCTGTCTCTCTGTCTGTCTGTCGACCCTTCGTTCTTGTCTATGCTAAATCCCTTGTATCTGTGTGGGAACTGCAGCAGAAGTTATTGAAATGGCTGTCAGGCTAGCTAGCTAGCAGGTTAAGGAACTTTCGAACTTTTGCAACCCCGCAGCGTAGCGTTCAACGCTGCGTATGCGTAATTAGTGGCTTCGCTTCGCTCTCAGGTAGTTGGCAATAGTTCTTGTTGGCCTACAACTTCTATGCGTTTTTTTTCCCCCCATTTTTGTTATTTATGAAAATTAAAGAGTCGAACTGGCAGACAGACGGAGAGTCAGACTTTGGCTTGGCTTATTGAACTGTCAACGTTAAGCCAAATAAATTGCGCATACGAGGCGCGACTCTTGCATGGCAAAATGGCAAAACTATTTGGCAAAGTTCAGGCGAAATCAAAGCACAGAGCGCAATCAGCGCATAGTCAAGAACTTTTGATTATAACAAATGTTTTTGCGCCACATAGCGATCCACAGAGACTGCGAAGATGCGACAGAGCCTGAGTATGATTCTGAGTGTGTGTGTGTTTTGTGGCCATAGAAACTGACATTCGATAATAAATCTTTGGAGCAGTAGTGCTTTGTGCTTCCCATTAAGCACATGTCGAGGGACTGGCGAACAATAAAAATGCTGACCAAAAATGTAATTTCTGTTTGGCACGAAAAGTTTGCGTTCGAATTTCACTTCATTTCGTCCATCAAAAATAGACCTACATACTGGAGAAGATTATAACTTTTGATGGTGTGCATTTGAGTGTTCGTTACGTTTTGCAATTTGCACAGTAAGTGTATAACATTTGCGACTTGACAGACTCTTTTTCTATTCGATCGTTTACTTTTATTTATTTCAATAAAAAATAAAGTAACTTCCGCTGCCATAACTGGACTCGAGAACTCAAACTCAAACTTGGACACGGTCTTGTTCTCGGTCTTCGACTTGGACTTGGGAGCAGTCCATGATAAAAGTTTTCGAGAGCCAACGGCAGACACTTTTCATTAGGAAAAGTCTCGCTCGCTCTTTGGTCGAGAGTACAAGCAAAAGTTCGCAAAGCAAGTTTCCTACACTTCCCTTTTCTTCTCTGCACTTTTATTTTTAGTTTTATTCTTATCTTTTTCTGCTGTTTTTTTGGGTTTGTTGTCTGCTTGTGACAGACATTCCACAAGTAGACACAAGTATGGCTGTAATGGCATATGTTTTGTCAGTAGTCGTAGTGGACATTGCGGAACTCTTAACAACTTTGCACTAACAAAACAGTTTTTCGTTTTTTCTCCTTTTGCAGACTCTACTCTACGCTCGGCAAGCCTTTAAGCTAACGTTACAAACAGGAACAACGGTAAGTGTCAAAAACGGGGGGAAAAGGAAAATGGAAGAAGAAAGGCGAATGAGTGAGTGAGTGAGTGACATTTGCCAGAGCGCCTAATTGTAGGCAATTAATTTGTGGCACATCAAAGCAAAGAAAAGGACCCCAAGCCATGAAAAGTAAACAGGGCACACAAGGCAAAGACAAAGCAAATGCAGCTGGTGTCCATTTTAGGTGGTTGTTTCCGGCCGCGACATGGAACATCAACATCGAGAGTAGAGCATGGAGTGTGGAGTACGGAGCGTGGCAAACCGCACCTTTTAACCCTTTGCTTTTGCTTTTGCTTTTCCCATTGCCACACGCCATTTGTTTCCAAGTTTTGGGGGTTGGAACACACACACAGAGCAACGGAGAGTCGGAGACAGCAAACGGAAGCTCATGCAGCTCTAATATGTTCGACAAACAGTGTCCCTCTGGCAGCTCCTTCTCCATTCCCCTTCTTTTGGCCATGGTCGAAAAGCAATTTGCCTAACATTGCCCGGGCGTTAAGTAATAATGACCCCAAAAAGTAGCAAACCATATTGGCTGCTATCGTTGGCGTATACGCAATATCTATGTGAGGCACATAAGTATATTCCCATTTTTTTTTTACCATCCTTTACGGTTGTGTCCTGCTGCTGCTGCTGCTGCTGCTGTTCCTATTACTGTTACTGGTTGAGGTCGAATAAAATATTTATGAATTGCAGGCGATGCGAAGCGGCTTAATTGCATTACCGACAGGACACAAGAGAGAGAGAGAGAGAGGAAAGCGATGTGTCTCGATAAGTTCAGAGCAAAGTACTAGTGTGAATGTGGAATGCGAAAGGGGGTAAGGGTATCCTCTTTTGGGGGAAGCAATTGGATCGGCTTTTTGGGTAATTGTGGCTACAGGGCAAAAGGCATTACAAGTGTAGAAACCTGCCCGAATACCCAAAAGAACTGGGGATTGAGGATTGAGGTGGAATTGAGGGTGATATTTCGCTACTGGGGGCACTTGCGGCGAGAATTTGCGAAATCAATCGTGTGGAAATTGTACAAAATGGCTTTTCGAACAGTAAATCAGTGGACAGAAAGAGAAATGTGCCGAATGAAAAAGAGAGAAAGAGCGAGAGAGAAAAGAGCCAAGTGAGAGACAAATAGATAGCTGGCAATGACAAAGGTTGTGGCATAGCGAGAAATGAGATGAAAAAAGTGAGAGAAAATAGAGAATGTGCATTAGTAAAGTATAAAGAAATGAAACCAATGGCAGAATACATTTCAAAAAAATACCCTGTAAATGAATGCTTCACACAAACAGGTTAAATACATGCATCTTTAATCGATTGCATATCAAATGAATTACCCATAAAAGTCGTTGGAATTAATTTTCAGATTTAATCGGCTTCAATTGTTTGCATTAAAATGCAATCAGGCTTAACAATGTTTTTAGCCTGATTAAATCGTAATCGAGAACGAGTTAAACGATGTAAAGAATGTTACGTTTTTTATATATTGCATTTTTTTTTATTCAAATCAAGCAATCAATAAAAAAAACTGTGATTGCTAAAAGTGTTTAGCTCAGCTTTGGCTATCAAAGTCTTCAATTCCCTGGCTACTATTGCTGGCTCTTTCTATCACCTTCTCTCTCTTTTCTCTTTCGCTTTGTCCACTCGCTGGCCCTCGATAGACTTTTGCAGCTTATTTTTATTTATTCGCTCTTCACTTTTCATTGTTATTTTTGCCATTAAATTCTATTTCAACACATTCACATGCAAATCGCAGCAGACTCTTTTTTTCTTTTTGTTGTTGTTGTTGTATTTCTCCCACATCATGCCTCTCTTTCTTGCCTTACTCTCTCGCTCCCTCTCTCGCGTTGTGTATCTGCGCGTTAATGTGCTCAATTGTTTGTCTGCCTCGTGCCGAAGTGAACATGTAAATGTTTGGGTCTTCCACACTTTCTTCCGTTCTGTTTTCATTCGCATCCTCTCGCTCATCTTTATTGTCAACGACGCAAAACGACGCAACGCAACGCAACGCAGTGAAAATTAATCAAAAAAAACTTTTGCCAACAACATTTTCAATTGACAATTTAAACTTTTATCTCGCAAGACATTTTACATAAAAGTTTTGTGTTAAAAATTTCGCTCAACTAAAAATGAAAAATGTGGCTCACTTCTGCGATGGAGACAGGAGACTATATGTACGGAAGAAGAAGAAGAAGAGTCGCTCCAGCTCCACTTCCAGCTTCAGTAGGCAGCTTACAAGCTATCAAAACTTTTGACGCTTAACTTACAGTAGCACTATGCCTAAGAGGGGAGGGGGGAATGGAGCATTGAGTTAGGCTGAAGCTTTTCCTTTGTGCTTTGTGTGTTGTCATTGGCGTTGTTGTTATTGTTGTTGATGATAGCTGCGTACAGAGTTCTGCGTTATGCGTTTTGCGCTCTGGGTACAAGCAACAGCAACAACAACGCAACACTTGGGAGCGAGTGAGGCACAAACACAGGAGAGCAGCTACTCATAGAGTTGAGTTGAGTTGAGGCTTCTTGTGCTGCGGCTGGCCACCCCTTTTCATAGTGGAGTGGCAAGTGGAAATTGGAGGCATAAAAGCAAGCCAACAACGTTGTAACAGCCAAAGGCAATTTCATCAAGTTCATGCGTAAAGGTTGACGCAAAAACTTGACACCCAGAGACAATGTGAAATAAATCAGAGTTTCGTAATATATTTCATATGACATGGATGATACATTGTGTTGTGTTTTAAAATTATTTAAATTTTATTTTGGTTTAAGTCAACTATTTTATTATTATTTTATTTCTTCTAAAAATATAAATCCAAATCTAAAATTTTAAATATGAATAAAAAAAATATACTTAATTGATGGTATGAATTAAGTATATTTTTTATATAGATATTAAATTTTACGAACAACGAAAAGCTCAACCAGCTCCTGAGTAAATTTACTTTAAAAAGGGAAGACACAAAAAAGTGTGCCCAATTATTTCAACGACTGAACAAAGGCACATACAAACATAAAAAGTGTGCCCATATATTTATATTAGGGATTTTCAATAGTGTTCATTTTTGGTAATAATATATTATATAATAATACATCGTTTAAATTAAATATGTGATATAATAGAAATGTTAATCACTTGTTTATATTTAACAGGTATTTCAAAAATGTAATGTGTATTTCCCCCTATCTTCCTTACTATGCTTATTAATTTTGCTCAATTCTGCTTATAAATATTAGATGAAGGTCAAATTTTTCATTTACTACAAGTTAAACACAAAATATTGTTGTAATAAAAACTTGCTAAAGCAAATATTTGAAGCTTCTGTTATTATTAACAAATTCACGACATTTCTCAACCATACACGACAATATTCCATTCAATTCACGCTTCACAACAAAATAAACCTAGTTGATAAAGTTCCACAAGCAATTTGAAAAGTCGCTTGACTCAAGTTCGCGAAAGTTCAGAGTTCGGGCTAAGCACATCAATCAATTTTCGTGATTTGGCGACACGCATAAACGTCATAAGCGGGGCATAACTACCCAAACAAAAATGATTTTCCTGCGCGTCGTCGTCGTATTTATTTACATTTTACAAGGCAGCAGCACAAAACACACATAAACAGGAGCTGAGGATGCGACGCATTGAGTTTGAAGATGAAGAGAGCCAGAGAGCAGAGATGAAGAAGGGCGGTGCCAACTGCCAACAGGCAAGAGCCAAGAGGAGCACTGAAACATGACAACAAGGCGCAAAATTATGCACAGAGTTGCCATTTGCTATGTTGATATGTGTGTCTGTCTGTGTGTGTGTGTGTGTGTGTGTGTAAAGGAACGACGACGAAATCCCCACAGCAATGCTGCTGTTGATGTGTGTGACAACAGCATCCATCCCAGCAACAAGGTGGGCAGAAGGCAACAGCAGAAGCAGCAGCAGAGGCTGAAACAGAAATACAAACCAACACAGACACAGACAACGACACTGACACAAACTCAACCCGGCACTGTGATGGAGACAGAAGCTGAAGCTGAAGCTGAAGCAGAGTCAGACACAGAGCAAAATTCAATATGGCGGCAGGGTTGCTAACTTCTGACAGATGACTGCCTCAGACTCTCTCTATGTGTGTGTCTGTGTGTGTGTGTGTGTGTTGGGTTTGTCCCCAGTGTCTCGCTGAAAAGTGTAGAAATTTTGATAGCATTTTAAATGCTCTACACACGAGCTCAGGTGTCGAGATTATGCTAAGTCCCTATGTCAAGTGCAAGCATTACATTAAAGGCAGCCATAATATCAGATATCAGACGTGCATTTTCGTTTCTTTCTATTTATGATATATGTTTTATATATTTAAGGCAGTTCCTCAACTTTATTAACTTGTAGCTAATATGCTTACATAATATCAGTTTTCAAACAAAGATTATTCCACCTATAGCAATTTATGGTATATCTTCCATATTTATCGCACTCATTTTAGGCAGTTCCTTTAATTCTATCGACTTGTAGCTAATGTGCTTACATAATATCAGTTTTCATACAAAGATTATTCCACCTATAGCAATATATGTTATATCTTCCATATTTATCGCACTCATTTTAGGCAGTTCCTTAACTCTATCGACTTGTAGCTAATATGCTTTCCACCTTCAGCCTTCGTTGTCAACTGTCTATTACCGTTTTCTATTTCGGCTGCAGACTGCCTTTGATATTGTGCTTTAGCACTCACTGTCATTGCTGTCGATTGTTTTTGCAGGCACTGTGCAAACATCATTTAAGATTTTCTGCTGATGCTGATTTAGTTTGATTTGGTTTCAAGTGCCTCCATCTCCGTCTCCTCCTCGCTGCTACTGCTGCTAACAGATTGCCAAAAAATGTGTGGGAAAATGTTTGCCAAAGTTTTGTGAGCGAAAAGTTTTGCACATAAATTCGCTTATCGCCAGGAACGAACAAATGCTTTAAGTATTATGCACCAAATAAAGCCCATACAATAATTTCTCATTTTGTGCAAGTTAAAGTGAAAACATTGTTTGCCTACACACACACAAGAACTTTGTGAACTTTGTGTGTGTGTGCCTCTCAAATCCAATTTACCTAACAATAATTACGAAAAAGGCAAGCGAAAATTATGTATTATAATTTATGTTAATTACTCAATTACATTTGTGCCTCCCGGCAGCCCCAACGCAATGGCAATGGCAATGGATGCCCCCCACTCCTGTCACCTTTGTCCAATTATAAATTCCAAACACAAATGCGCCTCATTAATAAATATGAAACGTCAATGGCGGGGCGGGGCCACTATCGCACTTAGGAGCTCCACTTGGAATTGCTCGGAGTAGGAGTTGAAGTTGGAGTGTTATCAAAGGGGGAGGAAAGTGTAGTACAGTCTAGAGCTGCTCCAGGTTTGGCAAGTTTGGCCGGCAGGCGTGCCATTAAGATTACGCAAGAAATCAATATTCAAGTGGGCCAAGCCAAAAGGGGTTCGACATCCACCCAAAGCTTAGGCTTGCTATAATACGAGAACACAAAAAAAAAACTGTCTCCGTAACTGGTCTGTCCTTAAATTTAAATAAATTACACACGTTCGACTTTCGGTTCAACCAACTTTTTTTTTTTTTTGGGGTGACATTTGAGTTTGTCGTCTGACATACGAGCGGCTCATTTTTCAAGGGCGCAGCAGCAGCAGCAGAAACTTCTTCAACTCGAAACTCCGCAAGGTGAGAACGGGATTTTGGTTTGGTATTTGGGTGTGTATTGGTTTCCTCTATATAAGTGTGTGTCTCTCTTTCTCTCTCTCTCTTTGTCAATGTGTGTGTGTGCTTGGGCTCGGCCTCTTTGGCGCCCTCGTATAGCAATTTCCGTGCGGCGTATGTTTTTTCCTGTTCCATTTTCCATGGCACTGCCATTGCCAGCCAGACCAAAAGATTAATGAGTTTTTTTGACAGCGAAAAATTAGGCAAAATGTGATTTAAGGGTTGCTCTGCCGCCGCCGCCTCCTCCCCCTTGGCCTTGCCTCTGTTTTCGAGCACCACCCTTGGATTTGACTGCTGCTGTTGCTGCTGCTGCTGTGTGGCCAGAGATAAGCTCGCAATTTTTGTGGAGCACCCGGAAAAGCTACATAGCTGCAATTTATTTTCCTCGTATTTGCCAAAAGTAGAATTCTACGTATTATTATCGCTGCCCATTGTTCGTGTGCAACACGGCAACTATTTACTTGATGATGTATTTTTATTACCATCGAATTTATTATGTAGTTTCTTTATGTATGTGTGTGTTTGCCTTTGCCTTTGCTCAAATTGAAAAAAGCAGATGTTGAAAGCTTTTACCGACCACACATCAGATTTATTCACGTAATATTTTTTTGGGTGTATTCTTTATTAATTTCCTTGTGTCATGGCATTTATCAGAGTTTTCATAGTAAATTTGGCAGAATGTGTCTGGCATAAAGATAATTGCCATGGGAAAATACTAAAGTGTGGGCAATTATTTTTATTGAATATTAATATTATTCATGAAGGTCTTTTAGGAATTTCTCACTGATTTAAATATTTATTTATGAATTTCTTCTGAGAACTTGTCAATAATTTCAACCAATATTTAACTTTGTCTCAAAAGTTAATGAATTTGAAATTCTTCTTAAATTTATTTGCTTGCTTTTGCAGTGACAACTTATTACACGTTTTGTTTTAAAAGATTCACTGTAATTTAGTTGATTTTGCTACTTTAAATATGTTGAAACAAATAAATGATAATTCCTTCTAACTGTGGGAGGAACAGATACAAATAAATCTCTTGCTATTCCAGTTAAAACGTATTATAAGCTTCCTATTTTATTGTCAATATCAGTTTCCAAATGAAATACACATCATCTATTTAGTTTTAAATATATATAATGGTTAACAATATTTGTTTTCAAATCAAATGCTCAATACATATGTACTATATCTATATCTATATCTATATCTATATCTATTCTCATTAATCTAACGTCACCGAATGTACAGACAAAAAGACAGTTAAGATTAAGTGTGACCATGCAACAAAAAGAAGGATATTCACAACTAAATAGGGTCACATTTGTTATGCTACTTAATATATATGGAGTATGGGCACACTTACAGCACTTTATTTTAAATATTCACTGTAATTTTGTTAAATTTAATATGTCTCCTTATAAAGAATACTTCAAAAATTATTATTTATTTACAATTACAATTTAGCATATGCTTTACTTAAAAGATTCGCAGCCATTCAGTTGATTTTGATAAATTATTTTCTATGTAAGCGCATCGGATGTTTGTTTTTATCACCCAGGTAATGTAGCTCATGCGAAAGAGAAGAGCAAATAAATATATTTATCATCATCCGGATATATTGTTCTAGCCTGAAGCTTTTCACGCATCGCACTTACTTATTTCAGAGGCACACTTCCGTCTCTTTTTTTTTTATAAACGTCTGCCTTTCCACTTCGCTCTCATTTCCGACGTCTGCAACCCGCTGACAGTTTAATGGTTGCTACTCAAATGAAAAAAAGCATGAGCATGAGAGGAAAAAGAAAAATGGAATATGAAAAACATTTCTGTAATCATTTGATTTACAAGACATCTTCATTTTCTTCTTTTTAAATTCCTCAGTTTCTTTGCTGGCTTTTCGCAATCTGCCAATGAAATTGTTTGTCAACGCGTCGATTTTTCAACGCCACTGCAAATTAAACACTTGAACAGAATGTGGCGACGATGATTTAATAAGCAAAATTCATAAATCTCATGCTTATGTAGAGGAATGCGTCTGTGTCGATTGAATAGTTCGTATTGAATGTGTGTTGCGCAATTAATCAAAGGCTAAATTTGATCCATTTGTTGTGGAGAAGCAAACAATTCATAGCACGCAGATTTCCATGCGCTTTCCATCAGTTCAGGGCGCTCACTCAGCGCTCTCCCCTCCTCCCCCGCCACCCCCTTTCTAAATATTTCTATATTTATATAGCCCCAATGCCGGCAATACCTTGCATTCGATTGCCTTTGCTTTGGCTTTTGCCTTGAATTGCGCCCGCCGATGGGCGGTCGATTTATGGCCGCCTGCTCTCTGAGTGCCTTTAGATCAAAGTGAAGCAAACATATTGCAATCAATTTTTGTTGCTAATGAGCTAAATTTGATTTTATTGAGTTGTGTGCGCTCGCTCGCTTGCTCGCTCGCTTCAATCAATTAGTCAGGCTGTGGGGGTTGCGCTGTGACGTATACGTAATTTTTCACGTTCATGTGATGCAAGCCACAACAATCCTCCAAAACGGAACTGACCTGTGCCATTTGCGTGATCATTTTATATATGCCAATTGTCAGGTTATTGAAATATTGCTATTGCAAATATCGCAAACAAATTCTGCGAAATTTTCTTTAGGCAAATTTTGCATTCAAGTTAAAAATAAGTAAAATATTTATTCTGGTTCAGAATTTAAACGTTGCAATAAGTAAACTATTAGTTTTAGATGCTGAATTATATATACATTATTCATATGTTATGCAGATTTTTAATTTTATTATTTGGTATTTTATTATATTTTCCAAGTTTAGCTATTTAGTATTTTCATACCATTTTAGTTCAAGACAAATGCGATTTTCTTTTATTCATTATTAAACTTCGTTATTAATTCTAGCTAAATATAAGTTCTGTCAGATGAATTCTTTTTCTCCCTTTTTCAATGATTTGTTTTTAAAATTTTAATATTTCGGTATCCTGTTAGTCCTTTTTCAATCATTTTAATATGGTTTCGCCTACATTGCTAAGTCACATTAGAAGTATTATCCGCTTCGACTCACACTTACTCACACTTTGGTGTTTTTGGTTTTGCGTTTTTCATAATTTTAATATGCTGAAACACGCCCGGCGGCGTTAAAATCTTCAGCTAACACAGCCTATTTGGTATCCCGCTTGTAATCTCGGTGACCTTGTTTAGCGCTATTTTTTGTTTCTTCTTTTGCTTTTTTTTCTCTTTTCTAATTTAACGCTGCTGGGCTGTCGCTTCTGTTAGCAGGCAGCTTGTAAACATGCCAGGATACGCTTTTCCCCAAAAAGAAAAAAAAACTGCTGCTGTGGCTGTTGCTGTTGCTGATGTTGTTGCATTCTCAGCGCCCTGAAATTAATAAATTAACTTCCTTGTGTCATAAATCATTTTTCTTGCCTGGCCTGGGTCGGGTCTCGGTTCTTGAGGTCCATTCCTTGGCTTGCGCCAGCGGCTTCGTCTTCGTCTTCCATGCCGTGCCTTGCCTGGGCTGCCAACTGCGAACATTTTGCGCCATTAACCAAAGTCGTTTCTTCTTGCGGTGCTTTTCACTTACCCTTAACCGAGGAATTCTCTCACCCTCCCCTCCCCCTTCCCAGAAAAAAAACCGCAGCACCCAATTCAAACGGCGCGGCCTGACGTTGTTCTTACTCCTGCTGCTGCTCCGTCTTCATCTGCTTCCTTGGTCCATGTCATCATCATCATCACCATAATCATCATCATCATCGCACTTATGGCAACTCGGCAGCTTGCATAATCATCGCGTTACAGCTGCTGCCTTTGACTAAGGGATCTGCTTTGGCGTGTGTTCCAGTTATGCTTAGGCCTAGTTGGAGGCCTGCCAGTAGCCTACTCCTCCTTCTCTCTCCTTACTTGCTCACCCAATCATAATTTGGGCTTTACATAAATTAATGGCCACCAGTTCCATGGGCAATGCCTGATTTCATTTGCAGCCAACAGCATAACGAAAACAACAACAAATATTTCGCACATAAATTGCCACAAAATAGAAGCAAACCGGAACTTAAAGGTGCTCTGGATAATATACAGCTCTCTCGCTCTCTCTATCTATCTCTATCTCTCGCTGTGCAGCCCTCTCGCTCTACCTCTGCTCTGCTTTTAGTCAAAACACATCCCTTTGCTCGCTTATTTACACAATCTTCATGTGTTTTATGGCATGTTTTCGGGTAGCTCTCAAGATTTATGACCGCTGCCTGCTTGGAAAATAGAGAGCGCCTTTACCCCCCCACACTCCTCGAAAATTGGGCTCTGCATTCAGTTTGAGTGGTGAATGTGAATGTGAATGTGTGGCGCAGCTTTAACCCCACTTTGCCGTCAGCTTTAAATAGCAAATAGTTCGCTGCTTGAATGGCTCAATACTCGTAAAATGATAAAAAGCCACCCACAAAATGGGCTAATTGCTGGCAGTTTGTCAGTTGCCAACTTTATAGATTGCCCATTAATGTAACTATCTTGAGATTGAGTTGTTGTTTTCCTCATTAATTGTTATCACCCTCCCCCCCATACCCAGTCTTGTCTGGCAAATCAATATTTACAACTTTATTATGACTTTTTGTGAGATTCACTTTCCTTTCTCTCTCTTTCAATTTCATTTTCCATTCAGCGAGTTGCGTCGTAAACTTTTGCTTGTCTGTAAAAAAATCAACAGTCGTAAAATGGGAAAATTCAAACGAAACTGAAATTTGTTAAGGGGAAAAAAGTGCATTCATAAACATGAAATACGATGCATATTGGGGCTGCTTTCTAACGTCAGCAGCATCAGTCTGAACGTCATCGTCAATCGTTCTAAGCGCGAGTCTATTAAAAGCGCATAAAAATAACTTTACGAGGTTGCGCAGGCGTCCAAGTTCTGTGCCCCCGGACTCGGGAGTCGGACTCGATTTCACACCAGTTTCCATTCCCTGTCCCAGTCCCCGAACCCGTGACCCTCATCGTGTGGTCTCCGGCTGTGTGCATTCACGGGTTAATTAAATGACGCCGTCAGTTCTCGGCTCTTTTTGTTGGACTGCACGTCGCACACGTGTTTGCAATTGCGTGTGTTGTGGGGGGGTGAATGGGGAAGGGAGAGGAGAGAGGAGGTGCCTGCATTTTGGTTTTGTTTTGAATTACACGACGGAGATCGTCAATGGGGAGCGAACACCGTGGGATGCATTGGATTAGAGAGAAGCTCGTAAATGGATTGTAAATGGATTAGAAAGACATTTGAAATTGTTGTGATGGCTCTACTAGGGGCACATTGGGGCTTATGGCTTATGTTGCAACATTTGAAAATTATAGTTTTATTTGATTTTTACGATACTCATTGGGAAACAAACACAAACACACACACACACAGACTTTCAGCTTATGTGCGACTCAACTTATGAGTGTCCGAGAAATTATTAAAGTGTATTACAACAGCGCTCATTTTAATAAAAATTCATTTTATTGTAGTCATTTATTTATTGATGCTTATCAAGAATTTATGTAGCTGTGATCAGCGGGGCCTTCGCTTGTCACATAAATTGGCAGCATTTTATTTTTCGCCTCTGCCTTTTGGATGGCGAATATAAATAAGGAATATTTTACAACGTTATTATTTATTGCTTAATTATTATTTAATATTTCCCCTTTACTATTTATTTGCTTAGCATTTCATTTAATGATCTGTAATAAATTTTTGTGAAATTAAGCTGCTTTTAATAGTCTATGGAGCTTAAATTCTTGTTTACTAATATTTATGTGTGGATTTTGATGGCTAATCGAAAGAAATTCGAATCTAAGTACTATTAGTATGCAATCAAAGATATTTTTATTTTACTGCCTATAATAAGTTATATTTTTTCATTTAAAGTTGTAATAAAATGTGGATTGAACACAATCGTTAACAATTTACGAACAATCCATAACTTTTTTTCTCTACATGAAGTTCTATACAATTTCATTTGATATTTTTTATACCGTATGTGCAATTGTTATCTTAGTATCAAGTTAGTAACATAGCTCATAGCTATCTTAGTTTATTGCAAAAGAAAATGAATTCTCTGTTGGTAGTTTAAAAATGCAAACATTGTCTCATATAACAAAATTGCAGCTGGAAGGTTTAACTTACTTTGCTATATAAATCAATAAAATATTTAAATTTTTAATAAATATAGTTTCCATTTCCCAATTGTTTAATTTAACGACTTTAAAGTTTCAAGTTACATTGCTGGACAAATATATTTTTAAGTTATAAACAGAAAATTTAAATTATTGCTTTGCTTAACTTAAGTGCTTAAATTGCGTAGAGGAACAAATTTATTATTGAATTGAATATTGTAGTAAATGTGCTCATATTATATAAATCATAATAATAATATCATAATGTCACCTATTAGTTTTAAATACCTTTCTTTTTGTTGTATGGTCACACTTATCTTAACTGCTTTTTTGTCTGAACATTCCTCGTGGTTAGATATGTGCATAAGTCCATTATATATATTTAAACCTGAATCAATGCTGAGTATCATATTTGCAAACGTATATAGTTATTCAAATAAATATAATAACAATTTATTTAGTGTTTATTTGTTTGCTGTTAAAACATGTGAACAATTCATGGATTATCGTTTATTTTTTTAGTGTATTTCAATTTAGATATTTAGCATGCTTGGATCAATTGAAGTCGAGCTACTTTCAATCCGCTTCTTTGTTGTTTGCTGACCATGGGCTGCTTAGCTGTTGACAGCTGTCAATCAGCTTAGCAACTTTGCCACTCCTCACCTAGAAGTGAGTAAAGGGAAGGGGGTGGAGTCAACACCCCCTTCTAAGTGATGTTGGTTGCAAGTCAATGCGATGCGATGCGTGTGCATGCTCCGCCGTCATAATTGACGAATTTATGGCACTTCTTGGAAGCGAAGCGGTCATGAGTACTCGTCTCTCATGCTCAATACTCATAGTTGTAGCCCCGATACTTCAATTGTTTTCTATATACATACATATATGAGAGAGGGGTAGAGGGAGTGGGAGATGTCCAATTGTCCACTGTACATACGCCTACTGTGCTCGTTGTTTTACTTTGTTTTGACTAACCAGACGTGCAAATTGCTCAATTCCTGCAGCGGTTTCCATTGACCGCAACAACAGAAAAGAGCTGCGATTCATGTGGCATGCGGCTGTGTGGCATGTGGCATGTTTCACAGTATTGAACCAAAGGCGGCATTAATGATTTCTGTTTTGTTATAGTGCAGTGTGTAAAACCGACAAAACTCATTTTCAAATTGTGCACTCGCTACGTGACTTCCGCGAGAAAATATATCAAGACACCCAAAGAGATAGAGAGAGAAGAGAAGAGAGAGGAATGTGTGTGAGAAGGGAAACAATTTAACAAAGGCATGCTCTGATAGTCGAGGCGTCTCAGTTTTCCTTTTGCAAATTCTAATGCTGCTTGTCTTTCACTTCCACTAAACTATAGATTTTATTTAATGTCAATTAGTGTTTTGTGTATATGTTTTGCACAAATAAAATGCCATAAATCATCGTCTCAATTGCCAGAGTCGATTATCAGCAGCGTCTGAGTTATTTATGCGTTTTTAAATATTCAAATCGAATTGTATTGCACGCCTGCTTAAATGGCAATTGTGATTCGAAACGGAAAGGTTTTAATTAAAAACAAGTTTCCGTTATGGGGGCGCCATATAAAGACTTTTAAATTGTTTGTATCTTGTTAAAAAGTGACTTGAATATATACATATATGTGTGCAGCTACTTCGCCAATTCGTTAATGAAAAATCTCATTACGTTTACGATTTTAAAGGCAGACTGTTGTCTGCGCCGCCTGAGACGCGACTGCAAAGTTGCCAAGTTAAATAAGAAAAGTACGCAAAAAAAGCGAAATAAGAAGTAAAGAAAAGAGTTGCGTTTAAGTCTGAAAATGGCCCCAAGTTCCTGTCAACTCCTTAACAGTCCCTTTACATCGGTCCCCCCCTCAAAACTCTCAGACACGTGCAACGCTAGTGATGTTAAATTTGAGTTGACTTTAAAGTCTGCGCCAAAAAGTTGGGAAAGCTTCAAATGTCGGACTATTATTTGGCTATCCTTAACTTTTCATCCACTTGTTATGCTCTCGCTGTCTTTTAGCTTGGCTCGGTTTCAAGTAGACGGCCACATAAATCTCATGTTAATTTATGCTAAAACTAAAGACCAAAACAAATTTTTGTTTTCTTCTCAGTCATCTAAGCACACACACGACACGAACATAGAGTGAAGTCTGCCTCAATAGTTACCCTCGGTTTATTCTATGAAACAAAATGTATTTTGTAGTATTTTCTTTTTTAATGACATTTCTTTCAGTAAGTTTCAAGTAAAATCTCTACTTGTATTTTAGTTTATTTATATTTAAATAGTTATTGCTTTTTAATTAATTTTACTTTTATATATTTTAGTTTATTGATCTTTTAACAGTTTTATAAATATTTATTTGACTGAATATTGTCTTTATTTTTATTTAAACTTTATTCAAAACAAACTCATTTTGAAATATGAAATACTATTAAAGCATTATGTTAAATGAAAATTTAAAAGCTGGTTGATTATCCGTTAACTATATGAGTTTATATAATACTTAATTTATATAATTATATTACACTTTTTACTTAATATTTATTTAATTTTCAATTTTTAAAATTTCTGTTTAATTCTAAAAGTTTTGAAATAATGAATGCTTTTATTATATCATTTACAACCCTAACTTAGACACTTGCTTCTCTTCATTGTTAGCTTCACAAGTAATAAATGTTACCTTAATTGACTGCATCGTCATACCCCATTAATGAAGTCGCTTGCAGGGTATGGCAAATACAAATATTTTGTTACCAGTTTTTATGCCTTTTGTCGTCGTCGTCGTCGTCGAGCGACTCTTCAGCTTTAGAGCCTCAGTCTCAGAGCGTCGGCTCCACTCGCCTCGCTTGTCATAAAGAAATTTTAATAATGTGCGGCGCCAAAAAAGTTTTTTTTACGACCCGTAAAGTGAGGATGCTGACGTCGCTGCCGCCGTGACTGACTGTGACTATGGCTGCTGCTGCTGCGTCTGCTCTTTGTGGCAAAGAGCGACGCATAAAAGTGTTAAAATTCAAATGAGTTTCAAATGAGCAGCGCATTAGGCCAAAAATGACTTTGTCAGCTCACGAGAGAGCTGGTGGGGTCAACGTGGCGTATGTGTGATATGTGGTCGACACATCAGTTTAGCATTTAAGCGGATTATATAATGGCCCCGACTGATTGTTGGTACGCTGTCTCATTGATTATGCTTCCACTTCCACTTTCCTCCTCTCTCCACTCTGTGGATTTTCCATTATGCTGAACTAAACACTAAAATGCGCTTTAATTTCCATTATTATTTTGCAGATAGACGAGAAAAACTGTGTTGTCCGTTTGATTGACTGTGAGTAGAACTTTTATCATACACGAAACGAAACTCATTTGGGGTTCATCAGCTGGCAGAGAAATCAACAGGAATTAAGCTGTCGAACTGTCAATCCATTTATTTTGCCCAATCCGAAATGATATTGAACAACGTCTTCTTTGCCTTGTGACTTGTATTTTAATAGCGCGCATAAAATCCACAAAATCATTTACACAAATTAAATGCTAACTCAGGCATAAAATTACCAAGTTAACACCCGGACTCGCCGGGCCATAATTTAAACTCAAGTCGAACTGACAATGCAGCGAGCGAGGCCAAAAACTGGCTACACATCGAGATGGGGGCCAGTTTTCCTCTATACATTGTATGTGAGTGTTGTCTTGTTGGAGACCTGGAGATGGGAGACACGCCTGACAACGGGCAACGGGCAAACAGCATTAACTTTGCTGACAAGTTTTGCCTGACTCTTTGCTTTTCCTTTGCGCACTTTTCATTAAAAATTTCCGCTCTCCACGTTTTCGAACCGGACCAAGTCCGGGGCCAGCAGCCGGAGCCCATGTAATTTGCAAATTTTCTAATTGTCGCTTGAAATTTAAGCCTTTGGCCAACACGTCGCCGGCTGAGTGACGTCCGGAGCGGGTCAGGAACCGGCTCTGCCTCTGACTATGGCAACTCTTTGAGCTCTCTCTGTGTGTGTGTGTGTGTGTGTGTGTGTGTGTGTGTGTGTGTGTGTGTAAAGTAGGTCGCCAGGCAAAAGCAAAAGACTAACGCAAAAGCTCAATCTAATGGAAGGTGTTGGCTCCGTTCATTTGGCTGGTCCTCGACTTGCCACGCCTCAGTGCGTCCCCCACACTTCTTTAATTGCAATTAAGTTTCAGTTTTAGTTTTCAGTTTCAATTTCAGTTTTGTGAATTGAGCACAAGGCCTTCCACTAGCGAAATCCAATTTAGCAACGTCGACGTCTCTTAACACACATTTTCCACCCAGTCGCATATTTGCCAAACTGTCGAATTTGTCAGCTCGCTGAATTAAATACCCAGCAGCGGATGAAGCCCCAACAACGGGTATTATGTGCTTACCTATATCCACTGTAATAACATTAATATAATACACACACACTCATGTGGGTCAAAGTCAGGTATCTTTTAGTTACTCTCACACACACACACACACTCGCTGCCTAGTTAAGCTTTAATGTCACGTTATTTATTTATTTGCCTTGCTCTTTTTTATTTTTTTTTTGTATGCCTCCTCCCACTCGGCACCATAAATAATTCACAATTCATTGACATATTTTTATGAATATGACTTCCGATCGTTAAACAAGGCGCATAAAAGTGGCAAAGAGTCGCTTGGACTATCGCTCGCTCCATGCAGCATCTGCCACACTGTCTGTGTTCTCAGTCCTCTCGCTCCCTCCTCTTCATGTTGGGGCAGCCCATTAAAACAACATGAACGCACAATTTAATTTATATTTTTTCAAGCGTGTTGGCGACACTTCATTGTTGCTGCTGCTTCTCTCTCTCTCGCTGCTGTTGCAAAGCAAACAGCATAGGAGGCGACCCCTACTTCACCTCCAACCACATGACGTTGCCTCCGATTGCGAGCTCATCGTCAACCTTTTCGAAAATATAATCACAGCATAAAAATCAATTCCAAACGCGTGTGCAAAGAGCAAACAGACACAGCGCCACAGTCGAGAGTCTGTGTGGCAGCAACACACACACACACACACACACACACACATGGAAATCGAGGGGCCTCCTCCCGAATCTTTTTGTTCCCTTCCTTCGGCTGCTACTCACACACAAAAATGTCACACATTTGTTAAACATTCGCGAGTCTGCACGCGCCTCCCTTCTTCTTCTTCTTTCTTTTTTTTCCTTCACTGCCTGCTGACTTGCCAAGGCATTGGCAATATAAACAACACTGGGCTGCCAAACTGTGGCCCGGAAAAATCAGCATGCAAATAAAATAAAAATAAAACAAGCAATGACAACAAAAATAAAGCAAATCAGTCCAACAAAAGCCATAGCTGACGTGATAAATACACTTTTTATGGGCGGGCATCATAAAGGCAAAGTCCTTTCATTAACATTAATATCGATTTTGAGGGCTTTAGAAAAAAAACATAGTCGTAGAATCACTTACAATTTATTGTATGCTATATTTAGCGAAACTGGATAAAAGATGCTAAAGAATAGAAGGAAAACTGAATGAAATTCTTTGTATAAAAAGTAATTATGGAAAGCAAAATAATTTATTAGGAATTCTTTAAATGTTATACACTTTAACAATGCATAATAACAAAAGAAAAGCTATAGTTAGCAACAGAATGTGCTCGAGTATAAGATACCCAATATAAGAAAAATACTAAATTGATTTATCTTGCAAAAATACTAGAATATACCAAAAACGGTATGTTTCTTATAATAATACTACGATATTCAAAATATACCATCGACGAATCATAAGGGCTGTAGTTATTATACCTTGTAAAAATACAAGAAAATACCAAAAGCGGTATCACATATGTAAATATACTACGACATTTAAAATATACCATAGACAAATTATAAGGACTGTAACTAATTTATCTTGCAAAAATACTAGAAAATATAAAAAACGGTAATTTTTATATAAATATACTACTATATTTAAAATATACTATAGACGAATTATAAGGTCTGTTGTTATTCTTCTATAAACAATCGATTCTCTAGGTTTAAAATTACGATTTTTCGATTAGCAAAAATTTAATTACAATAAAATTTGTTTTTCTAAAAAATTATTCTTTTTGTAAAACTGTTTTCCACTATATTTTGTCCCATAAAATTTTACTATTTGAAGTAAGATTGCATTGAAAAAAATATTAACAGTCCTATAGTATATGATTAAATAGATTGCTATAAAAGATAACTAAAAATTTCTTAGAAATTCTTTCTTTCCTATGAATTATAACAAAATTCGTTTTTTTGATAACAATTTAGTCAATTCTCAAAAGAATGTTGTAAATCTTACATAACAAATTTAAATTTTGACTGTATTCTTTAACTGTTCACTATATCGACATCCCCTGTTGTTTGTTAGGGCATCGCGCTAAAATCATAAATAGCTTAAAACGAAAGCGAAGCCACCGCCTGGCAGGAGCCGGGCACCGTTTGTTTTGGGGAACAGCAGCTCCTAACTTGCGGAGGCGCAAATAGGCTGTCAGTTACATACCAGAGTGCTCCCCATTACTCCCTCTCCCCCCTCCTCCCTCTCTCTCTACTGACTCCTTTGGCTGCCACTGAGTTCCGAGTGTGTGTGTGTAGGCGCATTAATGTAGCCAGCAAAAAAAAATTGTTGTAGGCAGGCAAAAGCGAACCAAAAAAAAAACAGCACAGAGGAAAAAATTGAAATACTTTTTTGTGATTTATGTGAATGTGTTGCCACAGCCCGGAGATTTCCTATAAATGTGCACCGCTCTCTCTCTCTCTCTCTCCCGGTTCTCTCTTTTAGTATCTGCCTCTTTGTCGCACCCTGTGTCAATGTCACACACAAAAATGTTTTACAAGCAATTTTCCAGCTGGTTTTTATGTGTGTTTGTGCATTCGTTTAACTATTTGGGCATAAAATATGACGACCCCGGCCCCGACCAAGAAGCGACCGTTGCCCGGTTGTGCCTAGCCTCAAATTGTCGGCACTTTATGACCACGTGTCCTTGTGGCTGCGCCTTTATTCTTTCGCCATGTCCTTTTCACTCACATAAGCTGCTACTCAATATGTGTAAATGGCGCGGGGTAAGCGCTTCAAATACATGGCATATTTTTATAGTCAGCTGGCAATTTGCTTAGTACAGTGAACATTCCAAGTGACGAAAACATGCTTTTTCGCTTTTTCGTTTATCTCTCTCGTGTTTTCAAGTGCCGTAAATCTTGAAGCTCCCTCGAGTCACTTGAAGACACCAAAAGCGAAACACGGTTCGCTGTTTTTGGTCGCCATTCCCAGACGTCAATCTCAAGTGGCCCTTGTCGCAGATTTTAACAACTTTATTGATGAGTCGCGATTGCTGTTCGCTGTTTGTTGATGCTGTTGCTGCTCCATTCCCAGGCGATGTCCAAATCCACTTGCCAGCAATTTCAACTGTCAATTTTGCTATTGATGTATGAAATTTGAATATGACACAAAAAACGAAAATCGAAAACTGAAACAGAGACAGAGACAAAGACCAAAGACATAGACAAAGAAATAGATATAGAGAAACAACAAATTGTGCTGAGGTTGACACCCAGATGGAGCTGACAAAGAGCTTAAGCTCGAGTGGCTTTAATAACACAAACGTTCGTTCGCTGTCTCAATGCCTTTTTGCCTTTTGGAATTTGTAATTTGTAATGGAAACTTGTTTTGCGGTTCGCCATCAACAGCAGCAGCAGCTGCTGTAACTACGAGCATGACTCTTGCGGTGGCAAGCTGCGCCCCCAATATGGTTGCAATCAACTGCGATTGAGTCAGCGAATGTTACTGAGACTGTGACTCTGTGACGCTGAGAGATGTCCACACTTTAAGCTCAGTGACATCTCCTGCAGCTACGTCAATTGTCACAAAGTGGCGCCTGTTTGTTCCGCATCGCATCGCCAACTGTGCAAAGACTCTGAGTGAAGTCCGTCAAAGAGTCGCAGCAAATCAATTTGTCTGCTTCGCATCAGCTTTACATAATTTATGCTATATGTCTTGGCCTATGGGCCACAAATAATATTCACAATTGCAGAGAGAAACAGACAGAGAGAGATAGAAGGAAAGCTTTGCTCGCGGCTGAGAACACACAAAACATTTTCAACAGTGGGTGGAGCTGTGAATATTGGCCATAAAATTTATGCCCTGAGATAATAACACAAGCAAAGCGGCAAGTCGTTATAGCAAGACGGCGGTCCTCACTTTGGCCTCCGCCTTCTAGTTAGCCAAGCCTGTTGGCCCTGTTGGCCAGTTAGCCATCCCGGCAGGCGAACATACGAACGAACGAGGAAGCAAAGCAGAAAGGCTAAAAATAAAATTATTGCCCAGCAAACTCAACTCGTCCTCTGCAGATGCAAAGGCGCTGATAGAAGCTGCAGCTGAATCTAAAACTGAGTTTGGGATTCAGCTCGATGATGATGCTGCCTGCAACTGCTACGTGGTTTGTGTGTTGTGTTGCCCAGGTGGCGACTCGAATTTGGCAGCGATGATGCCAGGCCAACCACTTGGCCAATTATGCCGTCAACTCATTGCTCTGCGCTTTAGAGTGCGGCATATTGATGCACAACTGTTTATAAGCTCATCTAAAGGGTATTCTTGGAGTCGCCTAAGAACGTTGTTTGCTGCTGTTGCTGCTGCTGCTGCTTTGTTTTCAGTCTGTTGCAAGTTGCAACAATATTTGGTTGGCAACTTTGCCGTGTATCAACAGCGTTTAGGCTGCGGTTCCTACTACTCATTGGATGCCACATTGGCTGCTGCTCCGTCTTCTTCTCCTCTTCACTTTGCTCCTTCCTACTTCCTTCGACTGTTTGTGTGTTTGGCTTTGGCTTCGTTTGCAAATATGCCCAGTTTTAGTTGGGATCATAGACGGTAGCTTCGAGAGGGCTCTTGCCAAACAAAACTGCAACAACAACAGCAACAACAACGATATGCGGATTCACATCCTTTCCAGTCTCGAGCTGCTGCTGCTGTTGCTGTTTCTTCGTTGTCCGTTGCCAGTTTTGTGTTGTCTCGCTATCTGTTTTGCCTGCAGCTCATTTGGCCCTTGTGTTTGTTACTGCCTCGTCTCTTCTACGCTCAACATGGGCCACAAACTCATCGTCATCGTCATCTCCATAGTCGTCATCATCGTAGTCGTTGTCGTATTCGTAGTCAGCAGAGAGCTGTTTAAATGTCTCATCAACTGTTAGGCTTCTCTCTCCCCACTCATCGCCCCTCCCCCCCAATTGGTTGGCAAAGCTACAGACTACAGACTACAGACTCTGTTTGGCATGCTAATATGCAAACAGTGCTGCCAACTTAATGAAATTGAAATGAGCAAATTAGTGATGTTTGTGATGCTCTATGCAACCAGAGGAGCGCTTCGAACAACATGTGTATCTATAGCCAACACACTTACTACCAATATCGGAAGTCAAGATACATAACGCAGAAATTACTGAGAACATTATTGCCAATTTAGAGATCAATCTTATGGGAGTTGAGTTAGAAAAGTATTTGGCAATTTGAAAGCGATTTGGAACTCTTACATATGTTTGCTTCAAAATTAGACTTCAATTATTGCAACGAACTTTAATAACAATTTCGTCATTATAAAGACAAGAAAAGCAATAAAAGCAAAACAAAGCGGGTATATTCTTCAGATGTTTAAAAATAAACTGAAAAAAATACTAAAATATACTGAAAACTATTTTTGGTATTTCTGTATTATTACATTTCAAATATACCATAGAGTACAAAATACGCCTAAATATACTGAAGGCAATATTTTGGATATAGATATACTGTTTTATTGAAAATATACCATAGTTTTTAAAATATACCACATTGTCAACCAAAACAGCTAAAACTCAATCGCAGCCGCTGTTTTTCGCCATATGAAATTATTTCTCAAATAACTTCAACAATTTTTCTTTAAAATAAATAAATAAAATAATAAATCCTTAACTTGCAGTACGTGTAAGAAACTTAAGAAATTCTAGCACTCAATAATATTCTTTAGTTTAGTTGTTGTTAAAATTCCAAAAATCATAATCAGCTGCAACTAAAGTGACTGCTAATTAAGGGCAAATGGACTTTTAAGACTGCTTAATCAAGCATGGAAAAGTCAAGTCATGCCGAAAAAGATCTCATTGAAAATGAACAACACATTTGTCAAGTCGCTCAAACTGAGCAACTGCAGATTCCAGCGACTGTTTTCGCTAAAAAGCCAAACCGAAGAAATGGTGGGGGAACAAAAAAAAAAAAACCAAAAATTGCCTTATCCCTTGGCTTAGCCAGAAAGGATAAGGCAGAGTCCCATAAATCTCTGTGGCAAAGTTCGTGTTTGGTCAACTCAGCAGCTGCTGCCGCTGCAAATGCGAGCTAAAAACTTGTCTAGCCGTTAGAACTGGCAATAAAAATGCATCTAGTATACAACAAGATGGGGGCAACAAAACGAAGAAATCGAGAAAAAACTAAACACTACAAAAAAAAAAAAACGAAGAGGGAGAAGCAAACCCACACGTCATGCACTACACTTGAAAGCACTAGAGACGCTCCCTGTGCCCAAGCTCCAACTTGAAATCGGCGTTCTGATAGTTACAAACGACTTCATGACGATACAAAAGAATGATGATGATTTGCAAAAAACAGAAAGAGAGAAAGAAAAAAGAAGGTAGGGAAAACATAGAAGAGAACACACTCCACAGTGGTGGAAAGCAGCAGCAGAAGCGTCTGCTTTGGATTGGGTCTATTGGGTCTGTCAGGGTCTGGTGCGGTCCATCATTGAATTGGCTGTGCAAACGTTTGATAAATTGATGAATTGCAATGCTCAAGTGGCAACAGTTTAGCGAACAGCCAACGACAGAGACAGAGACTCAGAGATGGTCCACAACTGTGCGAAGAGATCGATAATGTGAGCAAGATTGGGATGCAGTTAAAGTTGAAGTTGGAGTTGGGAGTTGAGACTTGTAGTTGGAGTGGCACAACTCATTAGTTCATCTCTGTCACAACTCGAGTTTGTGTTTTGTTTATTGAAGTTTAGCATAAAAAAACGAAGCTAACAACAACATCAACATCATCGAAATGAAACAGTCATGGCACAGAGTGTGGAGGGAAAATATTTTTCCATGCTCGTTTCGTTTCTCGTTTCTACGTTTACCGGGAAGAGCTCATAAAAATTTATGTTAATTTCATTTAGAGCTCACTGCAATCTGCGACTGCATTCGTAATGAGCGCTGCGGCTAAGTAAACACAAGGGTCGCCACTCCACTCTCCACATAGCATATATAATATAGCTGCCTGCTATCCTAAATTGAAAGCAAAATAATAATAATGATTAACTTCGGCTTGATCCACATCGAAGAATGAATGATCTCTATACTCATGGAATTTATTTCCATGATGCACTTGATGCGCTAAACAATTGAAAACTTCTACGAAAAACTGCCGTTGTGAAAACTGCAGCGTAAACATTTCAAGCAAATAGACCCCAAAGTGATGCTGCTTGTGTTGCTGCCTTGTGAAGCTTTACAAATTAACTGAGACAACGCGTCGTATGCGCAACAGAAGAAACAACAACAACGGTCGCATACAATTTGTTTATTTATTTGTATTTATTTTCCAGTCAATATAAACTATGTGAATTTTTACTGTACATAAAAAGAAGAATGCCAGACATGGTAATAATAACAACAATGCCAAACGGTACGACGACAACCAAAGCGAGGCAAGTAAATAAATCAAATGCAACCGAACAGCTGCCACAGAGTCAGAGTCAGAGACAGTGGCAGTGGCAGTGGCAGCATTAGATGAAATTTCCATGGAAATGCGAGTCGTCGAAGATGAGAACTTCAAAATAAACAAAAAGAGTGCGACTCGAACTATTACGGAGTAAAGAGTGCACTCATAAATGCAAGTGGACAGAGGCAATTGCGGCATGCAACAAGCTGACAAGATGAACAAGCGAAATGAAACCCAACTCAACTTGACTTGAACTTAAAGTGTATCAAAAGTGTAGCTGGTATTAAAATTGCCAGTGGCTAATCTAGTGGAAAGTTGATGGTTTTCAGTGGCCCCCAAAAATAAGCTGCTACACAAGCTGTGTGCAATATCTCTCTAATCCGAGCGTTGCAAGCAGGAGTAGCAAGCAATATCCGCATCCTGGCCAAAAATCCCCTTTAGCTGCGACTCCATTTAGTTTTGTGAGTCAAAGTCATTTGCCATTTGCCACAGCGAGCAGCGAGGGAGCAACAAAAAGAGAGAGCTCATCAACACCTTTAGTCAGCCATTTTTCAGCAGGCAACATGCAGCAAGGATAATACCACGGGGAGCTCTGCGGGGGGCAAATACGCAAAACCATCGCACACTAAATCCACTTAAATTAATTGCAAAAGGTGATTACGTTGCTGTTTTGCCTGTGCGGTGTCCTGGCAGCAAACAGACAGCTGAGAAATGAAGCCAGGACATGCACACACACACACACACACACAGGGAATGGTGGGGTTATCAAGAAGTTGCTCCCGCTGCATGCAGGACGCCATTTCTCAAATGCCAACGGGCAAAGGCAAGCAGCAAAGGCAAACAGCAAACACTTGGCAATGGCTACGGCTACGGCTACGGCTACGGCAATCGCACTCAGTCGTCGTCTGGTGTCTCGTGTTGCATGCAACAACGAGGTAGGCAAATGCACAGACTTCGTCCTGCCGAGTGTTTGCGCATATCTTATAGATGCTGCCGCTGCCGCTGCTGATGCTGCTGAGCGCTGATGCTGGTAGGCAAAGCACGCCGGTTGGGAGGGGGGCAAGGGATCGGCGCAAATGTCGCTTCATTTTTGCAAAGTAATTTGCAAAAGAGCCAAGACAAGACAGAGGCAGAAACAGCAGCAGCGAGAACTGAAAGCAAGTGCCGCCAAAATGCAGTCAAGGATGAAAGAGGACGGGGCACAAAGTGTGGCAGACAACAGAGAGCAGGTGACTGCCACCTTCGATCCCCTCTAGCTTCTACTCTTCTACTCTTCCGCTAAAGGCGCTACAAGGTGTTAAGGTGTCGCTGTCATTGCTTCACTGCGTTTATGCGTCTGCGTTTATCAGGATAACACCAGGCCAACAGCGAACAGCAGCAGCAGTGGAAACAACACTGACTTGGCTTACACTACTCTAGATTAGAATGGAGCTTGCCAAATTTGCAATTTTAAACAAGTTTGCAAATGCTTTTTAGCAAATCATTTCTTTTAAGTTCTGCTAAATATGCTCAGTAAAGAAAGTAAACACTTTTTTTAAATTACTGTTTACAATAATTGAACATTTAACGCGAATGCTAAAATGTTAAATACATTTTCGGCAAGAATAAGTGTAGATTAGTTCTTTAAAATATGTAAATAAATCAATTGCATTTAGTATTATAAGGAAACAGCAAGTGTTTTAGGTTCATTTCTTTAACATTTTTAACATTAATAAAAAATATTGGCTTAAAAAAAAACCGCAATTCAAAACAGTTAATTTTTAAAGTTTGCTGTAGAATTCTTTTCTCCTTTTATCACAACTTTCCTGAAACATAGTGAATGATGTGAATCAATGATCCTCCAAACAAAACAAGACTAGTATTTTTAACATGCATGAATTAGAACAGAAGATCAAGACCTTTCAAGTTAGAGTATTGAACTCGTGTTATTACATCGATAATCTAGAGATAAGAATTGATTATTCATACGTTTTTTGAGATTCAAATTTCACAGAGAATCTGCAATTGTGACTACTTTTAATTGCACATCTAACAGAGGAACAGAAAATTGTATGAACATAGCAAAATTCAGTTAAGTTGCCTCAAATGATATGTATAACATTAAATGTTTTAGGATTATTGCATAACTTGTAAACCATCCGATATTGTACTCCGATTTAGTTTTATTAAAAGTGAAACAGTTCTTAAATGACTCAACACAATTATTAGGAAGAGTGTTAATGAAAAGTGTATCAGTTTTTAAGTCTTGCCTTATCAATCAGCTCAGTTCTGACAGTTAAATGTTAGTGTGTAGACACTTAAAATGAAAATAAACCCAATGATATATTTATTTGAATTTCAAGTTATAGATAATTGCATAATTTTGTATATTATGGGCATTAAAAGTTTACATAAATTATATTCCATATTATATATTCCAATATAATGTAAACTCTTAAAAGAAAATCACTGTTTTAATCCCCTATTTTATTCAATATTTTTGTCTTGAAAATTGATTTTATTTTAACATTCACTCTTTAAGAAAATTAACTCCTAAATGAAAATCTTATTTTATTCTCCATATTTTATTTTGCCTTTTTGTTTTGGTAATTGATTTTTTTTTTTGTAACATTCACTCTTTAAGAAAAATAAACCCCTAAAATAAAATCATATTTTATTCCCCATTTTATTTAATCTTTTTGATTTGGTAATTACCTTTTTTTGAATATTGATATTCGGCTAGACCAGTTTACTTTCTAAATTCGCATTTTGCACGCATAAACACAGTTTCGATTTCAGTCTTGCCCCCCCTCCAAGTTTCCCCCGTCCCCCAGCCTCTTGCTCCCGCTGTATGTGTGTGTGTGTGCTTAAAATGTCATTAAAGCTCAAAATGGGCGTGAGCATTGAAAGCGCCGAGTGTCAACGGAGAGGAGGAGAAAGGGAGCAGGAGGAGAAGGAGAAGGAGGAGCGAGCAACTGGCAACTGTAGCAACTGCGACAGCTCATAAAGCGAGAGACGACGCAGGATTGCGACTTGGAATTGGATCGGGGTCTGGGTTTGATATTGAGTCTGAGCAGATAAAAGTCAAAGACTCCGAAGACAACGCTGCCACCAGCCACATCATATCCTTAATCAGCGCCTGGTTGCCGCTGCTCGAGCTTTCCCTGGGCGCATTTAATGCCAAGAGCCAAGAGCAAAGTGTGGCCAGCCAAGAGAAAAGAGTGGAGAGAGAGAGAGAGAGAGCGGAAGGTGAAGGGGAAATGATGTAGCTTCCGTAAAATTTATTGATAATTGATTATTGCTTCGTTAGGTCGCAATTTGAGGCGGCATTTTGTGTGGTTGCTGCTCTCGATTCTTGTTGTTGTTGTTGCTGTCTCTCGGTCTCTTTCTCGTTATCATTGTTGTTTGTTGTTGCAAATTGAAAATGCAAATTGCTCGATTGCTGATTCGCCTGCTCCCGATTGCATTTGAAGAAGCAAGCAGGAGCCGACTTGTGTCTTTTGCTTTTTGATGTGTGCGGCGCTTTGGGGAAAAACAAATTTTCATAAATTTTTAAAACAAACACACGGCACAAGCAAAACAGCAGAAACCAAAAAAAAAAGAAAAAAGAAGAATTGGAAGCAAAGTTTGTTGTCGGATTTTTTTACGCCATTTTGTTGAGGGGTTGTTGTTGTTGCTGTTCCCGTTCCCATTGTTGTTGTTGTTGGTGTTAGGACGTGCCTATGCGCGTTGCTTTGCTCACCTTTTGAGCTTTTAAATTATTTTCCAAGCACGTAGCTCCGTCGGCTGTTTGCGTATTTAAACGTGCAGACGATTTCAACAAGAGTGCGAGCGAGGCGGCTGCACAGACAGAGATGGCCTGCTCCCCTGTTTTCTTCTCCCACTCTTTGCCTTTAAAAGGATTTGCGCAATTTGCGTGCGGGGCTTTTTTTATATATATATATATAGTATATGAAGGGTTTCGGGATGTTTTCAGGACAGCCCAGTCAGTGTTGACAAACAAACAGCGGCGCTGAGTGACGCCCAAGACAGGCAAAAGGACCTAGGCAACAGCAACAGCGGCAGCAACGCGGGAGAGAACAAAAAAAAAGAAGAAGAAGCTAGCAAGGACAGGCGGCAGCTTTGTGTTGACAATGTCCTTGCTGGAGCATTGTGGAGCGCTTTCATCCAGCGCCGCTCGCAGTACGTGACTTGCATTTATTTTGCGGCCCAAACACTGAAAAACTCGTTAGTAATTTACCATAGCGAAAGGACAGAGCAAGATTGAAAGAGAGAGTGAGCGAGAGGGGAAGTAGAGCAGAAGAAAACATTCAGTGTTTTTTAAGCAATCAAATGCTCGTCTATATTCATATGAAGTCCGCGCTGCACTCGCGCTGCCATAACTAAAAATACTAAAAAAAGAGAGAGAGAGAGAGATGTGAAACAGAGACTGAACAAAAAAAATATAGATTTCCAACTGCAAATAATTCCATCAACACGCAGGCCACAAAAGGCCGCAAACTAAAAATGCCAGAAACCAAAAACGGGCAAGGGCAACGATTGATAGCCACTTGAGCGCTCTGCACCTACTTTTCCACTTCCCCCTCTCCCTCTCACTCTCTCTGTCTCGTAGTGTAGTCTAAACCCATTGACATTGCACAGTGCACAGTGCAGTCGAACACATTGGGAGGCCTGGGCACTTTTGCACAGTGGGACACAAGCAACAACAAACAGACAGACGGAAAGAAGAAAGAGAGTGAGAGAGAGACATAGAACAGAGCATGGTGGAACAGAGATTCAAGTGCAGTCTAAAGCCCAGCATGGGCAGCCCAAAATTGTGTGCTAACTAACTGCGGGGTGGTAAGGGGAAGAAGGGAGCGGAGAGGGGGGTAGCTGAGGCCTCAAGCTGCTTAATGGCACAGGCGCAGCGTCGAAAGAGTTATTGAAAATGTTTTATTGTGTGCATTTGATTGCTGTAAGTGTTGAGGTTGCACTCCATCTGTGTGTGTGTGTGCTAGCATGTGTGTATGTGTGGTGTGTAGTGTGTACTGCTGCCTGGTGTCTAACTTATAAATATTTCAATAACATTTGAAGTGCGCTCCCCGGCATCGATTCGGATTTGGTTTTGGTTTCGCTGTTGCTGTTGCTTTTCAATTCAATTCGATGCAATGCGATTCGGACTGCAAATGGAAATGCACTTTCCATTGTGTGCGGGTGTCTAGTGCTTTAGCACTCGCAACACTCAGGCAGGCAGGCAATGCAAGCGATTCCACTGGCCGTAGCTCTACCCAAAAAAAACCAATGGCACTTGCCATATTTGGATTACCAAAAGCAAAGCAAAGCCGCCCCATCCCCAATCCAGTCCACACCATGAGCCCTCAGCCTTTCCCTTCAAATGCATTCACTGTGACTGCTGTTTATACGATGACGCTTAGCATGATATTGGGCTATTGAGAAAAGCAGCTAACCAAGGAAACTATTTTAGAATAACAAAATACAAAGCGGGCAAAGCTATGTTTTATTTTGCCAAACAATTTAAAATATATGAATAATGAGTGGAGAAACTTTATGAAATAGACAATTCAAAAAAGAAAGATTAAATAAAAGTGAATCAGGAATAAGTAAAAGAATTCAATACAAAGCCTTCTAAATAGTCTAAATTTTTGTATTTAAAAAAAGGTTTTTTTAAAATAGGATTCTACCAAATTTCGAATTATTATTATTATTATTATTATTATGAGACTTCAATATAATATAATGTCAAATTATCATAAAACAGCAAGCTAGAGTCAAGTGTGCTTGACTGTGAGATACTTGCTACCCATTTTTAATAAAAGCAAAACAGCATTACTTTCTTAAAATATACCAAATAATATACCGCAAAAATACAAAAATATACCAAAGACTGTATTGGGTTTATCGATGAAGTAAAAATATGCCAATATACCAGAAAGGTTAAAATATACCATATTGTATAAATATATAAATATAATAATAGTATTAGCAAAAGCTGTAAATTAAAGAGATAACGAAATATTTGACAATAGTTAATAAGGAAGCAAAATTGGTGACTAACGTCTATAAGAATTTGTAACCGTATACATAAATAATAAATGATTGAAATCTTTGACATAATTAGTGTTTAGAAAATGTGTTTTTATATAATTTCAAGAAGTTATTTTAAAGTATAAGAATATTAAGAATAGTAACGAAACTAAAAGATATTTTTTAACATAATTCCGAAGCAAAATGTAAATATAAATGCAGTAAGGAAACTAGAAGATACTTTCAAACACAATTCCCAACCAAAATTTTAAGTTAAAATCACAATTCGTTGCCTAGTTCTAAGCCTTGATCACGATTTATGCGCACGCATAAACGCACAATTCTCAAAAAAAAAAACATATTCGATGGATTTTGTGTGCATCTCACTCTAAGGCACGTCCTGTGCGGGCACACTTTCAATTGTTAGTGTGTGTTAGTGAAAGAGCGAGTGTGTGTGTGTGTTGTGTGAGTGCTCTAAAACTTTCCATAGAGCGGAGAAAGAGGTTTGGGCATCAAGTTGTGATGCAATCGCTTTGCTCGGCTGGCAGCTCTCGGCTCAATGAAGCCTGTGGCATGGCCTACTTTGCAGCACAGCAGAGCACAAAACTTTAACTCAATTACAAGCAGAGCAAAGCAGAGGCTGTGTTGCCACACGTGACTAGCCAAGCTGAGTCAAGGGGAGAGAGAGAGGGGAAGGAATTAGGCAGGTGAACTAAACTGACCTGCTTAGCTCGCCAGGCGGAGTGGCCAGCCAGCAAAAATTGCCAAGAGTAAGTGTAAGTGTATAGAGTGTGTAGAGTGTGTGTAGTGTGTGTGGAAGCAAGTGAGGGGGAAGAGGAAAGCGGGGGGGCGAGCGCATTAAGCAGGTCGAGCGTTTCGTTTCGTCGTCGAGCTTTTGACGGGGTCTGTTACCGGAGCCACCTACAAATCCCTTTTCAAAACTCATTAGCACAAATTTGTGCCTTTCAATGCGAGATGGCCAAAAGCAAAGTTGCCACCTTGTGGCACGCCCCAGCAACTATGCTTGGCTAATTTCGATGGGGATGGGGAGGTAAGTCACTCTCTCTCACAGACACAAAATTTATGCTGATTGTGCGGCAATTTACGAAAATTCAAAGCCGAAAACTGGAAAATTGCAGCTGGCTCACGTAGCTTTTCACGCAGCTCAACAGAGTCAACAAATTTTTGTTCTTTTTTTTGCCCGTTTTTTGGATGCTACGCGTTTACAATAAATATAAGGCACTCAGCCTTGAAACAAAAAAAAGACAACCTTTAACCTTTTTGCCCATTGTACTAATGTTTTCTATTCGTTGTTGTCCTTTTCTATTTTACAGAGCCTGCCTTGGTTTATTGAGTGCAGCTACCAAAAAGCTAAAAAAAAAAGGAGGAAAAACGGTAAGCAACCTTCCTTAACCTTTTACAAAACAAAGTCTATGCAAAGTAGTTCCAGTTAAGTGGGCGGTTATGTGAAAATACGAGGCGAGTGTATATACATATATATAGTATATATATTTCAGAGGACCGAAGTCGAGGAGAGTCGCTTGGGTTTCCGTTTCCGCCTTTGGCTTTCGCTTTTTCATTTCCGCCTAATAAACTACATAATTAAACTGGCAGCAATGGGATTAAAGGATTCCTCTCTCTCTTTCTTGACTCATGTTGTGTGTATGGTGAATCTTTCCAGCAACGAAGCTACTCAGTTGCTGCTTCTTCCTTCCTTCTACTTGGTTCCCTAAGTTTGGTTGCGTTGTTTTTTGTTCCTAGTTGTTGTTGTTGTTGAAGGACTCACTCCATTAGCCTCGAGTCGCCTCCCTTGGCACACGCTCCAACTGAAGTTTGGTGGACGAATTAAGCTAAATTAATTTTTGTGCTTTGCTGTTGTTGCCTCGTTGCTGGTTAAGTCCTTTGACTTTTGCCTCGTTTGATACTTGCTCTCTACTATTCTCTATCGCTATCTCTTTCTGCTTTCCTTCATATTAAATTAATGATGTGTTTTATGCCATGTCGAAGGAAAAAAATCACAGCAAATGCGATTTAGAAGGCAAAGCGCAACATTAGCAGTAAATAAAATAGGATAATGCGGCAAGTCGACCGCAAAGCGGCGGCAGCCACCAAAAAAAAATTGTATATACATATATGAAAATAAAACAGGATGAAAAAGTAAGAGCATATAGTAATAAAAGTGAATAAAGGGTATGTTCAACTCAGAAGAACTCCGAACTTCACTAAGCGATGGCCACATTAAAAATTCATTAACCACCTTTTAAAGACACTTTTACTTGTCGTAAAATGTTTTAAGTGTAAAGCATAACAACAGATTAATTGATGTGAACAATTATTTACAAAATTAGATGGGAATATAAAAACTTAAAACTCTCTTTTTGTCAGAAAATGTAAAATAATGATTTAAATATTCGCTAAATTTAAATTTTAAAATATTTGTAAATTAAATAACTAACTATAATTTTTATTGAAATTTAGCCTAAAATGCGAATTTTTCTAAAATCAAGTGAGAGATTTAGTAAAATTGTATATTTTAAAATTACATTTTATAGAAATATTAAAAAATATATAATATAATAAAACATAATTAATAAAAACAAATAAAATATTATTATTTATATTTTTAAAAAATTGTTTTACATCGAATATAAATTCTTTCTAAAATATTTTCATATATATTATTTTTATATGCCTGCAATATTATGCATTGGTTTCTAAATTAATCATCAAATAAACCTTTTAAAAATAAATTTCATTTAAATATTATTCTTATAATTTACCCAAATTTTCAAATTTCAATTTATAGAATATATGATTTATGTATTTTCTGTTTAAGTACAAATTTTAGGTAAAAATTTATATATACAATTAAAATTATATTAAGGATGTGCAACCAATATATTAATGTGATGAGGTATGGTATTAATTCTCTTAGGTAAAATTTTTCAATGTAAATTTTATGGTTTAATGAGACTTTTAGTCAAATTGTATATATGAAATTCAAATGCCATTCGCAAGATTAAATTCCGATTTGATCTTAGCAAATTTATACATGTAGTTCTCAATTCTTCAAACATTTAAGATATTTCATGATTTCACTTAAATTAAATGCTATTAAAGAGCGTATACTACATATGTAGATAATCTTGTTAAATAAGATGCGTAACAAATGCGGCTAAAGAACGAAGCTAGCCAGAGGAAGAGCATCGGAGCAGAAAACATTGTCGCAGGAACAGCTGCTGCATAGCTAAAAAGCAGGAAGGCAGAAATAGTGATGAGATGGAGGAGGGGAGGGGAGTTGGTGCAGAGAGAATAGAAGCAATTGCCGTTGTATGACAGCCGAAAGGATTATGCGATCCTAATGCCAAGTCGCTCGTTGTTCATCCATATACACACACACACGCATAATCCTCGCAATTTTTCATACTAATCCCATTTCGTAACAGCGAAGAGCACATTCACAGTTAGAGTACGAATTAAAGAGAACAGAAAAAAGAGTAACAGAGTCACATTCTGGATCACCTGGCCTAAGCGGAACACACGAACAAAAGCAAAACTCTTTTTACCCGCAGCGTTGGGATGACTTAATATTAATCTGTGATGCGGCTCAAATGCTGTTGTTGTTGCTGTTGCTGTCGCTGCTGCTGCTGCAGCCGTACATAAATACAAACAAATAATTTTGTAGTAAACAATTTGTGCGCAATGTTCGTTGGAAAATCAAACCAAAGATTTGTGTGCAGCTCAACTGTCTGATGTCGATGTCTCGAGCTCGAAGTTGTCTCCTTCCGACTTACACAAATATTTTGACAAAACGCCTGCTGTTTCCACATAAATATTTATATTTGCCTCACCACACACACACACGCATGAGTGTATACCTGCACACACACACAGAAAAGAGAGAAAAGGATACAAACTCGATCTGTCTGTATCTTTATCGTGGGCCTGGCATCTTTACCTGCAGCGAACATGATACGAAGAACCACGTAACCAGCATCTTTTTGCTTGTTTTCTTGCTTCTCAGATGGGCGCGTATCTTTAGCATCTACTCCACACACACACACACACTCGAACACACTCTGTGAACATTCTGTCGTGCGTATACAAATTTCGTTGTTGTTGTTGTTGTCTCCTTGGAAATCGAATCCACAAAAATGCAGTTAAATAAATTACAAACGCTCTGTCACCCAGCAGAAGCAGCAACATTCGAGGACAGAGCATTGGGATCCCAGACGCGAACTCTTGAGGTTGGGGTGCAACATGTCGCGGGATTATCGCTGCTTGGGCATCGCCTTGGCCACAGTCACAAAATACACAGATACACAAACAAGCCACAATCACAGCCTCAGTCCAGCCAATGATTACGATGATTATTCTTATACGAATTTTTCTTTCTTTCTTTCTTTTTTTTTTTAATGAATATCGTTGTTTGTCGCCTGCAACAACTTCTGCCCCATTCCCGATTCCCCATTCTCCATTCCCCACATGCTTCATTGGAGACACGCTGCGTTATTTGGTTTCCCCTTTCCAGAGTTTTGCGTGCTAATGAAATAAATGCCTGGACTGCGCTCTCAAGTTACCCAAACATGAGCAATCTGTGACATTGCCACATGCAACTCTGAGGATACACACACAACTTCAGATACAGATACAACTTCAGCTACAGATACAGTTGCATACGCAGATAGAGATACAATGAAAAGATACTGCAAGAGTGTAGCTTAAATTATGAGCTGTCTACTGCCACACAGACATTCCTCAACGTGTGTGGGTTTGAGAATGAGGCTGACAAAAATCTTTCTGGAAAATTATTAGAAAAGTGATAAGCCTAATTTAAAAATGTGAATCTATCTAGTAGAAAATATTTACCAAATTTCCATTTACGTTTCTATTATATTAAAACATTTTTAAAAGCTTTTACTAATAAGTAATTGATTACTAAAATACAAATAACTGTCTATAAAAATATATAAGAATTATTCGAATTTCCTAAAAAAAAGGATAACTATGTTATATATTACATATATATAAATTCATTATTAAGCTTCGTTTTATTGAAGTATGAAACCTTAGCTAATTTCTTAAAAAAAAAGTGAGATTTTATTAAGCTCGTAAAAAATATTATTTTTGATTTCGATAATCAATTATTATCTTAGATCTTGATAAAGTTAAATCTATACTAATTTTTTAATTTAAATACCATGTTGTTAAGCTCGAAGAAATGTTTTTTAAAGCTTTCAACGAAATCAGATTTTATACAACCCGATAAAACGATTATTTTTGAATTCGATAATTCATTATTATCTTAGGTTCTATTAAAGTTAAACGTATTGTACATTTTAAAAATGAAATATAAATACCTTTCTTAAATCCTACATTACTAAGCTCAAGGAATTTTTTGTTTTTTTTTACTCCAAAAGTTAACATTTCTGTTATTTATTTATTATCTAAGATATCGTAATACTTTAATTTGAAAATTAATTTAAATCTTACGTTCTAGTTAACTTAAGCTTGTGGTAAAGAAAATTAGGTTTATTTAACCCACAAAAAAAAGTATTTTTCAGTTCTGAACCAAAAATGTTATGTAAAGTCTTATTCAATAACAATTTTTGTTACATTTTTTTTAAAGAGATTTAAATTTATTCAACCCGCTGCTCGCCGCCATGTCAAATTCCCTTTTGAAGAAGTGTCACCCCCGGTTGGAAAAGAAACCGACTTTGCATCCGGCCCAGTGGCAATTGCAATAACTCTGCTCATCCTTCAAAAGTGTCGCCGCCTATTTAATTATTAATTTCGCATTTACCACAAAGCGATTAAGGGACGTCGGCTGCATCAGAGGGCGAGCACCGAAATGGGAGCAGGGGGGGGGGGGGAGCAGGTAAAGGGGAAGCACAAAGTTCGAGCGGAGCAAAAAGCAATCCAGACCATTCAACCATTTCCTCAATTGCATAAATCGAAAAATTTGTGTTTTGGCGCGTGTCACGAATAAGCAAAGGAAGCGCGCTACCTCTTTTCCCCTCTCCCTTCCCTACCCTTCTCTTCCCTAGGTTACATTCCCTAATTTTTCCTGTGCTTTGAAACAATGTAACAAGGTCTGAGGTCTGACTGCCGATTGCCGATTGCTGACTGCTGACAGAGAGTTGGGCGCTGTTGTCGTAGTCTGTGTTTGTCACCCAAGTCATTTACATGCTCCGCTCGGATACGTGACTCACATATAGTTATATTGCTGTTATATATTGACTTGGTTTATACATATATAACTTTTGGTTTGGGTTGCTTTTTGGGGAATTTTGAATGCAATGTCTGTGACTGTGGCTGTGGCTTTCGGTTTGGGCTTCGACTTGGCTTACATTTGATGAAAATGCGAGCGATGTCAAAATGTGGATGTGAAATGTCCACCGGGAGTCGTCAACGTTGTCGTCGTCGTTGTCGGCTTCTGTCTGTCCCTTTGGTCTAAAGTGAGTCACGCAGCGCATCGATAAAATATTTAAAATTCATTTCTAAGCTTTTAGTAGTCAACGAGGCGCACTCTTATCAACGATTGCGCCATTACTTAAACCCCCAACCTAGAGTCTAGAGAGGCTCGAGAGCTTCAACTGCAACTGCACAACAGAGGCAGGCAGAGATAAGCACCGTTAGCCAAAAGAACTGCAAAATGCGAGGCGACGACAGACACTCGGTGTCGTATCTTTGGAGTGCGCTTTGATTTATGTGCGTGCAACTCAACTCAACATTGTATGTATGAGAGCTCTACTATCTGAATGTTGTGTAAATAGAAAAAGAAGCTTGTTACCTTAGCCGGTTGCAATTGCAGTTTATTAGTTTTGCTATTGAATTCGTATTTATTGCATCGAGTTGCAGATACTATCTATCTACCTATCCAAATGCCTCTCAGCTGTGTGTGTTCTCAGATTCAATTTGTTGTTGCAATCATTTAAAATGTTAAGCACTCTCTCTGAATACTTTTTCGCTTATCTAGTCTCCTTTACAAATATTATCCCTAAACATTGAACGTATCGCATTCATTATTATTTATTATCATGCATGGTACAATATGATATTTTATTTCTTTTATTGCCACCCCCCGAGTACAGTTCAATTCCTTTGTTGATTTTTCTAGATTTGAAGCACTGATTGTGTGCCGCATTTTACAACCGTCTTCAAGGTGTGAATTGTGTGTGTTTGTTCTATGTTTGTTGTGTGTGTTTTTTCTGTTTTGATCGACAGCTTGCCTAAAACTGTCAACGCACATTTTTCTTTCCTATTTTATGGCGCATTTCTTTTGCTTCGATTCGATGCCAGCGATTTATTTGAGTTGTTGCTGCTGCTGCTGCTGTTCAATGTTGTTAGCTCTCGCTATCAAGCGGTTTATATCGCTGCGCTGCTGACGCTTAGATTGAGATTAGTTTTGCCTGCCACGATGTTGGTGGCACTTCAAAGCCAGCCTGTGTTGCAAGTCTTCTGGCCATTGAATGACATATCTAACGGCTCGCTTAGTTGCCTTGACAACTGTATCATAAATCAGCTTGTCAACTCTGTTGCATTGGAATTCTATCAAAAGAGTTGCAATTCGCAGAACTCTCTCTCTTTCTCTCTGTTTAAATCACAGTTTATTTGCTCGTCATCAATTCTCATTCACAAAAATTTCTCAGTTGTGTTGACTCTGTTGCCAATCGCTCATTGTTTGATGTCAAGCATTTTCAATCAATTTTCCATAAATCATATGCAACTCGCAGTTGAGTTTTTCTCTCTTTTTAGTTTTCCATACCTGCATATCATGCTGCAGCAAATTGCTTAACTATATGGAAAATTGACAAGTTTTGACGGCTGCCACTGCGGTTGGTTACCTCGAAAATTTAATAAAAATAAATCGTATGTATGTTTGTTGTTGTGTCTACCTTTCATTTTGATGTGGCGTGTTTGCTCACATTTTGCGCTGAAATTATTTGTACGTTTCTGGCCAATTTACGGAATAGAAAAAGTTTTTCCACCATCGCAATCGCCGTGAGACATGACACAGCGATAGAGCATTGCTGCAGTTTATTGAACTGCACAAAATATCGCTTTTGGAAATTGATTAGGAAATGGCGAGCAATTTGTCAACAGAGTAACAAAACGATCCATAATATTGTCTAAACAGCGCAGTAATTTCTATAAATCTCTGACGCGCCCCAGAAAAGACGGAAGACAGACAGACAGTCAGACAGGATGCAGGATAATCTGTAAACTCGGAGACTCTGTGGACCAACCGCAGACGAGACGCGTCAACTTGCAATGCAATGTCACTTAGATGCCAGCGACATCGTCCCATGTCTGTCATCGCAGCACTGAGCACTGACTGACTGGCACTGACCCAGCTCAATGCCAAATCCTCATCCTCATCCCAAATCCTCTACAGTGACCTGCTTGGCATTGTCTGTGTGTGCGACGCTCGCTTTGTTTCCTTTTTTCTTTTTTGGCTAATGTCGGGCTCAACATCCGCTTAGGAGTTTCTCTAAATTGGATTTTCACAGCTGCCAGACACCGAAATGAGAGTGGAAACAAAACAGCGAGTAGAAATTTAACACGCTTTAGTTTTTGGTAGACGATTCAACTGCAACAATCGAGCAATTTCAAGGCTCATTATTAACCATGGCCAAAGCAACAAACAATCAACTAAGCGTCTTGCCATTAATTGCAATTTGTGTTTGCGTTTTGCGTTTTCTATTTTCGTTTTGCTCTCAATGGGATTTCAGCAACGTTTTCGACACCTTCCATTAAGCCGAGCACCAAGTGCATCCCACTCTATATAGAGAGAGGCATATCGGGTGGCCACTTCCGGTGGCCATTTTGCGTCGAGTCGTGTAATTTCCTTTGCAGCCACTAAACTGTGTGCGGTTGATGACAGATAAGCTTGGCTCCAGCTTCGGTTTGCCTGCGCTGCTGTCCCAATGCTTTTAACCGCAAAACCTCCAGCAGCCAGCCACATGAATAATTCCCAATGCAAACTTACCTCTCTCTCTCTCTCTCTTCCTTTTGCGCTTCCTTTCTTCGACTGAATTTGTTGCTCAAAATGGCCGACTGAAAACTTGTGCAAATGCATTGAATGATTTATTTGGTGTGATTGCCTCAAACACACACACACACACATACACGCACATGGCTCTCTTCACTTATACATGTGTGTGAGTGAGAGCAATCAAACAGTAGCCGTATGCAGTTGTCGCTTGTGGTCGACAGAGGGCGCCTTTTCGGGCTTTGTGCATTTTAATTGGCCGCTGTGTGGATGATGTGGCCAAGTGTTTTGATTGCTTTGTCATTGCATTTCAGGCGCCCTAATCATCACTCCCTCCCCTCTCCCTCCGTTTCTCTCTCTCTCTCATTCTTTCTATCTCTTATTCCCTTGCACTCTATTTTGAAGCTAGTGCCTGGCATTTATTAATTATAAATGCTGTCAATTGCTCAAAGTGATCGGCAGGGGGCGCTGTGCACATTGCACTACAGATACCCAGCAAATGTTGGGTATGACCAATTGAAATTAAATTTGTATCAATAGAAGTAAGCTACAAAATTATACGTCAAATAAAGAGAATAGTTTTTGAGCTATTCATTGAGCTTAATGTGCAAATGAGTATTAATTACTGTTTTATGTTTTTAACAAACTTTTTATTTTATTTTTGCCCCATAGTTAGGTTGAATAGATTCCATAAATGAAATATTTTTTAAAATTTGAACAATTTGTAAATTTACATACCAACACATATAAATCTTACAAAATATGTTTCAAAAATTCCTATTATACAACAAAATCCTATATTTAACATATCACAAACCCTCAAATTAGGAAGAGTGTTTCATTGTGTCCAAACATATAATAAGATCAATTGATGTACAGGGTATCTGCTCAGTCGAGTGCATTAGTTTGTTGTCCTTGTACTTGTTGTATGAACTATTTGCCATTGATTTCTTTTGAACGCATCAAAGTTAACAGCGCAGCATGCCATTGCAGTCCATTGAAGCTGAAGTGAATTTCTCTGGCAAAGCGAGCAAAGAGCAAAAAGCATTTCAATTGAGATTTATTGCGGCGTGTATTGGGCCGACTAAAGGGCTTCGGATGGGGGCTGTGAGTTAGGAAGAGAGGCAAGAGGGGGAGGGGCAGAAGTGGCGTTCTTCACTTGTTTTGCATTTGCACTACTTTACGGGAACTTCACGCCCCAACAGAACCAAACAGAACAGAACAGAACAGAAGCTGTGCCTTTAGTTAAGTTTTTAGATTGAAATTTATTGTAGTGATGGAACGTAACACCCTCCCCCTCTCTCTCCCTCTCTCTACTGTAGTGCTCTCTCGCTCTAGCTGACAAAGTCAATTCCTTTGATTTGTGGCGCTTTTGCGTGCAATTTTTTAAATTGAAAATCACTGCCCTGCACAATCCTTTTTACATCCTGTGAGCTCAACGCTCACTGCGCCCAAATGAATTCGTTTCGTTTCGTTCGTTTCGTTTGCTCTGCTTTGCTTTTGCTTTAGTTTCTTTTCATTTCGTTTCGTTACGTTTTGGATTCCGTTTTTTTTTGTATTTTGTTGTATTCGTTTCTCTCTCTTTTTTTTTGTGAAATATGCACAGCGCGTATTTACTTTTATCGTGATTTATGCGCCACAATTGATATTGAGGTTAATAAATTGAAGGCTGCGTCTCGAACCAGAAACAGAAACACAAAAATCTGTGAATCGAACTCAGTATCGAATAGAAAGAAAAGCAAACGGAAACGACTCTTCAAATTGAGCTCAAGTGCAGCCAAGGCATTTTCAATTTCGATTTCTCAATTTTAAAGTTCATTTTTACAGCTTCAAATGTTCTGCTCTTCTTCTTCTTCTTCTTTTTCTTGTTGTTGCTGTTGTTGTTGGTCGTTAACCGAAAAAAGGTCATTTGACTATTTAACCCTTTTTTACGATACTCAATCCGATTCGGTTTCTGTTTTTGTTTTATGACCGGCCCTCTGGCTGACCTTGACAAGCATCGTGTAGCGAACTGACTTCTAATGCTCACAGGATGTTTGGGTTTCACAATTCCGGCTAACCTTTTTCTTATTTGTGTTTCCTTTTAAGCCCACATTTTGCTCCGTCAAGACTGCCCTGAGGTCAATGCTTGCATATTTGACATACTTAACTGTCTCTCTCTCTTCTTTTTTTTGTCCCGCATTCTCTCTCTTTCTTCTTCTCCTTCTCCTTCTCAGTCGGATATAATTTAGCCGACTTCCCCACACACTTTTGAGCCGCCTAGCGAGGTGTTAAGTGAGGTCACACAATTCCTTGAGCAGCTGTGCAAATGCAAATGGAATCAACTTACCCAAAAGAATTCAAAAAAATATCTGAAAAGTACTCGAAAGAATGGCACCTAGGCAACAGCAGACTCTATTAACAGACTTTATAAAGTAAAGTACATTAAAAATGTCGAGAAATATAATAAAAACGTACTTTAAATTTGAAAAACTATTTGTCTAGCAACAGCAAACATAGTTTTCTTTGATAGACTTTATAAGGTGGATTATAGGAATAATATTGGAGTAATTTAAATATATAAAAAAAAATAACAAAAATTATTTAGTTTAATTTATTGTAAACAAAAAATGTGTATTCCAATTAAACTATCACATTTATTCTGAATATTGAAAATACTATATTTTATTTGCAATAGTATAAATTCATATTTTAATATTGAAAAGACAATAAAAATTGAAATAACTTCAGAAAATATCAGATCTTCCCCCTACCATTTTATATTAAAACTAGTTTTGAAAAATACCTCCTATTTATTTATTTATTTACAATTATATATTTAAGATAGTATGTCATATATTTCTTCATTAAAATTACCTATTATCGCAATATTGTGAACAACATAAAAAAATTACTTTGATTCGAAAAAAATCATGAGAATCTCAAAAAATGAAAGGAAAACATTAATATTAGAGAAAACTTAACTTAAACTTAGAGATCTATTAATAGTTACCCATTTATAAATGTGAAATAATATTGCATATATTTGCACATTCTAAAACAATTTTATTTTATTAACACCAAATTGAATGCTTGACTTTATTAGAATAAAGCAAGTGACAAGTTAACTTTTTGCCTTATCCCAAAACTCGCATCTCCCCAAAGCAACAACTCGAAAATTTCGGAAAACTCCCCATTGATGATGTTTGTAAAGTTGTGCGGTGTATGTGTGTGTGGCCTCTTAACTCAGTCCCTGAGCGTCATCTCATAAATATGATTTTAATCGATTTGCACAGACAACTCCACGAAAGTCACACTCCTGCACACATCCTTTGGAAAAACGAAGGAAACCAGGACGTTTCAGCGTTCAAAGAGCCATTTGAAAACAATGAAAAAGCAATCAAATGGTAAAATTTTTCGGGTGCAAAAACTTACACACACACATAACAAAATGTAAAGTTTTTGGGGAAAAAGTTTATTGAAGAGAGAGAGAGAGAGAAAACCAAAAAACCGACAAAGGATAAAGGACAAAAAATATGCGAGTAGAAAATTTGCGCATATTTTGCATGGAGTTTGATAAAAAAAAAAAAAAAAAAGAAGGAGAAAAAGAATACTTTTAGAAATAAGAAACAACAACTGACAAGCGACTGAGTGCAAACTGCAAACAATTCGAGTTAATGTAAAAACAAGACGCTTAACCCCGCATGACCCCCGCATGCTTTCTCTACCATCCCCTCCCCCCACCCTCCCTGGTAACCCAATGCGGAGTTGCTTTGGAAGTGAGTCAAAGTTTTGTGTCGTTTGTATAATTTTCGACTGCCAAATAACTCGATATGTGTTGTTGTTGTTGTTATGTTTGCTGGCCGATAAACTGCTCTGTTTCTAGTTGGTCGATCGTCTCTTCCCCCTGCCCCCTCCTCTCTCTCTTCTCTGTTTGCTGCATTGTTGTTATCTGATTGCCAAAACTGCATTTGGCCCACACGACCTAACCCCAGACCTAACCCCAAAGGCGAAACTTCTCCTTGTCACTAGTTTTGTGTTTAGCAAAAAAGTTTCGCTTCGTGCTTTAGCTTCAGCTTCAGCTTCAGCTTTGGCTTTGGCTTTAACTTTGCCAGAGTTGTCGCTCCATTTGGCTGCCTGTTGTTGCAGTTGGCCGATTACTCTGTTGCCCTTTTAGCCATGTTGTCTCCTTTGTCGTGTGTTGCACTCTGCAATTGTTCCGCACAGTTTGCTTGCCAGCGAATGTGGAAACTTTATTCATTTGTTGCTGCCTCAAATGAATTGGAAAAGAGTTTGCGACATTTTTCCAGTTGTAGCTAAGTGAATTGACCACAAGCCAAAACTATCTCTCTCTCTCTCTCTATATATATAGTATATATCTCTCTTTGCCACTAATTTACGAACTTAATTAGGCCACTGACGGGCAAAATTTGTCTGGCATATTTATGACACTTCATATTAATATAGCCAACAAGTAGTACAATTTCCAATAAGTTCAACCCACTGGCCATAAATTTTCATATTGCTTTGCTCACTCACTAAAATATATATATATATCTATTCATGCGGGTTATCTGGCAAACAGTTTATCTCTCAGCAAAGCCCCAAACATAATTAGCTCTAAAATGGTGTGAATCATCTTCTTCTGCTTCTCCGCAATTTATTGCCCTCATTACGTGCCGCTGTCGAGCTGTTTATATCTTAATTATTTTAATGGTTTATTATGATCAACAAAAATACAAAGAGCCGAGCGAGCCGAGCTCTCTTCTCTTTTGATAATGTCGCGTGATTGACAGACAATTGTTATACTCACTTTGATTGGCAAAACATCTGCGATAATGAACAATTCCGATACGGAATACTTTTGGTGTAATACTCGAAGTTATAATAATAATAAGAGAGTCGATCGTAAATCGTGTGTTATACTTATGAGATTTAATTGGACTACAAAACTGTGGCACGATCGCAATGGAATGTCTGGTGTTCGTAATTATTGCTCAATGATGACATTGATATTACCCCTAGAAGAGAAAGAGATTGTCGTTTAATTGAAATGCTGTCGCAATTGAGATGATCTTTGCCAGCGTGCGCAATCTTTTGCCATGATCAGTTTTACGACCCCAACTCGAGCTCATTAATTCTATGATCTTTGACTGAGTCTGATAAGCCACACAGAACAAGTTGTTTATTGTTGACGATGATTGGCCTTGACTTTAACACCAGCGATTGGAAAGTGTGCTATTTTTTTGTTGTATTCTTGTTAAGAATGATCTTCCTTCTATCCAGCCATGATGTCGATCTTTATCGCAGCCAAGTTGAAGATTGATGGCACTCGATGGCAAATCTTTTTATGTTATGTCCAACGATTTATGAGCTTTAAAGTGGCTGGCAACTCTCATTTGTAATCCACTGTCAATTGGCATGACGGGGCAAACAGAGTTTTCTCTCTCTCTCTCTCTCTCGCTCTCTCTCTCTCTCTCCCTCTCGATCGATTGAATTGTCAGTTATAGTAAGCCACCCAGCGAGTCATGCAGTCAGTTAGTCAGTCACTCAATATCGATTTCAACTGAAGTGAGCTGTTTAGCGCACTCAATGAGCATTGACAGAGCTTCGCTTCGGCTGAGGCTTGACTAGTTAAGGAGAATTCCCCTGGGGGCTGTGGACTGTGGAGACAGGAGACAGGAGACTCCGAGGAGGCTGAGAAACAAACAAAGCGCAGACAATCAGTGCAGGTGATCAGCGACTGAAACAAAAGGCCAGCAGAAAAGGCAGCAAAGCAAGAGATGAGAGGGAGGGGGGGAAGAGAGTTGCGCTGCCACCCAGAAAAATCACGATGTTGCAGCTTTAAAGTTGTGGCGACTGACGAGCTGATGCATGGCCCGATAGTTGTTGCCTGCTCGACGGCAACAACGACAGCAGCAACACCTCTTGTTAGTTTTACTGATCATGATCAAGGCATCGACGACAACAACAACAACAACTCGACTGCCCAGCGGCCAATTTGATTGAAACCACGACCAGATTTTCGTTGTCGCTCAATCACGAGAGGCGCGCGGGATGTTGTGTGGGTGTGTATGTGTGTGTGTGGCAAGTAGAAGAAGAAGAATGTTTTGTTGTCCTGTTGCCCACGACTTTGCTGCTCAGTGCACAAAAGCAAACAAGCGAAGCATTGTAAGTTCATTAGCGGCCAAGCGCACGATTTACTCGAGCTTCGAGCTCTGCCACTAAAATTGGGATTGGGCATGGAGACTGCGACGGCGACTGCGACGGCGACGACGACTGCGACTGAATCGAATAATGCATATAAACATGAGATTTTTGCAATGTCTACACATCGGAGACTGCAAGTCCGCTTCCTAACTAGGCAAAAATCACTCATAGGCGGAGGCAAAAGCCACAAAACTGGCCACATGTGGTGCATGCTCTTTCTCTTTTTCTGCTGCCAAACCGGCTCCAGCTTCATGTTCTCTGTGTTCGCTGTGATGCACGATCAAGCACCATCGAGTGCTGGGGGCACCCTGCAGCTAAACAGCTCCCCACACACACACACACACACACATACAGACAAAGAAGCACAGGGTGTATTGAACCGGGCAGCAAAGCATCCAAAGCCAAAAGTCAAAACGTGAGCCTGGATCTCGAGGTGCGCTGCCCATTAAACCTGCCTTGATCTTGCTATGTTTAGTGACTGCCTCTCTCTCTCGCTCTTGCTTTTATCGCTCTTTTAGTAGCGAACGACGCTAACAAGGCAGCCGGAGGAAGAAGAGGCAGAGCAGCAACTGGGCAACTCGTTAGGAGCACAACTCGACGACGACGACGTCGACGTCGACGGCGGCGTTATCTGGTAACAACGTGTTACGAATTACTTTTAACAAGACCCTTAGCAGATAAAAACCTGAAAACCGGTCGACTACACACACACACACGCACAAAATATATTGTGAGAGAGCCCAACAAGCAACAGAGAGCGAAGAGCACAAGAGCGTGGCTCTCGCACGCACTGCAAAAACGTGCGCTCATTAGCAAGACAGAGAGAGAGAGAGAGAGCATGCACATACAGGAAGACCTTGCAATTAACGCAGTGTACTTTTTGGGCTAGTTCCTGTGATTGTCATGCACTGATAGGCTCCCGGGAGTGTGTAATGAGTGCATTGCGGCTAATGATGAGTGAGATAGAGAGAGTGTGCGAACACCCTGTATGCGAAACGTGCTTCAATCAGCATCAGCGACATGAACATCAGTCTGCACCTCACTCACCCACCACCTTGTTACTCCTGGCTGTATGACAGCAGGGTGCAATGCTTAAGCAACGCACGTTCAAAGAAAGCAACAAAAAAGTGAGAGACAGAAAGAAAGAGAGCGTATACGCACGTAGAGTATTTTGGGAGAGTGCAAAACCTGAAAACATGCGAAAGAAACGCAGCCTAACGAGGGGGAGGTTGATTGCAGGCAGCATTGCACATGTGTGTGCTGTCTCAACGCAAAACTGTCATTTCATTCACATTTGTCAACTGGGTGGATGTCTGAGGGGTTGGGAAAAGTGAAAGTTTGCCAAAGGGAACATCAACTAATGAGCTACCACATCGAATGTCAACAGCTGCACTGCCAAAAATATTTGCGAGGAAACCTTTAAGTTCCCTTTATGAATCACAAAACTAAACCAGTAATTCAATTTGAATTTGACCTGCAAAAAATAAAGTTGCAATAATTGCTGCTATTTTCCAGTACTTCACTTCCTAATTTTGAATTCATTACAAGAAATTCTTCTTTGGTATGCATTTATCGCATGCTTTAAAATACTTGCTACCCTGTCCTGGCACTTGCAGCGTGTCGTTAAAATTTCAAGCTATCACAGCAACCGTTTCTATTTCCAATTATCGCATGCTATAAACAACACAGAGCAATACCTTTGGCACTTGCTCTTTTGCGCTCTCGCAACGCTCTCTCACTCTCCGGCTGTTGCTCTCACATACAGTGCGCTCTCCGCTCTGTTCTGCCTGTGCACAGCGAGCACAACTCGTTGGGTTGCGTTGCCTCAGTTTGTTTTCGACGATCGCAGCGTTTGGTGGTGTCGCGCACGTTGTTTGTACTCACAACACTCGACTCGAGAGACTCGCTCGCGTCTGTTTGCCCAAAAAAAAAAATATCGGTTTGACAATTGCGCGATTGCGAAGCGAGTGCCTTAATTACACCTTTGCAACTTCAATTAATCAATAAAACGCACAAAACGAATGAAAACGGTAAAGACTCTTCTGCTCTTGTTGTGTATCTGTAAGATACGAAAGCATTTGTCGGCAAATGAGCTGCCATTATTATTATTAGTATTATTATACGTAGCCATAGTGTAAACGAGCGAACGAAAATACAAAGTATATACAAAATATAATAATAAATAAGCAACAAATAAAGGCTGTCATAAATTAAAAAGAAGTTAATAAAACAGCCGCCAAGTGGCATCTCATAACAAGACGACCATGCTGAGAAGTTGTTGCTGTTGAGGCAAAACGAGTTATGAAAATACAAATTGTTGTATCTCTCTAAACTTGAGTGCGTGTGTGTGTGTCTACTATACAAAACATAACAAAAATAACAAAAAAAAAAAGAAACAAGATTTGTCGCGTGTGTTTTTTTGTTGGTGGTGATCTGTGATCGATGACGACGACAAGCGTCAACTGAAAATTGGATTTTTGGCGCTCATCTATCCCCCCCCCCCCCCTCCCCCTCTTGCAGAGAGCTGTCGCCTGTCTACTTGAAGCTGACACCTATCCGCATTGGCTGAGAGTACTCGTCGTGTTTTAACGAGAGATATCTCAACAACATTTTTGGCGCTACATGAAATTTTAATTAAAAAATCTGTCCAAAAATAAAGTCAAATTACTTTGCACCCAGAAGTCGTATCTGTATCTGCAACTGCAATTGCTTCGCCGTCGTTGTGAAATTGGATTAACTGTGACAGTTGCAAGGCGCTTTTTAATTACCACGACACGTCTGGGATTACCAACAACAACGACAGAGTATCAGATCTCAGCATCAGGTATGTGTGACAGTGAAAATGCCACCAACCACAGCAGCAGCAGATACAAAAGTATCTTTTGCAGTCATAGCCAAAACGTAGTCTGTCAATTTCATAATTTGCAATGTGTCAGCTGTAGCAATGGAAAATATTTGAGAAATGTTTAGAAAAAGTGTCTCGAGAAAATGAAATGATTTATGTGTATACTAGGAAGATGGATTGTACTTGATATTTGCGCTGTATTAAAGCGTTTACATTACACTAAATAAACTAAGTAATCGATTAGCAGACAACATTTAGTTTGGTTGCTCTCCCCTCACTTTTAACTTAAACATTTCAATCCATTTTCCACGTTAACTTCTGTGCAACAAAAAAAAAAAAGCACAACAATATCATAACAGCAGATATATTCGTGTTTTTTTGGTAGCCCTCTTATCTTTGCCCATTTTTGTTGTTGATTTCGATTTCCTACCTAGTGTGTGTGTGTGTGTGTGCGTTTGTGTGTGTTGCTCACCTTTCGTTTCCACATTCGTTTAGTTTCGTTTTTCCAGCTTTTGTTTACCCAACAAAGAGTTCAAGAAGCGCGAGTGTTGTGTGTGTGTGTGGTTGTATTTCTACTACGAATCAATATTGCTGTCAAAAAAAAACAGAAAAAAACGAGGGAAAAAGTAACTGGAATCTTATCTCTGTGTGCTCGCTGCCATGAACATTATTTCATTATTTGTTGTCAAAGTTTTTTTTTGTTTTTTTTTTGGCTGCCGTATCGACTACTCTTTGACTACTCCACAATCATTTCAGTTATTTTTATACTTTTTTGGGGCCAGTCAGGTTGAAGCTACCTGCTTCGGATCTCATTAATCTGCCAGCCAAACAAGCTAAGAAAGAGAGAAAGATGCAGATTTAACCAGAGCTAGATAAAACATCTTTCGCTTGTTGCATTTTCATTTGGAAAAATTATAGTTTTTGTGGTCATAAATTATGCGTAACGTGACACCTTTTTCTTCGATGCAGGTTTCTTTTTTGTGTTGAACGAGGATCGTCTTCGAATTGGTTTTTTTATTGGTCGCTGTGGCACGAAAATGATTTCATTAAATTTCAGTTAAATGCAAGGCAATAAAAAGACAAATAACGAAGAACAGACGCGCTCAAGGCCAGGCAAAGGCAGCAAAGGAAGTAGCTAAAGGTGTTGCACGAATGCCCGAATGCAAAAACAAAAAATATCAATTTACATACAAGCAATGGCCTGGAAATGAAACGAGAACTCTGCACTAAAACTGCGACTCAGACTTCGACTTGGACTTTAGTTTGGACTGCCTGCTGGCTGAGTGAACATGGGACATCATGTGGTGCACAGTTTTCTCTCTCTCTTTGCAGCCCGCACATTGCAATGCGAAATATTGCGCACAGTCAGCAAAAGGATCGCAACGATCTCCAGACTCAGAGAGAGAGAGAGAGAGACTTCATGCTGTGGCGACACTCAAATGCCAATCGAGACTCGCCTTTGACTTTGTCATATGCCTCGCCTTTGCTTCGCTTTTTGACCGCCCGCAGTTCTTGTCCTGCCCTGTCCCCTGCCCCCTCTTCTTCTCCTCACTTTCTGTCTGAACAGGTGATCAGTTTACAAAAACGCTTCGCTCCTTTTGCTACCTGCCAAGATCATAAATTTTGTTCGCCTCCCTTGGCTCTGTTTTATTGCCCGTTCTCAGTCTGTGTCTTGGCCATAAATTTTTTGGCTCTGGTCTTGACTTTTTTTCTTATTTGAGTGTCTCTGTGTGTTTGTGTGTAAGTTGCTCAATTCGCTTTTGGGTGTCTCGCGCTTAATTGTGCGGATTATCTGAGTTCTTTTTTTCTCCTCTCTCAGAAATAGCTGCAAAATTTATTGACAAGCACATTGACACTCCGTCACTTTGTCAGTTAGTCAGTCAGTTGAGTTGTCAGCCAGTTAAGTTGTCAATTTGGTATCCTGTTTAACATTTCTCTCAGCCAGCTGTCACTCTTCGGCGCTAATGTCGCATACTAATGCGACCTCGAGATCGTCTAGCTATATCTTTTTTTGTATTTCATGCGCATTCTGTTGACAACAAAAAAATTTAGTAAAACTAGCGAGAAAAACTTATTTCAAATATTGTTTTAAACGACTGCTGTCTAGTATATTTTGTACTATATGGTATATTTTAAATGTAATAGTATATCGATTTACAAAGTATACCCTTTAAAACACTCGACTGTTGCTTTCTCAATTGTTTTATGTTAAAGTTATGCAAAACAAATGCTGTTTATGAATTTTGTTGTGTATTTTAAACTTTGTCTGTACAAATACTTCAATACATTGCTTTAATAATTTGATACACACACTCAACGGTTGCTTCCAATCTAGTATATTTTAAACTATTTGGTATATTTGAAAGGTATATCGATATACAAAATTTACCATTTGGCACATATTTGACAGAAAATTGAGAACAACTAGCGAGAAAAATAAATTTAAAATAGTTTTTTATTTTAACGTTTTTCAATGCAAGTTTTGTTCATAGATTTTATTATCTTTATGTAACTTTATTTGTTGATTTGTAATTGTCTCACGAATATAGACAATATATATAGTACAATTGTGCTTTAACATTATTACTCTCAATTTGTGGCACACACTCATGGCACACACAAAAATTGGGCAAAAATAGCAAGAAAAATTATAATCTAATATGGTTTGATTTTAAGTTTTTCAAAGAAAGAAAGATTTTTCAAAGCAAATATTTCAAAATTATGTTGCATATTTGCAACTTTATTTCTAGTTTTGTTATTATTTGAGGAGTATTTGAACATTCAAGAAAACTTAATTCAAATATTCTTTGATATTCACTTTTCAATGCAAAATTTGTTCATATTTAGAAGTTATTATTATTCTAGTTATTGAATTGTCTTAAGAATATCTGAATATGCAAATTATGTTCATAAAATATTATTGGCTATTACAAAGTAGTTTTTTAATTGTCTTAAGAATTTCATTAATGCATTTATGTTGTCAACAGTTTGTTGAAACAATAATGAAAGAATTTATTCGAAATATTATTTTATTTTAATGCTATATTCAATGCTCATACATAAACTTTATTTTTAGTTTATTAATTGCGTTAAGAGTATCTTTAATGCATTTATTATGTAAACTTGTTGTTGTAGCATTAGCGAAAAAATGTATTCAAAGTTGTACTTTACTTTAATGTTTTTCAATGCAAATTTTGTTCCTGAATTAATTGTTTGTAGTTTATTAAATGCCTTAAGAGTATCTTTAATGCATTTAGGCCATCAACTTAAAGGCTGTCTAATTTATTTGAAATGTTCTTTTATTTTGATGTTCTTCAATGCAAATATCGTTTCTAAATTAACTTGATTTGTGGGTTTTTAATTGCCTTTTAATACTACACATTATGCTGTCAACATCTGGCTGCAACATTAGGTTGCACACAACACTCGTTGCACTGCTTCCCAGGCTGTGCAACTCGGTCGGCTTTGCGCCCTAATTATTGCTGAAGAATATTGTCTTTTTGGGCTGTCGTGTTATTATTGACAAACAAGTTGTACTTATGGCTATAGGGAATTGGAGTTGGAAATGGATATATAATATATTGAACTCGCTCAGTTCCCGTTCTCAACGAGCTCACGTTGCAAGCCGCACATTGGACAACCAATAATTTGCAGTCAACCTGAACGCGACCCTCATAATTATAAAACCATTTCAGGAAAAAAAGACAACGAAGAAGAAGAAGGAGAGAGGAGAAGGAGGAGGAGGCTTGTTTAAACAACAACAAGCACACAGCATATTGATTAATTTTGTTCGCCCTTCTGCCCGCAGAAAAGTGAAGAGAAGTGAAGTGGAGAGGAGAGGAGAGGAGGTGAAGAGATGAGCATGAGCATGAAAGTCAAGTCAAGGCAAAAACCGTTCATCAAACTGAAACTGGCCAAGTCAACATTGCCGTGTGCTGCAATTCATCAAACTCCATACTCTTCTTCTTCTTCTTCTTTTTCGTTCTTGGTTCATCCATTTGCCATGTGTTCAGCCCTCTCCTCTCTACTCCTCTCCACTCTTCTTCTCCTTTCTCTCTCTCTCACTCTTGGCTTGTAGCTCGTTTGTTTGATTTATTTTGCAGCTCCTTCAATTTTCGTTTTGGGGCTCAGTCATATCATTAGCCCTGCTAGAGGTTGCTTTTTTTCTCTTTTTCTCTGCTGGCTTCTTCTTCTTCTTCTTCGTTGTGGTTAGCCAGGCCCGAAATCAATTTGACATGATTGCATTGATCATAATTTTCTGGTGCCTTCATCGATTTCTAGACTTCTCCTCCAGGCGCTTTTCGCTGCCTATTTGTTTTTCTACTCATTTTGTTGTTTTTTTTTTTCGACTCTTGTTTTTTTTTCGACTCTCGTTTTTTTGTTGACTCGTGTGTTTGTCTATTAGTCGCTCGTTTTGAATGGAGCTGCAAACAATTAGCCACGCACATTTATTTAAATCATTTCGAAAATTCTGCCAACTTTTGCGGCATCTTTTTAAGTATGAACTTTAGCGCGATTTTTTTGTCAGTTTTTTTTTTTGGTAAATTGTGTTTAAGCCATGGCCAAAACGTTTGCTGATTGTTTGTCTTTGGCCAACAACAAGGCGTCAAATTGAGTTTTAATGGCACTCTTTTTGCTAAATGCTCTTTGTTTATGAGCGTTTTTATTTATTTATTTCGTTTTCGATATTGATTTTTCGTGTGTTTGCTTGGCAATTATTAGGCGAGAGCCTAATGAGAGATCTTCTTGCTTTTGACTTATTACTTAGCTAGTTAATTTTTGTGCTGCTGCTGCTGGCAGTTCAATAAATTCTTTTCATTCGTGTTTATCGAAACATTTATTATGCATCGATTTTTTTTCTACGTTTTTTGGTTGAACACACACAACAAGCTATCAATTTTTCAGCATTCGTATCTGGCAGATACATCAAACTAAACAACCAAAGCGAAGACAACAATAAAGTGTTGCTGACAACAACACTAAAAAAACTTGTTGCTATTGTTGTTGTTGTTGTTGTTGCTGTTGTTGTTGCTGCTAACTGTGTCGCCAAAGTTGTCGTTGTTCTCCTTCCGCTGTTGCTGTCGTCGTCGTTGTGCAGATAAATTCCATAAAACTAAAACGACGACTACCTAAACAACAACAACAACATCACTGACAACAACAACACTGACAACAACAACACTGACAACAACAGCAACACGCTGGTTGCTGACGCTATCGTGGCGCAGCGAGCGGAGAACTGATGATGATTTATGAGCGTCAGAAATCAAGTAGAAAATTACGGTAATAGAACAGCGGGGCGCTGAAGTCAGCCCCCTCCTCTCCCCTCTCTGCTACTCTCCCTGCCCCAGCAAGCTAGACAAACAGAAGAACTCTAAAATACAAATACAAAACACATACAAAACGAAACGTTGACGTCGATGTCGCTTTATTGAGCAATTTTAACTAGAATTTATTTTTGGTCGTCATAGAAAAATTATTGTCGAAATAGCATGAAAACATTTTTACTAAACAGCAAAAGAAAAAGAACGACAAATAATAATAGCATAGAGAGCGCGTGTTGTTATTGTTTTGTTTTGTTTTGTTTAATATGCTAATTGATAGTGCAAATATTGAGCATACGCCTAGTTAAGCAATTTGCATTTAAATGAATGTGGTGGTGGGGAAAAACCGAAAGTGTCAGTTATAAATCCAGCTGGCGCGACATGTGGGTGAAGCAACCTCCTCTCCCCCTTTCCCTTCCCTCTGCCTTCGCTTTTCACCGCTCTCTAATTCATTTAGCAGACAACAAGAAGAACAACGACAACCAAATGACACCTTGTTAGGGGTTTGACTTATGGTCTTTTATTTTCTTGATTCAACATTCTACATTCTCTCTCTGTGTGTGTTGTGTGTGTTTTAGTTGGAAATGTAGCGACTAGGTGTCAATTTTGTTTGAAGAACAAATACTCGAAATAAGAAAGCTAAAAAAGAAAAACACGCGTTTAGAACGAAATTTAACAAGACGAAAACAAGACGAAAATTTAATATGTAAATCTAGATTGGGGATAAATATTTGTTTAGATTTCGAAGGACATCGCAGAGAGTTCTAATGAAATGTTTTAATTAAATTGAACCGCTGCAGCTGCATTTGCTTCCATTGAAATCAGTTAAGGATAACAAAAATAACAAAAAATAAAAGAGAAAAGAAATTGAATGAAGAAAAAGATGAACACAACAAGACAAAAAAAAAACAAGTGAGAAAGCGAGAGTTGAGTGTGCTCGACTGTGAGATACTCGCTAGTCATTGTGAATAATAGCACCAAAATATACCGAATTTATGTACCACAAAAATACTAAAATGCAGAAAGTTGTATTTGGTATATGTTATATTTATATTTAAATATACCTAATGTTTGGTATATTTATATAATACTACATTCAAAATATACCATGCAGTACAAAATATACCAGAATATCAGTCAAAGCTCTACCGCTACAAATTTCCAATTAAACTATAATATAACATTGTAACGATTTAGTATACAGCAAAATACTAAGATATTCCGAAATTTGTATTTGATTTAATGATATTCAAAATATACCATAGAGCACAAAATATACCAGATTGTCAGCCGAAGCTACACATTTTCAATAAAGCTATACTATAAAAATATACCAAAGTAATATACCGAAAAATACTAAAATATGTCGAATAGTTATATTTGGTATATTGATATACTTCCACATTAAAATATACCATAGAGTACAAAATATACCAGATTATCAGCTGAAGCTTAAAATCTTCCTGTTTTTGAGATCCAGAATTTCAAACGGACAGAGAAACAGACAGATAAACGGAAATGATATTATCATCTCGTATGTTAACGCTGCTCAAGAATATATTCCCTCCTTCTGCCTGTTGCATACATTTTCACAAATTCATAATACCCTTCTACCCAATGGATAGTGGGTATAAAAAGTCTGCACAAGTTTAAGGAGAATTCAGTTGAAGGAGTCAAGAGTTGAGTTGAGTTGAGAGTCAGGCATCATTAATTCTCACCCAAGTGTGCTCGCTTAAGATCTGCGCATATTTCCAATTAAAGCAACTTGCAACTCTAATGAACTTGAAGATATCAATCTACGCGCTGTTAACCCTAAAAAACCGCAGACAGACTGAAGACGAAGTTCAGCAAAAGGCAGCGAGAAATCAACAAGGAGAACGGACCACAAAAAAAAACAGAAAACGAAAAAAAAAAATGTCAAGCTAATTAAAATGAAAACAGCGAGAAGTAAAGAGAAGGAGAAGGAGAGGGAAAAGGGGGGGTGAAAAGTGTAGCTGAGGCATGCAATATAATTCATAAAATTGTTCAGGCTGCGAAGTTGCAAGTGAATTAATTTAAATGATGACCAAAAATAGCTGCAATAGATATAGATACAACTATGTAGATACATTTGTGCATTGCACATGTATCCAGCAGATACGCATCTCTGCGCTGCACAACATATGTGTATGTGTGTGAGTGTGTGTGTGTGTGTGTGTGCAAAGGAAGCGCGTTAAAACAAACAAAAACATATTTTTCTTATAAACAGAGACGAGAACCGAAAACGAAATGAAACGAAATTATTTTATTTGAGTCTCCAGTCGCAGGTTCTTTTTCTTTTGTATCTGTATCTGTATCTGTATCTGAATCTGCAGCTGTGCATGTGTATCTGAGAGCGTGTGTGTGTGTGTGTGTATCTTTCTCCCTGGCATCGAAACATAATTAATTTCTGTTTGTTTAAGGTCTGGGCCTGGTCTGACTGCTGCTTCCTGCGCTCTTTTATTTGTTTTTTGTTGCTGTTGCCTTTTCTCCCGATGCGATGCGATGCGTTGCGTTGCCTTGTGTTTGTGCTCCTTGAGCTTCATTGGAATTTCAATTTGAAAAGATACAATACATATTCATTGTCGTCGTCGTCTCCGTCTCTTGGCTCGTCTCGTGTTGAGCATTTAAATTTGTAGTCATAAATTTTTGCAAACGTCATAAATTAAACATTTGGAAACTGATACGTTTTTGCCCGTTCTGTTTTTAAATGAGTTTATGATCGCATTTTGTTTATTCTCCTCTCTATATATATGTGTATTTATATTGACAACGTTGACAACGTCGACCACAAGCTGCTTTTGCCCATAAATTATGCGTTTAATTAATTGGCCTGCCACATGACAGAGAAAGAGAAGCAAAGCTTGCCCCAGAGTTGCCCATTTAATTAGCCCCAAAGAAAAAGAGCATCCCAATCGGAGTCTTCACAATCTCAGCTCTCTCATCTCATCTTTCTCATTTCAACTCGTCTGGCATTGGCAGGTTGTTTTTTTCTTTAACTCGCTTAGATTTCTTTTGAAATATCTTTTTTATGTCGGAACAATTTGAATTTCGAATTTCGTTTGGCATTTCTGGGAATTTGATTTGTGGTTGTCGTAGAGAGAAGAAAAAGACACATACATGATTTATATGAATCGCCTGACACAATCGCCTGAGAATCTCGCGCCTCGCGCTTATCTCACAGCATGATCATAATCTATTAACTATGCGCATGTCAAAACGTATTTGGGCCATTAATCTAAGCGCCAAAACAAAAAAACAAAAAAGATTGCCCAGATACATGACATTATTGCGAAAGCGATTTGTATCTGCTAGATACATTTTCTTTGTTTTTGCTTGCTTTGACTTTAATTAAAATTGAAGTTACTTTCAATCTAATCATGTTTCTATTAAGTGAACAACAAGTTGCCAGATTTTATTTGTTCATAGTTTGGCAAATTGTTCAACTCGGGTTTTTTCGTTTTGTTTTTTAATTAAACAATAGCGCCAACGTTTATAATTAAAAAATTGTCATTTTTGTTGTCGTTTGCTTAACTTTATCAACAGCGAAGCTGCTTACACTAGAGATTACAACTGGCAAATTGAAGGTGCGACGCTGAAGAAGTTCGAATCAAAGGCGGCAAAAGATACTTTTGTCATTGTTGTTGTCATTGTTGTTGTTGCTCGACTTATCTGCAAGTGCGTGGTTAGGCAAATCTTACACACACACACACACACACATTTGTAGCTGTATCTGTATCTGCACTTGTATCTGTATCTTTTATTTTGTTTTCCTTCTTCTTCTTTTTTTTTTGTCGCGCGCTGATTAAACTTGCATTATGGCATTCAAAGAGTGCGCCGTTAAAGCAAATACAACAACAACAACAGCAAACAGAGAGCTCTCTTTAATAAGAAATAAAAACAAAAAGTTAATTAAATTGTAAGCGTAGTGTTTCTGTTGTCCCCTTCCCCCTTTTCTTCCCTTCACTCGCTGTGCACACGCAACTTCTTCATCATCTGCTGCGGCGTTGCCCTTAATCCCATGGCGTGATTAAAGTAGTCCAGCGCCTCTCCTCCTCCCTCACTCCTTCACTCTTTGTCTATTTGCCCCCGCCAGCCTTTTCCTGTTTGTATTCCAGTTGTCTGTTTGCCCAAAGAGTCGCTGCCGCTTTTGCTTTTGAAGTGTGTGGCTCTTGCCCCCAACTTGCAACATGGAGCGAACAGCTACTGCAATTGTCTTTGTGCCCCGCTCGCTTGCCCCATTCATTAGCTAAATATTAACATATTATTTGCCTAGACGGGGCACCATAATTCAGGCCACAATTTAGCCGGCTAAGCTAGCCAACAACTCTTTTTCTTCTAGCCGCCCACGCGGCACTTGACTTTGCAACTCCCTTTCTCGCTCTCCATTTCCTCCTCCCAATTTCTGGGGCACATTCTTTGGGACACAGCTTGTAAATTATGTCGCATTACTCTTTTCTCCTTTTTCTATTTTATTTTTTTTTTGGTGGCCAGTTTTTCACGCCATTTTCCGGGTTGGCTGTCACAACATAAATCAGTCGCGAGTTTTTCCCTGAGCTCATCAACGTTTTACGCTCATTACATTACATAATTAAGTTGTACTGCTTTTAATAATTTCTAATTAAAATTTTATAAACATTCTTTTACGATGATCATCAACAACAACAACAACAACAACAACAAAAGTGCCAAATGACTTTCGTTTTATGTTAAGCTGTGTCAATATAAAAAACTTCGCTTAAACTTATCAGAGCAACTTTGTTTTCTTCTTGCATCTCATTACAGCTGAGCAATATTTCTTTATTGTCATCTTCAAAAAATTAACAACGCTAAGGAAAATCACAACGGAATGGAAAAAATGGTAAGTTTATTTGCATACCTCCAAAGAAAATTTCCAATTATTAAATAATAAGAAAAAAATCGTGTCTTAGTCGCTGCTAATCTTAATTAAAACACGCTCTCAGAGAGAGGTAAAGAAACAACTCTTTCCAATCTGCAGTCATAATCAGGCTGTCGTGTGCAATTTCATCTTGGTTTCGTTTCGTGTTCATAGACCAAAAACTTGACCTTAGCCAAGCGAACTGCCAACTACCAACTTGCAACTGCTGTTGCCCCTTTGGCTACTTCATTGCGCTTACTTTGCCACAACTGAGAAGAGAGACTGAGACTGAGACTAAGAGCAGGCTTTTGTAGTTGCTGTTGCAGAATGCTGGAAAAAAACGACTGACCCTGTGCAATTGACCATGCTGAGGCTAAGTCGCAGTCTGCAGTCGTTGTTGTTGTTGTTGGTTGAGTCGTCTCCGTCGTCAGATACTTTTCAACGCCAATTTTGCTCTTCAAAATATGGCATCCTTTAGCTAGAGCTCTTGCAACTGTTGTTGTTGCCGTGGGCGATGCATTGCAGACGCGACTTGTTGCCCCATTGTTGCTTACCCTTTTGCACAAACAGCCAAAGAAAACAACTCAACTGCGAGATACCTGTTTTATTAAAAGAATTTCTTAAATTACTTCGTAAACAGATTAGAAACCATTTAGAATGTGTATTTAGAATTAAAATTACTTCAACTATTACTCAATCATAAACAAATTCTTAGCAGGCATTTCAAATGTTTACCTTAAGATTTGTTGCTCAAAATATTTATTTAAATTATTTTTATATTTTTCTTATTTGAACGTTAATAAATGTTTGTAACAACTATAGGAAAATTGTCTGCCAATTTTCTCAATCTAGCTCTTCTAGTTTCAAAGATACAATAATATTTCGTATTTAAATTGAATTTATATTTTTTCAATTTATGATGGTAAAAGAAAAAGTATCTTAATTTTGCATAAATCTTCATAAGAGTAGCATCTTTAGAAATATTACCTGCAAATTTCAAAGCTCAAGCTCTCATAGTTTCAAAGTTTTAGGTATTTAAATGAACAGACAGACAGCCAGACGGATTAACTTCGTGACTGTTCATGTCTACTTTTGTTCTACTGTTATACATTTGCATAGCGCACTAAATTGTTATGCCCTTTCTACCCTTTTGATTAACGGGTGTCAAAAACATCCTACAAAAACATTCACACACATTGAATTCAAACTGCAGACTCGACTCGAGTCGAGATTCTGAGACACGGCCTCGGCCTCAGCTTCAGTCTCAGCCTTAGCCTCCGTTGAAGTCTCGTGCATATCTCTTGCCACTTTAACGTTAACGAGCTGTTGACTTCTTTCTGCTCGCCGACAGCTGAGTTGAGTGCAGAGGCATTCACAACTGCTGTTGTTGTTGCTGCTGCTCTCCTGTCTCTCTATCTTGCTCCATCTTTCACCTCCACATCTGCTCTTCTTTTCTTTTTTTTTGCTGTGCTGTGCTGTGTGCTTCGTAGCATCTTCATCATTTACCGCGTCTCTGCTTTAATGTTTTGCTTCTGCATGCAAAATATCCTTTAGCTACCGCTCTCTCGCTTCTCTCTCTTTCGCTTCATCACTGTCTGTGTTGGCAGGCGTTTCAATCTAGTTAACATGCTCCCCTCAATCTCTGTCGTGCTTGGCTTTTGTGGCTCATTTGTTATGCGAGGCGCTATCAAAATGTTCTCGTAATTAAACATGAAAATATTTCCATAAATGCGTCTCAGCCGATCATCTTCAACTTACACCCAAAACAAAAAAAATACAAAATACAAAAAAATAAAAACGCGCATTGATTTCTTGCCTTGTTTACTAAATTTTGTTGTTCAACCAAAAAAATACAATAATTAATTAAATATGCCAAACATGCCGCGCTTTTCAATTCTCAGTACAATACAAAAAAAATAACAAAGAGAAACTCTCAGCATGTGGCGCTGTTCTCTCTTTCTTTCTCTGTCTCTCTTTTCTGTACTGATGGCAGACGTTTAAATTTACAGTTAATTGAATTATAATTGTGTGTGCCTAACCCTGCTACTCTTCTCCTCTGATCTGTGGCTGCCTCTCTTCAAATTGATCACGATCCATGTCGAGCAGTCAATCAATGCTCAAAAATGTATTTCCATATTTTTTGTCTATTTGTTTTGTTTATTTATGTGCCGAATGGGTTCGGCCTTTAATTGGAAATGCCACTGTAGTAGGCACACAAAAAATGGGCATGGCTCAAAAGGGGGGCGAGCTGTGTTAGGTTATGTATGTATGTAGGAGTGGAGGCATGTCGATGACTGATATCGACAAGACAGATAAATTATTCGATATTCGACACGAGATGCAAGCAGCAGCAGCAGAAGAAAGCTCAAAGAACTTGCTCAATCACTCAATTCACATGTTTTACGCTTTCTTTCGGCTAATTATAAAATCAGGGATTCCCTTGTATACATAAATATAAATATCATTTAATCTCTTGAGATTATAGGCATCTCTATCCGATAAAAAAGAAGGGAAACGAAGCAAAGACTTTTAATCATTCAGCATATTTCTGTTTTAATGTAAGCGGCCATAAAATTGTATTATAAAATATTAATCTAGTTTTGCAGGGAAAGAGAAAAAGCTGTAAAAAACATATATGTATGAAATATTCCGAGAGTACTTTTAGTGTAGTACTTCTATATATAAAACTCCAACAATTCCCATTAAAGCAGCTCTAAAAATTTAATTTATAAAATGTAATATACCTTAAACAACTTTCATAAAGCTAAAGTCATCTGCAAACAGAGATGATTTTCAAGGTACCACACCAAAAAACCACAAAAAAAAAAAGAACAGCAAACTAATGAAGCTGTTGTTATAAAGATTAGTAAGTGCGAGTATTATGAAAATATATGTTCTGCTATTAAACTAATGTTGACAGACCGTGAGTGAGAGAGGTGTAAGTAAGTTAGATAGAGATGCAGAGAGTACCAAAAGAGCAGAGCTAGCCACATTATGCTAATCATTAATTAGATCTACATGCGTTATACAATTAAATGAGACTGTTTTCGGTAATAGTATATTTTTTGGGTACAATTCCATAGAAGTAGAGCGACCAGAATGTTTCCCACGAGATGCAACATTGGGCCATAGAATAGAAGAGTAGCTGCTGGAAAGCATACACACACACTCACACACAAAGTGTGTCTGTCGGAGTTGCCATTACATCATTTAATGTCTTATATGACATCTGGTACGCCCATTACCTGACATTAATTGACAATGTGCGACGGCAGTAAAAAGCCCAGCACAGCCAACTTTATGGCTAATATAAAAAAGTGTCGAAAGTTGCCAAAAGAGTCAACGAGACGAGACTCGAGCAGAGAACAACAACAACGATGACGCATAAAAGTTGCCTCAAGTTCCTTAAACCAATAGAGCAGCAAGAAGACATCAAGCAGCTGAGTGCGTGTGTACTCGTGTATGTGTGTGTGTGTTGTGTGTGTGTGTGAGCTATGATTCGCATTTGCCAAAATGTGTCTCCCTTTCACACACTCTCTTTTGCTCTTTCTTTTGCTGGCACGTTGCCATAAAAACTGACGTTGCTTTTTGCGTAGTCTGCTTTTGGGCTCATCGCGACATCGCCACAACCGCTGTTAATAACTCTGCAGTCTCTGTTGTCTGTTCTCTGTATTTTGTAGTCTGTCAAGGCTTAGGCTCGTGCTTCTCACACCTTTTTGCTGGCAGCTACTTGCACGGTTCAATTGAAACGCCTCGACGGCGTCAATCTAAACAAAATCGAGCCCAAAGACCAAAGTTGTGCCTTACGGCATCTGATGAGATGTATGTGGAAGTGAAAGTGGCAGAGAGAGGGGTGAGGAGTGGGGGTGAGGTGGCACCCACCCGTCGCGTCAACTGTTGTGTGCATCATCATCAGCATCATCCAACATTGAACATCCCTTGGTGCTGTTTCCGCCCAACAAATTGCTGATTGCTTTAGCTGTTGAAATGCGCTTGAAAAAATAAACCAAAACTCAAGAAAAACGCATAAATTATTTGCAGCAGTGTGCGTGGGAGTGGGGAGTGGGTGGGGGAAGGGGGGTGCGAGCAAATTAAGGTGACCATATGTGGCCGCAGGGCAGAAGCCCCCCGACTGTGTGTGCGTGTGTTTGTGTTTGTGTTGTGTGTATATGTGCCTCATTCAAGCAAGTGAAGCAAGAAAAACAGTACATAAAATCAACAAACAGCCACGAAAAGATGCGAGAAGAAAAACAACAACAACAACAGCAACAGCAAGAACAACATTTGAAATGCTATGGAATGAAATTCCAGCGCGCGTTTGCTTTCGTGTTTCAAATAAACTTCGAAATGCATAAATAGTTTACAACAATAACAAGCAGCAGCAGCAACAGCAGAAGCAACGGCATGAAGAACAACAGGAACAAGTGCGTTGATTGCCGGCAGCCTGCACTTTCCCAAAGTATAACAATGCTAAAGAAGCGTGGGCTGCCTTCTTCATCCAACCTCCCTCCCTCCCGTCTTTTGCTCTCGATCTCCATCTCCATCAGTTGCCGCGTGCCGCGGCTATTTTAAAGAACTCTCGCATCGTCTGCCACTGCAGCCGGATGATGATGCCAAGAGTTCATTGCATTCGTGCCTGCTCCATCCACATACACACGCCCCCTCTCTTCGTCCCCTCTCATTTGGCTGCTCATTTAACGCATCGATGGGAGCACGTCTGGCCATTTTGCAATTGCCAATTGGCACAACTGCAGTACCAAAAAAAAAAAAAAAAAAATACTAGCAGTCGTCGCCATTTTGGTATTTAGTATGCAAGATGTGCAGCATCGATATGCGCATGTTATCGATAATGAGCTCAATTATCGAGCAAATTTCTACGCCAGAGCAGCTTCGCAAGCATGCAAATCTTATCGATAATTAGCATTGTCATCGAAGAGCATAGATGGCGCTGCTAAAGTGCACTATCAAATAAGTAAAGCTCAAGTCGATAATTAGCGTTGTCATCGAAGAGCACATAGATGGCGCTGCTAAAGTGTACTAACGAATAAGTTCAGCTCAAGTTGCAAAAGATGTTTTTTTCAGCGAATTCACAGCGTGTGTGTTCTAAGATGTTGTGCGTTTCCTTAGTTTCTAGAATTGTTGTCATGATTTCAATTAACATATTTTTAAATGCAGCATCTGCATGACAACTGCCTTGCAGGAGACACACACACAGCTGCTGTTGCTTTCTCCAAAAGAGTTGCACAGAGTTTACAATGTGTACTCAAAGTAATTTCATACATAAAATTGGCGTAACCAACTTGCAACTCGCGTCGCGTCTCGGCAGGAGTTTGGTCTGCTGAAGAACCTGCGCATAATTTTTTTGATTGACAAGCGCCCAGGCAGCAGCAGCAACAAGAGGCAAGAGGCAATGTCATGTCTGCTGTTGTAGTTGTTGATGTTTCGTTGTTGTTGTTGTTGGTTGAGGACAACAACAAAATATGTATGTAAAAAAAAACATACAAAAATAGAAGCAGGCATGAAGGTAGAACTCGAAAAACCAAGTTTCCACTGGCCCATTAGCATTTCTGCCACATATGGCAGGCAAATGGAGGAACCCAATGCAGGCAAGCAGACAGACAACGACGAGAAATGAAGGAGGAAGCGAGAGAGAGAGCAAGAGAGAGAGAGAGGAGGTTGGCCTCTGGAGTTGGACTTGGGCTTGGTGGCAACAATGACAACAACAAGCGGACGTAGTGCGTTTTTTATACGACTCTTTCGTAGGCGTAACATGTGTGGCATAAACAAAGCCCAAAAAGACACTAGATACCAGATACTTGAGACTCTCGCACGCCAATGCCAAATGCACACACAAATACACAGACAGGAAGGCGTGAAACTGTTGATAGCACTAGTCACTAGTCTATTGCACTTTTTTCTTTATGGGCTGCAATAAAAATATTTACGATGCCATAGCGCCAAATATGTAAGAGCCAATTCTAACGGGCAGCTGGCCATAAAACTGAGCCGAGTCAACAAAATGATACAGTCTGTAAATTGGTGGAACACTGAAACAATTTACGAGTTTGGCATTTTCAAATTACCATTTCGATCGTTCGTTCTTTTACTCTCTCTTAAATATATGAATATGCTTAACGAGTTCACATTTTATGCTGGTTAGAGAATGAGCACTAGGAACTAGGAAATACAATACAATTTTTGAGTGTCAGAACGTTGTTAAAAATGTCATATAACATTTACAGATTTTTCAGCTATTGGAGTAATAAATGTTTTCAAACGAATTTCAGATTTTAGAGAAATGTTTTCATAATTTACCTTCACAAATAATGATGTTCCCCTTCGTATATGAATATATGATTAAACCGCTACATTTTGAGCTCGAAACATTTACGAGTAACACACGAAAAAACACTCATAAGTGATAACAGAAAGCAGTGAGGCTTATCAGAGAACAAAACCCACAACTGAATGTGACCTGTGAGCTCTTTAGTTTCTTTAGTTGCGGGTCTCTCTCTCTCTCTTTATGAGGTTAGTAAATTTCGAGCATTTCGTATTTAAAAGTGACAGTTCTTTTGATATGAAAACACACAGGCGAATACAAAGTTCAGTCTTCAGTGGCCATCAGCTTGGATTCAGATGCTTATATGATGGTTGATCGTCGATGGCTTGTCAAGCCACTTTCCCCCAAATAGAAAAATGGTCTACAACAAGCTTCGATGGCGGCATTTTCACTTTGATTTCGTTGCGGGGAAACCGACAAGCGATAAGCGAACGATTTATTTATGATTTTTTGGTTCGATTTGTGGCTTTGGGCTGCTGCTTTCATAAATTTAAATTTCGTTTTTTTCTGTTATTTTTGTGCTGTGGCCCTCGTTTCAATTAAGCAATTGTTATAAATTGTTTCGATTTTCGGTTTTGTTTTGTGGCACAAAACAGACCATATCGAATACACTTGATATTGAGTGATATATGGACGTGTGCTGTGTGAGTTCTTATCGATAAGATTGCCGGTCAGAAGCTCTAGCTAACACCTCTTCTTCCCCTCTCTTCTGTCTCAGTTTGCTTTTTTTCTGACTGGCTAAGAAATTAGTCAAAACTTGAAGCGCATGCATGCAAATTATTGTTATGGGCAATTTGGCCATTAGTCACAGCGCCATAAATTATAAACGAGATGCCTCATTGAAATTCCCCTCTAGTCAATCCAACAAAATAGTCAAGTGGCTGAGCTAGATAGAGAGAGAAGACAATTTATTTATGTTATATGTTTGCGGGGAGTTAAATAATTTGTGGTATTTGGGAATTGGTTATGCATTTGGATTAGCTAATGTTTATAGCACTTGGAGCGCATTAAATTATTGACAAAATGTTTCCACAATTTATTTGAAAAGAATACTGAAAGCATTTGAAACTCGACACGAAATTTACGCAACTAATTGATTTGGATATTTATTTAAGATTTTGAGCAACAGAAAACAAAAAAAAAAAACACACACAGGCAAAGCCAAGAAAAACAAATGCTGCAGCAACAGAAGCAGCAGCAGCAGAAGCAACGGCAACAAAAACAAGAGGAATGCCATTAAAAGCCATTAACTGAAAACTTAAACGCATGCCAGAGACAGCAGCCAAGAGGGGTGAGCAGCCAGTGGGGTAGAGGGAGGGTGAAGAGGGGTTGGGATTGTGTGGGGAGCAGGGGCGGGGGGTAGCCGCGTGTTTATCGCTCGGCGTCGAGTCGCACGCATGCCAACAAATAAACCACGCTAGAAATCCCATTAAATACAAGAAAATAATACAAGGCAAAGCCAAAAGAAGCAACAACAACAACAACGATGAAAACGAAATAACAATAACAACAAGAACAAGGCAGTCTAACAAACATATACATACATACATATGTATATAAAAATCAATGCCAGGAAGCCACCCACCCAGCAAAACCAGCCCGCGGGGCGTATGCGTAATATTACAGCACTGAAAGCAAATGATGCCAAGACACAATGTGTGTGTGATAGTCAGCTTATTTTTACAGAAAAGCGGCGACAAATTTATGGCATTGAAATACAAACCAGACATCGAGACGTCAAAAATTCCTTTAGCTAACAAAACAACATAATCGCTTCGACTATTTTTCCTTTTTGGCTAAACTCAAAGTCAAACTGCAGAATTTTTCTTGTTTTAGCTTCTACTATTTGTTGAGAAAATAAATAAAGCACTTTTGACCGACCACTAAAAAGTCAAATTTATGAGCAGCAAGAAAGTTTTGTTTGTTTGCATTGCATGCAAATGCACAAATTAAATGTTTCGTATTCCCAGCAACAATATTGCTAGCAACAATGTTGCGAAAGTCGTTTATTTCATTTAGCTGAAAATGAACCATAAATTAAGTAAAATATCCAAGCAATTAATGCGACAATGCAAGCGAAAACAAATATGTTAAGCGAAGCGAAAAGCAAAGGAAGCAACAAAAAAAACCGTTGATTTGATCGACAAAAACAAGTTGTGAAGTGAAGCAAAAGTCTCTACCTAAAGCAAGCAATTAAGCACACACACAGGAGCAGGACAAATATGTATGTCTGAGATAACTCTCGCACTCTCTCTCTGTCCCTCTCTCTCCGCTTTGACAGACCATTAATTATCCATGTCAGCGACATTTTGTCACATAGACAAGCAGGAAAGAAGATGATGACATGAACATCCTCGCATCGCATTTATGTGAACATGTTGCAGATGTATTTCACTTAATTTCCACACACATAGAGAGAGAGAGAGAGACAGAGATAGACATTACGTGTGCAGAATACGTGTGCAGAACACGTGTGGCACTAAAAATTGTTTTGCGCCCCGTTCCGAGGGAATCCCATCCCATATTTTGTCGCCGTCGTTCTTCATCTTGTGGCATGCAACGCACATTTGACCACAGGTCGTTTGTTTCACGCATTCAAAGTGCCATAAAAAATTGTGTTTATGGCCGGAATTCTTGAGACAGTCTCTCATAAAATCACCAGCAGCAGCAATTCCTCATTTTCTATGTCAATGTCAAGACGCAATCGAATGTTGCCACTTTAATTGTCATAAAACACACACACACACATAGAGTTGCCCCCTCAGATTGCAACGCTGCAATTACAATTACAATACTATGAAAATTTAATGGTTCGCCGCGCAATGCATTTACGACACAGTTATGACATCTAAAATGAAAATGAAAAAAAAAAACAGAAATACAAATAAAAAAATAAATATTGTTAGAAGGCGACGCAAACAAATTAGCCATAAAACGCAGTCGATTATTAAAGGCCATAAATGTAAATCATGCAAGAATACAAAATGCTCTTCAAAATGGCAATAAACATTTTGTGGCTGTTGAAAATATAATAATCATAATAATAAAAACAAATGTATAATATATATATATTTTATACGCTGAATTCTAAATAATAAATAAGACCAAATTGGTCGTCAGAAAGTCGTTAAAAAAATAAAAGTATACAAATCAGTGAGGGAAATAAACAATAATAAATTTCACAATATTTATTTATAATTTTGATATTAATCGAATTGTTGTTGTTGTTGTTGCACGTTGAGTCGTAAAAACTCGGCAATAATTTCTATTCACTCGTTGATGTTGAGTTGTTGCTGGCTTCCTTCCACTCAAAAGGCCATCAAATTTATGTGTTTATGTTGACACTTTTCTAATTTACGACCTTTCAACTCTCACCTCTTAGCTGGCAACTCAAATTTCTATGAATTTCCCTGTCATTGTTGCAAGAAAGAAAGAAACGCAAACGGCAATTCCTTTTTAATTGTTTTTCCTGTGTGTCCCGGAAAAGTATGCTAAGCTAAAAATACGGCAACGGGGTAAAATGCATCCGGCACAACAGAGGCCAACTGTCAAAATAAAAACGCCTGCTCATCCAGCAAAAATTTACGAAATGAAAAATAAATCTGCACAGTCGACACAGTCGGGAGAATGAAGGACACCCACATGTTTTGCCTTTTTAGCGACACTTGACACTCTTTTGTATTTAGTCACCATCACCATCCATTGCCATCCCTTGACTAAGTCTAGGAGCAGCAACCCTCCGGCACCACATCCTTAAACGTTGCAGCTGCACTCGTTTCGTTATTAGCAAAATTTACCAAGGCAACTCTCGACACAAGGCAAAAGCAACGACAACAACGACGACGGCAAAGTCAAGGAAATCGGAAATTTAATTTTATTTTCATGTTTCGTCCTGCATTCGTCAGCAACCCCCGCCAAGCTTGCCCACAAAAAAAAAAAGAGAAACACTCAACGCCTGTCACTTTGTCCTTTTTTCTGCGGTGTCATTTAGCCCTCGGAACGAACAGAACAGAACAGAACAGTTTTGTGCAAAAAATTTAATAATAGAAAACACTCTCGGAACTCGAAAAGTGGAACGACAACTCGACTGAAATCAACCCCCAAGGGAAGCTTCTTCGCCATAAGGGTAAAAAAAAAAGAAATACCGAAATTTCTGTCGCATTTGTTGTTATTATTATTTATGTTGCAAAATCGTTCAGCATTTGTCGGTTTCCTTAACCCACTTCAGCATTATCTGCTATTTCTTTGGCGTATAATTTATGCATTTGCCTCATTACATAATTCATCACAACAAAGCCAAAGCCTCAAATGCGATCCCCAGAGAGCAAGAGAAAGAGCGAAGAGAAAAGAAAAGAGAACTGCAATCATCATAATCAGGCAAAGTCAAAGCTCAATGGGCTAGACGACTTGCCAAAGAAGAAAAGAGAGAGAGAGATAAAAAGAGAACGGACAATCCTTCTGTCCACTTAATTAAAATTTAATTGTAAAGCGCACAAGAACAACAGAACAACAGAAACAACAAAACAGCAAAAAGCAACAACTATATGGATGCCAAAGAGCATTTAATGATAGCCAGCGCAGCAGTTCTGCAAGCAGCCGTCGGGGGGCGCCACATGCACATACAATTTGCATGCACATCGCACAAAGCAACAAAAGCGACATCAACAACAACACACACACACAAAAACATCAAAGCGAAATGCAAAAAAGGGCTGCAGGGCTGTGCAACGCACAAGGGACGCGGGGCACTCGAAACTGCAAAAAAAAACTCAACAACAGCACCAGCAACAACAACCAAATACAAAAATGTTGCTCCTAAGCAAAACTGAAAAGTAGCAAAAGTGTATCCTGGCTGGCGCCCTCTAGCGGACTCGTTCGCGACAAAAATGCGCATTTAAATGTCAATGATTTTAATGGGCGGACGCGTAAAAATCTTGAGCCAGTTTTGTTTATTACGTTGACGTTGACGTTGCCCGTTTTCAAAGCTGCAACTGAAGCGCCTCTCCCCGCTTTGCCCTACCGCCCACAAACTGATGAACTGACGAACTGACGCCCCACAGGACTCGCAATGCCAGCTGTGGCTGTTGCTCACTGTATTTGTTTCTCCGGCTGCGTTTTGTAAGGTCATGGAACTTGTCTGCATTGACTTTGCGGCCTGCCAGCACGGACAACGGGGGCGAATGAAGAGGCAGCCCGGGAGCACAGGTCGACTGCCGGGAAAAAGTTTTTCATTTTTCATTGCCCCGCTTGACTCGTCGTTGACGTCGCTGCTGTTGTCATTGTTGCTGTTGTTGTTGTTGGTTGGCAGCAAGTCGACAAACTGTTTTCATTTTGCGCCGCTACGCGCTTTTTGATGCCGCCGACAGTTTGCTTCCTCCCTCGCCCCTGTTTCACCTTTCCCCATCCCCCTCTCGCCGACTGCAGTTGCTCCTGCTACCCTTTTGTTCCTTTGGCTTCGAGTTTTTCAATTGATTTTCGCGGTTTTGCTGCTGTTGCTGCTGCTGCAGTGCAGCCAAGGCCAACTCTACGTCATTTTTTTTTTCCATCTCTTCATCTCTTCTCCTATTTTTTTCGGGGGGACTGTTGCACCTAGCTACGTGTGTTTACCTGTACTCCGTGTTGTTGGTGCTGCTTCAACGCTTCTTTGTGTGCAGCGAGCCATAGAAAAGTTTAAGTGCTCTGTGGTTTGCAAGTTTTTTGCGTTCCTCCTCCTTAATCGGGCATTCAGTCAGCTCTTTTCACTGATGTTTTGATTGATTGCCGCCATTGAAGCGGACGATAAGTTATCGATTAACAAGACTCTTTACAGCAGCAGCAGGCCTTAGTCGATTGTCAGCTCTAATTGCTCATCGTGCATTTTCTTTTATCGAGCAATTACCATGTTTGAACTAGCTCTTTTCAGCTTAGTTATTCGTATTTGTTTGTCTGATAAAACCGATCGTCGATAATTATCAGCAACACTTGCATATTTAGGCAGGCATAAACTGTACATCTTTAGCTACCAGACAACATTTCCTCTCTCTGTCTGTCTCGCTCTGTCTCTTCGTTAGTCTCTGCTCTTTTGCTTTGTGACTTGTTTTCGCTGCCTTTCGCCTTGTTTGTTTAATTAAAACAGTCAAGCTGTAGTTGTCGCTTCTCTGGCTGCTTGGCTGCCAACTTTGGTCACAGCTTCCGCCGTCTGCAAGAAATGCTGCTCGGCTTGGCTTGCAATGGCCTCTTTAGTGCATTGAAGCGCAACCATTCACCAATGTCTTCAACTTTGCTTTAGCACGCACACGCTCGCCACGCACACACAAAACAACACAACGCATCGCATCCCATCCAGCAATCCATGTAACGATCTCTACAAACCGATCTCTCCCCACACTTGGCCAAGTCAAGTCTTGGGTAAACATGCCGCGGAGGTCCGGAGGTTCGAGAGCTTGTGCAAACATCGTTGAGACTTGTTGGCAGCGTGATTTTGTATAAATTCTAGACTCAATTTCTTTTGTCGACTGACTCGCTCTCTGCATGATTTGCAAAATGAATGCAATGCCCGCAACAACTTGACTCACGATTACTCCTCCAGAGTCTCGAGTCTCCGTCTAGGGGTCTCGAATTGAGCTTGGGACTTAGTTTTGCCGTTTGCCGGCTGCTTGCTGGTAGTAATAATTTGTTATTTGTAACGAACTGCTTCGACCTGCACGCTTGTTAACAATTAAATAAACAATATGAGTCGCATTTTTAGACGAGAGAAACAACAAATCACTAAATAAACATGCCATATGTCCGTATGCCAGACAAACGCAATGAGACTGCCGGAAAGACGGACGTGCGGTGATCGGGGCCAAGACAAACACAAACGCACACACACATACACACACACATAGAAATACAAACACACATACATTTATAATTTGCTACCACTTTCCATGGACCTCGGACTGGACGACGATGACCACTTGAGACATTTTTTTTGTTGTTGTTTTTCTCTCTCCTTAGTGCCTTAGTTGGTAGCTCTGTCTCTGTCTATTAAAAGCAATATTTATGCATTTTCTCTATAGCTGAGAAAGAGGCACGTTTGCTATTATTTCCAAGCCATTTCCCATGAACACATGTGCGAGCAGAAGTTGAAGTTGCTAGGAGCACTTATTAGTTGGCTAAGGTTCGTAGGCAATAATACTAGTAGTTGGGTGAACCACAGCCAATATTCCATACCATACCAATACCCAATAGCAATCCTAATGTATGCCTTCTATGCCACTCGATAACAGTATCGAGTAGCAACAGCAGCAGCAGCAGCCATAATAAGGGCGTGTTGTTGTTGTTTTTAGGCCATCCCATCACAAGTGTTTTTCTACCTTACATACATATAGATATCGACACTTGTATGTAAGTATGTGTGTGTAGATGCACATATGTGGACATGACTACACTTTTGTCCATCCTGCATTTCTCATCAGACTTCTCATCCATTTTGGTCACGTTTTCTATTTAATTGTGAAAGTACAAACACCCATACATGTGAGCACAAAAATGCTCACATGTTAGTTTTATAATTACATAGCCATATGTACATACATATGAAGTGCTGGAATAAAATCATTCTGAATGATTGTTGTTGCGTTCATTTAGTTCAAAGCTTAAATCACGTAGTTCCTCTAGCATCCTAGTTCTGTTCATTTAGTTCATTGCCTAATTTATCGCACTATCGATTACATGCGATCGCTGCAAATAGACGTTAGACACTGTAATCGATAGCTAGGCAAACGCATTGCATTATTCCCACGCGCATATCTTGATATTGAATTTCAACGTTTATTTGTTGCGAAGGGGGGCGAGAGCTTACAACAATAAAAACAACAACAACAACTACAGTACTTGGCATTTGCCCATTTTGGCAGCGTTATTTACTTAATTATTTTCAAGTGCTTGGCAAACAATTTTAACACGAAAAATGTTTCAGGCAGGCAGCAACAGCAGCAACAACAGCCCCCAAAAAACCAAAACCTCTTCAGCGACACGACTAAAGTTTCGTGACTGGGGGTTGATGTGTCGCACAAATGTTATTAATTAAAATGTCATTCATTTAAAAAGTAAAGCAACAAAGGACTCTAGTGCAGCAGCAGCAGCAACGTCGTAGACAAGGAAAGCAAACTAACTACGCAGACTCTTTTGCAGCTGGCGTTGACAGTTTTGCTCCGTTGCTTTTAAGACTTTTGCGACACGAAATTCGCTTCATGTTCTCTGGTATTTTGTGGACCACACGCAGCTGCTGTCGATGCTGCTGCTATTACTGCTGCAGGAGCTGCCACAAAAGCCACAAATATGTATGTCATTTGACACTTGCTACTTGTAATATGTAAGAGTCAGTGCATATGTATGTATTTAAACGCCCTTCACTTTTGGCTCCCACTTGACGCCACGCCCAACTTGACCAGCTGTCAATTTTCGCCTGAGTTCTCACAGCATTTTTGCTGCTCTGAGACTCTGACCACAGAATGCTTCATGATATTGACATCGATATCGCCACAAAGCTGACACAGTTTCCAAAGATGTCTGACGTCAGGTGGCAACGCTGGTCACGCCACGGTGAACGCTCGCCTCAAACTCCCTGCAATCGGACATCTTCGGTGCCGTGCCGTCAAGTGAGCAATTGTCTTGAATTAATTTCTGCTTCATCACACGCCCCATAAGCAAACACACACACACGCACTCACTCTTTTTTCCATTGGGCCCTTCGGTGGTCTGCCCTGGTGCTGAGCAAACACTTTGATCAAGCCCATCAAGCAGCATCCACCAGCAGACGCCGTCAAATTTAATAAAAATCACTGATTTTGATTGATGTGCTCTCGGCTATTGCCCACCGTTCATTGCCCATTGCCCATCGCCCAGTCAGCAAATATTGGCGGAAGGGTAGAGACATGTGACACTTCGATGTCGCCCAAGTGTCGCTCCAATTGAAACAAATGAAGCGCATGAAACAGGAAAGAGCAGTTGCAACTTGTCGACACCCCATCAACTACACTTACAGCTCAGCTCTACCAACGAGAGACAAGCTTCTCATTTCTCAATTTTTGTTGAATTCAGTTCAATTTTAACACTGCTTAGACTAAGATCTATTATTCTTTCTGCCTGCTCCCAATGTAATAGTCTTTTTCTGCTTTCTCTTTGCAGTTAGGCCACGCCGATTGTCAAGCGTTGACAATTTGACGCTGAAATCCTTGGACACAATTCGCTCTTCTCTTAGCGCCAACCGCGAGAGAAGCGTGCGAGTTACAAAGGAAGAGCGAAAGAGAGCGAGAGCGCTAGCAAGAGAGCGCACTACAACACTGAGTTCAAAGCTCAACACACACATACAAAAGCTAACTGCTACGCACAAAATGCAACACAAAATGAATCTGGCAACGCTGCTGGCGCTGTTGCTGCTACTGGCCAGCAGAAGGAGCTCAGTGCTGGCGGATAGTCCACAGCATATGGGCGGCGGCGGCATGGGTATGGGAATGGGCATGGGCATGGGATCGCACTCAATGGAGGTGAGTCCAGCGCCTGGCTATGGCGTACCCGCCATACCCAAGGATCCCAACTCGCGGTGCGAGGAAATCACGATACCCATGTGCCGGGGAATTGGCTACAACATGACATCGTTTCCCAACGAAATGAATCACGAGACACAGGACGAGGCGGGCCTGGAGGTGCATCAATTCTGGCCGCTGGTCGAGATCAAATGCTCACCGGACTTGAAGTTCTTCCTCTGCAGCATGTATACGCCCATTTGTCTGGAGGACTATCACAAGCCGCTGCCTGTATGCCGCAGTGTCTGCGAACGTGCTCGCTCCGGCTGTGCACCCATCATGCAGCAGTACAGCTTCGAGTGGCCGGAACGCATGGCCTGCGAACACTTGCCGCTGCATGGGGATACCGACAATCTGTGCATGGAACAACCCTCGTATACCGAAAGCAGCGGCACCAGCAGCGGTGGCGGCAGTGGTAGCAGTTCTGGCTCTGGTTCAGGCTCTGGAGGAAAACGCAAGCAAGGTGGCGCCAGTGGCTCTGGTGGCTCCTCATCGACAGCCAACAAGTGCAAGGGCAAGAATTCAAAAAACTGCCAAAATCCCCTAGGAGAAAGGGCAAACGGAAAGGAGTGCACATGCTCGTGCCGATCACCGCTCATCGTCCTGGGGAAGGAGCAGCTAATGCAGCAGTCCCCAATGCTGCATCATCACTGGTACATGAATCTGACTGTCCAAAGGATCGCAAACGTACCAAACTGCGCCATACCGTGCAAGGGTCCGTTCTTCACAAACGACGAAAAGGACTTCGCCGGCCTGTGGATCGCCCTGTGGTCGGGTCTATGCTTCTGCAGCACCCTCATGACCCTAACCACATTCATCATCGACACCGAAAGGTTTAAGTATCCTGAGCGACCCATTGTCTTCCTTTCCGCCTGCTATTTTATGGTCGCCGTTGGCTACTTGTCACGGAACTTCCTGCAAAACGAGGAGATCGCCTGCGATGGACGTCTGCTGCGCGAGAGCTCGACGGGACCGCATTCATGTACGTTGGTCTTCCTGCTCACCTACTTCTTTGGCATGGCCTCATCCATCTGGTGGGTCATACTCAGCTTCACCTGGTTCCTGGCCGCTGGCTTGAAGTGGGGCAACGAAGCCATCACCAAACATTCGCAGTACTTCCATCTTGCCGCATGGCTAATTCCGACGGTGCAATCGGTTGCAGTCCTGCTGCTGTCTGCCGTGGACGGCGATCCCATTTTGGGCATATGCTATGTGGGTAATCTCAATCCGGATCATCTAAAGACCTTCGTGCTGGCACCGCTCTTTGTTTACCTCGTCATTGGCACTACCTTCCTCATGGCTGGCTTTGTATCGCTCTTCCGCATCCGTTCGGTCATCAAGCAACAGGGAGGCGTTGGAGCCGGCGTCAAGGCCGACAAATTGGAGAAGCTCATGATACGCATTGGCATCTTCTCCGTGCTCTACACAGTGCCAGCCACAATTGTCATTGGCTGCTATCTCTACGAGGCCGCCTACTTTGAGGACTGGATCAAGGCACTCGCCTGTCCCTGTGCTCAGGTCAAGGGACCGGGCAAAAAGCCACTCTACTCGGTGCTCATGCTCAAGTATTTCATGGCACTAGCCGTGGGCATTACCTCGGGCGTCTGGATCTGGTCCGGCAAGACGCTAGAGAGTTGGCGTCGCTTCTGGCGGCGATTATTCGGTGCGCCCGATCGCACTGGTGCCAATCAGGCGTTGATTAAACAAAGGCCGCCAATTCCGCATCCATATGCGGGCTCGGGAATGGGCATGCCCGTGGGATCGGCAGCGGGATCGCTGCTGGCCACGCCCTACACACAGGCGGGCGGTGCTTCGGTGGCATCGACCAGCCACCACCATTTGCACCACCACGTTCTCAAGCAGCCAGCGGCCAGCCATGTATGACATGGAGAGTCGGGAGGAGCATCAACCATGGGTGGCGGCAGCGTGCTGGGTGGTCACGGCACACTGATGAGCACGGCGGGCATGAGCAATAGTACGGTCGGTGGCGGCGGTATGTCTGGCATGGGAGCTCCTCCTGGCAGCTTGTTACAACAGGGCGGTGTTGGCGCCAATGGCGGTGCACCCGGTAATGTTTACGGCAATGTCAATGGTGGCGGTGTTGGCGGTGTTGGGGGTGTTGGTGGCGCCGGCGTTGGCGGTGGGCAAAGCACAGCGCCCGGTTCGGTTATCGATTCGCGAGCTGTATCCGTGGTGGTTACTCTGCCCGGCGGGCCGGGCTCCCAACATCCGGGGCAGGCGTTGAGCGACTATGGTCCCATATAGTTAATGGTACGCCCGGACACCGCGCACTGGGTCTCAACGAGTAGCTTCAGCCAGCTGTAAGAGCGCAGTTGTCAGCTCCAGCAACTGAACGAAGTCTCATTCTACTCTAAACGTCTCTTGATCTCTATCTCTGTCTCATTTCTCCGAGCTATCTCTTTTTCAGAGGTTTGAAAAGCAAAGCCATATTAATTTTTTGTAGCCGTAGTTTGTTTACAGAGTTTGAACTATTTGCGTAACATTCTAGTCGAAAAAATATAAAACGAAAAACCTTTGAAAAAATGTTAAAGAGCGCAGAAGAACGAAAAAGAGAAAGAGAGCAAGAGATAGAGAGAGGGAGACAGAGAGCGAGAAAGTTGAAGCGCATGTTACCGTTAGCCAGGCGCGTTTGTTCTGCAGCCTCCCCCATATTTAAAGCATCTGTTCTTTTTTGGTTCTTTCCATTAGTTTCTTCAACGAAATAGACTGAGAAAACAAAATGATAAGTAAATACACAATACACATAACAAATAGAAATCGCGAAGAAGAGAAAAACAAAAGAGAGCTAAAGCGAAAGAATAAACTCTGCCCACACTGCCAAGTCAGAGCCACGAGCCATATTTCGAAATTACAAGTAACTTTTAATCAAACTACCTAAACTATTAACCTTAAACCTAAACCTAAAGCTATACCTAAACCTTAAACATAGATAAAACAAAACAAAACACATATTTCGAATTCGCATTCGCATAGAAAACTACGATTAGTAAGGGTTGTCGCAGTATCAGAATATGAGAGAGCGCACAGTGTTGCAAAGAAACAATTTGTAAATTATTTAATCTAACTTAAGGCATTATCCAGCACTATTTTTTGTACATATTTTCAAATTGCTCTTAGTTTGTAAACGACTTTTTTTATAACTTACAATCCTAAACTAAACTAAAAACGTAAACTAAACTAAACGGAAAACAAAATAGAAATATGAGGACATCAAACGTAATTTGCTTTTTAGCGTCACAGGCAGCGCTGCATTTAAGCTCAAAAATTGAATTTAATTTTTACAAAAATTCCCTAAAAACACAAAATGATAAAAAAAAAAAACGAAAAAAGAAAAATAGAATATACGAAAAGTGTATGGAAGAACATTTTGCCTGCCAAGTTCAGCTGCAGCCAAACGCAGGGCATTTTTTGCATTTATAAAGCAAAGGAAAATTGTATAAAGTAAACATTTATATAATAGTATTAAATAAATGTAATGTTAGTTGTAAACGAAAATCCCCCAAAAAACAAAAATGAAAAAATATCTTTCAAGCATTAAAAACTATTGTATTTTTATTTAATATTTGCATATATATTTATATATATTAATATATAAATATGATGATGTAAGGAAAAGCGACAATTTAACTGTTGGCATTTTAAAACCCGCATCACATACGAAAGAAAACAAACAAAAAGAAAGCAAAACATTTATATAATAAATTATATAATATAGCGTAGAAACTATGTGTGTAATGTTTTAGCAACTATAACTATTTCTATAAACAAAAACAAACAAAAAAAAAAAAAAACGAAAACATGAAAAGTTGTAATAAAAATTATTTAAAAAAACACAAATTTATCTTATGAGTTCTTCATTTCTGTATATTATTTATTTTATTTTTTTAAACGTAAGTTTATTATTTCAGCGTATTTCGAAATTTAATAAGGATGTTTGCATGCTTGCTTTATTTACAATTTTCTTTCAATTTGTTTAACTTTTAGCATTTACACGAGAACCCTCAACACTTATACGTATCATAAAAACGAAGCTCTCCAAGTTAAGCGAACAAAAGATCGATAAGCAAAAAAAAAAAAACCAAAAAGTAAACATTAATTAGCAAATTTCTCTAAATGACGTACAATGTTTAATATACATACATATAATGAAAAGTAAAACAATAACAAATTACCAAATACGAAATACGAAAATACAAGATACGCGTACTATTCGATGTTGTTAATAAGCTTAATGAACAAATACAAAAAAAAAAACAAAAAAAAAAAAACAAAACAAACATAAAGAATATTGCTAGCCAGTAGCATTTAGTTTGCGAGGAATTTGTGCGAAATCGTTAAAAGAATTTCTCACATTTCGGCGTTTTACATTTTAGTTTTGAGCGTAAATAGTAAACGCTTTTATCAAAAAACGTAAAATTAATAAATCATTATAAATTAAAATATACTTATTAAAGGCTAAAGAGTGTAACGAATATACGTAAATGACAACCAGTCAAAAGGCAAATGTAAAAACAAAAAACCAAAACAAAAACCAAACAAAAAACAGAAAAATTGAAATGAATATTCTTGAGCAATTTTACGTTGATTTTGTGTGATTGAAAATTAGTTTTCTAAATTGATGAAAAGTAAAAATGAATTGCAATTTGCGAATGTATACGATTTTTAATTTTTTCCAACGAAAAAAGAAAATTAAAATTTATAAATAATAATGAAACAAAAAAAAAACAAATGGAAACAATATTTCATAAATGGATTTGGAAAAGCTGGGTGATTAATGGATCGGTTGAAGTTACACAAAACCAGAAACTTGACGTCAAGTGTAGTTGTGAATTGTATTTTGTGAAATGTAATTTAAAAACCATAAATAAATATTAAATGAAGATGCAAACGAAGAATAAAGATAAATCAAACAAATTATATATACAATGCATATTTATATATATTTAAAGAAACATAATGAACGGCATTAAATACTTTAACAATACAAATAATGCAGACATTATTTTATTTACACAAGAAATTACATTTTTTAAATCCAAATTAAATGCGATGCTGTTTGTATATTGTGCACATTTCAATTGGCACTGAATTCGTTAACAACAGCAACAATATCCACAACAATAACAACAACAACAGCAGTAACAGCAACAAATAAACCATCAACAAAAGAAATAAAGAAAAATCAAGCAAAAAAACAAATAATATTAAATACATTTGTAATTGACAAAAGGAAACCATTTAAAATAAAATCTAACAACATAAAATATCGATTTTCATCTACGACTATTGCACTGGGGTGAGGATTGAATCTCCGGCTAATGGGATGGTAAATGGCCTATTGGAGGCGATAATGTGCGGACCTAACATTTATTAGCCATCCTGAACAATAGAAAAACGATTTCTGTGCAAAATTAATGCTTTTTATGGATCCTTTGCTCAACTGCAAACAGTTCATTAGCCTTAAACTTTCGCTTAGATTTGACAGACCCTTGTCAATGCATCCAGTTAATGGTCCACTTTTGTAAAATAAACTGACCTCCTATTTGGCTTTAGACACTGAAGTAGATATATTGTATATAGTGGTATATATACAACTTGATGACTTGACCCACAGCTTTGCCATCATACATTTATGTATATTTTGATGGATTTAATTTTCAGCCTCAAAGTATGCAACAAAAAATTTATTTGCTTTATTACGTACAAATTAGAAAAAAGATCCTAGGTCGCTCATATCCTTACGAATTTTAGCAGGACTTGTTGCATTGGATTCGTGAATCCAAAATCTATCGATTGGCATCAAAATATTATGGGGTCATCTAAGAATCCAACACTTGTAAAAGTTCGTCTCGGGGTGAAGAAAAAATGGCCAAAAACCTAAAATCCTGTATAGCTTCAAAAGTAGCAGGACGATTTGAATGTCATTTGGCCTGTTGTAAGCCGTATTAAAAATATATCGTTTGACGCTAATTTCAGATTGATCCTGCCAAGGACATAGGAGATATAACAAGTTTTATGTAAGCAAAAAAGTCCTTTTATCTCAGCTGCTCGAAGGATTTCCGAGGACTTTTTTATGGATTTTGCATTTAAGAAACAAGATCTATTGATCTGGTAAAGGACATCCACATCGTCCTTAAAATGGCGAAGTTACGAGGGTAAAAGTGATTTTTCGACAATTTTTGCATACCTCCCCCTTGGAAATTTTTTGACACTTTTGATAATTTTTTTTTGTTGCATTCTGGAAATCTTTTAATGGGAATCTATAGTGTTGTCATGTGTGAACACAAAAATGCATGTCCTTTCGAAATCCTTTAAGAACCTGCTTAGTTTTAGCGATAATTGAGATGTGCTCTACCATATCCTAGCGCCTCTAAAAAATTAAAATACTCTTTCAGATAGGCTCAACAGTTTTATTGCATTTTTGGATATTTTACAAGCGCTTCATTGTAAACATAAATCTAGTAAACATATTAAGCTACCATTACAATATTATTATTTTTGAATTCAGTGACTTTCTTATTTGTACGTAAACTCGTTTCGATAAATCGTTTACATGGAAGATCTTGATGCCATTTGTATACCAAAAATATTCCCATGCTACTTATATCATCATATTCTCATGCTATTGTTTTGTTTTGTTTTTTTTTTCATACGTTATCACACTCAGTTATATATATAATAATATATATACATTAGGTTTTAACTTTGTATTGTATTCATACTATAATATCTTGTGTTTTGAATTGAAAATCTATCTATGGACTCAGCTAAAGCTGCCAGTCGCGCATCTCGTCATTGTAGATTGAAAAAATGAACTTACTAGAGAAACTGGCAGTAGATTTTCGTGAATAATTCTCATTGTACGTACGTAAATTGGAGGTCCTCGTTTCAAGCTCATGACCAGTAAACTTTGGCTACGCATAAAAACAAATTTCTATGGCTCATCCAATTATGATCATCACTTCATAATACTCGATAGACTTGTGTAGCCGCTGGCGCCTTGAGTAGGCTCCGCTCGTCGTCTACAACAATGACAGCAGCAAATGCTTTTCATCACATCCAAAAAACTGGTCTGCTCAAAGTCATCCAGATCGTTCATAAATACACCAGAGCTAATGTCCTCGGCGGTTCGGGTGCCCACAAAGGCTTTGAGATCGGAGATTGGGAATCCCTCCTTATAGTACGACTTAATCGTATCGTATGCATCCATAATAACCGCAATAAACAGTGATAGCACCACATAGATGTATAGCGATATGAACGAGTACAAGTAGATCTGACAGAACCACCAAAGCCAATTCGCTTTGTTCGAGAGCGTCGCAAAGGTCGCGAACATGTCATCGCCGTTGATCAACGCAAATAGGCACTCTGAGGTGGTGGCCAACGAACGGAACTTCATGTGATAAGGTCCCAGTATAAGCCAACCGCAAAATACAAATCCGGCATAGATCAGCAGTGCGGCAATTAAAAATCGTAGTATTTTCGGCGCTGCTTTCTTCAGAGTGAGTATTACAACGTTGTAGGTCTTGAAGAAGCCCAAATAACGCAGCACGCCAAACCACACGAGCATATTGCCAATGCCCAAGAATAAGGAGCAGGTATCCCATTGATCCACTACCATATAACGACCTTCGATTTGTTCCTTCAGCGCTGAGCCAATAATCAGCAGCACATCATTAAAGATGATCATAATATACCTGGAAAATAATTAAATTAAAATGCAATTCTCTACTTCAATCCCAAGTTTTTTTTACGCACCAAAAGTTGACAAACTCCAGACGGCCATCAAAACTCAGTTCCTTGCCAAAATGTGAACGGAAGAAGTTTACCGTAGTGCATCTCAGTAAATAGGCTCGCCAAAGAGCGCGAATACAAAGTGAAAAGGACAAGGCACATGTTAGCAACACAAAGATGTTCAGAATACTTCTGAGAATGGCATCAAAACGAGCTTCCGATATAAAAGACGTTTTGCCTTTGCACTTTAAACGCGTTGCCTCCGCATCTAGCGACAGCAACATTTGTCCATCGTGATCTCGATTGTTAAACAATATTGACACATCAAACTTAAAGCAATCCGGTGCAGACAATGGTCCTCCATTCGCCTTAAAGTTGACAGTCTTGATCTTGAACGTCAACTCCGCTGTCACTAGCGAAGCAAAGTTGACTTCCACTCCACGTTCTTCTAGATATTGTTCCACTCCAATGGTGGATACATTTTGTGGTAATTTCTCGCATATCTTCTCGATATGCGGATCAAAGATATAAGATTCATTAAAGCCAAAGATGGTGCCCTCCTTGTAGTTCCACAGGCAGAGCGTTAATGGCGGCATCGTATTGTTCGGAGTAGGATAAAAATATGGTCCAATAGAATGACTGATATTGTCATATCCCACAACCGCATATTGTACAGTGTCAAAGAAATCGGATTTCTTATATAATGCAAATGGTCCCACTGCTGGAGGATAGCTCTCGACTTCTCGCGAAGAATCCCATCCATTCAAAAACAAATGCGAAAATGCAATGCGATTATCCCAGGTATAGTTGATGTGGTTATATCGCGAATGGGCAAACAGACATAGCTGCATCGTCACTAAAACAATCTTTACAATCTGTAAAACAAAAGGTATGAATAATATGCGCATAATTCCAAAGAAGTCAGATATTAAATTGATAAGTTCTTTTTTCGGCGAATCATGTTTTGTTAAAAAGTCCCGCCACTTTGTCCCCAATTCAATTCCGATGCCAGGGACTACTCACGTATTGATAATTTCTTAATAAACACTATAAACGCTTTCTATAAATACGCTAAAATGCTTTATGGGGTATTGCTAGTTACGTCATGCTGTCTTATCTTCTGTAGGCTCGTACTTGGTATAGTTCTATGCTATATTTTGGCTTTGAACTTGTGCAACTGACAAGAAACCCTAGACGTTAAATATTATTAATCATGCACACACACAACTAGAAAAAAATCCCCAATTAAGCTATGCATTTATCAATTTAAGTAATATCTTTAAAAAAATATTGTGGAAAACCATAAAAACCTGCACAAGTACCAAGCATTATTACGTACTTTTTCAAGTGTGATTTTCGAAAGATAAGCGATATAGTGTAATTGTTGCCCTTGCTTTAACGACAAAATGAAAAACTTTGCGGTTGTTGAGGTCTCTAATCGTTCCCATTTAGCTGGCTCACACGCTAAAAGCTAAGCAAATACAATTTCCTCTGAGGCGCACATTGATTACAACGAGAAAAGCATACAAAACAATATTCCAAAGATGTGTCACACAAACAACAGACAGACGGAGAGACAAACAGACAGCAATTATTCGGCCCCTTGTTTTGGCTATCGAATTGAATCACGTGACACGATGCGAGCCAATTAAAAGCTCAACAGATGAAAACACTCAGCTTAGTGATGTGCTCTCATCTTACATACACATGCAATAAGTGGCAATTATTGAATTTACCTGTACAACAAATTTGTATGGAAACTTGCGTCGCGCCTGCCACTTCTCGATGGGATTCATAAAGAAGAACTGCAGCTTGCGACGCATACGCTCCTCGTTGTAGGATGTTGCCGAGGATGTGGGCGCTGGAAACTCCGGCTGCTCCACATGACCTTGTGGCGACATCGATGTGGTTTCTGCTGCTGCTGTCACAGTCACTACAGGCGTTGATTGCAATTCCATGCGTCGTCTCAATATCCTGGTGTTCACGTACTCCTCATCGCTTTCACAGCGGGAGTTCTCCCCGCTGCTGGGCGTATGTGGGTGGTGCTGGGCAGCTTCATAGCTGTCGGTACGGCGTTTAACGGCTGGAGCTGCAGCTGCTGCAGCAGAATTAGCAGCTCCAACGCCGTAATTTTGCATTTCAATGTATTGCACTGGCTGCGTCTCGAGGTCGCAGGGCGCTGCGTAGTTGACTTGGTGTAGAGATTTTCTTTTGCTGTGATTCCGTCAACATGCAAAAGAAATTCTACACACGCGCAACAGGCAAACGAATCTTGGTTATATATAGAATGCTTTGGTGAAGCTAGCGACGCTTTTCGACCGAAATTATAATAAATACTGCCCAAAATAATAATAGACGTACGCGAATCGCTTTGTTTGCGTAAAGATAGTATCGATACTAGTGAAGACAGCGATAAATACATCCATCTCGCTCATTTTACCATACGATATTTATGGCAACGACCAAATCGATAAAGAAATTAATGCGTTGTGGATATTAATTAATTAAATTAATTTAATTATTAAAATTATTCCATTTTATATATTCAATGTATTTTTTACAACCAAATATATTTATAGCAATTTTATTCACATATCGAATGTTTATATTATCGATCAGCCACCACACCCCATTCATTGTTTCGATAGCGCTTATTATCAACAAGAGCGCTAATTTTTAAATGAACTATGATTGCTCCATTTCAAAGTAATTCACACGACAAGTTCATTAAATGCTTTATTATTCTTAAATCAAAAATAAATAAACTTATAATATGGAATTATATCTAAGCAAATAAATATTTTAAATATAAAGCTTATATTTAAGAACATGATCCTTTGCTCTTTATGGACACCTCTGAAAAGCAATAAAATAATGATTAGAAATGTAAATATGATTTTATTGCTAAGAATAGCATACCAATATTTAAGCAGGATGAATAACATTCTAGTTGTGATTCCCCAGTGTACATATATCCATCGGAGCCACAGACAATTTCATCATTTTCATCGTAAACATTCGCACAAATCTTCTCACAATAAGCTTCCTTGTCCGTTTCTAGCTCGGCTGGATCCGGTGTCACTGCAGACTGAGGATTTGGCTGCACTTCCGCATTCTGAAAATAGAAATTAACAATGTGTTCAATCAGATAAATAAATAACAATTGTAGACAGTTAATTGTTGGAAAAGTGGTGAAAGCAATAAAAAATAAGATCACCCGAAATTAAATTGGTCTTAAACTTATTTTGGTTAATTTACAGCTGATTAAGATCTCCAAATTACTTCACGCAATTCTCATCAAAAAACAAGATCAGACCCAGACAACCATAAATAAGAAAACGATATTGTGGCCGACTCACATAATTGAGCGGTTTTTTTTTTGGCATTTCTTAAGAGTGGAAAGTTGCTGCGCGTTCTTCGGACTTTGAAACTGTTTTTTTGTGGTCAAAGATTTATCTGGAAATTTGATACACAGCGTTATCGATCTTATTTACATTTTAATTGATACACGAGATGCCATTTGAACTCTTTTTATCATCCAGCGACAGTTCAAACAAGAACAGACCATTTGTAAATGTTTAGATCCAAACAACAATGAATAATGTCTTGGGTGTGGTACAGAAATAATAAAAGAATGCATACATAAAAGCTATAGTCGACTTTGAGACACCCGGTAAAAATACCAATACAAATTTACGAAAGTAACGGATTTTTGAATAACTTTACAAGATTTTAATAATCTTATCATACTTAAAGTTTTCTAGGCGCTTTTCGACTAGTTTTAATACGTATGAAAATGAATTTGTAACTCGTTTATTTCGCTTTGAAGCGGAAGTGAAGAAATTCTGTAAGAAACTTATCTATCCAGGTCATAAAGCTTTGGAAATCTAGGTTATGTATTCAGACGATTATGGATCGGTTTTCAACTTAGTAGACTTCGCTTTTTAGTGCTTACCTTATTGGCATATTCATTATTATCCTTAGCGATGACTGGAACTTCCTGCACTGGCTTCACGTTCTCAAGGATTGGAGCTGCGCTGACCGTGGGGATGTGAGGAGTGGAGGGATGTGTCTCGTAGTAAAACTTTTGTCCCTGCGGCGCATTTGTGTAGCTGGCAGAACCTTTAATGGCATCGTGTTCGGTAAACTCAAATCTTAGGGGCTCTGGCTTTTCGGTCTTGTGCCAGACATGGCTGTAGGTCACAGGTGGTGTTTGAGCTTTAGGTTGAGGTGCAGGTTGGGGTTGAGTTGGTTTCGAAGCTAATGAAGTAGATAAAATGTGCTTCACCGATTTGTTGCCATCGGACTTAACGACAAAGGAATTCTGACCCGCCTGATAACTGCCTCGCACCACAGCCGAGTTGCCAGGAGCAGGATCCTGTTGGTAGAAGAGATCCGCTGCCCGCAAAGGTTTGTTGTAACTGGATGAAGCACTTGTGTCCGCCAGGTGATGCAGTTGGGGTTGAGCTTGTGGTTCCTTTTGTATCAGTTTCTGCTGCTGATGCTGATACTTGATCTGATCGCGTTCCACATCGAGTTGCTTGTAGTTGGGCTCATGGCGGGGCAGGAAATACTCGTTGGTGCTCATGAAATGCAAATACTCCTCGGCTGCTTTCGTCAACTTGGGCGGCACAACGGGCTGCGTTTGCTGATAGTTTTGGCCAAAGTTTGCTGCTGCTTTGGCCGCATTCTCAGCATCTTCGTAGACTGCATAGCTATTCGGGGCTTGTCCAAATTGATTGTATTGCAGAGCTTGTTTCGTGGCGACATCAGCATAGGCTGCTGCCTGTCCAAATGACTGCGCCTGTCCTTGACTCAGTGCCAATCCCTGACCGTGTCCGTGACCCTGAACTTGGCCCTGCCCTTGAACTTGTCCCTGCTTGTAGGCCAGATATTTGTTGGCCTCAACTGGAATGGCGTGCTGTTGAATGGGCGCGTAATTTGGGAATTTGTTGACTTCACTTTTTATAGCAACACCATTGAAATGAGGCGATGCCTTAAAGTTCTGCGTGTACTGATTGGATTGATGAGTGTACTGCTGAATCTCTTTAGGCCTATAGAACTGATTCTTGCCCACATCCAGCACAGCAGCATCCTTGGCATGTGCAAAGCGTCCTCCATTCGGGAAATTGTTATTGAACTCGCGACGTATCAATTGCGGACCTGGCGGTGGCCTCCACCCAGCTGGCGGATGCACATTTTCCACACTCGGACGCACGCGAGCGAACTGACCAGGAGCACCATTAGCAGCATTATTACGACGATTTATGGTGGCAGGATCGGTTAGAAATCGCATTAAACGAGCACTACGCGCCGCTGTCGAGGGACTCAATTCGAGATTCAGGCCTCCCACCGATAGATGGAGGCAGCCAAGGATAATAAGTATCACAGTCACCGTTTGAATTCTTCTGCTATTCCACATATTGAATGCGTTTTTGGAGTCTGTATTGAGAGTGGAGCTAGTATTGAGAAATTGTTTCGCGATGCGCGTGTCTTTCAGCTGCGACTGTCGATAAGCATTTAATTCCCCACTTGGCCACACAGCTGTCGCTTGACGGTTTGTCGTCAGTCAGTTCTTCAAACTTTTACTTTACTTTTACCCACAAAAAATAACAACAACAACAACAAATAAACAAATTCCAATTTTTGTAAATTTAACACACACATACACACTAACAGTGGAGCATGCGCATTGGCAGCTTCTTTTGTTTCGAACTGGTTGTTTGTTAGATTGATCTCTCCAAGTATATTGCGGTATCGGTTTTATTTTTTTTTTTTTATGTTTTCTGAACCTGGTCTCTGGTCTCGGTCTGTCGTCTCTCGGTCAAATGCTGCGACTAACGTTCCACGTTCGTTTGCCTGCAGATCTCCTACAGAACAAAGCGCTTGAATTTTTCTATTTTTATTTGTATTTGTGTTTGGTGCAAGTATGCAAGGAACCGGATTGATCAGTTCACCACAACTGAAGAATCACAGACAAACACACACAACACAAACTCACAGAAATTGTGTTGCAGTCCAGGGGTCTCAAAAAGCAATCATAAATCAAGTCTCTAAATTTTCCCAACTCCAAGTTCATTTAAAGTAGCCCATAGGCATAAGTTTCTCGATGAACTTTAAGCCCAAAATATGTGTATGGGTATAGTTAAGTTGTTAGCTACACGGTATTAGCAAGTCGTACCCAATCAAGCAGAGGCCTCAATCTTGTTTTAGCTTATCTCGTGGTGAGTGTCACATCTGTGTCTTTTGAAACCAGTTTCGAGATTTCTTTTCCGAACTTCTGTACGAAAAAAAAACCTATGTAAAGCAAATGTTATAATGCACTCGCAATTTCCGACAAATTGCTCTCTAATCACAATCAGTCCAACAACTTATTTATTTATTATCGCAACCAGTGTTCGACGAAAGTTGAACCTAATCGAGTATTGAGAGTTTGAGAATTTTTTTGGGCTGCGCAGTGAATTTTTAAGTGAAGCATGTAAGAAAGTTGCTGTTGATCGACTGTGAAATATCCGGAATGAATAAAGAAAGATTTTGCTAATTAAAATTTAATAAAAATTGTTCTTCTTTCATTCGCATTATTATTATTGCTACTATTTCTAGCTTAAATTTAAAAGTTAACAAATTTTATAGTTTCTCATCAAAAGCTTTTGTTTTTTTCTGAGTAGAATACGAATATTTATGAATATATCTTCATAGAGTGTTCTTTGAAATTATACTGAATACATTTTGTATTGTTTAGTCTACTATATGCTAATCAAAATTTAATAAAAATTGTTATTCTTTCATTCACATTATTATTATTACTACTATTTCTAGCTTAAATTTCAAAATTAAGAAATTTTATAGTTTCTCTTTAAAAGCTTTTGTTTTTTTCTGAGTAGAATATGAATATATATGAATAGAGTGTATCTTTGCAATTACTACTGATTACATTTTGTATTCTTTAGTTTGCTATTAGCAATGAACACAAAGTATGATACCCCTTTATTCTCCAGCTACCGGGTACAACTATTTTAATGCCCATGCAGCCGAATTGTAATACGCATGATAAAACTTTCACTGCTGCTTTTCGGTTTTGTTTTTGAATGATTTCAGTTATTGTTATTTAAATGATCGTAGCAGACAGTTAGACAAGCATAACTATTCATGAAATAATACTGTTACTTCAATAATATGGCTTGATGAAATAATTAAGATCTAACTTTCTGAGTTGATTTATTCAAGTTCAAAAGAAAAGCACAACATATGTAATTTCCGGCAATTAACCGATTCATTTCTATAAAGATACTTTTATTTGTTATTTATATTAGGGTTTTGTATACATTTATTTAAATAATTATAGTTAGAGATGGATATTATATTCATTCATAGATATACATATATGTATTTAATTTTCCTCTCTTAAGTCTTCTAGCTTTTCTTTAAGTATCTCATTTGGACAGCCATTCGTATTATTCCCCAGAACAATCACAATGTTCGTTGTATTAAGTACAGGAAAATCGCTTATTGTTTTCTACCAAAAAAAAAGAGCAAAAAGAAATAAAGTTTGTTATGGAAATGAAAATGTTTACCTACTTACAGAATGCACTCGACTATATGGAGTATCAGCACCTAGACTAGTTGTAACGCTGGAATGTCGAAAACTTCTCTGATTCCTCATAAAACTAGACTGTTCTCTCAGCAGTCCATTGTTGTAATAGCCAACAACCTTTCTCCCACAAAGTATCTCCCTAAAGGCAACTCTATATCGGCGAGACATAATGTTATATAAGATCGGATTAACAGTGCTAGAAAAAAGAGAATTACTTTATATATAAAATATTTTTAATTTGAATTTGAACCTACCAAGAAATATAATATGCAAAGCCCGCTATAGAGAAGAGCCATTCATTTATCTCCTGGTAATGAAGATTGTCTTTGGCATATAAGAACCACATTCGTTGCAAATGAAATGGGAACCAGCACACAAAAAATGTGACAACAACGGCAGCTAAAATACAAACATATTAAACATTTTCCCAAGATCGTGATTTCTATGCTTACCCAACATTCTTATAACGGCTTTTTTCTTTTTCTGCGAAGTGCGAGATTCTCGATTTCTTGAGCCCTCCTGAACTCCTGCAAGCAAACACAGCAATCATTATCATTATCATCAATGAATATAAAAAATGTAAACACACCTAAGTCTTTGGTGGCTCTGCTTCGAATTTTAGCACCCATGCGACCATAAAGCAATATTATAAGTATCATGGGTATAATGAAAAATATGCTAATGGAAATCTCAAATATTGGGAACTTTTCGACAAACCCCTCTTCGATTGAACAGAAGGCAGAGTCCTCTATGAGAGTTCCATCTGTAAGTATTTTATTAAACTGCACAAGTTAAAAAAAAGAAAACAAAACAAAAATCAAAAGATTTATAAATAATTCGAGTCATACCAATTGGATACTCCAGCTTTTGAATTTGAGACTTGACTCCAAATGGTATGGCAATTATAAAACTTACAATCCAGAGGGCTGTAATAATTTTAACTGCTCGTTTAAGACCCGTCATGGTGTACAAATGTAATGGATGACAAATCGCTAGGAATCGCTCCATGGAAAATGCCACAATTGTGAATACCGAAGCATAAGAGCATCTGGAATAATATAATCCGCCTTTAAAGTATTTATATTCCAGCAGATTTTGTTATCTTACGCTTCAGAAATGAATGCCCGCAACTTGCAAAATGGTAAACCAAATAAATATGGATATTGATGCCAGTAAAGAAAGATTTCCGTGGGCAAACCTATCAAGTATATTAGATTAGCAAATAATTCTCATGATGGACTGATGATGTGCTGATAAGTACCCACCTAGAAGCAGATAGATAAGATCCGATACAGCCAGACTAAACAGGTAATAGTTAGTTGCTGTATGCATAATTTCGTGTCTGATTATCACCATACAGAGCAACACATTTCCCAATACACCAGTCAAGAAAATGCCACCATAAATAATGGTTATCTATAGAGCAATAGTTTTTGAAATCCAAAGTTAGTTTAAATAGAGAGGAAATGCAAAACTTAGTAAAGAATTTTAACAAAAATATTAACGATTTTATTTATATTTTCTTAATAGAACTCTATATCAATTTTAAAAGAATTCTTTATTTAAAATGGAAAGCGTAAACCTATTTACAAAAACTCTAGAAGACAGCCACAAAACTTACCATCAACGCCTTGTGGAGCGGCAATGATTGTGGTCCAAGAATATACGCCGTGTATTCAACGGTTGTACAATTGATTTGAGGACATCCATTATCATTATCGTACGGTTCAGTTGTCGAAGATATGGTGGAATCCGATGTTGCTAAATATGTGCTTAGATTCGATGTTAGCCAACTTGTCGATTCAGTTGTCATATTAAAAATGTCAGAAGAAATTGTGCTTTGAGAATTTTCCATTTCACAAAACTTAAGATTAAATAAAAATTGAGTTTTCGGTTTGGTTTAAAGTAAAGATCACAGAGTAGACACAAGAAGCTAAAGAGCTATTCCAACTACACATTCACTGCACACATTTTGAAGGATTTTCGAATAAATTGGCAACCGAATATCGAAAATATAATTATTCGGCGAACGGAGAGAACTACGAGTAAGCTGTCGGTTCAGTTCAGTTGCCGGCACGTAATAGCGCAATTTTTAGATGACCGCAGATTACTGTTCACACAAAATCATATTCAGATAAGAATAAACAGTTTGCAAATATGTACTTTTCTTCTTACTATGCGCCAAGGCGGGTAATTAATCTTTCAAAATAAACCACATACGTACTTGCTCGCACACACCTACAATCATTTGAATATAAAAGCTGCCCAATTGGTAATACGATATAATTTCACATTTAAAAGAATTTTATTAAATGATAAGTCAAGAATTGTCTTACAATGCATTCTTTAATGTTCTCCAATAAATCTCAACAGCAGCTGTCTAGTTTTTTTTTATCTGAAATTGTTTATTTACAAAGAATACAGTCCCACTAATAAACAAATCAATAATTACGTTTGAAACTCTTTTTAAATATTTGTTGTCTTGAAACATTTGTATGTATGCACATACACATGTACATATGTTACTTTTGCGCAGACAATATAATTAAAGCTTGTAAATAAATAAGTAAAAAGGTAAACATTTAATTTGATTAGATAAAATCCAACTTATGCAAATAGCAGCAAAAAGATAAATTCAACAAAGAGCCCGTCGTGCGACTCACAATGTTAATCACTTTATACTCGCACACATACGTACATAACATACTATACATGGTATGATGTATTTGGTGTAGGTTTTTATTTTCTTTTTTCCACATTTTTAAGTTGACTTACAACTTAATGAGCGCACACTGCGCTAAGACTTTATGCAATGAATTATTATTATTTTTATGGCAATTAATGCAATTATTTATTGTAATTTTAAAAGTGAAATTAATACAGCTTTAGATTATGAAATAACTATTTTAAATTAGGTTAAATAACGTACACATTTGATTATTTTTAAGGTGAGTCATCAAATAAAGTCAATTTAATTATAATATTATTAAAAGAAACTAAAATATTTATGAATTCAAGCTTATTTTAAAAATGAAATGGTCTTATCAGATGCTTTAATGATTAGGGATAAGAGAGTGCAAAATAGATTTTAAATAAGAACCGGGCGATATTTCAATGTCGATACATTGACAAAGTGCACTGTTGCATTGATACCTATCGAAAATCGAGCGAATTTTGCCATAAAAAAATCGATGTTTTGAAAAAATTGCAAAAACATCGTTGTATCTGTATTGCCATCGGTGTTTCTCCACCTCTACTCTGTTTTGCTCATCGCTAACAAGTACTACTCTTGTGTAACAAACAGAACAAAAAATAGTCCAATTTTAGTTCTTAAACAAAAATAATAGAAGTGCTGTGCAAATATGCAATAGTGAATAGTGAGTGCTCATCAAATGACCAAACGCATGGCCATTTAGATGTAAAAATATAACAATAACCCAAAGCCCATTTCGACAAAGGCAAACAAAATAAATATCGATAAATCACACAATTTGTTGGTGCGGGGACGGCTACATATGTGGCGGTATATTTTGTAAATTTTGTTGTGAAATTTAATGAACGTGCTGCAATTTTGATGTATTTGACACAATTATTTTACGGGAAATCGAGCTGTGCTAGTGTCCAAATAATAAATTAAATAATGGGCTTGGCGCAGTTATCTGAACCGTGATTTCGACTCTGCAAGTTTGCTGTGGTGGTTGTCCACGTCTATGACATCATAAGGCAATGCATACATTTTGTGTGTGCGACTGCGACACAAATATGTAATTTTCATGTTGTGACAACACTTGCAGGACAAATCAATTGGTTTGCCAAAGTGCGAAAAGGAATTGTAATTATTTCATGTACTCCACTTAACATATGTGCGTACTCATGTATTGAAAGTATTTATTTGCATGCGTGTGCGAGTGTGTGTGTTTGTGTGCGAGAGTACAACAATAAGTGTGTGTTTGCATGAGTATGAGTGTGTCAGTGAGCGATCGGATAAAAAAACCAGAAGTCAGCAGAAGTAGGCGTAGTTTGGTGCAATTGGGATTTATGTGTGACTCATAATTAAGATACACCCTAAGAAGCTAAAACCTAAGACTGCATGACAGCTGTTTTGCAATCGAAACAGAACAAAGTACATACATAAGTGCATAAGTATATGCCGTATGTATGTATAGCATCTAGTACATACATGCAAACTTAAATACGTACATCTAGTTATATAGTATATGCAGTCCACATACATACATACATAGCATATAGAGCATATGCATTTGTGTGTGTGTGTGTGTGTGTGTGCATACATATGTTATTCGAGCACAGGCGCAGTGAAATATCAATAGTAAAAACTTGTACGTTGTTTAGTGTGAGGCGATGTCATAACTTAAATAATGCACAAACAAATTATATGTACAAACATCGTCTATATACATAATGTACATATATGCGAAAGAATGAAGACTTTAAATGAAAGATAAATCGATTAGCAGCGACAAGCGAATGTTTGATGATTTTGTTTGCTTGCTGTGGAGATAACTACTCAATTGCCGACAAGAAATCAATATCACAGACATACATACAAATGCGTATGTAAGTATTGTAATACAATTATCTTTTGTCGCTGGCAGATTCCACCTATTCGGTTGTCGTGAAAAAACTGCAAAATTGGACAAACCCTTTGCGACTTTGTACGACAGAGAGAAGTCGTACCCACGAACAGTATTCGGAAGGGCAGCACCATCAGCGAAGATGGTACTACTTCCAGTACCACGCAACCTCAAAGGTGAGCAGATGACACATCTTTTTTTATGGAAATTGATTTATTATTTATGTTCTATTTTTGTCTTGCAGAAATAACTCAGATATTTCCGGCGAGGAACAAACTGTGCAAGAAGCAGTTAAAATCCAAAAATCGGTACAGTGCGCTTCTCCGAAAACTGCCTCCCCAGTCAGAAAAGTCCACGGAACGACTGCTAAACTAAAAGACACACACACAGCACAGCAGCAGCATCAGCAAAAGAGCAACAGTAGATATCGTCGTCATCGTCAGGGATCTGCACCGGAACCACACATTCAAAGCACCTGCACTCAATTACAGTCATCTGCACCTCATTCAGCCACAGTGGATCCACTTGTCGCCTCACCATCTCATAGCAAAGGCAATCTATTAAGTCGTCTACTGCGTCAGTTCTCCAGCAGTGCCATCACTGGTCGCCAAGTCAATAGTAAAGCCACCAAGGAGCTGCACGTTCAATACGATAACCACAACAATCACAGCCCGCAACAACAGGAAGAAGATCAGGTGGAGTGTAATCTTAGCGAGTCGGTAACGTTAACCAATTTGTCCAACGTTGAGGGCCTCGTTGGCGTCGAGGCAACGGATTCGACCGTTGCGACACATAATGAGGCAACAATGGATGGTGAAGCGCAGTCGTCTGATGCAGTCAACAACAAGAACACGAAGCCAGCAGACGCTGGTGTAGTAAACGCGGATAGTAGCAAAGCAGCAGACAGCAAAGACATGCCAGCCAAGGCAGTGGTTGTGTCTCCGTCCCCATCCACGGCTGCCGATGCCAATGTCAAGCCCAAGCAACGTGAAACGAGAAAATCATCGTCGGATACGGGCATTGAGCCGGTGCTGAAGCAGCACACAGCATCCACCGGCACAGGATCACAGTCAATGACGGGTCCGCTGCCATTTAAGTCGCCGCATGGCAAGGGTGGCAAGACGGGCGGCAAGGGGACAGACAATTATGTGCAGACCATACGTTTTGTGCGCAAGAATGTCGATCAATACAAGAGCAATGCAAATCCCCTACAATTCGAGGAACTGGAAACAGAATTCCCTCGCGACTACGATGACAACATTGAGATGTTGTCGCGTGAAGCGGAGCATTTGGAGGAACAATTCCGTACGCCAACACGCTCGAATACCACAGATGCGGCCAACCATCAAGTGGCCGGCCTCATCGAGAATATCATCACGGAGGCGTCGCGCAGCGTGAAAACCGAAAAGACTCAGATTGATGTGCCATGCAAACCGGCTAACAAACAGTCGACGGGTGGCAAACGCGTTGGCTTTCAAGTCGAAGAGAAGATCGACGTCGAGGACCGGAAACACGACGCAAGTCAACCAAAGGATTTCGAGACTTCATCCAAACAGGCAGAGAGTGGTGAAACCGTTTCTGGCGACTCATCTACAGCCGGCACAGAAACATCGGTGTCCCAGCAGCCATCATCAACATCCACAGCGTCGGCTACTTCGTCGGTTACTTCATTGACGAAGGAGCGCAAAAGCGATGAGGATGATGATCCGGTGGCGATGTCGCCTTGCGGACGTTTCTTTAAATACGACAAGGAAGTCGGTCGTGGTTCCTTTAAAACCGTCTATCGGGGCCTGGACACTCTAACCGGAGTGCCTGTTGCCTGGTGCGAATTACTCGTAAGTATTGACAGCAAATCAATACAAATGATCTTACTAAATATTTTCGATCTTATGTAGGACAAGCAAGTGAAGAAGAGCGAGCGCACCAGGTTCCGAGAAGAAGCGGATATGTTGAAGAAATTGCAGCATCCTAACATAGTGCGTTTCTATACATACTGGGAGTTTCCTATTGGACGCAAAAAGAATATAGTACTAGTCACCGAGCTAATGTTATCTGGTACTTTGAAGTCGTAAGTATATCGAGTAAACGCTAAACGAATTATTAAACAATGTGCATTTACTTTGCAGGTATCTGAAGCGATTCAAAAAAATACACCCAAAGGTATTGAAGTCATGGTGTCGTCAGATCTTGAAAGGTCTTAACTTCCTGCATACTCGTCAATTTCCTATAATTCATCGTGATTTGAAATGTGATAATATTTTTATAACTGGCACCACTGGTAGCGTTAAAATCGGTGACTTGGGACTGGCAACACTGAAGAATCGGTCCCATGCTAAATCTGTGATTGGTACACCTGAATTTATGGCACCCGAGATGTACGAGGAGCACTATGATGAGTCCGTCGACGTCTATGCGTTCGGCATGTGCATGTTGGAGATGGCCATATCGGAATATCCATACAGCGAATGCAAAGGACCCGCCCAGATCTATAAGAAGGTTATCTCTGGCATTAAGCCAGCGGCCCTCTCCAAGGTCGAGGATCCCAATGTCCGGGACATTATTGAGCGTTGCATTGAGCTGAAGAAAGAGGATCGTCCAAGGTGTAACGAGCTGCTGGAATCGGAATTTTTCGATGAAGACATCGGAATACGCGTGGAGCCGACGGCATCAGAACAGTTCCTGTCCGATCCCAGCATTAGCATCATTGAGTTTCGACTGCGTTTTATGGACCCAAAGAAGCGCTCTTCTCGCCACAAGGAGAACGAAGCCATCCAGTTTGAGTATAACGTTCAACACGATGAGTACGAGCAAATTGCCCAAGATATGATGAAGGAGAACATCATCTCGGAGGACGATTCACGTGCTGTGGCTCGTCTGTTAAAGGTGCAAGTTGTGTCGCTGCTCAAGGAACGCGCCCAGCGACAAACCCAAATCAAGCTGCAGAATGAGAAGTCACGGCTGGAGAAATTGGCGCTGCAAAAGCAACGTGAAAGCTTGCCGACAAATGTGGAGGAGGAGGATGACGAAGAAGACGAGTCCGAGGACGAGGAGGATGGCGTTAAATGGAATCAGCGACTCAAGTATGAAATACTAAACACAGACTCCGAAACCAGCCTGGTGACCTCCACGAACAGTGCCGATCCCCAGAATCTGGTGGCCCGATCAACTACTTCCATACAAAACGGCAATAATCCGTTACAACAGCAGCCGTTGCCACAATTGGTGGCTGGACAGCAAAAGGTAATTGCATCTCCGGCTATTGCTCAAGTGCAGCAGCATTCAGCGCCGGTTCATTACATACAGAACCCACAGATGGCTTCATATCAAAATGCCAACAACGCCATGCAGGACATTGCGAATGGGCATGGCCAGGTCATCTCACCCACGGGCAATCAACAGCAGCAGCAGCAACAACAACAGCAGGCCGTACAGCAGCAGCAGCCAGTTGTGCAAATGCAAGCAGCACCTCAGGCTGCAGCGCCAGCCCAATTGATAGCTCAACAGGTGCAGCCCGTTGTAGTTGCTCATCCACAGCAGCAGCAACATTTGGTTGATCAGCAGAAGGTGCAGCAAATACCCTTGCAACAACAACTGCAGCAGCTTATGCACACTAATTTGCCAGCAGCCGATTTGGTGCAGCAGCAACAGCAACAATACTATCAGCAACAGCTTGCACAGCAACAACAACAACAGCAGCAGCAGCAACAGGCGTATGCTCTTCAGCAACAACAGCAAATGCAAACACTACCACTACAGCAACAACAACAGCTGCCAGCATCACAGCAACAGCAAATACAACATCAGTTGCCAGCACAACAGCCCATTCCAAAACAAGCTGTGCAACAGCAACCCATGCAACAGCAACCTTTGCAGCAGCAACCTCTTCAACAACAAACTATCCAGCAACAACCTCTGCAGCAACAACCCATGCAACAGCAACCTCTTCAACAACAGCCCATACAGCAACCTCTGCAACAACAGCCCATTCAGCAACCTCTGCAACAACAGCCCATACAGCAACCTTTACAACAACAACCACTGCAACAACAGCCCATTCAACAACAACCATTGCAACAGCAACCTCTTCAACAACAGCCCATTCAACAGCAACCTCTTCAACAACAACCTCTTCAACAGCAACCTCTTCAACAGCAACCATTGCAACAGCAAACCATTCAACAGCCAATACAACAACCCATTCAACAACCTCTGCAACAACAAACCATTCAGCAGCCAACTGCAACTCAGCAGCAGTTAATACAGCAACATCATTTGCAGCAGTTGCAGCAACAGCAACAGTTCGTACAGCAGCAGCAACAACAACAACAACAGTTCCTTCCAAATGCATTAACGCAACCACTTCAAATTCCCATTTCAACGCATAGCACACAAATGACGATGCAACCACTTGTTGCTAGTGCCCCACAGATAATGGCACAACAGCAGCAGCCGACGGCAATATTAATGCAAGGACAAATACAGGTGCCGGCAACGATGCATCAGCAATCGTTGCCAGCCACTTACAGTCAAGCTCCGCCTGCACAGCAGCAGCAGCAACAAATTGTGCAGCCACTTGCTAATGTTGCAGATGTGCAACAGCAGCACCAACAAGCTCAACAACTAGCCAACTATGCGAATGCCAACCAAATGCAGCAGCAATTTATACAGACTCAGCAGCAGCAGCCACAGCAACAACAACAACAACAGCCGCAGCAGCCGATACCCTTAGAGCAACAGTTGCAGCAGTTGTTGCATAGCCAAACACAGGCGCAAATTGTGCAGCAGCAACAGCAGTCGCAGCCTCCACTGCAGACAGAACAACATGTTCAGCAGGCACAGCAGCAGCAGCAACTACCTATTAAAGTAATTGCTCAGCCAGCAACTGTAACTGTTGTGGCGCAAGAACATGTAGTTGCTCCGGTGCCAAGCAATTTTGAGGCTGCAACGCCAAGTGTCGAGCCAACAGCAGTTGCTACCGATGCAGAAAAGCAGCAGAAACAACAACAGCAACAAGCCGCTGGAGGACGCGTCCAAAAGCCGCGTCGCTCGAATCGCAGCGGCAACGAACGCATACCAAAGTTAAGCGTGACCAGCGTGGATGAGGGCAGTGTCATCAACTGTCACATGGAGAACAAGTTGAAGACCATAACATTCAAATTTGACATTAGCGACGTCAATCCCGTTGAGATTGCTAATAAATTGGTAAGCAATCAATTTACAATACAAAAATGTATGATTAATGCTGATTAAATGAAAATACTTTTGCAGATTGCGCAAGATTTATTGTCGAATTGTCAAAGCACCGTGTTTGTGGAAATGATTAACGATATTGTGGAGCAGGTTAAGCAGAATCCGAATCAAATTCCAATCCCAACCACCTACCGCCGCAACATTGAGAAGGTACTTTCATTGCACAATTTCATTTCAACTTTTTTCTTTTTGCACCCTTAAAAAAAAAAACAAACAAAAAACAACAAAATTGAGAAACGGTTTCAAGATTGCAGCGGTTTTGGAAAACATTTACAGCCATTTCGAATCCCATTGGAGCCATCCATTTTGGAATATATTTATTATGTTTTTAAATGTTTAATATACTTGTATATGTATGAAATGGAGAGCAGATAATATGTGTGCATTGAAGAAGGAGTATTAATTGGAAATACTACTACTATACACATTATTTTAACCTGATGATGATTATGTATGTTGTATATCTCTACTACTTATAATAAAACAGGTCCGTCACGCGTCTCTAACTCGACAGCGTTCCACATTTAGAACACATCAAAGACATAGATCTGTAAGTGTTAAGTGCACTGTTAAGGGCTTATCTTATCTCGTATACTACTCTACTTACTATTTTAACTACATACAATATACTACTACAACATAGTTTAAAAGCGATCTTTCTTTACTTAATAGGTTTATCGTTTTATATCGTACTCAACGAGCATTTCAAGTATTTATTGTATTGTTTATTCGTTTGATTCGAAAATGCTGTATTTACATATATTTTTGATTGCATATATATTTAGGCAGCACACTCACACAAACAACAACAACACCTGCAAGATCTTGATAAATCAATATGTATTATATTATTATAAACAAAATTCGATGTTAGGGATTGCCTATTTACCGCATAAGTTGATGTTTTCCTTTTTGTTTTTAAGTGGATATCTGACCAACACCAACTAAGACTCCCATGCTCCGTTCCCTTCTCCTCAACTAGCTTAATTGGCTTTTACATTTTACAATTTACATTTTTCAAAATTGATCCAAATCAACAACACACAAAACACACTTGTTTTACTTTTTAGGCAGTAGCATTTTATATTGTCAATTGTATTTATCAGGATAATGATACCATATATATATATTACTATGTTTATATTCCCTTCGACAAACTCTTGTTTCTTTCTTTATTATATATATTATATATAATGCTTATGAGTACCTACAACACCAGCGCATTTTAACCGAGACAAACTCTTAAAAAAAAAATACCCAAAATAGAGACAATAATTTCTTCGTTTATAATTGATATCGAAATGTATTTCAACGCACGAATTATTTTAGCGGGATGAAACCGCCAGCGACATCACAAAGATGTTCGACTCGACAGCGCACAGCGCGGATGCAGCTGGAGGAGGCACCTCGGATGCAGCTGGAGGCGTCACAGATAAATCTAGCACTGGCGAAGGCAGAGCACGTGAATCTTCGATCCAAAGCAATGCGGACTTGCAGACAAACATTGCAACGCCACCGACAACCACTTCGACGATGTCATCCTCATCGACGACCTCACGGGATGCCGGCAACAACAGCAATGACGTGACCATTGGCTCGGGTTCGGTGTCACGAAAGACGAGCACCGCCTCGGAGTACACATCGCTGTCCATTGACTATATGCCGGACAGCGCCATTACGCCAACGGGCAACGATGCGTTTCATCCGCTGGATGGCTACTTGGATAAACCGCAATCCGAGCAGAAGGCACGCAGTCTGGCCATAAGTCGAGTGCAAATGCTGTTGGAATCGACGCGCAGTGAGGCGAAACCCAGAAGTTTGAATTTGCCGCTGAATCGGCAGTTGAAACTTGTCGAGGATCTAAAGCATACGCGCAGCTTGGATGATTTGAGCGAAGTGAACATCACATTCGAGATGCCGCCCAGCAAGGTGGCCAAGCAATCGACGGAACTGGCCAATGCCAATGCCGACAAGTCCAAAGAGAGTGGTGCCCAGCTGACGGGTGCAGTGCAGCCAGCAGGCGGCGGTGGAGGAGGAGCCGCCAACACGCTCGAACAACTGAAGATCGAACTGGAGAACATTACGCATGCGCATGCGTTCGCCTCCGCTGTGGTGGCCTCGATTGGAACGCGGCCAAGTACTTATCAAGCCTCGCCGGCAATTGCATCGATGAAAGCGCTCTCGGCACAGCAGCCGGTGCCCGCCTCCGACATTGTTGTGGTTGGTAGTCAAATTCAAATTGTTATGTGTTATTCGTATTCGTAATTGTAATCGTATATCGTTAATCGTAATCTCGTATCGTAAATCTATATATATAGTGTGTGTATAATTTGGCTCTTTTGGTTCAGCTTTCTTTTGATTTTGTTTCTTATTGTTATTCGTAGATTTTTGCGTATTTAATGTTCAACAACAAACGCATACTAATACTGCTTACTGCTCTTGATTTGTTATTAATAATTTGTACTTAATAGGATTACATTATTCAAGTAGTTAAAACACTATGATAATAATCTGTGCAGCAAACTCAACAGAAGTAAATCATTCATATTTGATTTTGTAATTGAAGGATATCCTTAAAATGTTTAACATCAGTCTACACTGGTTGCGGTTGTAGTCACCTATAACTAATACTATTATATAACATAGTTTAACATGGTCTGGCTACACAGAACTAATAACGACTGCTTTCCAAAGACTTATCTCCTCCATTCACCAGACAGACTTCTCGTTTTGGTTATAGTTACATTCGTAGTTTGTAATCTCGTATTTGATTTGATTTCGTACTAACGCTTTTCGTTTTTGGTCAGCTATAACAACTGTGCCTTCATGTTGCCCATCTTCTCGTAATCTCTCATCCAATGCAATGTGTTTCTGTATGCACAGGTTAACAAATCAAACAGCGTGGGAGGTGGCAGCGGATCGGCTGCTTCATTTGGACAGAATACACCCACCGCAGTGCTGAACTCGGCACGTGGCTCATCGGTGTACAACTCGAGGCGCACGTCCATCGACAACAGCATGGGATCCGATATGCAATTGCCTGCAACGAACCTCAACATCAACCACGAAGGCGTCGTCACGGCCAACGACGCGGCGACTGAGGGCAGCGACAAGAAGCTGGCCAAGCAGGAGAGTCTCGACAAAGTCACGAGTGCGGGCAGCGAGTCCAGGAATCCAAGCAATGGTGCACTCAACCAGAACTCCATCGCGGATCTGGAAAAGAAATTGGCGGCATTGCGACATGCTGACAACACAGAGGAGGTAATTTATTTGCACCTGATTAAGAGTCATTCAAATTATAAACAATATTTAATCAATTGCTTTTGCAGCCAGTTGCAGCTGTTGTCGCACCGGTGGCAAAGCCAACGGAGGAATCGGTTGTCAGCGTAAATGCTCGCAAAATCTCGCGATTTAGCGTTAGTCGCGTGCAGGAGCAAAAGACATCCACGGACGAGGCGCTGCACAATCAATTGAAGATTGATCTACAGATCGCGGGCCAGGGGCACAACTTTAATACCAACTCTGTGCAAAATGGCAGCATGGTCAACACACCCACAGAGCTCATCAGTTCGCCCATACAGAACGTGCCGTTGGCCATCAACGGCATCCAATTGATTTATCAACAACAGCAGTCTGTTCCCACGGGTGTCAACGTGATGGTGCCCCAGAATCAGGCTTTGCCGAATGGTGCTGCTGCTCAGCAGCAAGTGCAACATGCGCCACAGCAACCACAACAACAACAGCAGCAGCAGCAACAACAGCCGCAACAAATGCTGCCGCATCGTCATCAACAAATTGTGAACGCAGTGCCACAACAGCAACAGCCTCAGCAAATACCGTTGCAGCAAATGGTGCCACAGCAGCAGCCAGCGCAACTTATACCTCAGCAACAACAACAACCACAGCAGCAGCAGCCAACACAGCAACAACAACAGCAATCGATAATGCTGCAACAACAACAGCAAGCTGCACAACAGTTTGCCATGTCCACATCACAGCAGCAACAACAACAACAACAGCAGCAGCAACAGCAGTATATGCAAACACAGGCAAATCAAATGCATCAGTTAACGCCACTCGTCATGGGCATGGGCGTGGCCCAACAAATGCAGCAACATCAATTGGCCAGCATAGCATCGCATCAGCAATTGCTGCAACAGCAGCAAGCGCTGCAATTACAGCCGCATCTGCAGCAGCAACAGGCGGCCATGTATAATCAACAGCAACAGGCAAATTTTCAAGTGTCTGCAACGGGTCAGCTGCTGCAACAAGCGCCGCTGGTAGGCAACCAGCAGCCAGCTCAGCCCATGCAGCATGTGCTGCAGCCACTGTTCAATCCAGCTGTGGCAGAAGGTAAATAACACTCGTCTAATCAATGTACACGAAGTAATCGCAAAACATTGAATTACAGTTGCTGAGGAGCCTGTGTCTTTGGCGGCCACACATCCCCTTCTTTTGCCTAGCGATATTCAATCGGTAAGCATCGTAATTAACGTTTGATGGCCTTTAACTAAAGTTCCATGCCTGCCTTACAGGATATTAAGCATAATCTGGACTCGTTAGTCAATCAATTGTGCAACACACGCTTGGGAACAAACCAGCATCAGCGACTGCTGCTTCTGCGTCAACGACAGCTCATCGAGGAGGACGAACTGCGCTTGAAGCATTACGTGGAATATGAAAAATTCCAAAAGGCATTACGCCAATGTAAGCATCTACATTCTTATTTAAATGTATTAATTGTTTAATGTATTCGTTTTTCTTGCAGCTCTTAGCACAAATGCGCCAGCAACGACCGCGTATTATTCGCCAGCTGCTGCTCCGGTTCAACCAAACTTGACAGCTCCAGCGACAGCAGCACCAGCACCACCACCATCGTCAAACACTACACCAGCCGGCTCAGCAAATACATAAACTTTTCAACAATTTGAATCCATTTAGTGTTGCGGCGCCGTGGTCGTAGCAACCTTTATCAGCAACCGATAACCGATCGCATCCCCTCCTCAGTTTCATGACAAGTCATTAAAATATTGCTACCCCGAAAATGGTTTGGCAACTAACTACTGAACTCTGCTATTGGGCACGATTGCGATTTCGAAAATTCTGGATCTGCCATTAGATATTAAGTGCAAAGTTGTCGGATTATGTGGGGGGAAAATTGTCTGTAAATATGTAGTCACACAGTTATTTTGATTTGATTTGATTTGCCATTGTTTCGCTTATTGTTTTAATTTTGTTTTTGATTTCTACTATTCATATTCTTTATATGCAATGCTGTTTCCTCTCATTTGTTGTCAATCAAAATGAAGTTTCGGATTTTATTTAAGCAAATTGTAAATTTGATTAGCGCTAAAGTGTAAATAAATATTTCAATAATATCATGTACACTCATACATCAAGATACATACTTATTACTATTATTATTATTATTATTATATATATACATACTATATATTTTAAACCATCAGTGATTTATGTTTTTGCGTAGTTATTAAATAAATAAACTTTTATTGAACTTCAAGTGATAATATCAATACAACGCGTCTTTCTCCAGAACCCTTTCGAAGGCAAGGACATGGAATTTACAATTTTTGCTTTTTTCGCTTTCTAAAACAAATAATAAAATACAGAACCATGTTAGAAACTACTGTCTGTCATACCTACGCTTCACATTTTCTAATTATATTAATTTGCAATATTTACAGGCTTTTTAAAAATGCTTTCTACATTATTATATTGTTTTGGAGACTGTGTGTTGCACCCGTCCCCAAAATCTCTTCACTACATAAGTTTTCTGTACGGTTAGTACTTTTATACTAGTAGTCCAAAACTGATAAATCCAAAGATTACAACAAACCCAAAAATATTTGCGCCAAGAGTTGAATTAAAAGAGAATTTACTATAGATATGTATGAGCTCAGCTCGTTACCTTGGAGGGTAACAAGTGTATGGAGCACTAGCGTTTATGTAACAGAGAATACAGATACAAATTGAATACAATACATAGAATTGAAAACATTATTTCTTTATAACTTCATCCACGAATATGGGATTTATTTACTCGTACATAATAATATAATGCAAACTTAAACAGTTTTCAAAAAAAGAAACATTTGATTAACACATTTGTGGGATGGATAAAAAATGAATCAAAGAAATATTAACAAATCTTTTCGATGGAATGACCCACATATTTACATGTTACACTGTAACATCCATGGTATCCTTAATTTCATTGCCCCATTCTCGGGCCATTATCATAATTTCATTCATGTCTAGCTTGGGTCCGATCAGGGGATTCATCTGCGTCAAATAACAGCAAAGCCAACTGCGAAAGACAGAAGATAAAAGTTACAGTATTTGTCATACTTGGTATCTGTGTGTGTGAGCTAATGCACACATATCAGGGTCACCAATAAGATACTTACAACAGCCAACAGGTCGCAGCAGTAAGCATAATGCAGCACTGGGTAACGCTATGTACAAATAAGAAGTTAATATAAGTAGAGTTGAAGTAAACTGTGGAATTTGAGTCACTTACCCCCTGTTAGGGCCCCGAGCAAGGAAGGGGCCAATAATGCCAATAACGGCCCAAATAGCAGTAATAATTACTGGGGGAAGATAGTCGTCAACCATTTTTAGGCACTGTTTGTATCTTATATGTAATACTGAAGATCTGCCGTGATCAGCAGGTTTAGTTGATGGTTCGGAAACAAAAAAATGTTAATAAGTGATCACGAACAAGGCACTTTTTTCAATCAGTATGAATATCACATGACAGACATGGGACAGAAACATATGTTGACAAAGTTGCCAGACTTCGCATACGTGTGTGGTGTTGTAAGCTGTAAAAAAATTGGGTTTTTTATAATGGAATTTTAAATTATTAGAGTAACTGCAGTCTTTAATGACAAAATAAAATAAAGGAAACATCATAGGTATTAAATGAATGTAATTAAAAAATTACGACAAAGAACTATATAAAAAGGTGGCATCTGCGTATCGATGAATACACAACAACAGAAATTATCGAAGTAGCCAAACAACTCTGTGTAGGTAGCTAGGAATTACAGTTCAGTGGCAAAGTGACAAGCAAAAATACAAAATGGTCCTGGAAAGTACTATGATATGGTAAATAAAGAATTATTGGTGAAATTGGCAATAATAATTATATTTCTGTACCACAAATTCACAGTTTTGATAACAGCGATTACCAGCGCAATGGTGATTACTTTCCAACCCGTTTAAATGTTCAAAAAGATGGCATCAACTTGGTGTGTCTCACAAAGCTTCGCTCCAATCCGGAGAATAATGTTGGTCTCATGACCCTGTCTAAGTAAGCATACGACGTCTTTAATTGAGGTTGCTCGGACCATTTATTAATATTCCAATTGATTGCAGCACCATCGAAGTGCTAGCTACCCTTACCAGTGACGTGGGACGCATATTTTCAAAGATGCATTTGATTCAGCCAAAGGGTGAAATAAATCTGCTAACTGGAATTAGAATTGCCCATTTGGCGTTAAAGCATCGTCAAGGCAAGAACCATAAAATGCGTATTGTGGTCTTTGTTGGTTCGCCCATTACCAACGAAGAAGGCGAACTTGTTAAGCAAGCCAAGCGTTTAAAGAAAGAAAAGGTTAATGTCGACATTGTTAGCTTTGGAGATCATGGCAACAACATTGAAACGTTGACTGCTTTCATTAATGCTCTCAACGGTAAAGACGGCACTGGTTCGCATTTGGTTAGCGTTCCACGCGGCTCAGCACTGTCCGACGCCTTGTTGTCGTCGCCCATTATTCAGGGTGAGGACGGCATGGGTGCAGCTGGTTTGGGTGGAGCCGCCTTTGAGTTTGGAGTCGATCCCAATGAGGATCCAGAGCTGGCTCTGGCTTTGCGCGTCTCCATGGAGGAGCAACGTCAACGCCAAGAAAGTGAGCAACGTCGCGGTGGCGCCGACAACGCTGGATCTGGATCAGGCACTGGCAATGCAGCTGAAACTGCTGCTGGCGGAGCGATTGTGACCAGTGGTGAAAGCGCAGCCAGCAGCGCCTCTGGAGTGACTGTGCCCAGCTCCAATTCTGAGGAGGCAATGTTGCAACGCGCTTTGGCATTATCTACTGAAACGCCCGAGGACAATTTGCCCGATTTTGCCAATATGACCGAAGAGGAACAGATCGCCTTTGCCATGCAAATGTCCATGCAGGATGCGGCCGATGATAACGTGACACAGCAAGCGAAGCGTCCCAAAACTGATGATGCCTCTGCCCCCATGGATGTGGATGAAGATTATTCGGAAGTGATTGGCGATCCGGCATTTTTGCAGAGCGTTCTTGAGAATCTTCCTGGCGTGGATCCACAATCGGAAGCAGTTCGCGATGCTGTTGGCTCGCTCAATAAAGATAAAGATAAGAGCACTGATGCCAAGGATGACCAAAAGAAATGAATGCTAAATGGAAAAAGCTATCTACAATTATACTACTAAATATATATTAAAAAATTTTCATTAATCCAGAAATCATAAGTGAACTAACATCGTGTAACACAGTGCGCAGATTATGTTCATGCTTCAAATAAAACCATTATATTATCACAGGGAAAATTACGTGTTTCACCGACCCATGCTCTTACTGGGAAACTCCTTTTGCCCCATTCGAGAAAAAATAAGTGGAAATCTAGTTAAGTTAAATGTATTTTGGTCACTTTGACTCTGTATTTGTAAGCAACATTTTATCTACAGTAGCGAATTCTAAAAGGTCGATGATGCTCCAAGCTTACTTTCCGCCTTTGTAGTCACGGATGTGGTACAAAACCCAGGCCGGAATGAACAGGGATGCAGCGCACATGCCACCACCAAGAATTACTTTCTCCTGCAATGATTTTGATGTTTATATTATTCATTTTAAATTTACTGTCGCATGCAAGGAGTACGTAAAACATTTCGTTTACGTAACCCCGAAAAGGCAATCAAAAAAAATTTTACTTACAGCAGTAGAGACGTGCTTGGTTGGGGGACCAGACACAACAGATTGGCTGCGCCTTTGGAGGGCACCGCGCATCGCTGGAACCAAAAGTTTAGCAGCACTATTTTGGAACATCTTGAAAATTGATTGATTTCCTTATTTTTTGCAGAAACGAATGTTGGTTGTGTGCTTGATGGTGTTGACAGAAGCAGCGTGACCGCAGCTTCAGCTCAAGAATATACTATTTTACATTGAGAAATATACCAACATATACCAATGACAGGCTTGATTCCACTTTACTTGTGATGGGATAAAAACACAATTACAAACCAACTGAAATGTAATCAATAATCAATTTTTAAATTTGCTACTTTAATAATAAACATGCAAATGGCCTTATGAAGTAAATATAAGTGTACAAAGGTAATGAAGTTATGTGAATATACCCACATATACTATTGCCATAGCGACATTTTTGTTAGAGATGGGAGAAATGCCCATCTGCCATCACCCTCAGATAAAATTTGAATTTAATTTTAAATTTGGATTTCTGGCTCGTATAGTTTATTGTTTTCGTTAACTGAAGGATACAAATTATTGTTAAAGCTACTTAAGGTACATTATTTGATATATTCAACAATGGGAAGGAAAATAAATCTCCGGCACGCCGACGATTAAATATCCTTGCAAAGTGAAGTTAACTTATATATTAATATGATTCATGCTAACAAAAGTTAGTTTGGTTGATGAAGTATCATAGTTTTCCATTCCAAACATTAATTATGGACCGATAAGTGTCATGGCAGCCATATGATTTAGTACTCCAATTTGGGTATCTACAAATTTTAAATTATATGATAATATATTCTGTAAGTTATTACTAAGGAACGCCCTGTATAATGTAAATATTGAGGAAAACTTCCTCCGAAATCTAACAGTAGGCAATATTGTATTTGGCAGCAATTGTATTGTGCATATTGTTGTTAATTTCAAATTTTAATTTTGCTGCTTTTAAGTATATATTTTAATTTCAACTTAATAATCTAATCACAAATGATAATACATAATTTTCATTAAAATAATTGATTATTAGCATTCATACCAATTGTGTTGGGATATATGTAAATACGCTCATTAGTTTTTTCCTCTTGCTTTAAATACTTTACTTTATATCTAATTCATTAGTTAAGGCTTTGTAGTATCAAGCCATTGGTTTGTGACATGTTTCACGAATACACATAATGTTAATCAGATAAACATATATTATATATTAGCATACATATGTATTAATATAATATTGGCAATATATATTGTTAATTGGGGCAGCTTTGACAAAATTTTTCACAGAATTACTTTTACAATGCGTTTATTAAGCCTTGACTGGACCCTCAAATGGGGAGATCAATATTGGCGCAATTGTTATTATCTATGGTCTTGTTAACATACATATATGTTGATTAAATGAATAAATAATTCTTTATTTTTAGATTTCTTTACTATGTAAAACGAATGTAATGTTGTGTTCTTGGGAATGACAAAAAATTGTACACAAAAATAGAATTAGCTTTGGAACAATTAACTTAATATTTCATTCTGAGATTATAATTTATTTAAATTGATTGTTTTATATATTTCTTGTATAACAGGTCATAATAACGTAATAACATAAAATATCTAAGCATATATATAGTGTATTATGTGTATCATTCGCAAATGGGCATTACAAGCAGTTAAATTAAAATCAATGTATCTGTTCCGTCCAAAGAATGTATACTGAACAATTCGAATAATATTGTATATATGTATGTATTATGTAAATAATATCTAATAAAGGTAATAAGTAGATTCGTAACAATACAAACAATTGAATCGGTTGACAAAAAACAATTTAACTTTTTCGTTTAAATATAAGTTTATATGTATACATATGTATGTGCATGAGCATCTGAATATTCCTGTGTGCGTGTATTATCTTATTTTTAAGTAAACTTTAAAGGACAGTAAGTGGAAAACATCATAAAAAACTTGCTTATTTTTTATGTTTACAATTCAGTCTGAAAGGCATAGTTGTGTATACACATTTTTATATCACCTATTTTGAATAATTAACTGTTTAATTTATCCTGTTTTTGTTTATTTTTAAAATAGTTTTGCTTTGCTTCGTTTTGTTTCTTTAAATAATAAGTGTTTTACAATATTAATTTCTTAAATTTATTTTAACCACTTTTATTTGGTTTTCTTTACAGTGTAGTTGTTTTTTGTTTTTCTTTGTATTTGCGGAAAATTTGCTGTTAATTTCGTTGCGTTGAGATGGGCAAAAATATATATGTATTTATTTCCGTACGTAAACAAAAATTTTGGTATTTAAATGATCTCTTACTTTTAATTACACATTTGATTTTATCATGCAGTATTATATATATCAGCATTATAGGGTTTATATTATGTATTTTTTTTTTTTTTTGCAGTTTTTGCGATTTTATCTAACTTTTAGTTATGCATGTATTTTTTTATTACTTATAGTTGCTCCGATATTATTGATCTTGATCATCCTCATCGGATTCGGAAATATCGCTCATATCACTTGAAATTAATTCCAGCCAATGATAATCACGTCGATCTACGTATTCCCAAAGGTAGATCTGTGAGATGCAAAATATTGAATAGTATTAAAACCAAATAAACTACAAGGTATGGTATATCGTAATGTTATTAGAAGAAGGAGGGTACTACTTACATCGAGTAAATCAATTAGATCATTCTGGCTATGTAATTTCCTTGCTCGCTTTGGCAATCCAACATCCACAAGATCGCCATTGGGCAGTGCATGCTTATAGAAACACTTATTGCCAAATGGACATTTGCCTTCCCCTTTTTTAAAGTACTTGCAGTCCTTGGCACCGAGAGCGGCGCGATAGTCATTCAGCAGTTTATCCTTTTCCTCTTTTGTTTCAACCCAAAAGGCGCTGGGGCAGACAAAGTCGGAACACACCCGACACTCGGGGCAAGCTCTAAAATTTCGAAATGCATGTAATTAAAATTGTTTCTATTTACAAGCACTTAGCGCTCTCGAAAGTATGCAATAGACATTGTGAATTGTCGAAGATAAGTTTTTTGTTCACTTACCGCGTTATTTTATGCTCAAACTGTTTGGCTTGACGCCATGTTCGAATGCATTCCAAGCAAAATATGTGATTACAGTTGGGCAATATGCCAAAGCGTTTCTCTCTGCCGGCTTTCTCCATGATAGTATCGAAGCAGATACCACATGTCTTATCCTTGGACTGGGCAATCGCAAAAGACAATTCCATGGCCTGTTCATGCTGCTGCAAACACTCGCGATTGTGCTTCTTACGTTGCGTTTGGTCCGTGGGATGCAGGCAGTATTGGTCGCACATCTCGCAAAGCTCCATATGTATGCGATAGGGACAATACTGGCCATAGGGACAGGGACTTTCGTAGGGGCAAACATCGTCTAATGAGCGACACTCAGCGTGTTTCACAACACCAATGTCAGGTCCACCGACAATTTGCGCCCAGGAAATACCATTTTGTAAAGCTGTACTGCCAGTTGCCGTCGCAACAACAGACTCCTCATCGTCGTCGTGGTCATTTCGACCGAGACTTTGACTTTGGGTCACAAAACACTTTTGACCAGGCACAAAGACAGATGCGTTAACCCAATTATGTCGGCTGGTGCTGGGAATCTCCTCCACATCAGCTTCATTGGCATCATCGGATGCCTTAGTTGTTGCTGTATTGTTTATAGCACCCGGCTCACCTTCAGGATGGCCTCGAGTTAAATCATGGGAGAAGCGACAAAGGTCACCGAATCGACAAATGCCGCGCAGGTAATAACGGCAAATGGTTTGACTTCGACCGGGCACATTTAAAATAGGGGCTTCAACGATATTACCAACGCCAACGGAACTCATTTTGCGCATGCAAAAAGTTTTTACAGTGATCTCTCTGACCAAACTAGACGCTCTGACCTGCAAATCATACGCAAATGTGAGAATATCCTCGATAAACGTGACTTATCGATATACATAAACAAGCACATAACGTGCGTGTGTCAATGTGTGTATGTGTGTGTATAATGAGAAAAATTAAGATGTCGCAATAACTGGACTTGTTTTGCGCAATACAAAACTCAATACTCATTACAAGTTCAAATGTAATGTGTGTATCAAAAGCACTTAAACATAAATAAATATTTAAGCACATGCACGTTTAAAAATTACATTTATGAAAATTGAAAATTGCAGTTTTTTGAATGTACACACAATGTATATTCGATATATATTTGCATGCATATAAATGCATGTATGTACATACATACATATATATGTACACATATATAAACGTATCTATTGTGAGAATGAAATGCACATGAACCTTTTTATTACACTCAATGAAGATCAAACACGTCTGCACATTTGGCAGCCTCGCGAGCGAATCGTTGCAACTAATTTTGTAACTGTTGTTATTTTTTTAAATAAAGCACTTTATTTTCTTACTTTTCGTTCAAACTTTTATTGTAGTTGTGATGTCAATTTATAAATTGATGCTCATGCATTAGGTGACCGCAAATCAAATTTCAAAATGTTCTATTTAAAGTCCAAAAAATATACCAAATTCGTAACTTTTATAATGTTAACAGTTTGGTAACACAATAAATAAAAGACTTGCGGCGCAAGTTTTTAATTTTTATTTATTACACGTTTATCTAAAAAACTACACAATCTGTCTTCTATTTTATGCTCTCACAGCTTTTAACTAGAGATAATTCCTATTTTAATGGCTTATCGAACAAGTTAACAAATTCAGTAGATTTTTATACGATAGATAAATTCACAGTTTGACACATTTTTGAACGATTGCTCGACATTAACAGAGTAAAAATTAAATAATTCGATGAAATTGAAGGAATTTTATTATTGAAAAAGTTTCAATTTGGGTGAACATTAAAGATTACTCTCATTGATAGACGAATCGATGTTTCCTGCTTTCGATGTTTTATTCGATATTGCTCAGTCCCTGAATCAGCTGTTTGTAGGATTTCATATTGTTGTTGACATTGAAATAAATAAATCTATTTAAATATTTAATTAAAAATGACTGACCTGAACGGAAAACAATACGTGTGTGTCAGCTGTGGAAACCCTGTCCGAGAGCTTTACAAAAAATACAGTAATACCGTTAAACCTACTCACTGTGTAAGACTTCTTTAAAATGTAAATGCATTTTCACCCGCTTATGATTTTTACCAGAACAAATGCAATCAAATAACGGACAAATACATTGAGGTGGAGGAATTCATAATCCTAATAGACGCACTACTTCTGGTTTCGTCAGCATTCCGTCACATGATATATAATGGGAAATTTAAAGTATAGGTTGCGCATTTCAGCCTGTTCCTTTAAACTGTAATGAATTATTTTCAGCTCTATTGGAAGATCTCACTTGTTGTTCTGCTCTTGGAATCATTTGCTCTATGTCGGCAAAATCGAGAGGATGGAGTAAATACTGCTTTGTATGAAAAAGGATTTTATATGTCGGCACTACAAAATTTAGGAGGTAAGCGAATTAGTCATTTCGTATTCCGTGCAGAAAGTTATTAAATCAACGCATTTTTTGCAGAATACCTTATGATAACTGTTCTGCTGCTTTTTATAACTGTCATTCTCAGTGTTGGCCAGTTGAGCAAAGTCGGTCTCGCATCGTTAACCTTAACCATCCTTAAAGTAGTGGCCATTTCAAATTTTTCAAAGTTTTTTCTACTGCCCATATTAGTTTGGGGTAGTAATACCACTGACTTTGGACGAAACTTGCACTACATGCTAGTCACCGGCCATCATCTTTGCTCATTGGTGATGGCATATAATGTTGTCGGTAATATTGGCAAACATCATCGATGTCTTTCAATACTATTAGTAATTTGTGCATTTATTATGAAAGAGTATGTTAGGTATTTGTCAGCATTTCAAATGGTGCTTTGATGAAGCTAGAATAAAAATTAAGTCTGTGATTTATCATATACATATAATTTATTTTGGTTATTTCATATTCTTTGTAAACAATAAATATAGTATTACCTTCTGTTACTAAACTAATATGTTCTATTTCAAATCAATTTTTCAGCTCTATTGTACATCAACTGCATAAATACTAAGCTGAGCGAAAAATTTATTTCAAAGATATTTAAAAAAAAATATATATATTTTTATGAAATCGTTTAAACGAATATAAAAAAAAATTTTATTCATGTTTTTCTATAGCAACAAAAAGTCGAAAAAATCAAATATTTTTCAAATCATTCCCCGGTATTAATAATTTGCACATCGTAAATTAATACATTTTAAAAACTGAGTTTGCTGCCACACTGAGTGGCAATTATCGGACGAACATTGTCGCATGCAGAATTATGACAATTCTATGCTTTTTTTTGATTATTTTCATTATGCAAAATTGAGAATATCTCTGGCGAAATCACTAATATGATTATTATTATATTAAAAATTAATGCCGTGGAGAAAATCAATAAGCATTTGCCGAAGCACATAATGCGTGTTTTCGTACGGCAATAAAAAAGACAGCAAACGTGTTATTTAATAATGTAAGCGCAACACAACAAGTGAGTGCGTGTATTACAACATATTGCAAATATAAAAAGCATAAACCTATGAATGAGAAGTGAAATTTGCATAATAAGCATCTCAATATTGGTAAGTCTAGAACAAAAAAAAAAAAAGTGACCCACATGCATACATACTAGTGCATGCAAATTCTTCATATGTATGTCATATGTGTGTTTGTACAGACAGATATACTTAAGACGTGTATGTTTGTACATATGTACCTCGTTGCCGCAATAAAAAAAAAACAAGAATGTGCCTTCATATCATTGTGAAATTATTTAAATTAATAAAGTGCCGTGATAATAAGTGGTAATACATAAGTTTTGATAAATAAAGTTTGTGTAGTTGCATCAGAATCCAATATGACGACAGATTATTCGTATTACCAATGTGACCGGTGATATATATCATATTTATAAAATACAATTACTTTCTTGAAGGTGTGACTTTCGTTGTGTTTTTCTTTAAATGATATTTTCGCAACCAGATCTGTGTGCTAAACAAAAAAATTACATACGTAAATAACCCATTTATTTGCTTAACCAAATAATTATTCTATACAAAAATTTAATTTTTAAATTCAAAGGGTTTGTCTTTACATTATTTTTTTTTAGAAATATATTTTAAAGTGGATTAGAGTTAGAAGCAGGCATTTTGCATGTTATCAAGTCTGGTCACACATAAAATATAACCTTAAAAATGACAAAGTGACAAATTTCTTTTTTTGTTCAAATTAAGCGACAAAAACTTTAATAACCACAATAAAACCATTTTGAGCAGTGTCGATTGTAGCCTTTCCACTTGCCCCTCCTGTTTTCTTAAATAATGAATATGTGTTAAGGTGACACTGTGATTTTGTTGTTTTTGCCTGTAACAATAAAGCGATGTAAATAATATAAGCAAAAGTGAAAATTACGACAAAGCTACGACCGACCGCGTTGATTATTGTGCAGCGATTAATATATATATATTAACTTCAACTCCGCAAGGCAAAGATCACGTAGATTAGTTAGGGCACATCATCAAATCTCAATGTCAGCTTCTACGACTTTAGTTGTGTGCGCGAGTTTTGTTTCTAGAACTCTGCAGGGGGAAGAGGACAACAACAACGCAAATTAAATAAATCCATTTCATTGACGCAGGGCAAAGAGGTCCTCGAATCTTGAGGAAAGAACTACTTAGCACTTGAGCACTACGAAAGATGCATTCTTCGTCGGCGGCGGCGTCGGCGTCGTCGTCGAATGCGCTTGTGGAATACTCGGATGTGAGTTCTGAGGATTTCTCCGATCCCGAGGCTGGTGAAATCGACTCGGACGCGGCATTAGCTGCCCGCGGCGGTTCGGCAACGAAATCAGCAAATCAAACTAAAAAACCAACTTCGGATTCCGTCTTACGTATCACAAAAACCAATGACTACAGGTAACAAAATTCTGCAAAACAATTTTCAATTGAAACTATTTTAAATGCTATATATAATCTTTTTTGTAGGAAAAGACGTATCGAAGGCAATGAAGACATTGCTTCAATTACGACAGCTGCTGAGTCGAGATCGCGTATTTCTGTTGTTGCCAGCGGCAGCAATCGATTGAGCATTGCCTCAGTCTCTGAGAAACTCAATCATCATCGCTCTGACATCTCTTTGAGCTCGCCCAATAAAATCTCAAAAGAGGAACAGTGGGATGGGGAACTGTACATGTCCAGCGATTCGATAGACACTGATGAGCTGGAGGCTGAAATGAAACGGCAGAAACGTAAAAAGCTGAAGAAGGATAAGCACAAACACAAGTCGAAAAAGAAATCGAAGAAGCGCAAGAAAAAGCGTGCCAAATCATACTCGAGCATCGATTCGCTGTCCGACAGCAACATGAACACATTAATGACAGACAGACGTAGTCGCTATACGCCACCAACGGCACCAAATAGTCGAGCCAAAAGTGCCGAGCGCACAGTTAGTGCTGCCCTGCCCAATTATACGCCCCACAAAGACAGTCAAAGTAGTCCCATATCAGCTGGCACTCCGCCCGCCCGACGCCCCAACAGCAATAACGCGTATTATGGCGATGCTGCTGCGGCTGCTGCTGCGACGGCAAGTACACCCATTGGGAGCAGCCTTCAAGTGACTGTAACGAACAAAACCAATGCAAATAGTCGACATCGTTCGCCTCCAATACGAGCTGGCGGCGGCGGGGGAGGAGTAGCTATGCAGCGCTATGCTTCGTCACCTCGCACTCCGCCACAGTCACTCAGTCATTCGCATCAGGGCGCAGGAAGTGCACGTGACTCGCGCAGCTCTCGCTATGTTCAAAGTCCCCTAAAGGAGGACATCAATGCTCATCACCGGTCGTCAGGTAATACGTATTCAGGACGCTACTCAGCAAGTGGATCAGTTGCTGGGCAAGGCGGTAAACTCAAGCGCTTGTCGCCAGGTAAGTGCAAATCTATTCTGAGCAATGTATTAATTATTAACTAAATATAATTGGCTTTTTTAGAAATGGATCGCTATCACCATCAGCCGAGCACGCCACCGCACAAACGACGAAAGTTCAGCGATGGACGTGATGCATCAGTGGGCGCTTACGAACACAGCAGGCACCACGCTGTTAAATATGATCGCTACAGCAGAGATCGCTATTCGCGTCGGATATCAAAGTAAGCATCTGCATTGACTCCAAATATTGTTGAAATGTAACTACATTTTGTATTTTTGACAGGAGTCCTAGTGCACATCGATTATCGCGTGGTCGTCTGTCGCCAAGTGGGGGAGGAGCCACATCTGGGAGCAGTAATTCAAATATGTATCGCCATAGTAATAGCAGTAGTCATAAACACAGCAAATATGGAGCTCCTCATTCTCCTTCACCTCCAATGTCAGCGCGATCGTCTTCCAAACGCGTCTCTGGCAGCGTCATGGGCATTTCCGTCGAACGCTACACATCGCGTTCACCACGCCCCAGCTCACGCTATTATGAATCATCGCCACCATCGCCTGCTGGTGTATCGGGCTCGAGCTCTCACCACCATCGACGCTCACCAAGGTCCCATCAGCAGCATCATCGAAACAGCAGCCGCAAACGTTCTCCAAGCTCGGGAAGCAGTCGTAGCTCAAGCCCACGCTCAAGATCGCCAACGTCGAGAGATCTTAAGCATAAACGCGATGAATACATTAAGAAGATCAGCGAAACAAGCTTGTTCGCTGAACTGGTCAAGGATCGCCATAAGCGGCAAAAGGCACTCAAAGAGATTATTGAACGACAGGAGGAGAATAGCAACAGCAATGGTGCACTGACCATCAATGAGAACAGTTCATCGGTGGATGGCAACACGCCAAATGTGGGTGACAATCGCTCATCATCATATTTGGCGACACAATCCTCAGCGAATGCGACACCAAATGGCGTCGCTAGCGGTGTTGGAGGTGGCGGTAAAACTGATTTGGACTTGAACAACATTCCAATGCCCAACCGAGAGAATGAGACACTATTAAAGCTGAATCCCCATATTGCAAGTGCAGATGTCACGGATGCGTCTCCAACGACAACAACAACATCGACAATGACAATGGCCCTGAAAACGAACGCAAGTCAAAAACCGAAGAGTCTAACCGCGTTGCCCATGCCACCCGGAATGAGTGCAGCCGACTTGGTAAATGCAGCGCACACGCCATCGCCAACAGATTTGGGCAAGCAATCGACGCCAAAGTCGACGAAAAAGTTGTCGTCCGATGAGAAGAACCCAACAGCGAATGCCAATGCCAACAAGAGCCTTTTGAATTTGCCAATGCCACCGGTTATACCGGGCAGCGAAGAATTAAGTGGCGATGATGATGTCATCGACAGTCCTGAAGACTTCGATACGCCCAGTGGCAACAGCACGAATCCCAATGCAAACACAAATGCAACGCAAGCGGGCGGACGTCGCCGTCCCGTTATACTTAATCGTCGCGACTCTCGTAACAATGTTCGCGATTGGGGCGAACGATGTGTAGATGTGTTTGAGGTGATCGCCCAGATTGGAGAGGGTACATATGGACAGGTACTGTAGTGGATTTATTGTGCTATATGCACACTTTATCTGCGATTACTTATCAATGCCTTGTTACTTTTACTTTTTAGGTCTACAAGGCGCGAGATCATCATACAAACGATATGGTGGCACTGAAAAAAGTGCGCCTGGAGCATGAGAAGGAAGGTTTCCCCATAACGGCTGTGCGTGAGATCAAAATACTTAGACAACTAAATCATCGTAACATTGTGAATTTACATGAGATCGTAACGGACAAACAAGATGCTGTTGAATTTCGCAAGGATAAGGGATCGTTTTATTTGGTTTTTGAGTACATGGATCACGATCTCATGGGTCTGCTCGAGTCTGGAATGGTAGACTTTAACGAGGAGAACAATGCGAGCATTATGAAACAGCTATTGGATGGTCTTAATTACTGCCACAAAAAGAATTTCCTTCATCGCGATATTAAATGTTCCAATATTCTGATGAACAACCAGTAAGCTCGTGATACCTTTTCCTTAATTCTTTAATGTAAAATTTCGATTTTTTTGCTTTTAGGGGCAAAGTTAAACTGGCTGATTTTGGCTTGGCTCGTTTGTACAACGCAGATGATCGAGAACGTCCATATACGAACAAAGTCATTACGCTTTGGTATCGTCCTCCGGAGTTGCTGCTTGGCGAGGAACGCTATGGACCGTCGATAGATGTTTGGTCTTGTGGCTGCATATTGGGTGAATTGTTTCTGAAGCGACCGCTGTTTCAAGCAAATGCGGAAATGGCGCAACTGGAAACTATATCGAAAATATGTGGTTCACCAATTCCTGCCGTTTGGCCTAATGTAATAAAGTTGCCCCTATTTCATACACTTAAGCAGAAGAAAACGCATCGGCGACGCTTGCGCGAAGATTTTGAATTCATGCCAGCGTCGGCGCTTGACCTGCTTGATAAAATGCTAGACTTGGATCCGGACAAACGCATTACTGCGGAGGATGCGCTCCGGTCTCCATGGCTCAAGAATATTAATCCGGATGAGTGAGTACAAATTTCATATTTTCATACAATTAATATAATAATAATTAATAATTAATTCATATAATTATGAAATAGAAAGGAAGAAAATCGATATTGGTTTTATAGAGTTAACAATGAAGTTGTCAATTAACTGACATATTTTTTAATCAACAGAATGCCAACGCCACAATTGCCCACTTGGCAGGACTGCCATGAACTGTGGAGCAAGAAGAGGCGTCGCCAGCTGCGCGAACAACAAGAGTCGCTGCCACCAGGTGTAATTTGCTCAGCTAAGTACCAACAACACGGTGCTACGATGGTAGGGGATGCCTAGCATTTACTTTATGCTTCATGCTTCAATGAAGGGGAAGACTATAAACAGCGAGAGGTGGAGTATGCCTGGTGGCAAAGTTAATATCGAAGTTTGTAACGAAATTACAAATAGTTCGCAGTTGGCAATTTGGCAGGTGCAGACTCAAATCGGGTTGACATGCTCTACCAAAGCACTCTTATTGTTTAAGTCATCTCTTAAAAGAAACAAAAACACGATTAACTTAGATCATACATATATAAATATATATATATATATATATAAATATATTAGTGATGAATTGCTACAAAACGGGCATTTCAAATTGACCGCTGTATAATATTGTAAAATGTAAATACCATTTGCTGCTATATTCAAAACAAATAATATATTAAAGCATCATCTGTTCATTATTTTTTTATGTTTAGAGTAATATTTTACAATCCACAATCTTACATACGCAAATTGGCAATAAAAAAGAGCATGAGAAATAACACACTTAGCCAATGTGTACCAAATTTAATTACTTTGTTCGAATTTTTTGAATAGAAAAACGATTGACCAATTGATGCAATTAGTTTGTGTTTATTTTAACAAAAACGATAAAAACAGCAAAAATAGAAAACAACGCTTAGTTTCAAAATAAAAGCGGATATGTGAAGCAGTTAAAGGTTAGCATTTTAAAACTAAAAAAATTGTTATATATACTTACATATGTGTATATAGAAATATATATACATATATACACTAATTTAAGTTAGTAGTAATAGTATTAATTAGTATAGCAACATATGCATGTTGTACGAATAAAACTATAAATGATTATTTTGTTAGGTATTTAAATTAAAATGTAAAGTTACAACTGAATTTATGAAAGTAAATGTGTACTAAAAGCACCCAGAAAATATATACATATATTTTAAAAAGCTTATATTTTTTAATATATAAATGAAGCCCATTAAGCAAAAAAAATGTGTATAAAAATTACTATATTTAATAAAACAAAAAAATATGCGTGAGACTGAAAATAATTGAACACAAAATTGTGCAATTTCAATAACGAAAATTGTAAAACGTTAATTCTAAAATTCCATATAACAAGACATTAATCTCCCAAAGCGCAAATCAAATAGAAATTTGGTTTTCAAATCATAACGACAACTATAATCAAATAAGAAAACGATCTGTCGATTTGTCAATCCGTTTACACAATTCACACAAATATTCATAAAATGCATTATCATATTGAGCATGAAATTTGTTTAAGATAAGATGGTTTGATGAGCATTATATGGTGCAAGAGAAGTTGACAAATGGGTGTTAATAAAGGATGTTAATAATAATTATATCTTGCGATTTCTTACTTACGACATTTAAAGTTGAAGTTCTTTAAGATAATCTATACAACTGTCAATAAAGTTTGCTATGAAAGGAGACTTGGTTATTCAAAACTAACAATATTATTAGGTGCGTAGATTTTTTTCTTATTTTATTTTGCTGAACGACTTAAATTTAAAATTTTTAAATCGATCATAGAAAACAAAAATATATTTATCGAATATATTTATCGATTTAAGTGTTGCAAAAGGATTATATATTGTGCGCATTCACAAGTTTTCAACACTATTTTAGTTGGCGTTCTTCTTTTAAATGATTTTCGGCTTGTTTTTGTTTGTTTATTAAAAATTAGAAGTGAGAGTCCAAGTGTAACAAAGTAAACTATGCTGCCATATCGAAACTATGGAGAAACAATCGATGTAACTATTTTCACTTAAATGCAGTTTTATAAAAAGTTGAAATGACATCCAATTATTTGTACCCATAGGAATTCGAGGTACAGCACCTACTGGGCAAAGGAGGCTTCGCTCGTGTTTACAAGGCGAAATGCCTGCGCACACATCAAGATGTTGCCATCAAAATGGTAAGTAAATATTAATCACTTAATAAACCTTAATGACACAAAGTAATGCCATTTTTTCGTGCAGATTGACAAGAAGCTTATACAAGGTTCAGGATTGACGAATCGCGTGCGTCAAGAGGTTGAAATTCATTCCCGCCTCAAGCATCCATCCGTATTGCAACTGTACACGTTCTTTCAAGATGCCAACTATGTGTACTTAGTGCTGGAACTGGCGGACAATGGGGAATTGCATCGTTACATGAACCAGCAAATGAAACGCCCCTTTACTGAGGATGAGGCATCATCGATACTACGACAGGTGGTAGCTGGTCTGCTCTATTTACACTCACACAACATTATGCATCGAGACATCTCGTTGTCGAATCTGCTGCTTAGCAGGGATATGCATGTAAAAATTGCCGATTTTGGCTTAGCTACGCAATTGAAACGGCCGGATGAAAAGCATATGACCATGTGTGGAACTCCAAATTATATATCACCCGAAGTAATTTCACATTTGTCACACGGGTTGCCTGCAGATGTTTGGAGTGTCGGCTGCATGTTGTACACTTTGCTCGTAGGACGACCACCCTTTGACACCGATGCGGTACAGTCCACTCTCAATAAAGTGGTCCACTCCGACTATACAATGCCAACGCATTTGTCGTATGAGGCACGTGATCTAATTGACAAACTGTTGAGAAAGAATCCACATGAACGCATATCACTGGAACAAGTGCTCAGACATCCATTCATGCTTAAGTCGGATGTAAATCATGCAGTGGCATATACAACGCCAGGTGCGTCGGATGCTTATAGCCTTGCCAGTGGCGATAGCGGCATCGTTACCTTTGCGAGCAGTAAGTAGAGAAAATCAATAGATAAAGAATTTTTTGTTAATTCGATATGTTTTAGATGATTCAAAGAACTCTCACCGGCTACGTTCTGTTGAGCAGCAGTCCTCGCAGAATATGTTGCCGCAGATCCAGGAAGAATATGGATTCTATCAGGAAAAGTTTTCAAAGCCGACGTCCTTTGACAGCACAGATATGGACTGGCAGAGGCTTGGAAATGGAGCTCAGAATGTCCCATTTGTAGCACATTCCACGCCTGCCGTACCCTCTGCTGGGCGAGAGAATAAGGAACGCATCTCTGTACCACCTTTAAACACGTTGAGATTGCAGCCAACGCGTTACAAAACTAAAAATGCTATTATGAGCATTATGGCTAATGGAGAAGTCATAATCGAGTTTATAAAGTCGAAAAGCAAGATGAGTGAAGACCGCATTGTCGATATTTGTCGTATTTCCAACGATGGACGACGCATTATCATATATCAACCGGATCCTGGGCGGTAAAAAAACTAAACTCCAGCAAATAATAACATATTTAAAAGATTTTTTTATTTTCAGAGGGTTGCCTATACGAGAGCAACCATCAGCCCAATATTTAAGTGGCGAGGATTGGTCTTATGATTATGACAATCTGCCGAGCAAGCACTGGAAGAAATACGTTTACGCTGCTCGCTTTGTGGGCCTAGTAAAAAGCAAAACGCCAAAAGTAACATACTTCAGTGCTTTAGCCAAATGTCATTTGATGGAGAATCTGGCAGATTTTGAGATGAACTATTATACGGGCGCCAAGCTGACCAAGTCCCCGAGCGAAGGCATTAAGGTCTATGATACGCATGGCGTGCTATTGTCCGATCATGCGAGTAACGAAGCAAAGAGCCTCATTGAGCACAGCAACGAATGCTTCGCCCACTGTCTTAGTATCTGCAATGCTTTGGAGCTCGCTCAGACGGGAAACAATACGTGTTTTCCGGTTACAATCGGACGACGGCCGTCAGCGGCTCAGTTACCACCAACTCAACGTTCAGATGGACTAAAGGATACAACAAACTTTGCATATTCTACACCCAAATCACACCATGTGAGTCATGCAGTGCTTTTTTAATCTTCATTTTTAATAATTGAATCGAATGTTGCAGGGCTCTATTAACTTCTCGATAAGCACACTCTCGTCGATGCGCAGTGGAAGCGACGTAATTGGATCACAGGTGTTAGCGGCCCAACAAAATGTGCCTATTAGACGATTGAATATCCCAGGAGTTGGCTCTGCAACTGAGGTGAGTTCTAATGGATACCATTACTTACTTTCTTTTATTAATTAGTTCTTTATTTTTAGTTGTCCCATGGTGTTGTACAAGTGCAATTCTATGATGGATCGGTGATCTCAGTAATACCAGAGGCTCAGGGAGGCGGAGTAACTTACACTCAGCCCAGCGGGGTCTCTACCCACTTCCCTGATCATGACGACCTGCCGTTAGCGGTTAGGGATCGGCTCGCGCAACTGCCTCAAGTGCAGATGAAGCTGAAGTGCGCTCCTTTAATTGGTAGCAAAAAATTTGACTGCAATGCAATGCCAGCGAAGCCGACGACTTCGGCGCCTTGGCACAATCGCATGCTAATCTAAACTAAATCACATATACACATAATAATCGTTAAGTAAAAAAGTTCAATGCATTTGTATTATATAATAGTCTCTTGCCTTATACAAATATATTTTATACTAACCGTTTAAATAAATTTATATATATTTTGGAAAAGAAATAAATTGCTGAATGTGCAATACATTTCTTTTAATCTTGTACAAAAAAAAACTTAAATAAATAATTTAATTACTATCTACATTTATTAAATAATAAATGGAGTAGATTTTTATCAATGGTTAATTTTTTTTGGCTAAAATAAAATTAAAAATAATATATTTCAAAATAAGCGCTTTTTTGACACAGTAGTTTATGGTATATTTTTCTTGCTTTTAAAAGTGGTATGTTCTCATGTTCAAGCTACGGTCACGCAGCGACTAGTACATACCGATTCAGTGTTTTTGTCAGTGCTGCACAGTTTGGTTTATGTTTATTATGTTTTAATAGTAATGTGTTTTGGGCGCAATTAATAAATGTGTGTCAAACATGGAGAACTGTTCATAATGCTCAATTGAATGTAAACACATTGCAGATAAATACAGTGCATAATTTATTTAGTGCTTGGCCCTGCCTCTTTTTGCTAAGTCGCGCAGTCTGGCCCCCAGCTTCAAAACTGGTTTCATTCAGTTGGCTTCGTGTACACAACAAACTTCAGTCACATTAAGTCTGCATTCACACACGTATTTACTATGCTCAAATACATGTAAACATAGTAACTGTAACGTAATTGTGCACCGTCGTAACAGCTAAATTTGCTATATTGTACAACAATTTTCTTATTTGAGTTTGATATTAAGAAAACCCCAAAAATGCGTAAGTGTTTAATTTCTAATGAATTATACATTTATTAAACCAAAAAACAAGGAAATTATGTTGATATTGTATGGCATGTGCATGTGCTAACGTTGAAAAACTATTAAACGAAGTTTTTAATATTTAACTAATACACGTATATACAAACATTAAGACGCATTAGTTGTTCTCGCTCATAGATGGCGCTATTACTTTTTAACGGACAATCTTGTGAGTGGGTGACTGAATTTTGCTGAAACATACCAAAAATCCGTTAAAACTTTAGATAACTTATTAATTTATAAGTTATTTATATTTAGAAATACCTAATTCAAGTCACTTAGCAAGAATTTATTATATATATCATCTAATATTTTTTAAAGGCAAAAGTGACCTAGTTGTTCGCTTCTGAAGCTATTTGATAGTAAAGAGGGTGGTTTATGGCGCCTCTGACATACATAACTTTAAACACGCATTTGTAAACAACTAAAAACGGCATGCAAAGCTTGCTCCACATATTAAAACAAGTTGATTGGTTTTCGACAATTAAGCATTTTTTTGTTTTATTCATCTGAAATTTATTGTCGGTTATCTTCTTATTTTAAATTCATAATTAGCTTTGATTCAAAGATCAGACCCCATTGTTGTTTATTGCAATTGACAGATGTGCAAGTAGCTTAAGCATGACCTCTTTAATTGGTAACTTCAATTGAATCAGCAGAGACTTGGCGCTTTGTTATAACATATTCGAATTCGAACTCGACTGACCACTTGCCAGTTGCTGTCAGTTGACAGTTGAGTAAGCGGTTAGACAACAACAAGCTGTTACGCTCATCGAAATATTGAAAGAGAGCTACTCTGATAAGGTGCTTGTGTGTGTGTCTGATATACTTATCTCATCGCAGCACGCAGAGCAAAGCCAACCGCACCTCAGAGCGACCAACGAACGATAACTTGAAAGACTGCGCCACACAACTGGACAGAATGGAGTCGTCGTCCGACTATTGTAGTCTGCTATCTCAATTGGCTCTCTTTGAGAAGGGCTCACTAGATACATACTATTACATACTCGTATATGACAGTTAAAAGAGAGCGAGAGAAACATTGAGAATCTTTGACACTGAGTGTGCCATGACGTTTATGTGAGCGTGATTCACTCATTTTTGTGCTAGGTTCATTGAAAAACTCGCAGTGTGCTCGCAGAGAGCTTTCAGTTTCGATCATTTGTGGCTACTGCAACTAATTAAAACACGAAACGATTTTAATTTTTAATTTGTAAAATCAAAAAAGAATCAATTTCGCTGTGCAATATGTCTACTAAGGGCAATTACAATAATCGCGATCGTGTGCGGGATCCACGCGAAGAGATTCTACTTGAAACGAACTTCGAAGACGACGGTGGGGTATTGACTCGTGCCTATAACAATCATCCTTACCAGAATCGACGCAACAGCGTCTACCAATCGGAGCGCTCTCTGGACAGGTACACAGAACGCGGTGGTGATGGTGAAGGTAGGACAACATATGTATGTATGTAGTACGACAAGAAACAATCGCACTCATGAATTTACTACGCACAGTGGTTCCGAGAATCGGACATGTCTTTGAGCTTTATCACACTTTACACTGTGCTTGTCTTATCTATATTTTGTATCCGTAAATATGTCACCTGTGCCTAGGCAGAGAATAATGTAACTATTACATGTATTTTAGCCAGTTTTTATTCTTTGTGTTTTGTGTGTTTATCCTATAATTACTAAATTCTTTGTTCATTCCTTTAGCCGACTGCTGTCAGTCATGTATGGCACGTATTCCCTATGCGACGCTGATAGCGACACTCATGTGTCTGCTGGGCGTGGGCATCTTCTGCGGAACCATGTACAGAGGAGCCTCTCTAACGGTCATCATGATGGACCAGGTGTTTCACCTGCGCCTCATATGGTAAGTCTTTTTACCATCAATTGTGGCATAAAATCTTTAAAACCTTTATCTTTTCTAGGATTGAAGCTGTGCAGATGATATTTGTGATCATTGCCGCTGGGATGGCTGCTCTGGGTTTCATGATTCTCTTTGTTGGCTTTCTAGCCACAGGCGCCACTCGCTACAAGGTCTACAGGGCGTGGCGATCACGAGTTGGCGGCCGTATTTCGTGTGCTGTTCTTATGGGCATTACGTATTTGCTGAACTTTGTCTGGACCCTAATATTATGTTTCCTTGTGATTGTCACCTTTATTTATACCATGTTTTGGAATATGTGCTCCAGTGTGGAGCAGTCCCTCAGCTGCATTGATTTGACACAATTTCGTAAGTCCACAGCTACTATTATTTTATTTATTTATAATATAACTTCAATTTGTCTTTTTAGATTTCATGTTTCCGCCAAATACTAAACTCGAGGACATGAAAGTCTGCGAAAAATACGAGATTAAGGCATTTTGCAAAGATGGTGTAGAACCTGCTGAAGTCATGTTTATCTTGGCCACGCTATCAACACTCTTAGTGATCCTCAGTCTTGTGCATTATTTAATGTGTCTCTCGGCAAATTACGCACACATTCGGGATCACGAAAAGTTCCAGGAACTTCAGGAGATTCAAAATCTTAATGAGTTGGAGTACAGCGCAACATCCAAGGATCGGTTCTAGAACGTATATGAAATCGATTAATTTGTGCTTCCATGCGGAATCGATGGAGCACAATGACAAAGAAATGCAACGAAAACCGCTTTAGTGTTTAGAATTTGTTTTTAATCATTTAAATTATACCCAACCCTGTTTTTTGGAATATTTATTTTAAGTTTTCCACAACTAATGTATGTGTAATTCTGTATCGTTAATTTAATTGAGACCAGAAGCGCTAGCGAATTACAATCAAAAACAAAGACATCAATGTTATAAACTCTTAACGCTGTGCTAACAACCGCAGTGGAGCACAAGCAGAGATGCGTGTAATTGCATCGAGTAACTGGGTTCTTTGCCCTGCCCACCACCGTGAAACCGTACCAAAATTTATGCGCTAAGCTGGCACTAATCATGTTTTAGTTTTCACCAACTTGCGTCTAGATATATACGTATATGATTGACAAATAGTATTCTTTCCGTCCAATATTGGTTTTTTCGTCTGGCTAACGTATCATATAATTAAAAATATTTAATAAGTATATTTTTCTGTTTAGCATATTTGTATTTATATTATATAAACTAATCATACATATGTGTACATTTTTACGTTCACATGGTTATCAAAACATACATGCATATGTATATACTTGCATTCCAATAAAGAATTTTATATAATTTATATATTTTTGATTGATAAAGCGTTTACAAATAATAAATCTATTTTTCTTCCATGATCTTTAAAAAGTCCGCCAATTGAATAATCGACTTTGTTGTTTAGATTTTCCGATAAACTGAGTCGCCAACCTTCTAACGGCTGTGGTGGCTAGTCGATATAGTAGTAGTCGGTATAGTAAACTAAACAAGTAATTATTATTTTTGCTTTGGAGACAATTTTAGACGTATTAGTTTTTATTTCAAATATATAATTCCGTAATTATACTCAAGCAAATGTCAATTACAAAATATCGAAAGTGGCGACAGTAATCGATTACTTAGCAGCTGTTGTAAATATTTTTGTGGCTATTTTATTTCGTAAGATTTTGTTAATTCACTGTTGACGGTTAAATATATAAAATTTAAACGTTATAAACAATGTTGCGGAAACTTCACTCTCCTCCAGCTGTTCTCATGGTCAGTATCTACCGTTTTTTGGATCTTTTACATAATGTAAATAATAAATAATCTGTAATGTTAATATGTTTTTATTTACAGAGAGCAGCCTCAACACGCGCTGAGAAACTCGAAGAAATTCGAGAACGTCTTTCTAAAGGTCCAAACTTTCAAGATTTCGTTCAAAACCCAGAAAATTCAACAGAGGACTGGGAGAATTATGAAGGCAAATTGCGTCGTGAAAAAGGAGAGACCCAATACTTGCGATTGCCTCCCTGGTTAAAGACCACAATTCCAGTGGGCAAGAATTTTGCTAAAATCAAGTCACAGCTAAGAGATCTCAAGTTGTCGACGGTCTGCGAAGAAGCAAGATGCCCTAACATTGGTGAGTGCTGGGGAGGTGGCGAGCATGGCACTCAAACAGCAACAATTATGGTAAGACCTCTGTGACATTTACTGCTGATAACAAGTTTGTATACAACACATTTCGGTGATTACAGCTGATGGGCGACACTTGCACTCGCGGCTGTCGATTTTGTTCCGTAAAAACAGCTCGTGCTCCGCCTCCGTTGGATGTCAACGAACCTGTGAACACTGCCAAAGCAATTTCATCGTGGGGACTCGATTATATAGTGTTGACATCTGTGGATCGGGATGGTTTGTTTAAAATAATAATAACTTTTGATTTACTTATCTAATTTATGTTTTCATTATTGTAGATCTGCCCGATGGAGGTTCAAAGCATATTGCAGAGACGGTTCGTGAGATCAAAGCGCGGTTAGTGGAATCATAATGACAATTATGTTTGTAATTAATTAATTTAATGTACATTCGCAGCAACTCGAATATATTTGTGGAGTGCTTGGTTCCCGATTTTCGCGGAGATTTGGACTGTGTAAAGACCATTGCTACATGCGGCCTCGATGTCTATGCCCATAATATTGAAACGGTTGAAAAACTCACACCATACGTGCGCGATCGTCGTGCTCACTATAGACAAACCCTTCAGGTCTTGCGCGAAGCTAAACGTTTTAATCCGAATCTCATTACTAAGAGTTCCATAATGCTGGGCTTGGGTGAAACTGATGCCGAAGTTGAGCAGACCCTCCTGGACCTGCGAGAGGTCGGAGTTGAGTGTTTGACCTTGGGCCAGTATATGCAGCCCACAAAAAAGCACCTGAAAGTGATCGAGTATGTGACGCCGGAGAAATTTAAGCACTGGGAGGAGCGAGGTAATGAGTTGGGCTTTCTTTATACTGCCAGCGGGCCGCTTGTGAGAAGCTCTTACAAAGCTGGAGAATTCTTCATCACAAGTATATTGGCTAATCGAAGGAAGAACGAGACGTCCTAAGACAAAATTAGCATTGTTTGTATATTTGTAAATTTGCTTAAACTCGTTAAATATATTTTATTAATATCAATAAAGTAATCGCAGAACTTGAATCCTACATTTTTTAGCTAGTAACATTAAAATACGGTGGGTGTTACTGTTCTTACGATTTACGTATTAGTTTACGGTAGATTTCGTCCTATTTAGTCGTTAGGCGGTCAGCTGGAAAGGCATTTGTATTAAAATTAAAAATTAAATTAAATAAAAAGAAATAAACAAAACACCATTGAAAGACATTAATTCATAATATATCTTTTAAATTGTCACAACAGAAAATTACTGGCTAAATTGTATTTGCAAATTAGAAAGCGGATTTTCTAATCTATTTAATTTCTCAATTTTGAAATTCTATCATTTTCGGTATATTATAAATACTAGCATTTTCTCTATTGCTTTCTTCGGGCACACTGCAACTGCGTATTTTTCGTTTTATCTATTGTGTGACCATTTGTCGTTGTTTTTAGTTGAAAGTGCATATAAAAAGTTCATCATTCATTGTTTAAGGAAATAAATACGTTATAAACTAGCATTAACAAAGTGAAAAACATACATTCTAATGTATGCAGAAAGAACGTCAACCGCGAAATGCAGAAATGAAATAAGATAAGCTGTATATGTATGCAGTTTGCTGTATTTATGTACGTACATATGCATGCACACATACTATGTAATACGCATATGTATGCATGTGTGGCAGTGCGTTTTTGTTTTTACACACTTTCATAGTGTGAGTGGTGTATGTTGAATGTGTGTGACACAAAGAGTAGGAAGTTGTCGAATTTTTTAACCCATTTAATTGTGATATATGTACATTAAAAAAAACACGTAAATGAAGATTGTGGAATCAAGAAATACAGAAACTCTTTGAATTTATGTAGTAGATCTACATATGTAAACATTCGTATCTACATACGTACATACGTATTTATATACATATATGCATGCTTACATATATTTACATACATCGTCTACGACCATGGAAAAAGAGACCCAGATGTGCAAATGTATTAGTTTTCACCAGCAGCTTTGTTTCGACTTTGTTTTTGTTTTGAATGCAGTTGTTCCCTTTCTGACACACTCTCTTTCCCTTCAGGCCTTCTTTGGTTTGTGTCTATGTTGAAACCCAATGTTTTTTGGACTGCTGCTGATGTTGGATGGGTTGTTATACATATGTAGGTAGCTGAACCTGTATCATAAACAGCAAATGCATTTTCTACACTAATACATGCATATCCATGTGTGTGTGTATGCATGTAGAACTGCATGCTCGTGTATGTATATGTATACATGCGTATCAGTGTACTCTGTAATTCACATTATGATTGGGGTATATTTTTCATCAATGATGTAGATACAAACACACTCAATTATTATATACAATAGCTGCTTTGGTATCAGTTCACTTTGTTATACGAGTGTGAAATGAAAATTATATTATTGATTAAGTATGACGATAATTTGTCATTATCAGAAATTAATAACTTTGTAAGAAAAGTTCAAAATATACATTAAAAAAGATTACGAAAAATCCATGAATTATTGAAAATCAGAGTACTGCGTAAATAAATTTAATATGTACATATATCGCACCATTTCAATTTATTCTATCTACATACATATATTTAAAACGCATTATATATTTCTTTACAATATATTAGAATATAATAGTTTGTTTCGGGTCTAAGATGAATTAAACACTATTATATATGTGGATAATATTAAGAATATATGTTTCATTTACTGAATTGAAAAAGTATATGTTTTTATATTATTTACAGTCATATCTTGGCAGTGGATCGGCGCTCTTTGTTATAGACGATCCTTAGATCCTGGTCTACAGCGTGGAGGGCTTGTGATAATCAAGAAGGCTGATCAACGACGAAGACGAAGAAGTGGTAGAGTGGCTGCTTGTTGCCGTGCGGTTACCAAAAAGTACTCAAAATTGATAGAAAGAACAAAAAGGCTGCTGCAACTGGTGCCTCAGCCGGGGACCAGCCGCCGCGCAAAAAGGGACGTCGCTCCGGAGGATCAATATCCATTTCCGTTTCCACTTCCGCTTCAATCGTAGATTCGAACTCAGCATCGACGTCCAGAGCGGCTCTACAGCTCTACAGTTCGAATTCAAGCACGAGGAAGTCATCCAATTCGGACACACATCCAGCAAGACTGCAGCAAAACTCGTCCACACAGACAAGGAACAGCAATAATAGCCAGAGCAGCAACGACAATACCGCCATCACTCATAACGATTCGGGTATGAATATGCAGAACAGTACAGCGTTGTCGTCCTCCGCGGCTGGCGGTGCCGGGCCTGGCTCCTCAGATGGCTCTGGGTCCGCTGTCGAGCTGCCGCCAGGTGCCGATCATGTCACCAATGAGGGTGGCGGTGCTGGAGCTGATGGAGCAGCCGATGATGGCGCTCCAGCATCCAGCGGACATAGCAATAATACCACAAACGGACATGATGTGAAGCACAATGGATTCGCGGCCAATAATAATGGCAGCAACAATAGTTGTGCAGTTGATGGCGAGAACAATCGTGAAAATAGTAGCGGCTACAGTGGCGTGCACTTGGACAAATCAAATCAGGAGATTATACGCTTGATTGGCCAATATTTGCACGACGTGGGCCTGGAGAAGTCGGTGAAGACTCTAATGGTTGAATCGAATTGCTACTTGGAGCACCCATCAGCTACCAAGTTCAGGGAGCATGTTTTGGTTGGTGACTGGATCAAAGCGGATGCTGATCTCAAGGTAAAGAAACCAAGACAATGCTGTCCGCCTTATAGATTAGTCAGGGTTTTTTTTTTTTGCTTCTTATAGGATCTGGAGCCATTGATCGATAATGGCAAGTCGTCAACAATTACTGAAATGAAATTCATATTGCTGGAACAGAAATATTTGGAGCATTTGGATGATGGCAATCCTTTGGATGCCCTTCATGTGCTGCGCAGCGAACTAACGCCACTGCAGCATAATATATTGCGTGTTCATCAATTATCCTCGTACATGATGTGTTCGACCAATCACGACCTCTATCAACGCGCCAAGTGGGAGGGCAAGGGCATTGCATCGCGTGCCCTTGTCATGGAGCGCCTACAGACATTTATGCCGCCATCGGTAATGATGTCTCCACGTCGCCTACGCACGCTGCTCCAACAGGCGGTTGAGCTGCAAAGTCAAAACTGCCCTTGTCACGATATGGCCTGGGAGACCAATTTACAGACGGTCTCGTTGCTAACCGATCACTGCTGCACCACAGACGGCTTTCCCATGCAGACAATACAAGTGCTCACCGATCACTGCGATGAGGTGTGGTTCTGTAAGTTCTCGCCCGATGGCCTTAAGCTGGCTACGGGCAGCAAAGACTCCACTGTGATCATCTGGGATGTAGATCCATATAAGCTGACGCTTAAACATCGCCGTGTGCTCGATGGCCAGGCGCAACTGAATGTTAGCTTCGTCAGCTGGAGCCCAGACTCGAAACTGATTCTAGTTGGTGGCACTGAGGACTCGCATGAGCTGTTCATCTGGAATGTGGACGATGGAAAGTTGGTCGTCAAGTTTTCACAATCCCTGGAGGATAGTTTGGCGTGCGGCACTTTCAGTCGCGATGGCAATCACTTTGTTTGTGGCGGTCAAAAGGGTCAGCTTTATCTATGTGATCTAAACGGCACCCTTATCGATTCCTGGGAAGGAGTGCGCGTAAATAGCGTCGCCTTTCGGGCGGACAACAAAACCATATTAGCAGCCGATAATCACTATCGCATAAGAGGGTTAGTATTACATGTAAATAATAAGTTGAGATTATTTTAACAATTTTTGTAATGCATCTGCAGCTACAACTTCGATTCCCCGCGCTCAGACTTTGATATATTGCGGGAATCACATCCAATTATGACGTTCAGCATCAATTCAGCCGATCGCTTGGCCCTGCTGAATGTCTCCAATCAAGGCCTGCATCTCTGGGACATTGAGGACAAGTGTCTGTTGCGTCGTTTTCAGGGAATTAGGCAGAGCAACTTTGCCATTCATTCGTGCTTTGGTGGCGTTAACGAGAGCTTCGTGGCGAGCGGCAGCGAAGACAAGGTTGTGTACATTTGGCATCTGAAGCGTGAGGAACCGCTGGCCAAGTTGGCCGGTCACACCAAGACGGTTAACTGCGTATCATGGAATCCAGTATATCCGTCCCTACTAGCCAGCGCTAGCGATGATGCCACCGTGCGTATTTGGGGTCCGAAGCCCACAGGCAGCAGTGCAACGACCGAAAGCGATGACTGCTCATCCAGCTCATCGTCGTCCTCGTGGAACATGACCTAAACACCCGCTTTCAAGATCTGTGTTTGTGTGGCGTCTATGCATAATGGAGGATTGTTGCACATGGACTTAATTTTAGTGTGAGATTCGGGTTTCTCTTTAGTCAAAAGCCATTTTCGATAGCTCAAAATAATGGATATTTCTTAATTGTAGCGAGTATATTGCAATAGTGTATTTTCCTGGTAACAAAGCAGAGTTCAATATTTGAAAATGTTCTAATCATTAATATATACACATATGGATATATATGTATATTCGTGTCCGTTTATATGTGTGTGCGATCCTCTGTTGCGTAAATCTGCATAAATATTTGACTCAGAATTAGAATTATAAGTAAAACTCCCAATGTCGATCTAAATGTGGTGCGCACGTCCTTGCAACCAGCTTATATTTGTTGCAGCGATGGCGAGAACACTAGACTGCCATTACAATACCATGTGTATGAGCAGCATGACTTACAATTAGCATTAAACATTATATAAGGTACATTGACATTTGTCTCACACATAATCGGACACAAACGAACGATCACGCGATACGAACGAGTATGTATGGATTTTGTTCAATATTTTTCAAACAAGAAGAACACCAACAATAATAGTATTTTTAAAAGTTCTTTATCATATGTATGTATATTTATTAACATGCCTATGTATTGTGTATTGGCTTTTAGTTTTTTATCCAATTTCAAAGTGGGCCAACCCAATTTGATATCTCTTTGCCATTTGATTTATTTTAATTAGTTTTCGACATTTCGACGTCAATTCAGAATTATTCTAATGCATAATTTTTTAACAAATGGAATGATTGGGTAAATGGGCTTTTGATAAGTTTTAATTCTTTATAGGTTATTAATTAAGGCCCAGCGCCTCATCTCACCTAAAATTAGACTTTTGTTTCGTCATCTGCAGATTGCTGATTGTTACCACGTTGTAACAGAATAACTTATATGAAGAAACGGGCCTTAGTACCGCAATTTAATTTCATAATCAATATATGCAATAAAGATATACATATGTAATAAATCTATGGGCATAAATTGATTGGAATTAGTACGTTAGGAATGATGAAATTTTACCATTGATCAAAATAAACGATATTGCCGTCTTTTTCCAATATATTCTCTTTTTCTTAAAACAAAAAATACAAATTTGAGTTTTGCAAGTGAAAATCGATAAGAAAAAATGATAAAACTAAGATATGATATTTGCAAGTCATTTCAAATAGACCGCGTATTGCTCAATACGCAAATTTCGATAATTATCGATATTCTGATTGCTCTCAGGCAAACAGCTGTTCTGTTGAAACAATGGTCACACTAATGCTGTGTTTTAGTACTCTGAGCAGAAGTCTATAAAATTATAAATTTGCAGAGCAAAAACGTAAACAATCGTCAATATTTTAGTTTTGACTTATTTTAAAAATAATGGCTGCTGCAGTCGATGGTAAATTAAGTCTGCGCAAGCTAGACTATCCAATGTGTGCAGTTGAAGCGCTCTCCCGGCTAGGTTGGTCAATCATAAACATTTGTATACGTTTATCGCAACTTATGACTTATTTTTGTTGTTGCAGAAAGCCTCATTGCAAGCAGAAATAAACAGAACTTGGTAATGCAGATTATTTCCGAGTTTATATTCCTGGAACGTAGCAAGGATGGAGACGTACGCAAAATGGGCATAAGTCAAATGAATATATATCAAGAGTTTCAGTTGATACTTGCGCTCATTGAATACTTTTCAAGGCCCGGTCGGGATGCGACACGCAATGCAATATTCCTTTCGCTATTTGGTAGTCATCTGACACCACAGCGTTCTCGGCTGTTGTCGCGATTAATAAGCACTGCAGTTTCGGGATCGGTGGCGCCGCTGCTCTCTTCGGCGGGCACGTGGATGCAACAAGTTGGCTGCAAGTCACAACCAAGCTTAGAAGTGGCACAGAGCATTGTGAGTGATTTCATATCATTCTCTCGCAAGACACCAGATCAATTGAAACAACTGCCGATGGTGGGCTCGCATTTTGCTGCCAACTTTATGGTTGCTGTGGCTGATCTATACCTAAACGATAAACGTGGCGGAGTGCTGACGCCACCACCAGATGCTCTGTTAGATGCCATAACAGAGTGGACAACAGAAAATCCGCTGCTATGCCAGGCACCTCAACAACCTCTAGTATTACCTGCTGGCGCCATTGCTATGCCGTTTGCCACTCCGCTGGCAGGCCTTCTTCGTTGGGTGGTGCTGGCGCCATTGGTCTCAAATCGTCCGGCCTACAGCAACCTGCATTTATCATTGCTGCACACCTTAATGCAGTTGGATAAGAGTGCAGAAGCGACTCCTCTGCATGCCCAAGATCTGCTGCAAATTGTCACATCGTTGCAAAAATACTGTACACGCCTGAAGGACTCCAAAGTAGCACCAGAAGAGGATACGGCATATCAAAAGTGCATGGAACGCTTTGCCCAAGCTGTGCAAATTGCATTGGCCTCCAAGTGCATCACCAATCAGATCCAGTTGCTCTGCGTACTCGAGAACTTGCCACAGCATGCACTGATGAAAATAGTTCTTGAAACACACAAAAAACTTTAATTAAACATATACTATACCAAGTTAAATACATTAATGCATTAATTTTGGGACTTGCGTTGAACGCAATGCGTCAAATCTCAAAATCTCATTCAAAAAACGAATTGAAATGGTAACGTTTGTCATTGGTCTTCAATATGTTTTTATTGTTGTGTACATCGCCTTATTACTTCAAATTATCACAATTTTTTATTGTATATAGTGCATCTACGTCGTGGGAACAAAATCCATCAATTGACATAAAAAATATGGGAGTTTTTAAGCAAAGATTGTAAAATTTCCAATTTAGGGCAAAAACATGAAATTCAGGCTAGCAGTTTCAGAGTATTTTTTATGAATTAATTAACTTTATGTAAATCCCAAAAATATTATGCGAATATAAAGTATTTACGGTTAAAATTATTTATATCGATGTACAAAAACAAGATTTTAGGACGCTCTGGTAACAGTGGAATGAGGCTGTTGTTTCTTAAATGTCTTGCAACAATATTAAATCACTAATTAATTTATTTCAAATGTTCAAAACGATGAGATTACAAAACCAAAAAACTTTCCGCCGAATCACATCCTTTAAATATAGGTTGCCAGATACGAGGAATGTTAGGATGCGTGCAATGCGCAGGATCAAAAGTGGGAGAGTGGCTTATGCTGAAACAGATGAAAATCAATATTGTGAAGTTCTCGGAGTGCTTGGCTAAAAGTTGTTAAAACGCTGCGACGAAACTTTGGTTTGTTTTTCAGGCATTACCAATTGTAGAATGCAATGAACCCAGTGCCAAACCGTGACTTTATGGAGGTGCATCCGTTGCATCAGCATCAACCACATTGCAAGCAGCAATGTTTTGTGTTCACGGAAATAGCAGACATTGAGCTGCCAGCGGAAATAACAAAGTTTGGCGGTGGCAATGAGAAACTGCGGTGCTCCAATGGCGGCATACCGACGTATAATTGCAAAAAGGACTCTTGCAGCGAGTCCTCCGCCGAGCGTCCTGGACGTTCGCGAAGCCGCCGAATTCTCATAGGCATTTGCCTTGTTCTGGTCTGCATTGCCATGGCCGGTGGCATTCCACTGGCTCTGCAATTGCGCTCCTCATCGTTGCTGGAGGCACGCTTAGCCTTTATCAGACGCTTGTTGACCGAATCACCGCTCATCGAGGGCTCCTGGAAGCCGCCAAGTGACATCAAGACAAACAATAGTGGTCTGGCCGATATACGACAGAATCATATTGGTGCTGTCCTTTGGCCCATCGCGGTGCATTGTGGCGCGCAGTATCTAGATGCAGTGCAACTCGCCCTGGAGGGCATTGATGAAGCCAAACGCATTACAGCGGCTAGTAATTCCATGCACATTGTCGAGTCTGCCGACGAGATGGAGCAGACCCATATCAGGGGTGAGGTGGCCGTTTTAATGGGCATTGGCGGTGGCCATGCCTTGGGCACTAGCCTCGCTGTGCTTCGTTCCATCTATTTGTTGGGGGCACGCTTCGTGTCTGTGACCAGCCTGGAATGCACAACTCCTTGGGCTGCGGCGGCCATACGACGACGGGATTATCTCATTGAGGAAAATGCAACCAATTCGCTCAACGAATTTGGCAAGGTAAGCAAATAAGCATATCGTATCAAGCATATTAAATTGAATATTTGAATCTTTGGTAACTCCTCGTGCAGACGATGCTCTTCGAAATGAACCGCTTGGGGATGCTGGTGGAGATATCACAGCTCAGCGAAGCAGCCATGGTTATAGCTTTGCGCACTGCCAAGGCTCCGGTGCTGCTTATGAATGCTGCACCCCTTTCCTTATGCAATGGCACTAATGTGGCTTCTATACCGGATCATGTGCTCAGGTATGCCTCAATCTTGGCGAGCAATTGTCTTCCCTTAACTTTAATGGTTTAAATACTCTTTCAGTCTATTGCCAGAAAATGGTGGAGTCATTTTGTTGAATTTGGAGCGATGTGGCGATCGGTCAATTAGTGTTAGGGAGGCAATACTTGCCATCAACTATGTTCGCAAGGTGGCTGGAGTCGATCACATTGGACTTGGTGGCGCACCCAAGAGTTATGCCCTGCTACTAGCTGAATTGGCCAGAGATCGGGTTTGGGGCAATGCTGCCATCAAGAAACTGGTTGGCGGCAATGTTATGAGAATTCTGCGCGAAATCGAAGCCCTGAAGAATCGTTTGCCCTTATATGAAGAGTGGATACCAAATGAGTCTATCGAAAGCAATTCTTATTGCCGTTATCCAGAGTCGTAAAGTATCGCACTTTCTTAAACCATTTATTTCTATTTATTTCTGTCGGTTGTTTACTTAAACCTAGATAAATAAATCTAAAATTATGTAGCCAAAAACCACTCGTTATCTTTCATCAGCAAAGTGAGGTTCAAAGGAGTGAGAAATATTATTCGAGCATCCGTTGTTCATCTAATTGTTTTTATGAAGCAATCTTTGTTTGACAGAATTATATTTTCTGCTGGGATTACCGGAATATTATCTGTGAAATAACCTGTGTCTATATGTGTGGAAACCTTTCTTATTTTTTAACAAGAATATCTAGAGTTTAGGATTCAGAGGCGCGTGCGACTGCCTGTTATACTTATTTTTTAAAGTCGTGAAGTCATTCAACCCTCTTATACTCTGGAAACCCGGTTTCATAAATCTATTGATAAATTCCAAATCACAACGAGTTTTTATTATTTTGTTGTATCGTTTATTGTGTGAATTAAATTCACGAGAATTTTTGATCGAGTACATGAATCATTCGTTAAAATTTGAAAATACTTAAAATGAGACTATTACTAAAAATCGAGTATATTTGAATGATTACGTTTAATAGTAATATACAAGTATATATAAATATCATAATATATCGTTTTTTTTGTTAACAAGTTAATCTTATTGCGAGAGAGCTACGTTATCGGCTATAACAATGTACTATTGTACAAATCGGTCTAATTCACTTGAATCCCTGTTCGAATACCGAGGGTAAAGGAAATAACCTCTCTTTCCGGTGGACGCTCATTAAACTCACGCTTCATGATTTTTCTTGATAGAAGATCTTCGCTGGGTTCATTTGATGCTATTGGATCTATATCTATGTCGCTCAGATCGCGTTTATTTCTTGAGTACTCACTCTCATCATCATCTTCTAATTCAAACACATTGTTGTCTGTTGAAGCCAGTTTGTTAATCTCTGTGAAAAATTGGCTCTTTGCGTCTCTTATGGTCCTATCATAGCCTGGATTACTTAGAGGCGGCAAGTACGTGGCAGGAATAGGAGTTGAACCCTTATATGTATCAGGACAACGAGGATCTACAGACCCTGGGAAGCAATAAGAAGGCGTAGTATTAGGCCGCGGTGTTGTCGTGACCAAGCTTTGGGAGCAGCGAGGATCAGACGATCCAGGATAACAGTTGGGTGTACGAGTTGTCTTAGGCTGCTGTGGGCACCTAGGATCACTTGAACCAGGGTAACAATTTGGCTTAGACGTTGTTACTAATGGACGAACTGTAGTTGGTGGAAGATAAGTTGCTGGCTTGCAAGCGGGATCAGTGGATCCAGGGTAACAGCGGGGTTTTAAAGTAGTTCTTGGTACTTGAGGGCACCGAGGATCCGAAGATCCTGGATAACAATTCGGTCTGGGTGTTGTTTTCGGTTGTTGTGGGCATCGAGGATCAGTTGAACCTGGATAGCAGTTTGGTCTAGAGGTAGTTATTGTTGGACGAATTGTAGTGCGGGGTGGGTAAGTAACTGGCTCGCATTGGGGATCAGTAGACCCTGGGTAGCAGCGGGGCTTCGATGTAGTTGTGAGCACTTGTGGGCATCGCGGGTCGGAAGATCCTCTGTAACAGTTTGGCGAAGGAGTAGTCTTCGGTTTTTGAGGGCACCTAGGGTCAGAAGATCCCTCAAAGCAATTAGGCTTTGCGGGAGTAATTTGGTTCCCGGGAATCTTGGTTGTTTTAATTGGTGGGAGATAAGTAGCCGGCTGACAATTTGGATTACTTGAGCCTTCGTGACACCCTGGCTTTCTAGTTGTTGGAACCTTGGGACATCTTGGATCTGGCGATCCAGGGTAACAATTTAAGCATGCAGGGTTTTTAGATCCTGGATAGCATTCTGGCTTAGCAGTTGTCTTATTATTGGGCACCGAGGATCGTTCGATCCTGGATAGCAGTTGGGCGACGGTGTGGTGTTAGGTTGCTGTGGGCAACGTGGGTCAGTTGAGCCAGGAATGCATCTTGGCTTAGATGTAGTTATTGATGGTCGAATTGTAGTAGGGGGTTGATAAGTAGTAGTTCTCGGTTCCTGGGGGCATCGAGGATCAGACGATCCAGGATAGCAGTTGGGACCGGGTGTTGTTCTTGGTTGTTGTGGACAGCGAGGATCAGTGGAGCCAGGATAACAGCTTGGCTTAGATGTCGTCTTGGGTTGTTGTGGACAGCGAGGATCTGTGGATCCAGGATAACAGCTTGGCTTAGCTGTTGTCTTCGGTTGTTGTGGGCACCTTGCATCAGTTGAACCTGGATAGCAATTGGGTTTCGACGTAGTTATCGAAGGGCGAACTGTGGTCGGTGGAAGATATGTAGCTGGTTGGCAATCGGGATCTGTAGATCCAGGGTAGCAGCGGGGCCTTGTAGTAGTTCTTGGTTCCTGAGGGCATCGCGGATCCGACGATCCAGGATAACAGTTCGGCTTAGATGTTGCCTTAGGTTGCTGCGGACAACGAGGATCTGTGGATCCAGGATAACAGCTTGGCTTAGATGTCGTCTTGGGTTGTTGTGGACAGCGAGGATCTGTGGATCCAGGATAACAGTTTGGCTTAGATGTTGTCTTCGGTTGTTGTGGGCATCTTGCATCAGTTGAACCTGGATAACAATTAGGCCTAGACGTGGTTATCGAAGGGCGGACTGTGGTCGGTGGAAGATATGTAGCTGGTTGGCAATCGGGATCTGTCGATCCAGGGTAACAGCGGGGCCTTGAAGTAGTGCTAGGTTCCTGAGGGCACCGAGGATCCGCAGATCCTGGATAGCATCTTGGTTTAGATGTAGTTGTCGGAAGTCGAATTGTAGTAGGGGGTTGATAAGTAGTAGTTCTCGGTTCCTGGGGGCATCGAGGATCAGACGATCCAGGGTAGCAGTTGGGAGCGGGTGTCGTTCTTGGTTGTTGTGGACAGCGTGGATCGGTAGAGCCAGGATAACAATTTGGCTTAGCTGTTGTCTTCGGTTGTTGTGGGCACCTTGCATCAGTTGAACCTGGATAGCAATTGGGTTTCGACGTAGTTATCGATGGGCGAACTGTTGTAGGAGGAAGATATGTAACTGGTTGGCAGCCAGGATCTGTAGATCCCGGGTAGCAGCGGGGCCTTGTAGTAGTTTTTGGTTCCTGGGGGCACCGAGGATCCGCAGATCCTGGATAGCATCTCGGTTTAGATGTAGTTATAGGAGGTCGAATAGTTGTCCGCGGTGGATAAGTGGTTTGCTCACAGTCGGGATCTGAAGATCCGGGGTAGCAACGAGGCTTTGATGTAGTTTTGGGCTCTTGGGGGCACCGAGGATCTGAAGATCCTCTGTAGCAGTTTGGTGAAGCCGTTGTCTTCGGTTTTTGAGGACATCTGGGGTCAGTAGATCCAGCCAAACAATTAGGTTTTGAGGGAGTAACTTGGTTACCCGGAATCTTAGTTGTTTTAATTGGCGGGAGGTACGTTGCCGGTTGACAATTTGGATCACGTGAACCTTCGTAGCATCCAGCTTTCCTGGTTGTTGGAACCTTTGGGCATCTTGGATCTGGTGATCCCGGGAAACAATTTAAGCATTCGGGATCTTTTGATCCTGGATAGCATGCAGGCTTAACAGTTGCCTTAGTTGTTGGTTTCGGTGTAGTTTTTGGTTCCTGAGGGCATCGTGGATCCGATGATCCAGGATAACAGTTGGGACGAGGTGTCGGTTTAGGCTGTTGCGGACAACGAGGATCTGTGGATCCAGGATAACAGTTTGGCTTAGATGTTGTCTTCGGTTGTTGTGGGCATCTTGCATCAGTTGAGCCTGGATAACAATTAGGCCTAGACGTGGTTATCGAAGGGCGAACGGTGGTTGGTGGAAGATATGTAGCTGGTTGGCAATCGGGATCTGTAGATCCAGGGTAACAGCGGGGCCTTGTAGTAGTTCTTGGTTCCTGAGGGCATCGCGGATCCGACGATCCAGGATAACAGTTCGGCTTCGTTGTTGTCTTAGGTTGCTGCGGACAACGAGGATCTGTGGATCCAGGATAACAGTTTGGCTTAGATGTTGTCTTCGGTAGTTGTGGGCATCTTGCATCAGTTGAACCTGGATAACAATTAGGCCTAGACGTAGTTATCGAAGGGCGGACTGTGGTCGGAGGAAGATATGTAGCTGGTTGGCAATCGGGATCTGTCGATCCAGGGTAACAGCGGGGCCTTGAAGTAGTGCTTGGTTCCTGAGGGCACCGAGGATCCGCAGATCCTGGATAGCATCTTGGTTTAGATGTAGTTGTCGGAAGTCGAATTGTAGTTGTGGGTTGATAAGTAGTAGTTCTCGGTTCCTGGGGGCATCGAGGATCAGACGATCCAGGGTAGCAGTTGGGAGCGGGTGTCGTTCTTGGTTGTTGTGGACAGCGTGGATCGGTAGAGCCAGGATAACAATTTGGCTTAGCTGTTGTCTTCGGTTGTTGAGGGCACCTTGCATCAGTAGAACCTGGATAACAGTTTGGCTTAGACGTTGTTATCGATGGGCGAACTGTTGTAGGAGGAAGATATGTAACTGGTTGGCAGCCAGGATCTGTAGATCCCGGGTAGCAGCGGGGCCTTGTAGTAGTTTTTGGTTCCTGAGGGCACCGAGGATCCGCAGATCCTGGATAACATCTCGGTTTAGATGTAGTTATAGGAGGTCGAATAGTTGTCCGCGGTGGATAAGTGGTTTGCTCACAGTCGGGATCTGAAGATCCGGGGTAGCAACGAGGCTTTGATGTAGTTTTGGGCTCTTGGGGGCACCGAGGATCTGAAGATCCTCTGTAGCAGTTTGGTGAAGCCGTTGTCTTCGGTTTTTGAGGACATCTGGGGTCAGTAGATCCAGCCAAACAATTAGGTTTTGAGGGAGTAACTTGGTTACCCGGAATCTTAGTTGTTTTAATTGGCGGGAGGTACGTTGCCGGTTGACAATTTGGATCACGTGAACCTTCGTAGCATCCAGCTTTCCTGGTTGTTGGAACCTTTGGGCATCTTGGATCTGGTGATCCCGGGAAACAATTTAAGCATTCGGGATCTTTTGATCCTGGATAGCATGCAGGCTTAACAGTTGCCTTAGTTGTTGGTTTCGGTGTGGTTTTTGGTTCCTGAGGGCATCGCGGATCCGACGATCCAGGATAACAGTTCGGCTTAGATGTCGTCTTAGGTTGTTGCGGGCAGCGAGAATCAGTGGATCCAGGATAACAGTTTGGCTTGGATGTTGTCTTCGGTTGTTGTGGGCATCTTGCATCAGTTGAACCTGGATAACAATTAGGCCTAGACGTGGTTATCGAAGGGCGAACTGTGGTCGGTGGAAGATATGTAACTGGTTGGCAATCGGGATCTGTAGATCCAGGGTAACAGCGGGGCTTTGTCGTAGTTCGAGGCTTCTGTGGGCATCGCGGATCTGTGGAGCCTGGATAACAGTTGGGAGCAGCAGTAGTTTGAGGCTGTTGCGGGCAGCGAAGATCAGTTGAACCTGGATAACACCTTGGTTTCGTCGTAGTTGTTTGTGGCCGAGGTGTAGTTCTGGGTTCCTGAGGCCTTTGAGGACATCTGGGGTCAGTAGATCCATCGAAACAATTAGGCTTTGAGGGAGTAATTTGGCTTCCTGGAATCTTTGTTGTTTTTATAGGGGGAAGATAAGTGGCCGGTTGACAATTTGGATCACTGGAACCTTCGTAACAGCCAGGCCTCCTGGTTGTTGGAACCTTTGGACATCTTGGATCTGGTGATCCAGGGTAACAATTTAAGCAAGCAGGATCTTTCGATCCTGGATAGCAGCTTGGAGTAGATGTCGTTTTAGATTGTTGTGGGCAACGAGAATCTGTGGATCCCGGATAACATTTGGGGGCAGACGTTGTCTTAGGTTGTTGTGGACAACGAGGATTAGGGGATCCTGGATAACAAATGGGAGTAGTAGTAGTCTTAGATGTTATTGTAGGTCGTGATGTAGTCGATGGGAGAGATGTAGCCGGTTGACAATCAGGATCCGTTGATCCAGGGAAGCAGCGAGGTTTTGTTGTAGTTCTTGGTTGCTGGGGGCACCTTCGATCAGTCGATCCTGGATAACAGCTGGGAGCAGACGTCGTCTTAGGTTGTTGTGGACAACGAGGATTAGGTGATCCTGGATAACAAATGGGAGCGGAAGTAGTTTTAGGTTGCTGCGGGCAGCGAGCATCGGTTGAGCCAGGATAGCATTGAGGCTTAGCTGGTGTTACTGGAGGTCGTGCAGTAGTCGGGGGTAAATAGGTGGCTGGTTGGCAATCACGATCTGTTGATCCAGGGAAGCAGCGGGGCTTCGATGTAGTTCTAGGTTGCTGAGGACACCTGCGATCAGTTGATCCTGGATAACAGTTGGGAGCAGAAGTCGTCTTAGCTTGTTGTGAACAACGAGGATTAGGGGATCCTGGATAACAAATGGGAGTTGAAGTCGTCTTAGGTGTTATTGTAGGCCGTGATGTAGTCGGTGGTAAAGCAGTAGCTGGTTGACAATCAGGATCTGTTGATCCAGGGAAACAGCGGGGCTTCGATGTAGTTCTAGGTTGCTGTGGGCACCTTCGATCAGTCGATCCTGGATAACAGTTGGGAGCAGACGTCGTCTTGGGTTGTTGTGGGCACCGAGGATTAGGTGATCCTGGATAACAAATGGGAGCGGAAGTAGTTTTAGGTTGTTGCGGACAGCGTACATCGGTTGAGCCAGGATAACACTGCGGCTTAGCTGGTGTTACTGGTGGTCGGGCTGTAGTCGGAGGTAAATAAGTGGCTGGCTGGCAATCAGGATCCTTTGATCCAGGGAAGCAGCGAGGTGTTGATGTAGTTCTGGGTGACTGGGGGCACCTCCGATCTGTTGATCCTGGGTAGCAGTTGGGAGCAACAGTCGTCCTTGGCTCTTGTGGGCAACGAGGATCAGTTAAACCAGGATAGCAGCGCGGTGTTTTGTTAGTAGGCAAGGTTGGCACAGTTGTGGGTATATGGCCACCACACTTGTAGTCTCTTTCGCAAGAGCCATTGCATAGTTCGATATCACATTTGAGATAAACTTGAGATCTGTCCGGGAATTTAAATGCTTTCAATGTATTGTAATAAGTTAAGGTTTGGCCAGGAATGGACTCAAATCTTTTCCATTCTCCGAAGATTTTCTCCTTAATTGAGCATCCGTTTTTATCGGAAAGCTGTAATTTGTTTGTAGTGCGTGCATCAAACTCTGGATCATCGGAAGCGTAGCATTGTAAGATGTTGATGTCCCACGATTGCACCGATTGCTTAACATTAATGGTGAATGTAATATCTGTGCCAAGTTTCAATGTGTAATTTATAGGCTTAATATTTGGTGGTATTCCTGTTCCAATTTCCATCCAACATTGAACTGGGCCACTTGGGGTTTCAACCGATATCACTTCCAACATATCCACAACGAATGGTCTGAAATAAACCGTTTTCTCCTGTTCATCACTGCGACTACAGGTTATTTTGCGAGCTGTGTCCCAACTTTCTTGGATATCTTCATCGTTCTGAATGATCAGAATATTATCAACAGATGCACACAGAGAACAGGATGGCTTGCTACCGCAGCCATCGAAAGGCACCTTGAATACATATCTCTGTTCGTTACTTCCACCGCTCACATATCTGAGGAATATCATAACATACTTGTATATTCTGAGAAAGTTACCTTGAAAAGAAAACTTACCTGCACTTGGGATCGTTGTAGTATCCCTGACTGTAAATGATTCCATTGAATACCTCGGCAAATTCAACCTCTACTATCATGCCATTCGATGTATCACATTTGACTTCGATCTTATCTATGTTACCATCGATGGAAGAGGCTTTGCGAGATACTCTGGGAAACGAAAGTGCCACCTCGGCTGGGCTGACTTCGTTATTAGCAAAATCATCATCATCATTTCGTAGATCTACCCCGTTCGCAATGACCTTTAAAAGCAATAAACTATTAGCTCAAATTGATTAGGCATCTCCATGCGAAATCCATACCAAAAGTTGAGTCAAGAGTATAATATGGCCAGCTCGGACCATGTTTAGTGTATTGCGGCTCAATCAAAAACCTGTTGTAAATGAAAATTGCAAATTAAAATGCAGATACAATATTAATAGAAATGGAAATTGTATTTCTATCATTTAACATGTAAAGCGCGCATCTGCTTTGAAGTATTTTCTATAACAGGAAAATAGTAGTTAGAACGCTTGTCCAAACTGTTGACATATAACATTCGTCACTCGTTTTTGGAATTGAAATTCTATTTTGGGACACATTGATCATCACATATTGACAGTTGTTCATGTGAATTATTTCAGATGGTATTTGATAACCAGTTCTGAGACTGTTTCCAACCGGTTCAAAATTACAATTAGTCAAAATTTGTTGTAAAACAGTTATAATAAAACAAGCAAACATGTTTGCAGTTGGGTTTAATCAACAGTCTCATACCCTGTCTCATGGAAGATCACTGAAATTGGTTGGATTACTCACTCTAATAATTTCGATTCTTAATTAGAATAATTGTTTGCCAAAAGTCAAGGCTATATTTATTTCTGAAATTTATTGTTGAAATCCATACTCAATATTATGCAACTGAGGAAGAAGAATGGAATAGCACTTAATCAAATTCCAAAATGTCAAAGTTGTCTTTTCTTTTTTTTTTCGTTTTGTTTTGTTAAGCAAATAAGACGCTCTTTTACACTTTCGATGATAACAGGGTATACGAAGCTAGCCAGTTAGCAATTAGTGTGTTATAGCCGGCAGAAAGAGGGACAGTCAAAAAAATAATAAAAAAAAAAAAACTATGTTTATACAAACGTCAAATGATCGGACAGCTTATTTATACGGACGCCGAAAGTTGAAGATGATATGCACAGCTTCCACATTTCGAGTGGATGTTGTGAATAGTATTCATTCATAGATGTTTATTCAATTCGATGCGATGCGATGCGATGCGATGCGGATCGAGTCGAGTTGTAAAAGCAACGAAGGGGGCGACCTTGAACATTTTGGAATCCCTAAATTATTATTTCTTTTGGCTTATGGCTATTGTTGATATGTTAAATTATTAATGCGCAATTTGTGCATATTGTACGATCTTCGGCGTATGGGGCGTATGAATGTCGTACACACTTCGACCAGTATTTGTGTGTTGTACTCATTTTGCATTCGAATTTCGAATGTGTAGTATAGTTATATTTAATTCAACATTTAAAATTTTGAAATATTGACTGGTTTCATTGTTTCTTTTTTTTTCACTTTCGCATGCAGCATTTATTCATTATATTCTTCTTTTTTTTGTTTATTTGTTGTTTGTTGTTTTGCGTTGTCTCAGCAAAAGTCACCGGTGCAATTCGGCGTTAATTGAAATTCGTTTTATCTTACTGGGTATATAGAATTGAAGTATGTACGAGTATGTGTGTGTGTGTGTGTGTGGGGGGATAATAAACAGGTAATGTTGGGTGTTCTCATGCCAACTCAGCTTGGCATGAGCATTCATAAATTAACGAGACAAATGAAAGTGATATTGCTGAACTTGTTAAATATGCTAATAAATTGACACTGATGAATTTATAAACTAAGACACAGTCCTGGTCAAAATGTCGGTACCGTTAATCTCGTTAATGTAAGCAAGTAGCAAAACTTAAGTATCCGCATCTATCAGCCAACTGGAACGGATCGGAACCGAATTGATTAGATCTCTCTCTTAGCACATCTTTAGCATCTTGACCACCTTTGAGTCGTCATACCCGTGGGCAAGAGCGCGAGAGAGACAAAGAGATAGAGAGAGAAAATACAGACATTTTATTGACTGGTTACAAAATGAGATAAATAATAACTTGGACATTGATGATCTTGCCGTGAACTTTTGCCATTTGGGCGCATCACACATAGGCGTCTCTCTATTCATCTGTGTATTCGTGTTCATATTCGAATACGTATTCGTATTCGTATTCGTATTCGTATTCGTCATGGCACACAGGTGATTACCCAACAGGCTTGACGCCGCCACAGCCACGCATTGTGTACATATTATAAAAAGTCTGAATACAAGCAGATCTGAGATGGATACTACAAGTATAGTGTATAATCTGCAACTAACATAGCACCCACCTTTTTCAGTGGATCGATCATCTTACTGGGTGTGGACTGTGGACAGTGCATTGTGTGTGGAGTGCAAGTGGACAGTAGACATTCGAGTGTGGAATGCATTAGTCCAACTAATTATGCAGAGTCATAATTGTGGGGTAATTATATTTGATATATGCTATAGTTCATTCGATAATAATGTCAAGATGAATTCGGTGTATATCCGGCAATTTTGATGGAATTGATTGCTTGATTCGCACAACACGCAAATTAGCCATAATATTCATTTTTCACTAATCTCCTCACACACACACACACACACACACATATACGAAACTCTATCCAACTCCAATGTTTAACTTAGTATTTAAATCTCTTGTTCGCGAATCAACCGATAAAACATACAATATGTTGCCCAATAATAACCGACTTTTAATAAATTTATTCGTTGTTTGTTTGTCTCTTTTTTTCGTTGATTCGGTGGTCTGCGGTCTGTGGAAAAAGTTATTAACATTTTTGCGAAAAATAGGTGTCAATTTGAAAGGTCCCCGCATATTTAATAATTAAGTCTTTAATTTTGCAATCAAATCAATGGGATTAAATTGCATTCAAGTATAGGGTAATGTAAATAGGGTATCTGTGTGTCGACCTCATCCTCAGATTACATTAGTTCATCGTAGAGCAGTTGCCGTTGGAGTCTAGGGCAACACAAATGTCGAGTAAGTGGGGCAGATTTTTTTTTTGTGTGTGTGTCTCGCGCCAAAGATTGGCCAATGTTTATTCACCTCGGATTATTATTGGATTGCCGCAATCCGCAACATTTGGCTTGGCTGAAATTTATTGCACGATATTTGACACCCACAAGGGATCATCTCTTCATTAGTGGAGGAAGACATTCTCATCCTCCCTCAGTTCAAACCTTGTCGGCTTAACGAGTTTTGTCTTGATTGGTGTTAAAGCTCTTTTGCGGCTTGATCACTTTTAATTCGGCCTTGCTTATGGCGGTTACATGCCTAATGCCTAATGCTTAATGCGTTGCCTAATCTATAATTAAATCTACCATTTGACTTAACAAATTATCCATAATTCATTAAATAAACTTTGCCCAAAAATGTACTTAGGAGATTAAAGATGTAATTAAGTCGTGATCAGCATTAAAATATAATTCTTATTCTGCATTCGCAATTCTGAATCGAAATTGAAATCGAAATTAATTGATTGATATTTTTGTTTGTTTTGAATATTTTGTCAGTCGGAGCGTCGAAGAAAATGTTAATAATATGCTAATAGTTCTATTAAAATTAAATAATTCACACATCAGGTTTTTCGTATGCCGCTAAAGCCGCTAAAGCAAGCGCTTCAATTTGAATTTCTTTTCAAGAATAAGCACTTTCAATTCACTTTCAATTCGCCAATTCACTTTCGTCGAGAATCTCCAAATTCAATTCACTTTTACTTGATTGCCAAAAATAGGTTAAAAACACACAACACACACAATAGAAGCGAGATAACAAAAAATATTCAATGCATTATTCTGGACAATGATGAAATCCGTTAGGAGATGGCCTTTTGAATGTTCGAATTGAGATGAATGCACTTGGGATCGGGGAATAGAGTAAGTAAACTTACTGGAATTTGTCGAGTGGTCGGCGCTTTGAAAATATAGTAAGAGTTAGGTTGGATCGATCCGATCGCCGGCTGGTTAAGAGTTCGCTGTCGCACTAAGCTTGGAGAAGACGCGTCTTCGTTTTTATACACACACGTAGCATGTTTTAACTAAATTCGTTTGGAACAACACTGCTTTCAAAATCCAAAAGGCGCAGTCAGTGCAAAGCCAGCAACAACAACAAAAGTCGCAGCAGCAGCGACGTCGACGGCGACGACATCAACTTCGGGCAAAAGAGCAGCAGCTAAAACAGCAGCAGCCGGCCACAAAAGAGTTATTTACTTTACAATTTGTTGTTGTTGTTGTTGTTGTTGTTTTGCGAGACCCGATCAAGCAGTTATATTAATTTGTGCAGTGTTGAACAATGCGACAACAACACTGTGTGTGCCAATTGCATTGTCAACAAATGTGGCAAGATTCCAGATACTTTTCAATTGCACCTCGTCCAAACCCACAATGAATACGCTCCCCTCAATATGCTCAGCTGTCGAGTATTTACACTGCGATGTGCATCACCTGCTGCTGCTGCATCACGAAATCCAAACTGCAGCTCGTCCTTTTAAGGACATCTTGCTTTCTAATTACGTGATGTAATCTTCAGGTTGCGTCTTAGAAATATTCGAAAATATTCCGAGTCAACATTCCAGCTCAGCTCAGCTGTTGTAAAATTTAATATTTCAAATGTCAATAAAATTAAATATATTTATTTCAACTGCTCAACTTTGTTTATCGGTTCTGCATTGTTCCAGGTTTAATTTAATTTATTCGACCGCTACTTGCGTCATGCAAAAACATGAGATAATTCTTAAATCTTTTTGAATGAAATTATATTTATTATTTTGCTAGTTATGCTTGTGAATTAACATTCCTTTTCTCTATCAAAATAAGCTTCACTTTAGCACTACGACCATTGCCATTTTGTTATTCACTTTCGATATTAATTCTGTTGACACAAAGCAAAAAAAAAACATGTGTAGCTAATTTCTTTTTTTTATCAGAAAGCTTTATTACTGAACATTTGACATTTTGTCATTCTTCGTTCAGGATTATTTCTCTGTTTAGAAAAAGCAGTTTTTGTTTAAATACTTCTCTGTAAAATGCGAAATAAAACTCAATAAATATGTAATTATCACCTACGAATGTGCTAAATATGTTAGCTAATAAAATATTCTGGTTTTCTGCTTATATTTTATGACTTTTTTTTAGAAGTCTTTTATTACAAATTAGTTACTTCTATTGCATTTGCAATTGTGTGGGTTGATCCCTATATTTTATTCCTATTTTCTTCCTTTACATATTCGTTTAATAATAATAAATGACTACTATTACAAGAGTAATGTTTAAAGTATTACAATTTGTAACTTTTCCATGTGACCAATGACCTTTTTTGAAATTTTAATTAATTGCAAGTGCATTTTTAGGGTGTTGAATGTTCGTTGAGCAGCTGCGTTTACAATATTATGCATTTTTATATTTATGCGCAAGTCAGAGTCGCGTGAGCCGAACTCACTCGCTGTCCGCTGCTGCACTGCGTCTTCTTCATCTTGACCCGGTCCCAGGTGCTGCAACAGCAACGGCAACGACAACGACAACGACAACAGCGAGATGCGGCGACAACTTGAGCTGAAAGATCCGCAACGTCAAATTCAAATGGCTAACACCTCTGTATGTATTTTAGGGCCGAAATGCCAAAATCCGTCATTGTCGTAACTGAAATCGTGGCCAGCTTCGACATCCGACATCGACTTCAACGCTGAGCTGGTCATGCAACTAAAAGCGAGTACTCGTATTTGTACTCACACTTGTACTACCGATCATCCCGAACAGGTATTCATACCTACACATATAGTATAGACTATAGTCATAGTTGGATTTTTTCGGGTGCCCAGCGTCCGCTTCGTGCTGGTGACAGACGCCAAGCGGTCATGGCGACGACGACGACGACGGTGAATTGCTATGTGTGCTATGTCTTTGCTCATACTTAGTTATGTCCGCTGATGCTGGAGGGATGTATAAAAAACAACACACACAGACAGTCAAGTAGACAAAAACACACCTATAGCCTAGAGACACGCTTGTACTATTTACATATGTATGAATTTGTGTGTGTGCAAATATTCAATTATACATATTAACATATACTTAATTATTGTCTATCATTATTATTATTTCTTGTGCCCCTTTTGGTTAGTTTATAACTAGTCGAAAACGATAAAAAATAACTACGCCTAGTGTCAAAGTATTTCTATTTTGCCAATACTCACTTTTGAGGCCATGGAGTTTTGCATTCAAGTCAACAAGCCAAAAAAAAACAACTTACTACTAACTCTAAACACACAAAAGGGACATTGATTGACAACCGAGAATACTTCCAATAACGCATTGCGTCATCATCGTATTATGATGATGATTCCTGACAGAACAAGTCAACCTCAAAGTAGAAGCGACACAACTGCATAAAAGTCTGTGAAGCCACGACAATCTTCAATCTGTAAGAACTGTAGCCAATTAACGATATTATCGCAAAATATTAAAATACAAATACAAATATTATCTTATTTATCATAAATATGAAATACAAGATTTAACTATATTTCGCACATCAAGAACGTCGCTAATGAGCTTATTGAACTTAAAAATCTTTTCGAAGGTTAAATAATATAATATATATTTATTGGAATTGAAATTGACAATTGATTATACACTTAATTACAAAACATTTCATTACATTTTTAACTTCACAATATATATTCATATATTCACATTTAATAAAAGCCATTTAACAACTACCTTCATAAATAAATAAGTGTATTGTAGCTTTACGATTTAAGCAAGTCTTATTATCTAGAATATAATCTTAAAGAAAATAAGGAAATTTTATACCTGACAAAGACTATTAAAAACTTGATGTCTTTTGGCATTAATTTTGCACATATTCCAATTGCGAAACACACTCCAACATGTTGGGGTCTTTTCTTCTCATAGAGATAAACAGACGGACGGACGGACAGACGGACAGACGTACGCACGAAGATTTAACTTGGTTGATGGGCTGGGCAACTCAACTTATGTGCTGATACTGATCAGCATCTGTACATTTGTATAAAATGTATAATTGCATATGGTCGGAAATGCCGCCGTCTTCTGTCTAGTCATGCCATTTTTTGGCCATTCCGAATGGGCGAAGGTTGTGCATATAATTTATTTGTATTTTTGCACCTTCGATATGCCAGCAAAAAGATTTTATGCGCCTTGTAAACTTAAAGTTTAATGAACAAATGGTTTTTATTGTTATCTTTTCATTAGTAATAATAATATTTGTAAGAAAAAAAGCTTTGCATCATAATGAGCAACATTAATTTGGCTGGAAAATAAGGCTTTTGATGGATTGATATGACTGCTAATGTAAACAATGAAATACCATGAAACAAAAACTAATCAAAAAGGTTTACCATTATGCTGCAGTCGAAAATACTGGTTTCTTATTTCGTTGTTAGCACATAAAAGTATGCAACACTTTTTAGCAAACAGTTTCGCATGCCGCTATTGTGAAGTGAAAAAGTGTAGCATACTTTGAGGAGTTAACATTCAATTAGGACAATTATTTTAAATGGGAATAAGAAATTTTATTATTTAAATTGAGTTAAATTAAATTGATAATTTGAGATTCATTGAAATTCAAAATATATAAATATTAATACGTAAATTCATTTTAAATTTGAGAAATCCCATCGACAATTGTGCTATCCTTACACATGATTACGAAAATTACTTTTGGGGATGCGTTACGAGAAAAGCTTTGCACAGTGATTAAAGTGTTTTTCCACAAACAGTGTTGGCAAAGCCCGAAATTGTGTGGGCGTACATGAAATGTCCGTGAGGGGGAGCAGAAGGAAAAATCAATACTGTCACAGCTGTTTCGTGTACAACAAGTGTAACGTCGCACACAACCGGAAAATATTGAAAATCGAAACTTAAATCGCGCACAAACTGCACAAATCACACAATAAATTGTCAATTAAAGCAGTATTAATTCATATTAATAAAAACAAAGGCGTTAAACGACTTGCACTTGGGGAGCACCTTAAATGATTATGTGGCATATGGTTGAGCAATAGAAGGAAATATTGAGTAATATGCCCAGCTCCAGGCGTGCGATACTGGGACACATCATGTCTGGTCTATGCAGCAAAATGAATCGCACCAAGCCGGTGCCCGCGGATGTGATGGAGACGCCACTCAAGCGCTGTCTGACCACCTTTGACATTGCGCTGCTGGGTAAGACAAGCACCTTGATGTGAGAGTACTAGAACTTCAATTCAAGTGCGCGTTTGCTTTCAGGTATTGGCCATATGGTAGGCGCAGGCATCTATGTGCTGACTGGCACTGTGGCCAAGGAAATGGCCGGTCCTGGCATCATCTTGTCCTTCGTGTTAGCCGGATTTGTCTCGATGCTAGCGGCGTTATGCTACGCGGAGTTTGGCACTCGGGTGCCCAAGGCTGGATCGGCTTATGTCTACACCTACATATCGATTGGTGAGTTTTGGGCCTTCGTCATTGGCTGGAACATACTGCTTGAGCATATGCTGGGTGCCGCATCGGTGGCACGTGCCTGGAGCGGCTATGTAGACTCCATGCTCGGGGGCTGGATTGCCAATACGACGCTCTCGCTGATGGGCGGCATTCATGAACCCGGTCTAGCCCAATATCCCGATGTGTTGGCCTTCCTGGTGTGCATCATTTATGCTGCGGCCTTGGGCAGCGGTGTCAAGGCGACTGCGGTCTTCAATAGCATACTCACGCTGGTCAACATTGGCGTCATGATTGTGGTCATTAGCGTCGGTTTCTGGTATGCGGACGCCAACAATTGGTCCGAAGCGGAAGGAGGTTTCTTGCCCTACGGCTTTGGCGGCGTCATTGCGGGAGCTGCCACCTGTTTCTATGCGTTTGTGGGCTTCGATTCGATTGCCACGTTCGGGTGAGGAGGCTAAGAATCCCTCGGTTTCCATACCCATTGCCACGGTGCTGTCCTTGTGCGTGGTGACTCTGGGCTACATCCTTGTGAGCGCCGCCTTGACCCTGATGATACCCATCAGTGAGATTAATCCAGCAGCTTCGTTGCCCGAGGCCTTTGGCCAATTGCAACTGCCGTGGGCCAAGTACATCATCTCAATAGGCGCACTCTGCGGCATGACAACGACTCTACTGGGCTCCCTCTACGCCCTGCCCCGCTGCATGTATGCCATGGCATCGGATGGACTGCTCTTCAGCTGCTTTGGACGCATCAATACGAGCACTCAGGTGCCGCTGTTGAACCTCATCATCTCGGGTCTGCTGAGTGCTGCGTTGGCTTTGGTCTTTGATTTGGCTAAGCTAGTGGAGTTCATGTCCATTGGCACTCTTCTGGCCTACACTATTGTCTCGGCCAGCGTCATCATACTGCGCTATCGTCCGATTACACACCTGGGCAGTCCGAACCCGGTTTATGCGCCCGACACACCCGAGGATGAGAACGACGAGGACGCAGAGTCGCAGTCCAGCATTGACACCGCATCGCCCACAAGTGATCTCATCGAGGGAGCGCTGGCTGGTCGCCTGAAGCCACAGTTCCGCTGGCTGGAACCGCTCCTGGGACGCTTTGCACCCGGCTCTGTGGTCTCTGTGTGCGTACTGCTCTTCATTGTGCTCAGCTTTGCCATCTGTTTGGAGCTGAAGGTGTCCTGGACGGAACTGTACACTGGCACCTGGTGGGCCCTCATCGTCTATGGTTTCATCATCTTTGCGGCCAGCACTTGTGTCGCTATCATGGCCGTGCATAACCAGAATACGCGTGGCCTCAACTTCAAGGTGCCGCTAGTTCCATTTGTTCCGGCCTTGGGCATCTTTTGCAACATTATGCTGATGGTGCATCTGGATGCCTTGACCTGGGTGCGCTTCTTTGTTTGGGTATCGATTGGCATGGTCGTCTACTTCCTCTATGGCATACGGCACAGCAAAGAGGGCGAAGTGTGCTCCTCCTATTCCATTCTGATGACCTCCTCCGAGGCAGGTAAGCTCAATTGGGGTTCGTTCAAGGGATCGCGCAGTTCGACAGCTGCCAAGCACACTGTACTGGAGCGTTTTATGGGTCGCAGCAAGCTGGAGGATAAAAAACCTATTGTCGAGGAGGAGGATTACGACGAGGAGAATGCAGAGAGCCCACATTAGATGTGTTGCATCTGGGAGGAAAAGCACAATGGTCTGTGAAGCAACAAGATTCTTGATTTATTCCTTTGTTATCCTTTATGATAAATCGAAAACATGTTGAAAACAAACCAAAAACAATTATGCAAACTAGTGTCGAGTGGTCTCGACTGTGAAATACTCGCTACCCATTTTCAGAGTGCGCTCTTCGAAACTGTTTATTTATTCTCCGATCGTAATGAATTTCTCAGGAACCAATTAGATTATTGTAGGTATTCTGTATTCGCTTTGAAATAATATAAAGTATTATTGCCAATATTTAGTGTATCTAACTTTGATGGATTCTGAGATTTTGCTGTCTATTTATAGCTGATTTTCCTTTTACGCTTTTGGGTAGCGGGCATAACAAATTGCTCGTTAAAAGAGAAGAAGATATGTTACATATTATGATGTCAGAGTATACACAAATAACAGTAATTTATCGATGTATGTCTGTATGTCTATTCTGCCCATATACTATATACTACGTACAATGTCTATATACACTAGTGGATATCCCTGCCTCTAACGATTGTTAATAAAGTACCTCTCTCATTCCTATTCAACTCAACTAAACTGTAAACTGTCAAAGTGTCTACCTAAAGAAAATACATATACTTTCACCATCTCTTTTATTAATGTATGTACTTGTATGTATGTATCTGTACATCAAATATTACATTATATATTGCAAATTATTAAAGATGAATTGTTTGATATATATATAGATATATTATATGTATACAATTAAATATTTATTGCAACAATACTACAAGTGCATGGTTTTATTTCTGGAACATTTGCTTGCCCTTAGCAGGTTAATACTTCCCCGATGTGTCATCGTTACTTTTCGAATAAGATCGCAGCATGACTAAAGAGAAGTCACATAAAAGAAAAAAACACTCTTATCAAGTTAAATAAGATTAAAACGACGATAAGCCAGCGAAGAGCAAAGTCAGGTACTCTTCCGTATTCCAATATAGTTTTCTAAACTTTCGAACGAGCTTTGTTATCGGTGTAGTAACGGTTCAAACACACACAAACAAACACATACACACACACATAGTGTCACTTATCATTCAAAATATTCGTGACTTTTTGCATGCGAGCGAATATACGAGTAGCATACACTTTTGCATTTCATGCGAGAGTGTAACCATGTGACTGGCAAAAATAATTTGTGCATTTGGAATGTCGCGAATCGCGCGATTTCAAGAGATTTGTCTATCTAACGAAATAAAGCTGCAGAGTAAAAGTTGGGGGGGGGAGAGAGAACGGAGGAGATATAGCGTCATCGTCAGCAACAAACAAGTTCGCATTTCATGACGCAGCCGTGATGACGCATACAATGTGTAGAGCAGCATATTTACTCCAAGCACGTGAACATACTTACATACACACAAACATATGGATATTTGTGTATGTATTGCGTGCTTGTGCACTACTCGAGACAAGGCCTCAGATTGAGAGCATAAAGCAATCGTGCGAGAGCTTACGAGCTTGGCAACAACAAAAAATCTCTGCGGCTAGAATTTGCTCAAAGTCAAAACGAGTTCCCGACGGCGGCGGCGGCGGCGCTTTATTAAGCAGCAGCAACAGCTTGGCGCTATTTCGCAAGCGCAAATAGCCGTTGATACTGAACTTAACGTATTTGCCTTTTAAATTTAAATTTAAAAAGTAACGCTCGCTAATTTCACACAGTCGCGCGTTCTTCACATGTATGATTGTACATACATATGCATGTTTTGTGTGTGAAACTTCTGATGCTCCAATGCGATGACTAAATAAATGTTGTTCAGTTGGGCACAGCCGATTGTTGACTGTTACAATTAGTCAAAATGAGTGCATTTTAATATGAAATGTGTTTTTTGATTTTGTCTGCTCTTCCGGCAAGCCAAGTTTGTCTGTTTCTCTGCCGTGCGTTTGATGGCCCCCAAAAAGATTGAGAGAAAAACAAAATCCACAACTACGCGCCTGCTGTACCAACATATCAACCAGCCAATGCCATTGACAAGTTTCGCTCTGCGATATTTCATTTCATTCGTTCGTGCACGAGCATTGTTGAAGAAGCACAAGGTGATAGGATGGATGCCGGCTGCTCAAAAAACGTAACGTTATGAAGAAGAAGAAGGCAACGAAGACGAAAACGAAATGTACCAATGCCAATGCGATGAATTCAAAAAATACAGACAATAAAGACATGCGAGGTTAGATTTAGAAGTACGTAGGTGGTAATCTCAAATATCAATAATAGCAGGCATAAACAAATGTATGTACATATGTATGTATGTTTGTATATTAATATTGGGTGACTAATAGCGAAGAAGAAAACAACAGCATATTATTTCTGCTACTAATGTACATATGTATGTATGTATGTTGTATTTCCTGTTTTTCTCAACGCCATTTGTGCATAGTTTTCAAGCTAACCTCGCAATCGTAGCGACAGATGGATGCAAACAGGCAGCAGAAAAACACGCATATGCTTTTCGAATGTACTTGGAAATCACCTTGCAACAGCTGCAACATCCTACAATGAATGTGTACAGCCATCCCTCACAATTTAGGGGATGATGCAGACGCAAGCAGAGTTTGGGAAATGGAAATCTACCTGTAGTTGTAGTTGTTGTCGTTGTCTTTACCTGCACACACATACACGCACATGCACGCATACGCACACAAACACTAACGCAGTAATGCAATGTACATGTGCATGTCGCTGATCTGCTTGTGCGCTGGCATAATTCCCTCTGCGTAGGCCAATGATCTTTATTTTGTGAGTCGCAGCTGCTCAACGAAATCATAAACTGCGCTGCGCATATCGAATAATTATTTCAGGCATACTTTACGTTCGCATATGTATGTATGTATGGGTGATGTTAAATGTACAGTATGCTCAAATTAATATTTAAGATTGTGCTGATGTAAACTCAGAGTGATGTATTGATATCGTTGACCATTAACATTGTATATCGATAAGTTCACTTTCGAGAGCTGGCACCAAAAATACATCATGCAAAAATACCTTTTGTGAAGAAGAAAGTGGAACACGACATGAAAATCAGAGTCAACGTCGTGTGCACATACTACAGCAACAAGAAAAACTACAGCGCATTAAATGCGTGTTGATCGTTGCGCTGATACAGTAAGCGTCTTTTGGTATTTAGTGCTAGAATACAGCAACGCATAAACATACACACACACACACACACATTCTTATACATTCATATGACATCTAGGGGTTGTTGCTTGTAAGCATTGTAAAGCAAAAAAGACGCTAGCATATGGCATTCAAAATAAACGTTTCATTCTCAAATCAAAAATTTCCGTATACGTTTAACAATAAAACGTAAACGAAGACTGGCAGCAAGCATGTTGTGTATGAAATGGCGAGTATTTCAATGCTCCACGCAATTGTTTTCGAAAATAACGTCGCACAAGCCCTCACTTTCTCACGCATACCAATGCAAGACTTGAGAGCGTAGCCCTGGCAGTGTTTCACTTTCAGACGTTCCATTCACGCTTCATACGAGAGGTCGCCTTTTGATCAACTGCTTTGTGCTGTATTTCGTATGTTGAGTTAATAGTTAGAGAGAAGTGTGACGTCACGACGTCTAAGCGTGTGTATAGTAAGTACAATGTTTACCAAATTGACATTTAGTAAATATAGTGACTAGAATGCATTTGTTATCTGTTTGGGAAAAAGTGTGTACAGTATGCATAGAATAGATTGTGAAATAGAACAGTTCACAATTTGGCAATTAAGTGAAATAATGAATTACTCATTTCTCAATCAAAAACTTCAATGATTCACAATTTCAAAATATATTACTTCGGGCTCAGCATTCACTAAAGTATGTACAGTAGTACACTTCGGCAAAGTGACGTCAGATGCTCGCGCTTGCTACTCTCGCAAGAGGAACACGCTACCTGACATTTTGCACCATGCCAAGCATACATAAACGAAACGAATATTGAAAATGGAACCATTACAATTTCGGAGAGCAAAGCAGACAGACGGGCGCGTTCGTTTCGTTTCGTGTTGTACGACGAGTGAGTGAATTTTTGTATCGTTCGATTTGTTTTAAAATCGACAACAGCAGCAACAACCACTAACGCGAAAATAAATATATTCGTTTATTAAACAAAAATATTTCGCAATAAATCTGCTGCATTGCGTCAACCAAACCAAGTGAAATTAAAGTCAGCACAAAAATTGCCAAATTAAATTGCTGTCTGCGCGGCGTCTCCTCGTTCTCCCCGAACACAACAACAAAACAGAAATAGCAACAATCACAAATACACGCATATAAACACATACAAAGAGACAATGAAAATGCCAATCGTGAGCTAAAGTCAAACTGCAGTTAGTAAAAGCAACAACTGTGATAATTGTAAGCTGAAAAAGGCAAGGCGCAAGTGCATAAAAATAACATTTACCACCAACCGCAACAATAATAAAATAGAAAAAAACAAAACAAATCAACAAACACCAGCAAAATGGATAACAGCAACAATGCGACGACTGCCGTGGAGGCCAACAAAATAGTCAACTATGCGATGCCGTTAGCTGCAACAGCGAGCAGAATGCCAACGTTTGCTGCAGCAACAGCAACAGCTGCAACTGCAACACCCTCATCCCCCGCCATGCCGCACTCTGCGCTGTCGACGCCAACGAAGGAATTCCCGAATGCACAAATGCTACGCACGATTCGCGAGAAGCTTTTGCGCACTCCAGGCGGCGTTTCGGAGCTGCAAGCTTTAAGCTTTGCTGAGACAACGATGATCAACAGCAGCAGCAGCAGCGGCAGCAGCAACATTAACGAGCAGCCCGTTAAGGTGATCAAGAACCGTTATCTGATCAGTGCCCAGCCTAGTCACATCTCAGCCGCAGCAGCGGCAAAAACACCCGCCTCCTATCGCCATCTCATCGATCTGACGTCATCAAACCTGCAGTGCGTGGATGTCTTCACCGGCGAACAGTTTCTCTGCAAGATCATCAACGAACCGTTGCACAAAGTGCAACGCGCCTACTTCCAACTGCAGCAGGACGAGCAGCTCTGCCGCAGCACCATCTATGGCCATACGCTGATCCGTGGTGTGCATGACCTTGTGCCACTCTCCAAGAATCGCACCTACATCATCATTGCCCCCGTTGTGCAGCAACAGCAGCAGCAGCATCGTGTCTATGAGAACCTCCACACGTATATTAGGCATGAGAAGCGACTGTGTGAATCGGAGGCACGTGCGATTTTCCATCAGATTTGCCAGACTGTGCAAGTGTGCCATCGCAATGGGATTATTCTGCGTGATCTAAAGCTAAAGCGCTTCTACTTTATCGACGAGGCGAGGTCAGTATACAAAACCACCCACCCATGCTATCGATAATTAATCGATAATCACCACACATAAAGTTCAAATGTGCCATTACAATTCTGGCATATGTTCATATGCTCGCCTGCATACATATGCATCTGTCTAGTATGTATGTATGTATGTGCATGTACATGTGCTGATGACTTTCGTAATCGATTGGTAGTGACCCTTCCCCTCACCCGCATCATATACTCACCACCAGCAACGACAGACAAGAGGTTGTCTCGCTCACACCTCGCACACATTTGCTCGTTGTACTGGTTGCATATCTTTATTTTGCAATTCGATAAAAACTCGTTATGAGCAACAGTTTGTTTTTTTTTTTCATTCATTCGTTCGTTCGTTTCGTAGTGTTATTGGTGCCACAATTGTTGCTCTTGTTATTGGCCGACACTGTTGTTGTTGGTGGTGTTGTTATTGCTGTTGCTGTCTGTCGGCCAGTTGTGGGTAACATTGAACGTTTAAGAAGTGTTGCAATAAAAATAACCAATAGATCAACAGCAAATACAACAACAACAACAGCAGCAGCAGTAGCAGCAAGAAATGCTATGATCTATGAATACAGTACAGTTCGAAAATTACTGTACGACCTGATGAAGAAATAGCTTCCATTTATAGAAGTAGTTCCGCTATTATGATGTACTAATAGAACAATTCTGTTCTTTTCGTCTCAAACGAGTTGCGTACTCAATATTTTCGTTAATACTGTACACACGAAACACTGATAATACAACAACAACAAAATGCGTACATACAAACATGTACACACACACGCACATATGTGTATGTATATCTGGAGCGTACAAAGTGCTCGCAGCGAGGTTCCTACTTTGTACTCATTTACCCGTTTCACTGTTTGCGGTTCAAGTATTAATATGTGTGAATGTGTGTGCGTGTGTTTGTGTATGGTGGTATGAGTACAGTGCACGTCGAAATGTTAGGCTCACCTTCAAACTTGTGCTCTGTGTGCCGCTTGCAAAATAATTCATTTTGTGTCATTATACTCGCAATGAATGTTGGTGAATTTGTATGTACATAAATGTGAATGTAGTTATTTATAGTATAAAGTATTCTCAATCTAGACTCGTAGCAAAGCGAAAATGCTTTTCCTCATTCTCGTCGTACCTGTTGATTGCGAGAAAAACACTTGCAAATAAATCGTTTTCTCTTATTCGTTCTGTTCGTATGTTCACACATACACAAAACATTATATCGCATTTGTCTGTGTGAGCGTATAGTTCTTAGCAATGAAGCAATACTTGTTGAATGTTTTTGAACTTTTTGTATATTTTTTTTTGTTTGCCTTACGTTTCCATTGCCAATGCAATTAGCAAATTTATTGCATTGACGTTTTCCGCTTTACGTATTACCCGTTTATTTTTATGCATTTATTTTTTGTTGTTTCTCATACTCTGAACACAAGTCTGAAGAGAGTTTATTTGTATGTTTGTATGTAGTACAGTTGTGCAAGTGCGGAATATTAATGATCAGTTTGAGGAACTGTGTCTACAATATTTTTAGTAGTTGACTATTATTATTGCACATTATTTTTGACAAGTATATTTTTAACTTAAGAAGCTAATAATAATCATTGTAAATATATCCCCAGTATACTACTATATATTCGTATATGAGTCAGGCTAATTTGGAAATTATCACTTAAAAACAGAAAAACAATTCCTGAGTATTTTGAGTTGAATGTACGTTGTTTGTTTGCTTATCGTTGAAATATGAAATATACGAGTATAAATTCGTTGTTTACGTCAATTTAAGATACAGTCTAAGTTCTTCGTTAAGTTGTCTATCACGATCATGAGTGAAGAAATCAGTCACTCTGAATAATCAAAATAGAATGATAAGTTATCGATATTAAAAAATATCGTATCTGGGCGATAAAGACGGGAATTTAATATACGCAACTAATACACACACACATTCAAACACAATTGAAGACATTCGACAGTAAGGTCAAATTGTGCTGTGGCCCTGACTCTGATCTTCTGTGTGTATATTTTCATGTGTTATTATATTGGCTACGCGTATACATATTTAAATAGCATTTAAATTAGCAGCACGTATTAGCTACCTTGTCTGCCCTCTTCTCTTTTTTTTCTGCTTGCTACTTCTCACCTCTTCACTGCGGCTCTCTAGCTAATTGAGTGTGTGAGTATCTTTTTGGAAAATACACATTTTGTTAATTTCAAATCGTAGCAACAACAAACAGACACAGACGCGCATTATTTGTACAGAGAGTGCAAGAGAGAGAAGGACTGAACACCAATCACATGCACAGCGCTGCGCTCTTCAAATGAATGGACTGCGCAATGCTCGTCGCTCCCCTCTTCCAAAAAACCAACAAGGTCGCTTGTTGTAACAACGATCGCGCTGAGAGTCGTCGGTACACCACGCTGCTCTCTTCCTCTCTCTCTCTATCTCACTGATTGCTGGTGTGGTGTATTGTAATTTTGTCTGACGGCAAGAGGTGCGCTCAGTTTTTTTGTTTTTTTTTTTTTTTCGTTATTTCGTTGTTGTATTCGGTTTGGTTTGCTCATTTTTGCTCAGGGTCAGCTCGAGGTTTTTAGGTTCATACATACATATGCAAACATGCATACATATTTATGTATGTATCTTTATTTGTTTGTTTCATGGCATAATCAAAAATATTTGGTTGGGTTTGGCGCTGTTGTGCTCCCCACTCCATTATCTTATAGATGTTTGGCAGTTGTGTGTTTCATTGTCTCTCCACGAGAAGATTTGAAACCGTAGGTGGAGTTGTTGCAACTCCAAACGTCACTTAAAGCTGAGAGTGTCTCTCGCTCTATCTCTTTCTCGCTCACAAGCTTTTTTGCATGGAAATAATGTAGGCCAATGTCAACATGGTGTCACCGCTCTTGGGTGTTTGGGGTCGCCAGCTTTGTCAGAGATGGGCTACAAGTCGTATTGTTGTTGTTGTTGTTGTGGTTGTTGCTGCTGTTGTTATATCAATTACTTACGTTCGCCAGCTGGCAACACTGGCAACGCCAACGCAATGCCAATCGATTTGAGTTAAGTTGAGTGTGTGTCAGTGTTGAAATGCGCCAGCCAGTAAATGGCAACACCATCAAATTTCAAATCTTATGCAACTCTGAAACTTTGCAGCTTATTGAGATTGCATGCAATAATGAATTTAAATACGATATATTTGACAATTTAATATTAATTATTTAATTTAATTGATGCAGAACGATTTATTTTAGTATATTTGAGTATATATATAAAATGTATGTAATGTTAGTTAGTACCTTATAATAATGTAGAACATTTGTTTTATTACAATGAAGAGATTTACTTAAGAGGAAATTTCCTATTTATCTTACTGATTACAGAACGAAACTACAATATGAATCATTGGAAGGCTCTATGATACTCGATGGTGATGATGATACACTGAGCGACAAAATCGGCTGCCCGCTGTACACCGCACCGGAGCTACTCTGCCCCCAGCCAACGTACCAAGGCAAGCCAGCGGACATGTGGTCACTGGGTGTCATACTGTACACTATGCTAGTGGGACAGTATCCGTTCTATGAGAAGGCCAACTGCAATCTGATCACAGTGATCAGACATGGCAACGTTCAGATCCCCATGACATTGTCCAAGTCGGTGCGCTGGCTGATGCTCTCGTTGTTGCGTAAGAACTACACGGAACGCATGACAGCCAGCCACATTTTTCTAACGCCTTGGCTGAAGGAGCAGCGACCATTCCATTTGTATCTGCCGGTGAATGTGCAGATTGCCGACGATTGGGATGTGGACAATGACGAGGATGAGCTCGAATGCATGGAGCAGGATGGAGATGTGAGCGAAATGTGTGCCTTAAGCGGAGATAAGCATGAGCATGAATACGAGGATATTGGCGTCGAACCTCTCGACTATACACACACCACCTTACAAATGGCCCAAAATAGCAACAGCAACAGCTCAGTCACACCTTTGACGACGGTAAACGACGATGACGCTGATGAGGACATGGGCTGACCATTAGTTGACATTGAGCCGCGGATGAAGCCACTTGAAACTCGCTTTCTCGTATACGCTGGCGCGTAAACTTGATCGATCGATTGATCATTCGATCGTCTCAAGCTTCGATGTTCGACCCTCGACCCTTTTTGTTTAGGGGCGGGGCGTATACTCGTAGACTGATTATCAGCTGCGACGTTAGATAGCCGAGGCTAAGGCGGCCCCGGGCTCTTCACGTCATCCATCCTGGGGTGGTGACCAAAACACCCAACTCACTCGCACACGAAAAGACTTTGAAGCCTCGCTCACTTACAAGTATCAATTTATATAGGAAACAAAAAACAAAAACATAAATCTAAACTAAAAAACAAAAACTCACTGCCTTCCAAGAGAGACGAATTGTAGTTCGTTCTTTATTATGTAGAACTCTCAAAACTTATTGTGTTGTCTAAACTGAGATGAGAGAGATGAGACACCGAATCCGAATCCTCGTAACTGCAACTTATTCTTCCTAAAAGCAACTTATGTACAATACATAAATTAATACTTTGCTGTAAATTGTTGAATTTATCAATCTATATATCAAGTAGAAAGCATTATTTTCAATGTTTTGCAAAATGGCAACGAATGCAAATTGTTATTTATTATTTAATATATATATTTTTTTTTTTGAAGTTTTGCATATATGAAAAAATGGCATACAAAGTGAAAAAATTATGAAACAAATAAAACATCAAACTTTGATCTCACTTTTCAAAAATAAATTGCGTGCTATTTTCTTTCATTTACTTTGAGAAATACCTCGACAGATTTTATAGATCCATCATACAGACTCTCTCAATATATAGATATATGTATATGTAAATTGACGTCAGCATCATATCATGTGCGTTTAGGGCCAAATCATGCTGATGTCATATGGACTCATTGCACCTGCATTACCTTACCCTATTGTGGGGCTATAAAAGTAATAATGTTTATATGTATGTACACGTAGTACCTGGGAAAAAATGTTGAATACCTTACACGAGGGAAAATTTAATCTTTTGATAAGGGGCTTATCAGTGACAGCCCGAATGAGATGGCAATTTCAATGTCAACGTGTATACCCTGTTCGCTCCAAAATCGTTGAAAATGAAGGGTATCGCAACCGTATGTGAAGGTTGCCGTAAAAAAAAACGATCGGTCCAAGGTTATAGAATCGAAAATGCAGATACATATGTATGTATATTGAAAACTTTCGATTATTTAAAATTTACATTTGTAAATTATGCAAAAAGTCTTCTTCATTCGTATTAATGACCGACATCTGGAAATTAAAAAATTAAAATTATATATTCGTATTAATGATCAAATTTAAATCCAAACTTTTTCCACTTTTTTAGAGTAATTTTTAGTCGAATTGTGTTTTTATTTTGAGAACTTTTGTTACTGTGACAAAGAAAAGTGTTTATTTTAAAGTGGCCCTAAAAAAATTAAAATTAAATATAATATACGAACACAAATTTATCTATCTTACTAGAAATAAAAAATAATCATTATAACGTAAGTCAAAGTCCTACACAACATTTAATGAACCGCCAAAACCAAATTGAAATTACTTATTGAAATCTTAAACCAGTTTTAAAGTCAGACAACGCCATTAAGTAATAATGCGAAATACAGCACATGAAAAACCTGAACAAAGAACAAAAGGTTTGTATGCAATTGCGATGGGGGTTGGGTTACATTAATATTGTTTCCATGAATAAAATTTCCACCCCAAAAATCGGTTTCATTTAGCTAGTAACTATTTTTTTTTAACACGACGCAATAGCCGACGACGAGCCGACGTGACAAATTCTACGTAGCCAGAGATGTGTACTTTAGTCATCGTATTATGAAATTGCTGAGAGAATTTCGTAAAAAACGTAAGGCACAGCAGAGAATAACGTTTAGCGCCAGTCAAATGCGAATGTGAATGTGAATGTGACTTCCGACTCTCTTAACTTGGCATGCAGGAACATTTTTCATTGGGTGTGGTTGAACTTCTAGAACATTTTATGACTTCTTTGTTTCTTTCTGCCCCGTTATTAATGAGTGTGGCAAAATTTGAAACTACGATTGCCTTGCGTTTGAAGAGATAAATTAATGGGGCGATAATTTAATTTGAAGTCTTTTCCATTTACGCTTAATATTCCAGCGAAATCTAGAAAACGTAAACAACAACATGTTGACAACAGGCGATTTCCGATGGCAGCACGTGATATTAACTTTATGAATATGTTTAATCTGTTGGTAAATAAATTTACGTGGTCTTATTCTTATCTGACAAATTTTTACGCACGTAAGTATGTATGCATACAATAAATACGACTATAGCCTAATATGATAATGCAATCGGAAGCGAATATTTCAGCATATTGTCTATGCAGGTATTACATCAATGGCTTCTCAAACGTCTGACAGCAGGCGTTCTAGGAAAATTGTTGAGATAACCAAATGAGCTTTATTTTTGGTATTTGGCGCAACTATTTTCCCCCAAAAGTTCTGTGACTAATTAGAGAAAGACTGTGCTAAATAACTTCGAATGCAGTGAATGTTTCTTTTCTTGGCTTCACAATGTGGCATTTAATTGATTTGATGAAATGTGTAAATAGGTTGATAAGAATTGCACGACATTTTCCGCTAAAAGCTCAATGCACATGAAATAAAACGAATGTGCACTTACTTAGTGACGGTTGCAAAGCTTTAAGATTTGAAATTTCTACTCTTCTTCTTAGTGTCATCGCAGTCATCGGACTATCGTGTTATCGCAGTCATCGGACTATTGTGTTATCGTCAGTTAAAATCGAATAAAAGTTTTTTAAGTCGATTACACGTCTAGTGCTCGATAACAAACACAGTGCTCGATAATGTTAACTGTTGGCAAGGAAGATGTGCTCACATTTGCTGTTCAAATCTAGTGTTTTTAGTCAGAATGCCGCGAATTAGTTGGAAGCTTTCTAAATGGTAGCAGTGATTCAAATATACAAATAGTCGTTATGAAGATTACGGATCTAAACGTTGACTGCTTGCTGGGAGTGTTTAAATATTGCTCCGAACGGGAGCTGGTCAATTTGTGCAAGGCTAACAACTATCTGGGCAGCGTCATTGAGCAGTATGTGTTCTATGCCATGACAAAGGATTTGCTCTTGTGCGGCCACAGGAATCGACCATGTGTAGAGAGGAGGTAAGCAGATGGCTTTATGAACACACACTTTTATTATGCATCATCTTGTTTCAGAAATCAATCACAAATGACTTACTTTGAACGACTGCAGGTGGCGAGAAATTGGCTGAGTGGCATTTACTTGGAACGTCACTATTTCCATCATGCCCAAATGTTTCCCTCCAAACTCTGCGTTGACGCTGATGCTCTGTACATAACGCATGCAAATTACTTACGCAAATATTTGCGAACGGGCCCAGAGTCACTGCAGCGTCGCTACGTCGAGGAGATCAGCACCCCAACGATATCGGATATATCGGATTTTGTGATGAAACAGAACACAATATTCGCCGGGCGAGTAAATGGCTCTTGTTTTGTGCGAGATAACGAAGGCATCACCGAGGAAACATTGCACCACGCCAAGGAATACCTCTTTTGCGTTGACTTTGTGGACGATGTTTATGCCACCAGCACCGATGCGTGTTGTAAGCTGTGGAAACGCTCGCAGGAGTTTGGTCTGTCGCACTTTGATTTATTCATGAATCTGCAACGCTCATTCAAGTGCATGAAACTCAGTGATGATGGTCAGTGGCTCTTTGGAGGTCTTTACACAGATGCGGGGAGAAGAGCACTGCGTGGAATTCACACAGAAAGGTTGTTCAGTCTTTATCAAATATCTTATTACATTTATTTACATTACTTTATTTTTTTAACAGTGGCGAAGAGCAAGTTTTCAACTCAAACACCATCTCTATCTACGACCTCAAAATGAAAGACGATCAAGTTTTATTCACTGCCAACTTTGATACCACATTTCGCATCTTTGATCGTCGCATCGATCGAGACGTCTGCATTTGGGAAGATCCATTTGACTCGTCGTTCTATTGCCTCGAGTATGATGGTCTCTATGCCGTGCTGTGCGGTGCCAAATACCACAGTCGTGTTAATTTATATGACATTCGTGTGCCGGGGAAATACATTCAATTGTACTTTCCAGGACCAACGCGTCAACATTATAGAAGCTCACCTGTATATAGTCTCGCATGTGACAGTCAATATATGTTCGTTGCCACTGATCACAATTTGCGGGTTTTTGATTTTAGAACAAATTTCGGTATTAAGCGAGATTATAGCGATTGGCATAATATTTAAGCGTACTAACCAACAAATTGATTGTATAGCAACTTGTTTGTTTCTTTCCACAATAAAATCTGTGATTTGTTTGCCAAGCTGCGATCTATTGTGTATAATTATAGCCTGTTAAACATCAAAATTCCATATGTATGATAGTATATTTATTTATTTGAATTCAATCGAAGTGTTTTCGATAAACAAATTGCATTGAGCTGCTTAAGAGTAGAAATGGTTGACAGGGTAAAATCTTACATGAATAGACCACAAACTTATACTAAACAAAGAGGCCTTAAAAATCCACTGAAAACAAAATGTTTCACACACCGAATGTGAATGGTAAAAGTAGTATTAGTATTAGTATTGTTTTTTTTCAATAGAACACAAGATTCTTTGATAATAGTATATAGTACGTAGTTCGATAGAAGACAAATGAATATCGGTCAATCACGCGGCCTTTTGGTGTATTCAAGTATTAGTAATACTTTCGTAATATTTTGAAGTTGCAGAAAACAAAACTTATGTTTAGACCAGAATCCTTCAATAATAACAAGTGAAATGTGTGCAGACATTTGGCATCAAGTTTGATTGCAAGTAAGTGCAGTGTATATATAGAATAAGTAGTACATAATAGAGCAACAGTTATCTGAAGCCCAAATTTGTTGTTGTTGTTGTTTTGTTGCGTTTTAACAGGCACTTTATCGATTTGATGTGTGTTTTAATTTTCATACATTTACAATTTGTGCATCCTCTACAAGTGTATTCTTAAGCAAAAATTTCAATTTAATTAATTTATTAGCGAGAAAATGCCACTATTGCATTTGTCGTCATCCCGTACACTGTTCTCTCCCTTACTCTAGGGCAACGACTATCTACTTGATGAGTTTGTCTTATCGTTTGGCTTATCCGTTGCGTCTGAGGGTAATGAGGGTATCGATGTGGACGGATCCCCACCGGCATCTGTGGTATGCGTTGGGTTTGTGCACGGTGTATTTGAATGGTCGAGACCCTCGTTCAATGCGGCAGCCAATTCGCCATTGAACTGCAACAGGCAGCCCAGGGCGCCAAAGTAACCTTCATGCTCCAGGAACAGACCCTTCATTGTGCCATTCGACCAGAATTCCATGGCGTAGGCCAGCAGTTTCATCGAAATGGGATTCACGCGCAGAAAGTTGCCCACAAAGACGACCTAGCAGCAACAACAAATAAATTAGATTTACGACATTAATATCAGAGAATGCTATGCAAACTTACTTTATCGATCTTCTCGTTTAAGGCGCACATTCGTGCTATTGAGCCAATATTGTTGGTAATGGTGACAAGTGTGGCATTTGCTAAGTCTTCTCTGGACACCGACTGTCGCTTTTCGGTTATATGCATCTGCCCAAAGCTACAGGAATAAATCATATTCAATCAAATGCTATAGTAATTGTGAGATTATTTATTGCTAACCTGGATGCTACCAAATCGCCAGTCAGACCGAAGCGATTATAATCCCCGCCGTAAATGTCCCTGACAAGTTTGTCCACTTTGCGATTGTCACCCTTGGTGGCCAACTGTATTGCTTCTTCGAATGTTGTGCAACCGGTAAGGAGACAACACAATCCCAGGAATGTTCCGCCACCCAAGCTGCATAGTCGAACAAATAATATTAATCACAATATCCTCCTTAATAATGTAAAGTGTAGATCGTTTACCTGGTGCCCGATATGCGTTTGTAGTTGTCTGGTCCATAGACGGCCAAAATGGAGACACCTGAGCCAACATTAACCAATATAAAGGGAAACGGCTGTGAGAAGTTGAAGGCGCGTTTTTCGCTTTTCCTGCAAGAATAACTTAGAGTTAATACAAAAATTAGAATGTCAATTGATTGACTTACAGAATTTCACGTGCGTTCTCGTAGTAATAACACTCGGTGCTGTTGTGCATATCGGCAAAGAGTATTCCTTTGATTAGCGTATCCAGTTCATCAAACTTGGCAAGCTTCATGTTCACCTGATCGCGAAAATCCTTTTCGAATTTAAAGGCCCCCCCACCTGTGGCACAGACGGTGGTCACCAGCTCGGCCATGCCCTTCTGCTTGGCCAGTGACAGAAAGTTGCCCATATCTGTGGTTTGGAAGCGTATGAAATGCAAAGATCCTCTTCGCTTGCGAATTACCACATTGTCCATCTTGAAAAATAGAAATATATATAAAGATTAATCACTTGCAATTCAGTAATCAATTCATTAGGTGTTGTAAAGTATTCGATACATTTCAAATATGATGAAGATCTTTGGTATATTTGATCACTTAATTTGAAATTATAATTTTCTAATTAAAAAATTATTATAATCCATTTATTATATTATATATGAGTTATTATACAATTATTTGTTGGGTTGTCATTAAAAAAACCAAAATAGTTTAAATTTTGAAATACCTGATTGCTTTAGATCTTAGATATTATAAAATAAAATTTAAATAACATAATTATTTTTCTTTTTTATACATTATAGAACACATTTAATGCAGTTCATTATTTTATTTTGGCACAAAACAAAACTATATAAATATATATACTCTACATTCCAGTTCAAAAGTTGCATTCAAAAGTATTTCCTTACGTAAATTCAATACGTCGAACTAATTTAAAATTAAAATTGGCAATTGTGAACAAAACTGCGTTCCAAATGTGGAACACTTTTTTGCTGTTGCCAATCAACCAGCAGACATATCTTCATTATACAAGCAGTCGCGACCAAATTGTGAACTTAGTCCAAGTTTAGAGGAGGAATTCTTGACCACGAGCTGTCGTGCTGCCGATGTGTAATGAATGACGCGCTTGGACACGGACTTTTTATATGCCAATATATATAACCATTTAACATTCGAAACAAAAAACGCACTTCAGGAAGTCAAAAGTCAATGAATGCTCTATGTAAACCTGTCGAAAACATCGACGTGCATGTGATTCCAAGTTCCTAACAGTGCTGACGACTTGGCTTGTTTTATAGCTAGTACTAGCTATATTCTTTGGTTGTAGATCAATCAGTTCATTGAACTCGTAACTACTTAACTTCGAATCTGATTAAATTCACTTAGTCAGAAGTGGTAAACTAAATACATATACTTGCAAGTATTTGTGAGTCAGAGAAATATACCAACTTCCATCTATATTGATAAGTCGGGAAATTTTTCATTGGTACCACGATTATCTTCTCATAGATAAGACACTACAATTTTGCGTTTGTTTATACATATAAATCACTAATTGGGAAATTTTTGGCAAACTATCAAGGGAAAACTTTTCAATCTGATATTTAATCTTAATTCTCAATGAAAAGTTTAAATAATTTCGTAATCTAGCATTACAAAACTAGTCGAATATAATATGAATTGTAAATGCGAAGTAACCCCTAGGTAGCTTACGTCAATGACATCAAAATTTACAAATGAATGCAAAATTAGCGCATGAATCAGTTGACCTCATCTCTCTGATCATGTCTACAGGTAATGATAACGTCTCCGAAAGTGAGATTAAAAAAATGAACATCAGGTAGTGCTTTGCAAATCAAATCAAAAAGACTATACTTCACAACGATTATACTGACAGATAATTTCAGTTTCAAGGAATTAACTCACCTGCAAGTGGGTATCGCGATGACCGGTTTTGCCATAGGCCGAATTTTTGGTCAGATATCGCCGGATATTACGTAGGATTCCCGCCTCGCGATCCTGCTCATCGGGCGTTATATCCTTCGGCTCGAAGTACACCAATTTTGTGAGTGTTCCTCCAATGTCCATGCCAAACCATGGCATCGCTGTAATAGATTAAAGCACACAAATTTCGTTTACTTACTGGCATAGTACAATAAGGAGATGGTTTAAACCACATACATATTAAACACCTATTGCAAAAGTAGCATTTTAATTTGATAGTCAAATTACATTGAACTGGTACACATATTGGCACATGTTTGCAGGATCGCATTTTATATTACATTATGAATTTAGCAAGGTATGTGTTTAATACTAGTTTTTAGGATAGTCTTTGAAAATAATGTTTTCTGAAAATGATATCAATATCAATTCACAACAATACTTTAACGTTACTTAATACAAATGAAAACAAAAACTAGAAATTAGTATTTATCAAATCGATCATTAAAATATTTAATATATAACATAATTTTCGTAAAAAAATTTTCTACTGGAATTATTTCTATCTATTTTAAAATATGTAATTATATTGTTCAACTGGCAAATTCAAATTTATTTGTTTGGATAACATTTGGACTAAGAAACTTTGACTGATCACACACGTACCGCTTTGAATGATGAGATCAAAGATCGTCGTAAAATGCAATTCAGTCATTATTGAAAGGTAATTTGTATTACGTGTTAAATATGCACTTTTTTCTTCACGGTTATAAAATATTTATAGGGAGAGTGAAATCATTTTGGCTAACTTCAAACACAACGTAATTTATAAGTATGTATGTAGTTCCGACGGACAACGAGACCGATATTAGTATAACAACGTGTAGATGAGCCTTTGCAGACTGAGCGAATCAGACTAAAACATGTGCGATACTGCAGGGCAACTTTAAGAGAGCGAGCGATATCGATCCGTGTTCGCTTATCTACCCCCTGCATTCACTAGTTATCGCCAGTTAAAAGTTTTCAACTTGACCGCTGGCCTCTGAATTGCTTACACTAAGTCCCCAAACTATCCGATGATGTTATCTAATCACAATACATATGTCAATGAGTACCAAAATACACGCATATACATCCATATATTTGTATTGGGTTAGCTTTGACAGCAAATTTGGTTGGTTCCAATATCAAATAGCATATATCAAAAAGAGAGAGGAAAAGAACATTTGCAGAAATTCCCTTGTAAAACACAATACATGTGTACTTCTTAATCTGCTGTCTGGTCTGTATCAGCTGATTATGGAGAGGACATCAAGAGCAAGCCGCCTGATATGCGCTTAAAGAGAGCGACAGTGATTAAACTTTTGTTGTGCTTGTGGCTCTCTTTTAGCTTTGAGTCCATTTAAAGAGCAAATAAAGTTGCCACCTTGCTAACAATAAAAGCGGTACAATAATAGTACAGAACTTAATATTTGTTATTTTCAGTGTCGGTTTCTGTTATTTTACAAGATTTATTGTTTGTGATTTTAATAATTTCATTTGAATTGTGTTTTGGCTTAATCAAGTTTGTGTCCAAACGAATGGAAAGATTCTTATCAATTTGAGCTTTGGTGTGGATCAGATGCTGATTATGTTGTTGCATTTATTGTATTTTTTTTTTCGACTTTGGATGCCATGCTTCAACCTTCTGATTTCTTTTGACAACTACTTACACATCAAATCATCAAGGTTGGGAATGCGATCAGGATTGAGATTGAATTGATTGCATGATTCATTTGACAGTTTCTCATGCAAAATGTCATTATTGATATCGTCCAAATAGTTGTTGCCGTTGTTGATGTTATTGTTGAGTGTGGAGGTGTTGACCGATTTGGCTTTGTGACCGACTCCAATGGCAGCACGCCACGAAGAGCGCCATGAATTTCTTTTAGTTGTGATCATTGGGGAAGTCGGTGAATTGGCCGTCGGAGCTAACGAGGCGTGTGTTGTTGTTGTTGATGTTGATTTCTTCTCGTTATGCAATTTGAATATTTTCAAGTTGAACGAATATTTCGAGTCTCGCGCAGGCACTTTCATTTTAAATGCGTTTTATCTGTCCCACTGTCGATCGTTTGTGTGTAATTTACAATTTAACAACAGTTACTTTAGCGTTTTTTTCACACACTAAGCATATCACTTATTCTCCAAACACCTGAGCAGCACCTTTACATATATAATGTGTGCTAAGGTATTTATTTACATTGCACTACTTGTGAACACCGTAAATAATCCCGGACAAAAAAGATCAGCTTTAGCTTTTGAGTTGTTTTGAAAAGAAACGCGCGTCGTCGTTTGACCGACCGCTCGAAGGCGTGAAACGTGTTTGAATGAAATTTCATTGTCAGTTCGTTAAAAACGACGCCGTCGTCGCCGTCGCTGTCCATACGATAGGCAACAGCGCCGTCGTCAGCGACAGAAGCAAATAGCAAAGGCAACGACAGCGCGGCAACAGCCGAGTTGGCGTCGACGTCACAATCGCGCTTGTCGCGCTTGCACAAATCCAAAAACAAAAGCAGAGTGTTTGTATGTGTGTATATATTAGCTGTTTACATACATAGATAAGTGTATTAATGAGGAGACATCGGCGTCAAGCAAAAGCCGAACTTAAACATTACGAAAGCCCATTTCAAACAAAGCAAAAGCTACAGCCAAAAGTAAAACTGAACTTTACTACGAGCGCAACAACAACTACAACAATACCAATACCCTTGACATGAGCTTGAGATAACTACGCGACTGTCTTCGTCTGAGTTTTAAAGCAAAGATCCGTTTAGTTGCTAAATAACGTCTCAACTCTAATGTACTATTTACTCTTGCCCTACACGCATGTGCTGTGTGCTTAAACACTAATACAAATGCATACCATTGTAAAAGAAATTTGGAAATAGCACGAATAGGCGAAACAAAAGAAATGGCAAGCAACAACAAGTAGAGCTTGAAACTGAAATCAGAAATATCGAAATAAGCTTTTGTGAGCTTCAGTATTACAAAAAAAAAAACGGGTAAAGCTTAGATTCTCTGCCAAAACAAATGATGTATGTACCTTCAAAATTTGCTCATTTAAAATTCATGTAACTTACCTCTACCCAGCTTGGTGCAAAATATAATATCGTCACACATAATGACACGCAACAGCAGTAGTTGACGCTTATCAATGCACTCACAGCGAAAAATAATTAAAACACCGGTAATGAGGCGGTCGTTATTTCGCACAATATCCTAACAAGATAAGCCAACCACCAGCAACGTGAGTCAGCTAACACAGCTCTTGCTTGCAGTTGTTGTCGTTGATAATATATACAGTTGATTATGGAAATATGGAATTTGGTCGAACTCCAATCAATTGCGTTGGCGCAGTCTCTTCTCACACATCAGCGATGTTTATTAACAGAGAGAGATGATTTATATTTTATCAAGCGCATCAAACGGCGAAAACACAAATAAACACAGCTCCCTTTGTTTTGTTTACAATTCGTTTTCTTTTCTTATGTTGCCGCGAAAATTCTTAGCACTGCAATGCACAGTTGGCGTAGCTCGAGCGGGATCAAATTATTTTAATACTTATTGCTGAACTTCGCACTTCGTAATTCAAACTCGACAACAATTAAGAAAAATAGCTAAATCTAGTGGCCTTGCACGTTTTCTGCTTCTTTACATTAAATCAGAACAGCTGAGCTGCAGCAATACAACAACAAATGATTAACATTTTGCTGATATGTTATTAACATGAATGCTTGATTTATGATTTACAAAAGTTGTAACTATAGTTCAACCGAGTTGCTGGAGTTGATAATGAGAAACATTGTATGCATTACTCCATATTTTTTACTTATCATATCACGAAGAAATTAAGATTGTCGTTTATTTTTGAATTTAACAGCTGATATATGCCTCTTTTAAAAACGATAAAAAGTTGCAGGTCGCATTTTATCGAATTTTTGATAAGGATCAGTTGCAGGAGACACGTATGTTTAGTTTCCTATTTTATTATAAATATTTAATAGACAATAATGAACGACAAAGTGGTAGACGCCATTTTTTATTTTGACTTCCTTTACTAATTTTTATTGTTCTTTGAAACCGTAGATGAAAATGCAACTGAAATAATATAACAGTGAACATACGAATTTAACATGATTAATCGATTAATGTGCGCGATTCCGATACATTCGTTTGGTCACATTTGCGAAATAAATAAATAAGCAATACCAAGTGAAAACAAAACAAAAACCAAATATTTTTAAATTATGTTGTGAATTATTTAAATAAATCTGATTGTAAAGTTATTCCTATTATATTATTATCCATGAGCACTGCAGAAACTAAAGAAAAACGAATCTCGTTTCAATAGTATTTAAATTGCGCATTTTCTACTGGTTCTTTAGAAAACTGAAGCTAAGCAATAGAGTAATCAAGAAATGGAGAAAAACAATAATCCTAGAAAATTCGAGTTCCCACCTGTTTGGGAGGAGAACGGCAAAATGAAGGAGTTACTCGCAGCTTTTCATTTGCGTCATATAAGTCCCGGAAACTTCGACGCAAAGATGATATTCTGGACTGATCTAATAAAAAAACACTGCCAACATTACGCCAAGGCTAATTTCAGTTTGCGTGAACTGCAATTGCAATTCATGCGAGGAGAACAAATCCCAGCCTGCCTCGACACGGTCATAGCCGACATGGAACAGCGAAAACAAATTCGACTTCGGTCAGAATACGAGTACGATCCATTAAACTCGTGGAGCGGCTGGCTGATGAATAGTTTTGTGAAGCGTCCACTATCGCAAAGTTGGCTAAAACTAAAGCATAGCATTGTTGCTGAGGATATAGGAGCTAGATCACTCGTAGAATGGATCCATGTCGATGTGATGCAGGTACAATATATTATTGATATCTTATCCGATTCATAATTAAATGTATTGTTCATATTTATAGCATCTTTGCAGTGAACTGGAGACCAAAGTATTGGAGAAGAATCGTGGTAAATTGCTGCATTTTGAGGGCTTCAAGTCTATTTGTAAGAATTGTGAAATGGACATTCACGATAATTCTTTGCCCTTGTGTTTAATAACACTGCAGACTCGAAGACTTATTGCCATAGAATTCAAGATGGAGAGACAAACGAAATGTATACATCTCATTAAGATACCAGGCATGTATTATCGAAAATACTATCAGTAAACATTTAAATAATCTCTAAATAATTTAACTATTTTAGCAAACGATCATGACAATCCGATTATCAGTGAGACAGATCATGCAATGCATAATCTGGATATGACGCGTGTTGGATTACTGAAACAGCTGGAGGAGCTGGAAGAGGAGATTAAAGTGAACGACACCAAGGCGCGTCAATATGTAAAGGAAAACAAAAGACAATTGGCCAAGACATATCTTAGAAAAAGACGTCTGCTGGAAAAGAATCATGGTCTGTAGTGGTTTAAAATCTTACTACTTGCATTCTATTAATATATTAATATTTCTATACGTAGAGCGTCGCAGCATTGCTCTGCATAACATTGAAACACTACTCTCCAATGTGGATGAGGCACAAAACACTGGCGTTGTGCTTGATGCATACAAGATTGGTTCCAAGACTTTGCAAAATGTTCTTAATGAATCTTGCCTTAAATATGATAATGTAGATGAGGTGCTGGCCGATGTACGTGACACAATAGATCAGCATAGAGAGGTGCAAGATGCCTTGTCCAATAGCACCGCCGATGCGACCTATGTGGATGAGGATGATCTAGAGAAGGAACTAAAGGAACTATTGGGCGAAAAAGAAGCTGTGCTTCCTAATATATCTTTCAGTAATAACAATAAGCCTGAGATTGTAATTGATGATGCACAATTGCTTGCCATGTTGGAAAATTTAGAGGTGACGGATGAATCCATTTCACAAGCTAGTTTTAGGTCAAAAGAGTCAGCATAGAGTTTGTTAAAACATATATTTATATTTTTGTAAGATTATGGTTGCATTAAAAATCTTGTAATATTTATACCAAAACAATGTTTGGTCTTGTGTTTATGTTTACGGTTTGGTTTTCATATTCATAATTGCTTTATTCTATATCATTTTGTACAAAATGCATTCTTAGATTATAAATTGTTGCTTAAAAGCTATGGCTAGACAAATGTTTCCCTAAGTTGGAATTTAAAAATATACATACACAAGTATAAGTATAAGTATACACATGATTTAGGTTTATCATACAGTTCATTCAATATTTCTGCATTCGGCATTTAAAGTGCGCTCTAATGAAATGAAATAAACGACATACGGCCCCAAAATAAATACATACTAAGTATGTATGTATAAATACATACGAGTATATTGCACTTTAGTTAGGCATAATTTGAAGCATATCAGAGAGAAGCAATTAATGAATCCTTATATGTCCCTGGGCGGTGTTTTGAGTGTCAAAAGCAGAGTCGCCGCCACCATCCGTTAGTCCACGGCGATTGTTATGTGTGTATTTGGAAAAGTATCAAAATACTTAGAATTGTACAGATGAAACAAATCAGCACGGGCAGAATCACAATAAATCGCAGTGATCTTCAACATGGAAAAATATTAATGAATTAAGAGTGAAATTAATAATAATAAGTAACGCACCTTCCGTGCCCTAAGGCTGGGTGTCAGAGATTCAGATCGATGTCCGCCTCTAAGTCGATGTGGTTCATCGAGTTCGCTGAGCTGTTAAATATTTGATTCTCAGCCGTTGTTCCGCCACTGCTGTCTCCGTTGGTCGTGCTGGACGTGACGACTCCATTCCGCTTTGATTTACCTAGCAGCCAAGAAAACACTTTGTCCAAATATTGCATGTTAATATTGTGATGATGATTTGGACAGTGTGTTGCATGAAGCCAAGGAAAACGAGGAAACGAGACTCAAAACAAATACAAACCCAGAAGCAGAACTTCTTCCTTTTTCTTATTTATTGGATCGTAGTATCTCAATGGAAAAAACTCTAAGCAATTAGTAATATTGCAGTACATAACGTGGTTTTCTTCGGGTCATCTTGTGGCGGATTGATGTGATATCATGTTTATCTTTGTCTGTTGTATGTGTATGATTGATGAACGATGGTAATGATGATGACACTTACCTCCAGTGAAGCATAGACAGCCCTCATCGTCGCTGGGAAAATCGCGGCGTGAGCTCTTGAGCTTCAGCTCCTTATTCAATTCATTGATGCAACGCTGATAGTAGTCGTAGTCTTTCAGATACCAAACTGGTGGCCAACGATGCTCCCGCAAATACTCCTGATTATCCTGATGCAGAGCCTTGAGGCCCTTGAGTGAAAACTTACAGATAACATTGTAATTAACGCACAGATACGACATACACCATTCGGCCAACTGATGAGCATTGTGCAACTGTAATAATAATGTCCTAAAGTATTTTAATATTTTTCATTTTGAGTTTGATTGATCGGCGCACCTTGACGGGCTCTAGCAGCTTGAGACAGTGATCCACCGTTTCATTGGTTTCGTTTTGTGAGATTATTGTGAGATCTTCGATAACGCGACACTCAATCAGATTGATTAGGCGCGGCAGGCACAATCGGTTGGCCAATTCCAGCAAATTGAGGCATTTCACCGCTGAGATGGGCGGAATCTGATCAGTATACAGATAGCATAGCAGCTTATGGAATGTATAGATGGTAACTCCAGGGAAAACAATCTGCAAAACATATCCAGTTAAAAGGATTTTAAATTTATGACATCTTCTTAATCACTTACCACATTCGAATGTGCCTCGCGAAAGTCACCCAAGAGCATGGCTCGCATAACATCGCAGCGCCCAACCAAGACAGCTCGATGTGCCTTTGTCAGAGTAAAAACAAAATTTAACATAAATTTGGAATAAAACAAGTTGTGGCTCACCTTCATTAGACCATCATCCAGTTCAAAGGTAACATCGGTGAAGCAGCCATCGCCGATGCAATGCCTCTCCATGCTCTCCTTTATGCGCTGCAAATGCAAATCTAATAAGTAAATCGAATCTGGTTTAGCCTCTAGTTCCAACTCACAAGACAAATGTGTGGATTTGGTTCATCACTTGGACTGTCCATGATGCTTTGTGGCTTGGTAAGCAACATGGTTAATTGAGGCAGTTCTAAGAAATCGGCAGCTTCTCTTATTTCCTAAAGATAATCATGATTTTAGTAAGTCTATTAAACAGGAACAACCTCAAATTTACCTGAATATTGCTGCATTCTTTATCAATGGTGCCGGTGTAAATGAATCTTAGGCATTGATGAAGCGCCTGTGGTGAAATGAGTTTGTTGAGGGTGACGATTGTTTGGATTGCACTGACTCCCCGTTGATTTTCCACTTGCACCAAGCGTAGACTTTGCAACACTGGATGCTGCAGATCCTTATGTAGATCTCCCGACCGTTTTGACTCGACCAATGGCAAAGCTTGATAGCTGGAACGTCGCTTAAGATGCTCCCACATGCTAATTAAAGAATAAGATTAAGAAATAATAATTTAACTGATTATACCAAAAAAGGTTCTTAGTTACCGTTGTGTGCGTGTTTCATAGCGTATGAGATACTCAGTATCATCATTAAAATCAGCAATGGTTGCCTCTCCAAATGTTGAGCTGACCATGCTGGACTCGCTGCTGCTGCGTCCTCCCATGTCGCTCAACTCCGTGGTGAGGATGCGTTGGAAAATGCTCGATGCAGCGGCAAGCATGAATCTATGCACAGCAAATTTTGTGCCGCCAGCGACAAGAATGAGATCGGCATATGCCTGTGACAGGAACATGTTGTAAATGTCCTGTCGATAGTGGCCAACCATGACCGTAACCTCCGGTGGTGGCGGCTTCGGGGGCCGGAATGGTGCTTGTAGCAGTGGTTTCTGTACTTTCTTCAGGTTCGTCATCCAGAAGCGTTGTTGACGACGCGCTATTAATGCCGATCGGATGGCATTCTCAAAGACCTCGTTGACGCCAAAGTACGTAAAGACGCTAGTCTCATAATAGCTTACGCCCAGCTCCTTGGCAACGGCGCGTGCCTCGTCCGGCATGACCAAATCGCTCTTTAATGCAGCTCTGGGGAGTAAAGGAAAAAGATTGAAGATTATATATTTTGAGAATGTTAGGAAATTAAGTACGATTATTTCTTAAATAAGTTTCAAGTATATCATTTAGTTTGTTCATATTATAGTTAACTTAAAGTGCGAAGATCCGCCCTACATAGATTATAGAAGGCTTTACGCATACCTTACGAACGTTCCCTTTTCGCCAAAGTAGGACAAATAGTTCTCATCGCGATACATGTAGCGCAGATCGTTCTTGCAGCCAACGAGAACGACGGGCACATCTGGGCAGAAGCGACGTATCTCTGGATACCACATGACCTTGCAATTGCGCAACGAGATCGGGCTTGCAATGGAGAAGCACAACAGCACCACATCGGATCTACATTTGAATAGAATGCATATAATTAAAGTATAGTATTTCAGCGAATAGATCAGAGTTTTATTTACCTGCCGTAGGCAAATCGTCGATCCTTGTCGTGATCACCAAATGTGTCCCACAATCGCAACGAGACGTTAACCCCATCTACAACTTCCCACGATCGCTCGAGCACCTGTTATAAAGATATAACAAACAGAAACATATATGTGTAATCGAAGAACATTGTGAGAAATCTCAGACAGTTTTTGTCACTTGCGTCTTTGTAAATGCGATACTGATCGATCGCCCAGACGGTCGGCACATGTGTGGACAGCAGTTGGGATAGCGACACATGCTTGTTGCAGGCCCTGGCACAAATCAAACGTGTCTTTCCCACGGCAGTGTCTCCAACCAAGACGCACTTGACCAACTCCTGATGCGGCTGTTCGTTGTCCATCTTTGGCATTCACTTAAGCAATGGTTGGTTGATTGAACGAACTCTGCAAAGGTGATACAGTAATTGAAACATAATAATTGGAGGATTAATAAGCTAATTGTGTTTTCTTGATAAACATTTCCTTGTTTGCATACGCTGTTTACATAGTACTCCACCGATTGTGATACGCAGTGGGTAATGACATCGAGTGCGAAAGCAAAAGAAACAATCATGATAAAGACAACCCCATTGCGTTGTTAAAATACTGCGAGAAGAGCTCTTTTAGAGCTCTAATTGAACTCAATTGAAACTGAAATAAAAATATCTTCAATCAAATTGCGAGCAGAAATCGCACTTATTATACCCTGTAGTTATTTTCGAATAATGGGTACTCCACACAGTTTGCAATTACAAAAGATATAATATACATTTCAAATTAAAAAATAAAATACTTTTACGATGTTTTAAACTGTTTAAAACTCAATAATCTATAAAAATATTTTATTTGGCAAAAAAAAAAACTAGGGTATTTATGCTGCGACATATGAAAATGTAAGAGTCTGTTGTTTGTTTCATTGCGTTCTTTGTGTTAAACGTGACGTTTTGTTCCTTTAGGGTTTATTTTTGGACACACTCGAGACGTACAATAGCGCGGGCCCTTTTCATAATTATCCATACTTGTTTCTAGCTACCATTAAAATGCAAATGTATTATTAGCTCTTAAAGAGAGTTACTGATATAAGTTTCATGTCTTAACATTTAAAAATGAGTTATACTTATCAGAAATATATATTCTTGTTTAAACTTCCAGAAAGTATTTATTATATACGCATACTAATCCAGACGTTAATCTCAATCGACATCTCTTTGTTGACTTATTACCTCCTCCCACTTAAATATTTGCTAACGTAATCGCCTTCAATTAATCAATTGGCAATAATATTAATGAGCTCCTTTGAAGGAAGGAAGAACGACCGGCACCTAAGATGCCCTATTACCAAAAGCGTATTGATTTTCTCATTCCATTGTCAAGTGGTGTCGCCTCCAGGCCTCCGACTACTCAAGAGACTCAGACTCAGGTCAAAGCGACCGCGTCAGCGAAATTTTCAAATGCGAATGGCACCGAATTTTCCCCATATGTACTACGTAAATACATATGAATATATTTAGCAAGAAAAAATGATACATATTTCAAACTGACGAAAGTTATTTGCTGTTTAGTCAATGTAAATATTTAAATAAATCAATGATTCGCTTAAAATGTACACAATCTTTTTATATACAAAAATATAATACACACAACACTAACAGAAATATTAAGTTCCGAAATTATTCAATTAGCATATATTTTAATTGACACCTTTAATATCTATATTTACACATAAAAGTATATTGCACGAATTAAGAATATGAAAAATATTCATTTTTATACCTCGAGACAATTGCTTCTTTATTTGTGTTGTGTTTCGCGTGCTCTGCTCTCCCAGTTCTTCTTTATTTGCGTGTTGCACTTATCACGCACACACGCTTACACTCACAGTAGCACAGGCAAAATTTACAACAATTGCAAGCCTTACTTGCATCAATATTCTTTAAAAAAAATGCACAAACTCCCTAGTTTCACATTTCTGGACTCGGCGACGGTTTTTAAACCGAATATCTTGCATTTAATCCTTGCACAGCACAGCAAAGTGCACTTGCTAATGGTTTTTAATTGTTAAATAATAAAATGCAGTTACAACAACTGTTACAATCGTGCGCCGCCGTCGATAAACTTTTACCGATAACTGCGACTAGCCAGTGCTCTATAAGTCCAAAAGTCACTGACGGTATTTAAGGTTACCATACCATTCTCATATCTTTTTCCATTAATAAATATTTCGTATATACACATCATATCGTTCTTGACTTTATAGCTAATTTTACAATTATTTCTCACATACTGGTTTAAATTTATCATTTAAAATATCAATGATTGCATTGTGCATTAAAATAGCAAGTATCATTCTCAAAATTTGTTGCAAGGTGGCAGCTCTAAATCACAGATGTTTTGAATTGTTGGTGTTGTTGCGAAACAAGGTGCAATCATAAGTACATATTTTGGTAAAAATTCAAACAAACGTTAGCTTCGCAAATTGTTTAAGTTTGATTCTTATTCTTATAGTTTATTACTTTATATTTCTATTCGCTTCCATAATGCCAGCTGTCCACTTTCCCCAACAATAGCTACATCGATCGGTCCTATGTTTGTCAGGCGAACGTACCTAACTCTTTCCACCAGCCGCAAATCGATTTTTGCGGTAACAGCTGATCTGAATCGAGCGTACGCGAATCAAATAAATAAACCAATATTAATAACATAATAAAACGTATTTTGTTATTGTTTGTCGTTGTCATTTTGCAATACACAGCAGCGGCATATCTTGCAGGAGCCACACATTATTTGGATATCGATTTGTATCATCAGCATCTCCGACTCCCAAGCCCAAAATGACGGTGCAAGTCAAACCTGATGAAATCAAACCAATTATTCGGTAAAATTTTTGCAAATCATGCTAATTAATATGAATAATTATGATCAGAATTAAATCATATCGAAACAATTGCAGCATTAACAACATCGAAAAATCGCAACAGGATACGCGCGATTATCGTGGACTCAAATTGGAAAATGGCCTTAAGGTATTGCTCATTTCCGATCCCACAACTGACGTGTCCGCTGCTGCACTATCCGTGCAGGTTGGGTAAGTATTTCATCTCTCCTATTCCATGGTTTTCTACTATAAATGACATTTTTCCGTTACAGTCACATGTCAGATCCCGAGGATTTGCCCGGCTTGGCGCACTTCTGCGAGCACATGCTCTTCCTGGGCACCGAGAAGTATCCGCATGAAAATGGTTATACCACCTACTTATCGCAGAGCGGTGGCAGCAGCAATGCGGCAACATATCCGCTCATGACCAAGTATCATTTCCACGTGGCACCCGATAAACTAGATGGTGCCTTGGATCGTTTTGCGCAGTTCTTTATTGCACCACTGTTTACGTCCAGTGCAACAGAGCGTGAAATAAATGCAGTAAATTCGGAGCATGAGAAGAATCTATCGAGTGATCTGTGGCGTATCAAGCAAGTGCAGCGACACTTGGCGAAACCTGGACATGCGTACAGCAAATTTGGCAGCGGAAACAAGGCGACGCTCTCCGAAATCCCCAAGACGAAGGGGATCGATGTGCGCGATGAGCTGCTCAAGTTTCACAAACATTGGTATTCGGCCAACATCATGTGCCTGGCTGTCATTGGCAAAGGTTTGAGACTGCAGCTAAATTTAAAGAATTTCTATAATTTAACAACTACTCTTTAGAATCTCTGGACAAACTGGAGGATATGGTCATTGAGAAGTTCTCGGAAATCGAAAATAAAAATGTAAAGGTGCCGGAATGGCCTCGGGAACCGTTTGCAGATGATCAGTATGGTCAAAAGGTGAAGGTGGTGCCTATAAAGGATGTGCGCTCGCTTACCATTAGCTTCACTACGGACGATTTAACGCAGTTCTATAAATCTGGCGTAAGATTTAATAAATTTCTAATAAAATTATAGGTTCAAATATAATTGTAATTGCAGCCGGACAATTACTTAACCCATCTGATTGGACATGAAGGCAAGGGCAGCATTTTGTCGGAACTGCGCAGACTCGGTTGGTGCAATGAGTAAGTTAAATAGAAAAGTGTTGAAGTATGTTTTGAATTAATGCTTTCATCTCCTTGCAGTCTCATGGCCGGACATCAGAACACACAGAATGGTTTTGGTTTCTTTGACATCGTAGTGGATTTGACACAGGAAGGTTTGGAACATGTTGACGATATTGTGAACATAATATTCCAATACTTGAAATTGCTACGACAAGAGGGGCCCAAAAAATGGATTTTTGATGAGTGCGTGAAGCTGAACGAAATGCGCTTTTGTTTCAAGGAGAAAGAGCAACCCGAGAACTTAGTCACGCACACCGTGTCGTCCATGCAAATATTTCCATTGGAGGAGGTTTTGAGCGCTCCCTATCTAAGTAATGAATGGCGTCCCGAATTGATTTGCAAGCTACTCGAAGAATTGGTGCCCGAAAAAAGTAGAATATCTCTAGTTAGTCAGAGTTATGAACAGTGCGTTGACCAAGTTGAGCCCTATTACAAGACGAAGTACGGGCTGGAGCGTATACCAGAGGCTACATTGAAGGTAAATCGTTGATTTCAAATAGTTATGGTTCAGTAAATAATTTTTGTTCGTTTCTTTAAGTGCTGGGGAAACTGTGAAGTCAACGAAAACCTACAATTGTCACTGCCAAACAGTTTTATACCAAGCAACTTTGACATCGCTGAAGTTCCCAGTGATGCGCCTAAACATCCCGAGATTATTATGGACACGCCCATTCTGCGTGTGTGGCACAAGCAGGACAACCAGTTTAACAAGCCAAAAGCCTGTATGACTTTCGACATGTCCAATCCAATTGCCTACTTGGATCCGCTGAATTGCAATTTAAACCACATGATGGTAATGCTTATCAAGGATCAACTTAACGAATACTTGTATGATGCGGAGCTGGCGAATTTAAAGCTCAGCGTCATAACCAAACCATGCGGCATCGATGTAAGTAATTAGCTAAGTGGAATTCAATTATGATTTAAGTACATCAATCTATTTGGCTTGCAGTTTACCATTCGTGGCTTTAATGACAAGCAAGTTGTGTTGCTGGAAAAACTGCTGGATCATTTGTTTAACTTCAACATTGACGAGAAGCGCTTTGACATACTCAAGGACGAACACATTAGGTCGCTTAAGAACTTTAACGCTGAGCAGCCGTATCAACATTCCATCTATTATCTGGCCCTGCTGCTCACGGAAAATGCCTGGGCAAATGTCGAGCTGCTCGACGCTATGGAACGTAAGTTATTTTGGAGTGATTTTAGTTAATTGCATTTATTAATTTGCAAATTGCAGTTGTGACCTACGATCGCGTGCTGAACTTTGCCAAGGAGTTTTTCCAACGTCTGCACACTGAATGCTTTATCTTTGGCAATGTGACCAAGCAGCAGGCAACTGATATCGCTGGGCGCGTAAACAAACGTCTCGAAGAAACCAATGCCACAAAATTGCCCATTTTAGCCCGACAAATGCTCAAGAAACGAGAGTACAAATTATTGCCTGGTAATACAATTTTAATGAATATTGATTAATTGATTTATTAATATTATTTTTTTGTTCACCAGGTGATAGCTATCTGTTCGAAAAGGAAAACGAGTATCACATGAGCTCCTGTACACAACTCTATATGCAGTGCGGCGCACAAACGGATCACACAAATATTATGGTCAATTTGGTGTCGCAGGTGCTGTCGGAACCTTGCTACGATTGCCTACGCACAAAGGAACAACTGGGCTACATTGTCTTCAGTGGCGTGCGCAAAGTGAATGGATCCAATGGCATACGCATCATTGTACAATCCGCAAAGCATCCCTCTTTTGTTGAAGATCGTATCGAGAACTTCCTCGAGACGTATTTGGTAAGCACACTCTATTCTATAGCAAATAAAGTATCGATCTAATTTTATTTCTTTATTAGCAAGTTATTGAGGACATGCCGCAGGATGAATTCGAGCGCCATAAAGAGGCTTTGATCGTTAAGAAACTGGAGAAACCGAAGAATATATTCCAGCAGTTTAGTCAATTCTATGGCGAAATTGCATTGCAAACGTATCATTTTGAGCGCGAAGAGGCCGAAGTCGCAATACTGCGTAAAATAACAAAATCTGATTTTGTTGATTACTTCAAGGTATCTTAAAAATGTTGATTAATCTTGTCTTGTTTGGGGTACTCATTTATTGTTATTGCAGAGATTTATAGCAAAGGATGGTGATGAGCGCAGAGTTCTGTCTGTGCACATTGTCTCCACACTTAAGGATGCTAATACTGCCACTGCTAATGCAGCTGACTCGAAGGATAATGTCAGCGAGGTGACGAACATGGATCGTCATAAGATAATCAACGATATTGTTGCCTTCAAGTCTTGCAAAGAATTGTATCCCATCGCAATGCCCTTCCTGGACATTAAGGCGAAGGGAGCACGCAGCAAACTTTGAACGCCTGCATCTCGATTGTAATTTTAACTGAACCCCCTTGTATCCTCGAACCTCTTATTTTTCATTTTAAATGGTGTTTTGGTTGCTTTCATTAATTTTTAATAACAGTTTTGATTATATGTAGAATCCCAATCACAAATATAAAATAACTTGTATTAGCAGCGAGTTGTGACGCACATAATTACTGCCTAAGAGTGCACTATTAGGTATGGAGAATCCCGTGTCGAGCTTAGTCAGTTCCTGCGAGCTAAGATCCTGAGTGCGTCGATGGGTTTGGCTTTGATCGAGTAAGGAAATCTTATGCTTCAATGTCTCATGCTCAGCCCACTTCAAATGCTTCAACTGCCCGCCCATATCCAATATAATATTGTTCTCCTTCGATTTGGATGGATATGCCTGCGTCAACTGCAAATTGATCATATCGCGATGCAAATGCTGGAACGTGCACTGCAGCTGAACTGTGCGACCTGTGTTGGCAAACATTTAGGATTATTTTTGGCTACTACTACATTAAAAACTTGCCTCGAATGCTGAAGATGGGACTCTTCATGGTCACCGTCGAGGCATTCGCAAAGTGCTCCGTAATGTTCTCCAGCTTCCAGTAATACGTAAACAATTTAAAGTCCTCATCAGCCAGCATGGTATTATTGAATTTATCCACTTCTTCCTCCCGCTCCGGCGCACTCTCAAGTTGCTTCAGCAGTGGTTGAAGTTTTTTAGTTGCCACCTCTTGGTTGGGCTTGACAGTGATCTGCTCAAACTTGAAGCGCTTCAGAGTAAGAGGCTTAACGATGCTGGGTGCGGGCACAATTGGAATGGCGTTGCTGTCCTGTTCCTCTTGGACATCCGCCAGTTTCTTCAGTAATTCCTTGATTTCCCGCAATTCACCGTACAACTTCTCCTCCAGATTGCGAAATGCGAGATTCATTTCATCTAAGGTGGCACCATTTAATGAATGTTTTGCTTGGAAGTGCTCACAGCATACCTGATCCGCAGACTCCTTTCAGAGTCTTTGTGGTCACCGCTTCAGCAGATGCCTTGACCTCGCCGGCGTTGACGGTGCAGACAGCTCTCTGCACCACGCTGGGCAGTTTATCGTTTGTTTCTTCAGCTCCATCCACATTTGGTTCTAGCTCATCGATGGCCAGAGATGAAACTATGAGTAGCAGGCAGCATACCGAGTACAATAACCACTTGGGCATCTCCAGTTAGCAATTTGAGTGACTGTTCCGTTGTTTGCGAGGCCACATTGACAACTGACAGATGAATGGATGTTTGGACCCAAATGAGAGCATAAAACGTAGCTGACATTGTGGGAGTACGAACATAAATACGAATACGAGTGAAAATGTTGTTTATAAATATGCGACAGGGGCGCGTGTCGCGTCTGATCTTCTAAATTTAGTGCCAATGTTTTCGCCGCTCATTTTTGAAAATATGAATGAAAGATATGGCGGAGAGCGCGCTGAATATACTCATATATCCAGCTGACATGTAAAGGAAATATGACAGCAAGTTCAAGAGCTGCATTCGACTGCATAATACCCGGTAGACATTTCAGCAAATTGGTGGAAATACAAAATTGTTTTTTTTTTCAAAGTTTTTAGGATTTATGCTAAATATTGTTAGGAAATATGAACAAGAAACATCCATGGAAATATGAAGCTTTCTAAAATGGGAAGTTCAAAAAACTTTTTTTTTTTATTTATCGTATTTTTCTGATAATTCTAATAATAGTAAATAGTAATTTGTCATAAAATCTTTTTATATTTTTGAACTCAAATTTGGTGACTAAATTATTAAAGCAAAAATCAATAATATGAGTAAGTGCTAAACTAAAGTTAAAAATTGCATTCTAATAATCTTTTTTTTTTAAATGAAGAATTATAAATTATTTTTAAGTGAGAAACCAAAAATTTTAATTTTTTTATTTGAATAACACAAATTTTATTCTTTAATAACGAATCGTTTTAGGGTTTAAGCATTCCAGAACTCATAAAACTACACGTATTCTCACTAGATAAAAATATATAGTATTTATAGTATTGAATTAAACGGTTTGCTTAAATGAATCGGCAAGAAATATACATTTTCTATTTGTCAGAAAGTCATTAATACATTGCACCCCAAGGAAGATAAGTTTAATTATTTTTATAAGCTTATTTAACAAATTAATACATTAATTATTGCAGCAGTTAGCCCATCGAGAAGAAGGACAAGCGGAATGCCAATTCGACCATATTCTGAGGTACCTCGGGACGATGACAAACGTATACTTCCTTAGCGGGTGACTGAAAGAGTCTTCCGACCACCACAAAGCGAACGCCAGCCTGATCCTTGCCCGCATTTGCCACCTCCAAGGTGATGCCGTGCTCCTTGACCATGGTTATATCGTGCCCAGTGGCGCTCCTTGCGCCTGTGGATTCAGTCAGTTGCCTGCGATGCAGTTTCGAGCGTTCCAGCACCAAGTGAATCGTGTGACAAGCCCTGCGCATCTCGGACAGATACGGAAAGCTCTCGGGAGTGGCGGTAAAGGGGCAGAGCACCACCCCATTAGCCATGTCCACGTAGACATAGTGCCACACGGAATTCTTCCAGCCGGCGGATATTTTGACGGGCAGCACATTGTTGATCTCCTTCCACAGCGATGTGGTTATCTGGCTTTGTGTCTCCGCATTTAAATTGAGGCCATAGTGCAGTGGATGCTGCTCGGCAAAGTTCTCCCAATCGGAACCGCTGTCGGAGTCATCGGCGGGCGTCAATCGACGACGGGAGATGTCATCCTCACTGGGCGTGAGGCTGTGTATCGAGGAGCCGCCCAGCGAAGAGCATAACTGCGCCTCATCATCATTCCCTGACGCAGAGTGGGCAATAGCGAGTTTGGGCTTTAGGAACGATTCCAATTTACCATTTGATTCCTGCTCCTCGCCAGCCTGCTCGATCTTCAGCTGATCCAATACCTCAGGACGTTTATTGGAGACGGACCAGAATTTGGCCAGTGATTCAATACCGCACTGAATGAGATGATCCAAAGTCTCTTGGATCTCCTCGATATAGAACAGCGAAGGCGGCACCGAGCGATAAGCCTCCATTTCCGGCTCATCCACATACATCTTGAGGATGACGGTCAGGATGAGATGACTGCGCGAACAGACAGTGAGAAAGTAACGACCCGTAGCATTGGCCAGCACAATCTCCTCCCAGACATACAGCTCACGCACACGAACACCGGGAGCAGCGCCAATAAAGTCAAAGATACCGCGACAGCGCAGAAAGAGCTCCACATTGGAGCGAACTTCGGCGGGCAGGAGACTGGCCAGCAGAAAGTGATCATAGTACAAGGCGCAGCCATAGATAAAGAACTCGCGATGAGTGGTCAAGGGCTCATCGTTCCAGTTGCGATAGTCCATGGCCTCCATTTCACTGAGTGCATCAAAGATGCGCAGTTGCGCCTCCTTGGGCAGCGGCAGATTGCGCGACTCCTGCAGCAGCTGCTCAAACTGAAGTTCACCGCGTGGCTGGGCCAACAAACGACACCGCTGGATGTCACAAAAGTGACGCAGGAACAATCGCAGACCACTCGAGCCGTCGTCGGCGGTGGCAAAGTTGTCCAAATTGAGTCCGGGTAGCGAGAAACGTATGTAGCCAATGAGCTCATCTGATCTCAAGCTGCATTCGGCGGAGCTGTACAACTCGGCGGCGTAGGCGAACAACACCAGGAAACCGTTGAGTCGACGATAGTTGACATAGTAGGAGACCTGCTCCACCAGCAGACGAGACGTCAGCGGTTCCGTCTGCAGCTCGTTAAGCACCGAGGACAATGTAAGAAAACTGCCTCTAGCCTTGTACAGAAAGTTGGTGACCGCAGACTCGGGATAATAGTATAGCGAATCCTTGTGCTGATCCTGTTGATAGCATTCCGGCGGCAGCAGCAGCATGCCGAAGGGCGTCAGTGAGTCCGACACAGGAGCGGAGGCGGGCAGCAGCTGCTCGAACTGCTCGGCAAACATGGCAAAGTTCAGCAGCTTGCGCACTTGCTGCACCTGCGGCACACCCAGGGATTCCTCAGCTGCATCGGCTGGGCTAACTGTGCTGGTGCCATGAAAGGTCAGACAGACCTGTGTGGGCTCGAGGAACTGCTGCAGCAGCTCGTCCACATTGCTGGCATACAGCTCGATGCCATTGAGGGACTTGAACCAATCGCCACGCTTAATGCTATGTTGCATGGCGCTGATGTCGTGCACAAAGCTGTCGACCATCAGGCACTCGGGCTGATCCGGAAAGGGTAGCACACGAAAGCCCAAAATGGATTCCACTGCGGTGGAGCGGCGGCCAAAGCGGAAACGATCTGTTGCCGTTATAACCAGCTCCAATTGCTTGGGATTGTCGTGCGAATTCTTGATGTCGGCAAAGCGGAACAGCGCGTTGTTGGAGTTACAATTGCTGCTGCCGTCTGCTGGCTCGGGCTGTGGCCCGCTATTATTGTTACCATTGTGTTGCTGTTGCTTGCCGTGTTGGCCTCTATTCGGCTGCTGCTGCTGCCGCCGTGTTGTCTTTTTTCCCAGGCGCAGCGAACGACGCAGCAGCTCTCCGCGTCTGTCTGTGGTATTTGTCTTGACACTGGGCACATATTCGGCATAGAATAGGCTGCCGTCTTCGGCCACGTACTCCTCCCAATTGACCAGATCGCTGCCATCGCTGAACGAGCTGTTCAGCGACGAACTGGATGTCGAGTAAGTCTCTGAGGCGTCTAGGCCAAGTCTGTGTCTGTCCGAGGCCAAAGACATTCCTCCCTGCGACTTACGCATCTCTAAAATAAATATAAACAATAAAAATCGCGATTGAAAAATTCTTCTATTCTTTTTTTTGTTTTTGTTTAGCGTATCGTTCTGCCTTGGCTCACAAACAAATTGCAACTGAATCTTAGGCTCAATCTCTCTGACTTGGCCTTTTGTACTCTTTGAAAACCGGTTTGCGTTTCGCTCTCGCGCTGCCGCTGTAAATTCCACCAAGTTTGTGCTAGCTGCTCTTTGCCGTTCTCTTGAGCATTTCACTTTACAGCTAACGAGAAACTCTGCAATTATTGTTTTGAATTCCGATCGAAATCAAGTGTGGGACAATTGTTGGTTCCTATGTTAACTGTTCGAGTTTCGAACGAAATTAACTCTGTTTTAATGACAGCTATTATTTTGATTTCCAATCCCATTTGGAACTTTGATCCAAAATGTATGTTTCTAAATAAAATTAAGCTTCAAATAGAAGTTTAATCACCAATGGTTTTCCATTCGAGTTAAGGCTGTGAAACTTTAAAAATTCTCTTTAAATTTGTTTCCTTTTTCATTGTGATCAGATTTTTCTCGGATTTCTTTAAATTTTCACATTTTTATGTAAATCTTGCTACAATTTTGAGTGCGCTGTTTTAAAACATTAATTAGTTGCTCTTATATTTTCTTTAAAATTACATTTATTACATTAAAGTCACGCATTACTTGCAATAACGATCTGCTTTCATTTTGCTGCGCCTGTCCAAAAGTGTTTCATGCAGAAGTCCTTGCGCCTTTGCTTCCTCCAGCTCCTTGATATTGTTTTTGCTTATCCGCATCTTCTTGTCTTGGAACTTTTGAAACTTTTTGCTACAACATTAAGCAGAAAATATAATTCAAATTAATAATTATATTAATTTTTGATTAAGAAATTCTTACACATAATTTCTCTCCACTTCTCCCAAGTCTCCCTTCTCTTCCTTGGGCTGTTCGTCCACAACAACATCACGAGCCGCATTAGTACGAACTCGGCAGATTTCTTGGTCTCCCACCTTTTTCCGGAGTGCCACACAAGCATCGTCCTCTGGATCTATGGACATGAAGTGACCCGTCTCCGATAGCAATGCCATTTTCTTACCCTATAATAGAGAAAGAATAAAAAATCTCATTAGATAATAGTGCAAATAATTTATTCAACAGAAATTACCTCAAAAACAGGTTCCCATTGCTCCATGGAACCAACGGCCTCAGAACGTCCAGTCACCATGCCATCTTTCTCAATTTTAACATACTTTCCATAGCCAGATTTAAAGGAGACCTTTCGATCATTGATTGGAAACGCTGTGAATATCTCTTCTGGATCTGGGCCGTCACCTTGATTGTGCGGAGCGCCCAGCGTAAACAATCTATGAATTATATTTGCTTAGAAACTTCATATAGTATATTTGGTTGCTAACATACCCATTGTCCAACGCCTTTAAGTAACAGCGGTCTCCAAACTCTATGGCCACCGCGCCAACAATATTAGTCGCCGCTGTAGCTGTCCACCAACCGCCATGCTGTATTGCATCTTCGTCTACAACTGTCTTGCTACGTTTGGGTGCATCGTCGTCGTTGTGTTCCTTTTCCTTCTTGCGCTTCTTACTTTTTCTATAAACAAACAACATTAGGGTTTATCTTGAGCAATATGCTTTCATTGTATACACTTACTTGGGCTTCTCTCCCTTTAAAACTAATTTTTTTATGCGTACATTGTCATAATCGGCCATAATTCACAAGATTTATTTTTTAAGGAAATTACTATTGTAGGCTTGTTTTGGTATTAGAGTCAGTGTGACCGTTAAATGAATTTGAAAATATACCTCATTTAAACTTGCGTTCAAACGAAAACGAATACGATAAATGTAATCATAAGTAGTGAAAGTTATCGATAATTATCTTTTTTTTTCAATTAGCCTGGCGCCCGCCAAATATGATTTATTTTGAAATATTCTTTCAACATACAATACATGACACCACAGGGAAAATCAAAAAGCGTATGAAATATATATGTATATATATAGTTATACAAAGTTTGTAAATCTATGCAATGTATTATGGAAAAGCTGTATAAATACACGTCAGGTTCGCTAGTTAAATATAAATAATAAATATAATAATTTAAATTAGACTTGGCTGCCGAATGGATGCACATAACTTAGACTTAAATATTTTAAAATTATAAGGAAGAATGAGGCTGACAATATCAATATCAATTAAGTTTAGTTGATTACAGAATGTATCGTATAGGCATAATTTTTGTAGATTATTTGCAAATTAAGAATAGTAACTTTGTTTTGACTAAACATCCTATGTGCATCCAAGACAATGACTGTTTCTATAAATATGCACAACGTTATTACCCATTTCATACCCATATTAGGTAACTGGGAATATATACACATATAAATACTGAAAGCGGAATGCAGTTTGGTTACATATAACCCTCCACAGACACATGTTGCCACTGGCCCTGTAATTAAACATAAATTTTAATTAAAGTCATAATTGTCTAGGGACTATAACTTACTGCAATGCCGAGATTCCATCCAGCTCCAGCTGGATTTTCTTTGGTTATGCCGCATCGCCGACAAACGACACCATTTAGGGATATAGCCCAGACTTCTTTGCCAACTGATACGGATCTGAAGCCACAGTGCGTTTCCGTGTGTGGCGGAACATTGGCAGCATTTGGAAGAAATTGCCAATGTGATCCTTCGGGGAATGTGCGAGTGATCTCCTTGCGCACTGCCAACCGTTGTTGGTTATCCAATGCCCAGATACCAGCACGACCCACACTAATAGCCTTAAAGGTAACGCCAGGTGGAGCCTCCACCTGTTGCCAAGCGTCGCCGCACGGATTGAGCTTATTGACGCCGAAGCGATAGAAGATCATGCCATTCCTGGCAACCGCCCACACTTGTCCTGTTGGCGACACGCTAATGCCAATCAGCGGCTGATCGCTAACAATGTGCTCCCAGCTATCTCCGCGTGGGTTCAATGTGGTAACGCCATGTCGAATCAAAACATCGCCATTCGAGGCAATGGCCCAAGCAGCCACGGGCATATCCTCTACATTGAGCGCGCTGTCCACATCATCGTCCAACACCTGTAGGGCAGCATCAAGTATTTTTGAATGGCTAAGTTCTTGCCAAGGTCCACTGCTGCTAAGTCGGCACTTTTTCATCCAACGTCGGCGTCGCACACAATCCGTCAGCTTCTTGTGCGCATGATAGTTAGCTGGAAAGTCGATGGCATATTGCCAACCTTCCTTATCAGCGCCACCAGGAATGTTATAGTCAATGGCCCAGTCGGAGATCCATTCGCAGTGCGTGGACAGCAACTTGGTGTGCTCCTTGCTGCGCTTCTGTCGTCCAGTGGCATCGCTCCACATATGTCTATCGGTGGGCAAGCTCTTGGCAGTGAAGCCACTAATGGGATTCCAGCGTTGATTCTCATACACATAATAAGTGTGCGTGTCAATCATGCTATTAATTTTGCCCGATCCCTCAAGTCCTTTGAGAAACATGCCGCCCCAGCCACCATTATACGCCCAAGCTGTATTATCGCATGCAATGCCCCAGACAACATCGACACCACTGTTGTAGACACGCTTCACATGGCCACCCATTTGGCGCCAGTGCATCTGTTGCATCGACACAATCAGCGAGGGCGAACGATACAAGACATTGAAGAGCTTAACCCGTCCACTGACATAGAGGCAAGTGACGGCGGCGGGATCAGTGCGATATTTGTAGTCAGCGTAGAGCGCATTGTTGACTACTATCTGATACTGATTCTGAAGAGCTCTGCAAAACGATTTTTAAGTACTGATAAATTTATAAATAATCTCTGGTGACTCACCTAATTTTAACAGTGAAACTAGCGCCAGGTGCAAATACCATCCGATCATTTCGTATTTCATCGAGCCACTCCGAGTCAACCATGGAGTTGAGTACTGTTGTGCGCTCATTGAAACGTGGATTCAAATGCATGGCAATCACACGATACTTCTCCACGCGATGCGGCAATGCCTTGATATTCGAATGACACTGCAAATCGAAGCGTATTTGATCGGCATCATCGTACACACAGCCGGTGATTTCCAGCTCGCTGCCAAAAGGCATGCTGGAAGAAAATTAAAAAGCCAATTAGAGTTCCACTTAACAAATGCTTTTGAGATTGCTTACCCATTGTAGAGCGTGTTGTAGTAGGGCGTCTCGCAGGTGGATAGATCCATGCGTTCCACGTAGTGACAGTTTCCGCTCTCGGTTTTCTCCAGCTGCTGCGCCTTCATGTTGGCCGCATCAAAGACAAACACATCGCCCAGATCACTGGTCAGCCAGATGGCATTGCTCGCCGGCTTGCCCATCAGCATATTGATTTGGCTGCACACCGACGATAAGTGCGATAACCAATCCTCCATCTCGGCATCGCCGGCAAACTGTAGCTTGACGGGACTGCAGTTGACTAGGCAGATGCACTGCGTGTATGGCCAAACGTGGCGCACCCGGTTCACTGCAGCACTGTACACACGTTATGTCCGAGAGCGTAAACTGTATCTTGGTGGCAGCTCCATCGGGGCTGAGCACTGTAAATGTGCCGGAATCGCTGTCGGTGGTGCTGTCGTTACCAGTGCCCGTGCCGCTCACCCACTCCAGCTCAATGATGCAGTCGTCGTAGTCACCAGCTGGATGCTGATAGCGAGCGTCTGCTGACTTCACCCAGGAGGTGAGTTCTACGGCCTTCTCGAAGTGCGTCACTTGCTGCATCTTGGCCAGACTGAGCTGGCGTTGCTTGAGCTTATCGAGTATATCGTTGCGCCACATGGGATTCGCTTCGGCTTTGCCGTCGTTGGCCAAATGATCGTTGAACCAATTGGGTATGTTGTTGACATCCACGGTGACGGCGCCCGTTGCAATGCAGCTCCACATTACCGCACACTCGGTCCAAAACTGTGAGCCATTGTGGTCATCATCTTCGCCTAGGAAGGCATCAGATCCATGCGCCGATTCCGACTCAAAGACAGCTGAATCGCTTTCCGGATGTGCCTCCGTACCCACAACAGAGCCAACACTACGCACTGGCGACCAGGCGCGAGGATTCTTCAGCTGTGTCTCGAACTTACCGGTGATCTCGGCAATGTCAGCAGCTGGTGCACTGGAGGCATGCGAGGAGCTCTCTCGCAAGGCGGTGGCACGATGTTTTTGCCGCTCATTCAAATTGAGACTGCCAATTGTGGGCGGCGAGTCAGCGTTGAGCTTCCAACGCTCACTCTTCAAGCGATTATTGAGGCCATTGCTGAGGGATGCATTGCTGTGGTTGCTGACGGTTTCAATAACAGCACACGTCTCCACCACGCCCTTTTCTTTTTCCTTCGAATACAGATTGGAGAAGCTTTGATGTTTGGAGCCGGGCGTAGAGCTGCTGCCGCCACTCTTACGTGACACAATGGACAAGGAACTGGAGGAACGACTTATTTGCATTGAACACTGTATCTTCAGCCATTTCTTGCCGGTAGGATCCGCTGCACTAACGCCAGATCGATAGTAAATAGCGCGATCAGCTGCTCCAATAGCAAACACCTGTTGAAAAAGTCGAAGATTAAATTAAATAACAATAAAACATACACTGAATTAATTACCTGATCATTTGGTGCTACCGAGATCATTGATAGATTGCCTACCATTTCCACCCAGCCTCTGCCTATGGCGGCATCCTCACTTATACCCGCCGCATCGCCTTTGATGCCACGTCGAAACCACGCATGATTATCGTTTGTAATGCACCACACGGCATCAGTGCCCACCGAGATCTGAACAATACGCAGTCCACGCGGCGTATCCGATTGCGAACTTGTAGCAACTGGTGACTTTACATCTAGCCATGCCTCACCGGACAGATTATCGCGAGTTATCCCCGTGCGCACAATAACGCGACCATTGTAGAGCACAGCCCAAACGAGGCCAGTGGGACCTACGCTAATCTGGGCAAGCTCACTTCCAGTGGGAGTATTGATGGCAGTCCAGCGTAGACCTTCAGGAGCGAACTGTGTGACACCAGTGCGAAACATGGCACGACCATGTGCCGTTATGGCCCACACACAAAGAGTGCCGACTCGAGCATTGGGCACGTGGGTGCCTCCGATGGCTACATCGATGAAAGGCTCCTGTGTAGGATCCTTGTGAAGTGGAGCGACGGCACACCAGCTATTGAGTGCCGCATAGCGTCGAAAGCGTATCCATTTGCGTCGCCTTACATACGAATTCCATGACTTTTTGGCCGAATAAGATGCTGGGAAATCCAAAGCATACATCCAGCCATCTTCGGCTAATTGCTGGCCATCAAGTTCGAGATCCAAATGCCAATCACCATCCCACTGCCAGGCCATAGAGGGCAAACGTATTTTGTCCACGCTGCGCTCGATGCTGCCATCAACATTGGAGTAACGATAGCGATCGGTGGGCAGCAGCGTCTTCGAGAATCCCTCTATGGGCAGCCAACGCTCGTTCTCATAGGATTCCTCTTTGACACGTATGGGCACATCAAGCCCATGCACATGCACATACACCTGCCGATCGCCACCAATAGCCCACATATAGTTAGGCACAGCACTGATTTTCTTAAACTCCAATCCAAGATAAGGGAATTCGCGCCATCCACTTGAGCTTGTGGACAGCGTGTGAACGCGGCCCTCGCTGCTGGTGGCGAACAGTAGGCTGCTGGGCATGGCTGAGTGTGTTTTCTTTTGTTTTTAACTAAACTTCTTTCGCTACAACAGTCTTTCTTTGTGCTCCATTGTGGGTGGCACTCATTTACCAAATAATTGATTTTCCGTTCAGGTTGATTTAATGCTGCCACACTGCCAAACAACTGAGAACAGCTGGTTGGCGAGATGGCAACTCTGCAGGTGAAATATCTTATTAGAATTATGTTAAGTAAAAACACTGTCTTGCTTGATATATCTTAACAGCAAATAAAATTTATTTATATAAAATTAACATAATATAGTACAAATCCCGACAGAAGCACATATTTATTCAACATGTTCAGTGTAACCACTAAATTGTAAGTGAACTATCGCTTATCTATGTAACAGTGGCAACGCTAGTAGCCACGCAATGTTTACGTATAGAGCGTCATTAAACTAACCTTTTCCCCACAGCTTATTTTGCACTCGCATTCATTCGACGCCTGATTTTCAGGCGTTATCAACCTTCTCCAAGAAATTTCCGTTTCCTTTTATGGGTTTAGTTGAGAGTGTGCTAAAGAAACCTACAGTCAATATGGACAGCGTTGAAGCTCAATTTGTGCGCGATGCCATTGCCAACAACAAGGTGACAATTTTCAGCAAAACTTATTGCCCTTACTGCACAATGGCCAAGGAGGTAAGTGAATCGTGTTGTAAAATCAATGCTTTAATCTAATCGTATTTGTAAAATTAACAGCCTTTCCGTAAGCTGAATGTTAACGCTTTGATAATTGAGTTGGATAACCGTAAGGATGGCAATGAGATTCAATCTGTTTTGGGCGAAATGACAGGCGCACGTACGGTTCCCCGCGTCTTTATAGATGGCAAGTTCATTGGCGGAGGCACAGATATTAAGCGCATGTATGAGCTGGGAACACTGCAAAAATACTTTGAATAATTTTAATCTTTACCTAGTTACTAGTTAATTGTGGTGTAATTTCGAAGAAATTTGTTGTAAAATAAATTGTTTTTCCAATATTTTCCTTATATGCATCTATGTGTCACTTATGCTCTTTGTGAAAACCCACGACGAATCACTTTACAAATTTAAAACAGTGAGTAATTGTGAGATTTCAGATCTTGTTCATATATCAATTTGTTTTGATGGTGAAATTATATTTATAAATAATAATTCAAATATATACGTATATGAGAAAGATGTAAAGATAAATATTTTTTTGTTTTGATGATCTAAAAAAATCGGAATTTTAAAATGCCGCCACACAGCATATCGACTTGCCCATAATAAATCGGAATTTAGTCGATAAATCGGGACGTAGTCGAAATAATTGTTGATTGGATCTGGCAAATGTAAATAAACAAATTGGAATAATAAAAAAGCGTTTCAATTATGACTGATGTGGTGCGCGGTGAAGCTCCTGAATCGGACGAGGAGCAAGACAAGCAAGAGGCAATTGAGCTATGAAATGTTAAACATTGAATACCACTGAATAACTAGTACTTACAGATATTCGCAGCTGAAGTTTCTGGAGAGGCAACAGAAGAGGAAGAAGACGAAGACATTTATGAGAAGCCAAGTAGAGCAAGTGTAACTGCTTCCATCTATCGGAACAATCTTCTACAGCGTAAACTAAGTATGCGTCAAACAACTAGATTAGAATGTCATTATTAATTTGCCTTCACCTGCAGTTGAGAGCAATATTGATATTTGGAGATCGCTGACAGCGTTCACACGCAGTTTTGTGGTGAACGCATCAAAACAGCTGTTGAACACGGATCAAATGCTCATCAAATCGCAGGTATCATTGCAATCGGCACACACAGCCTTGCAACAGGCTCAAAGAAACACAGCACAATTGCAATCCCGCACATCGGCAGCATTAACGAGCAGCTTTCTGCCCGCCATCCAAATCGAATAACCAACTCAACGCAATTAGAACAATGAAAATGACAGTTTATAAAATTTGTTATAAATACAGACGAACAAAGTTAGGCTAATCCTCAGTATCCGAATTGGGGGCATACACTTGACTATTGGGGGATGGCTCACGTGGCACATATGTGTTCTGAAAGCAACGAGAGAAAATCGTACGCAACTTGTGCCTTTGTTCGCGTTCCGGTGACTGTGGTATGCTTTCGTCTTCCTCCTCTACGTCATTGATTTTTTCAGGTGGCAAAAGTGTGGGCGGCGCCTCCTCCGTCTCAAAGAAGTAAACTTCAGTGCTGTTCGGTGGATACACTTGGCTAGCTTGCGCTGCCTCTGACACAGCCAGTAGCAAGGCTTCTTCATCAGCCTCCTCTTCAACCACATCCACAGTATCGCCATCGGCCAATAGTCTAACTGGTTGGACGGATGGAGCTTCGGATGGACGAGGTGGGCGATGCTCACGGAATTGAAAAACTGACGCATCATCGTCCGATATTACAGTGGTGTTCTCAGCAAGACGACGTTTCTGTTGCACTGTTGGTCCGGGTGTGCTGCTTTTCCGCTTCTGAGCTACACTTGGCAAATCAGCCTCGCGAATCTCGCGCTGACAGTAATCCTCAGAAAAGCTAACGTCATCGGGTGATAGCGTGGATAGAATTAGTAAACATTCAATCTCGGCATGCTTCTTAATCTTCAGCAGAAAAGGACTTCCTGCATCATCAAACTCTATGGACATTTCAGCGTTTAGAGCTTCTGCAAAGAGCAGAAAAGCGCGAAATTCTTTGATGCAGAATGTAATCACGGCTTCTTGGGCCACTTGATAGTGAGAAAATTCACTAGGCTTTAGTTTCAGCTGTGATCGCATGAACTTATCATTGACACGAGCGCCTTCGATGTAGTTTTTGGCCGACAAACTGTCGGGTTTGGCCTCCAGGGTCAATTCCTCCTCCGAGGCAATGAAACTGTTCGAAATTTCCATAAACAATTTGAAGTCTCCACGTATGCTGTAAATATGTTAATATTTATTAATATATTAATATTTACAAGAGGAAGTTTAGGCTCACCAATTGACGCTTTGATCTGTGGGCACAGCTGAAGTGATGTTCTGTTCATCCACAATAGAGAGCAGTGCTTGCTTCGTAGTTTCTAGCTTGCAGCGCAGCTTAACTTGAAACTTGGTGCAATTATTTACAATGCTTAGTTCACAGTGCTCCACCTATAATATTTACTTTTATTAACATAAATTTATTCCAACCATCTGTCTTAACTTGCCTGCTTCATATTGCGAAAGACGCCCAGACACGACTTCATGGCAATTTTGCAGTAACAATCGCCGCTGGGAGGCATCTGAAATGTATCAAACATAGCTCGACTGAAGCGTATACTGCCCACAGCCGATTGTGTGGCATTAATCGTGCGCATCTGTAATCCTTGGCCATCAGCCTCAATGAACAATTCCTTGCCCACTTTGGAGAGCGATTGTATCGCCTTTGCAAGGACTAATAAGAATGAATAATTTTATTAAAATTACATTACATTTGTTTGACTTACCACGCGCATTGCTTCCTTCTAAGGTGCACTTCATCGATTGAAAATCAATAATAACACTTTAGTCTATTTACGATTTCCGCGCGCTTTCGTTTATAAACAAAGCGCACAAGTCAGCTGCTTGCTGGGAAGATCATGTAAGGCTCATTCCAGGAGCTGTTTGAAATTGTTCTAGTTCATGGCTAAGAACTTTGCTGGTTCCGCTTAACTTTACTTGCAAATAACTGGTAACGTTAGGAGTCAGCCAGCAATACAACTAAACCAAATGTTTTTAAAATAATTCCACAAATGTTCACAACTTAAAGTAAATAAGATTGGTCGACTTAATATCGCATATTTTAAAATTCGCATTTGCGGCCATACTGCTTCCCAACAGCTGTTAATGTTCTGTCGGTTTACAAACAGCATTTGTATGTGTCTGGCAGCATTCTTGCAGCTAACTGGCAACGCTGACGGCCGGTAAAACGACACATCAGTTTTTCGCGTTAAATTGAATTAACAAATAAAAAAAGGTGGATCGCGATCGAAAAGTGCATTGTGTTGATTTCAAAATACTACAGTATTGTGCATGCGTCATGTGCACGTAACAAACGCAAGCATAGTTTAACGCATAGCAGCCATAATAATGTTACGTCTTGTTAGTTTTTTGCTGGTTGCTTTCGCAGCACCTGCCTCAGTCCTCCTGCCGCTAGTGGCTGCGGAGTCCAGTCAAAGCTTCCCAATTACCACGCTTATTAACGCGAAATGGACACAAACGCCATTATATTTGGAAATTGCCGAGTATCTGGCCGATGAGCAGGCCGGTCTGTTCTGGGACTATGTAAAAGCAGCGTCAGCATTGGACACGGCGTTTAACGATTATGGTATGTTTTTGTTGTAGGTGGAGAGTGCGTAAACAACAGAGTGGCCAGACTGCAGTAATTCCAATTCTATATCTTTTAGATACGGAATCGCAACAGTATAATGCTGCGTTGCAAGTGGTACGCTCGCACATGAGCGTGCCCCAACTGCCGCTGCTGAAGCTCGTCGTATCCATGCACAGTCTAACGCCACGCATCCAAACACATTTCCAGTTAGCCGATGAGCTGCGTTCTGCAGGCGCCTGTGATGACGCCATATTCGCTCAGGTTGGCACCGAACTCGCCTGCAGTTATGTGCAGTTGGAGCAGAAACTGAAGCTCTCACAGACTGCGAGCAGTCTGGATGCGGATGTGGGCAGCTATAGCTTTGATCACATCTATCCCGGCAGTGAGAACAATACGCGCACAGTGGTGCTTTATGCTGATCTGGGCAGTGCCGCTTTTCGACCATATCACAAGCTGCTGGAGAATGCTGCAAATGCGGGTAAAGTGCGCTACATACTGCGCCACCAGCTAGCCAAACGCAGTGAACGCCCTGTCAGATTGTCGGGTTATGGCGTGGAGTTGCATCTGAAGTCCACCGAGTACAAGAGCCAGGATGATGCACCCAAGCCTGAGGCTGGTGCTGGAGGTGCAACTGCAGCTGACGAATTGGCAAATGAAACCGATGTTCAAGGATTCGATTTCAAAGTGCTAAAGGCTAAGCATCCTACATTGAAGAGCGCGTTGGATCAATTGCGACAGCGACTGCTCCAGGGCAACGATGAGATTGCTCAGTTAAAAGCCTGGGAATTCCAAGATTTGGGACTGCAGGCTGCTGCCGCCGTTGCCGAAATACAGGGCGATGAAGCTCTGCAGATTCTGCAGTACACAGCGCACAATTTCCCAATGCTGGCACGGACGTTGCTCGCCCACAAGGTGAGCGATGAGATGCGTGCGGAGATTAAACACAACACTGATTCGTTGGGTCGCAGCTTGAATGTGGCGCCGCCAGATGGTGCTCTGTTTATCAACGGACTGTTCTTCGATGCGGACACTATGGACTTGTATTCGCTGGTGGAAACGCTACGCTCCGAGATGCGTGTGCTGGAAAGTCTGCATGGTAACAATGTGCATGGCAATTTGGCCAGCGCCCTGCTCGCTTTGGATTTGAATAGCGCCAGCAAGCGAGAGTTTGCCATTGACATTCGCGATACATCGGTGCAGTGGATCAACGATATTGAGCAAGATGCTCAGTACAAACGTTGGCCGCCTTCCGTCATGGACTTATTGCGTCCCACATTCCCCGGCATGTTGCGCAACATTCGCAAGAATGTTTTCAATTTGGTGTTGGTTGTGGATCCGCTGCAACCTGAAGCACGCAGCGTTATTAAGCTGGCCGAATCCTTTGTCATACACCAGGCGCCTATACGCTTGGGTTTGGTCTTCGATGCCAGAGCCTCTGACGATGATACTGTTGAGGATTATGTGGCCATTGCATGTGCCTTCAACTATGTGAGCCAGCAAAAGGATGCACGTGCAGCACTCAGTTTCCTCACCGATATTTATGCCGCTGTCGGTGAAACGTCGCCCGTCAACAAGGCGCACATTGTCAAGCAGCTGACAAAGGAGGTTAGCTCGCTGAGCAGCAACAAGGCCAAGGACATACTCGGCGAGGATTCCGATTACGATTATGGCAGGCAGTTGGCAGCCGAGTTTGTGCAACGCTTGGGCTTTGGTGCCGTGCGCCAGCCGCAGGCGCTGCTCAATGGTGCTCCCATGCCCAGCAATATTATCAGTGCCGACAGCGATTTCGAAGAGGCTATCTTTACGGAGATTATGAGCCAGACCACAACGCTGCAGAAGGCTGTGTATCGTGGCGAACTGACCGACAATGATGAGATGATCAATTACCTGATGAATCAGCCGCATGTGATGCCGCGTCTCAATCAGCGTATTCTCAGCCAAGAGGATGCCAAGTATTTGGACATTAACGGAGTCGCGTCCAAGCAGCTGGGCAATGCAGCTGCATTGAATAAGCTTTCTAACAGGGATATGACAGCCACGTTGATGGCAAATCTGAAATACTTTGGTGGCAAGAAGAGCAACGAACGCATTGGCAGCGCCAATCTGCAGTTCTTGACCATCTGGGTGTTTGCCGATCTCGACACGACTGAGGGACGCGAACTGTTAACACATGCCCTGGACTATGTGCAGAGCAGCCAAAGCGTGCGCTTGGCCTTCATACCAAACACGGAGGGATCAAGTAATAAGCGCAGTTTGAATCGTTTGGCTTGGGCTGCCATGCAGACGCTGGAGCCGGCGAAGGCAACGGATCAGGTGCTCAAGTGGCTGCGACAGCAGGCGAAACGAATTGAGGACATACCCAAGCAGCTGGAGGACATCTTGGGCAGCACCGAATTGCATTTGAAAATGCTGCGCGTCTATTCGCAGCGCGTATTGGGTTTGGCCAAATCTCAGCGTCTGGTTATTGGCAATGGACGACTCTATGGTCCACTTGGGCCTTCGGAGAGCTTCGATAGCGCAGACTTTGCGCTGTTGGCACGTTACAGCGATCTGCAGTATGGCGACAAGGTGCGCGAGGTGCTCAAGCAATCCTCGAATGAAGTGCACGAGGATTTCAACAGCGATACGCTGCTTAAGCTTTATGCTAGTCTATTGCCCCGCCAGACGAAGACACGCTTCAAGTTGCCCACGGATCTGCGTCGTGATCATTCAGTGGTGAATTTGCCCGCGAAGGAGCAGCAGCTGCCGCACTTTGACATTGCTGCCGTGCTTGATCCCGCCTCGAGAGCAGCACAGAAACTCACACCCATTTTGATCTTGCTACGTCAAACTCTCAACTGTCAGTTGCAATTGTTCTTAACGCCTGTGGCGCAACACAGCGACATGCCAGTGAAGAACTTCTATCGCTATGTCGTGGAGCCTGAAGTGCAGTTTGAGACGAGTGGAGCACGTGCCGAGGGACCGCAGGCCAAATTTAGCGGCTTGCCCGCGAATCCGCTGCTCACACAACAGCTGCAGGTGCCGGAGAATTGGCTTGTGGAGGCGGTGCATGCTGTCTACGATCTGGATAACATTAAGCTGCGTGACATTGGCGGACCAGTGCACAGCGAATTTGGCTTGGAGTATCTGCTGCTTGAGGGACACTGCTTCGATGCGGCCAGCGGTGCACCACCCAGAGGATTGCAGCTGGTGCTCGGCACCAAGGCGCAGCCCACGCTGGTGGACACCATTGTGATGGCCAATCTGGGCTACTTCCAGCTCAAGGCAAATCCAGGTGCTTGGACTTTGCGTCTACGCGAGGGTAAATCGACAGACATCTATGCCATCAGCCATGCCGAGGGACCCAATACATTGCATCAACAGCAGACGGGTGCCGTCCAGGTGCTTATTACCTCGCTGCGCTCCCATGTGACCAAGCTGCGCGTGTCCAAGCGTCCGGGCATGCAACACGCCGAGCTGTTATCGGATGATACAGCACCAGCGCAGTCGGGCATTTGGAACAGCATTGCGAATAGCTTTGGCGGCAGCAGTGGAGCCACTGGCACCGATGAGGATGTGGAGACCATTAACATTTTCTCGGTGGCTTCTGGACATCTGTACGAGCGTCTGCTGCGTATCATGATGGTGTCGCTGCTGAAGCACACCAAGTCGCCGGTCAAATTCTGGTTCCTCAAGAACTATTTGTCGCCACAGTTCACCGACTTCTTGCCGCACATGGCCAAGGAGTACAACTTCCAGTACGAGCTGGTGCAATACAAGTGGCCACGTTGGCTGCACCAGCAGACGGAGAAGCAGCGCACCATTTGGGGCTATAAGATACTTTTCCTGGACGTGCTCTTCCCGCTCAATGTGCGCAAGATTATCTTTGTGGATGCCGATGCCATTGTGCGCACCGACATTAAGGAATTGTACGACTTGGATTTGGGCGGTGCTCCATATGCGTACACGCCTTTCTGTGATTCCCGTAAGGAGATGGAAGGATTCCGCTTCTGGAAGCAGGGCTATTGGCGCAGTCATCTAATGGGCAGACGCTATCACATCTCTGCCTTGTATGTGGTGGACTTGAAGCGTTTCCGCAAGATTGCCGCCGGCGATCGATTGCGCGGTCAGTACCAGGCCCTCAGTCAGGATCCGAATAGTTTATCGAATTTAGATCAGGATTTGCCCAACAATATGATACATCAGGTGGCCATCAAGTCACTGCCGGATGAGTGGTTGTGGTGTCAGACCTGGTGTAGCGACAGCTCGTTCAAGAGCGCCAAGGTCATCGATTTGTGCAACAATCCACAGACCAAGGAGGCCAAATTGACTGCGGCGCAGCGCATTGTGCCCGAATGGAAGGATTACGATGCCGAGCTCAAGGCGTTGCTCGCTCGCATCGAGGATCATGAGAACCACAGCGGAAGTCCCACTGAACAGGTGGTCATCACCACGGAACCGCCAGAGCCGGAGCATGTGCATGGCGAGCTGTGATCGTGTCACTTCTTTAGTAAATATTAAGTCTAATGTCCTTTATACTTAGCAAGCGAAAAAGAATCATGCAACCAAACGAAAATAAATTAGACATTTTAATTAGAAACTAATTAAAAGGGCCGCGGAGCTCCAAGTCTGAATTAATTTTGCATTCCAAGAGCCTCTCGCCAAGATTTGAACTAAGCTGAAATAAATACAATAAATGCAAAGCACTGAATGCAATCCAATTCAAATGTTTTATTGACTATTTGAGGTAATCTATCGTCATCTAAATACGCAGATGTATATAGTATGGGATCAGCTATAAGTAATGCCAAGCATTATCTCTCCCCTTAAGAGGTTATGCGGGACAGTTTCCAAAATGCGCATATTTTTCCCATGATAATATCTATGTGAATATCAAAAGTCAATATCCCAGCACCTATTACCTATAAAATGATATTAATAATGACATCTGACTACAAAAATTAAAAATCTGAAATCTTAAATATATAAATTCTTAATCAGCAAGAAATTGTCAGCAACAATAACGAAATTGAAAAGAATTGCATGCACCCGCATTTATTGCTCAATTTTTCACAGTCTGGCAACGCCATTTTGAATTTAAATAAAATTCGTTACATTTTTTGTTTGTTTTACTTTATTTTTAAATTATAATATGAATTCATTGCATAAATTCACGTACTTTTTTTTATCTACGTAAAGAAAATAGTATTTTTGTTGTCGTAATATTATCATAAGTTGGGGTTTATTATTATTATTAGGTTTAGAGCGTAATTTTGAATTGAGTGGCCGACTCGGGGATTTTGAATTTGTGTGTGTTTTATTAATTTTAAGGCAGACAATGAAGTCCAAGTAGTATGTTTTACTCTGGCAATTTGGTTTTCATTTTTAGTTGTGGGAATTCATTGTAAATATGTTTACGTTTTAAAGCGTGTATGTTAAGTTACCTAACGTAGTATTTTGTATTTGATCTTCCCGTTATTTAATTTAGCATAGTACAAGTATCTAACTTTTTGTTTTTAAAAATGTTTAAACTAACGCTGAGTGAGTGTAGTATACGAGTGTTAGGTAATTAAAGCTTTGGTTTTTTTTTTTGTTGTTTTTTTCATTTGTTTTGTGATTTATAAATATTCTCAATATGTTTTCGTTCAGACTACGCAATTTTTATTTTGCTTTTGTTTTTTTTTGCTAAAATTGAAACATTTTGATGTCCCATCAACTAAACCATAGGGTTACGAAATAGTTAACATATTTTGTTAATGTGTTACTTTTGATGTAAAGTGCCGCTAGTCTTTGATTAAATTATAGAATATAGAAAAAATGCGTCTGCCAAAAGTTGTTTGTCAGTTAAGAATCCTGATGTACCTTCCATCCGTATATACGTATATATGTTTTGTATATGTATTTGTATTGTATATTGTATTATTTGCTTGCGCTTTGCTTACATGCTAAGAATTGACGGAACTATAAAAAATTAGACTGCTCTTCGTTTCAAGGTCTCCAAACAATATTATCACAAATATTGTTATTATTTTCTTCTCTCCTCATATATTTTATCTTCTCTCATCGCGGTATTCAAAATATTTTATGGTTTTTATGCATTGTATTGTATTGTATTGTATGGTAGTCTTTGTAATGATCAATTAAGATACTATAAAGTTGTTCTGATTTAAATTGTTGTTCGTTGTTCTTGGTTAACTACGCAATAATTGTTTAATCCAAATGTTTATACATATCCTCCAGTTGTGGCTTGAAATAACTCTTCAATTGCGGCCTCTTCACTTTAAAAGTGGGCGTGAGTAAACCATTTTGTACCGAGAAGGGATCGGGATGCAAATACACATCCTTGACCTAAACGAGAAAATAGAAATCTTGTTTAAGTAAAAAGATTACTTTATGTAGTTGTTTATTCGCACCTGTTCGAATGACTTCAGTCCACTCTGTTTGCCCCAATTGAGCATGTCGTTCATGATCAGCTCCTTCACGTTCTTATTATTGCACAGGACGGAGAGTGTGCCCCGAACATTATTCTCTATGGCCCATTGCTTTAGCACATCCATATCAGGTACAACAACAGCGATAATGCAGCTCTGAAAATATTGTTAATTTTATAGGTTACATTTATGTATATTCACATTTATCGATTTAAGGATATATTTTTTTATAGAACTACTTTACAGCTATGAAAAACAATTTATTATTAAGTATGAGATTTTCATAATTAAGATGCAATATACATATTTTTCTATTGTGAGTTTCCATTATCTCAAATAGTTAGCTCTTCTCTTGGTTCTTCTTTGTATGTAGCAAAATTTAGAATAAATTTTAAAGCAATGCTTGTAATTCATGCTTTAGCATACGTGCGGAAAATTTCTTGTTGACCAGATTCTGTTTAAGATTAAAGATCCGTTTAATGAATTTCAATATTTCCTAGCTCGAAAGTTTTACGAGTGTGTATTATATTGTCAATCAGATTCAGATTCATTATGTTCAGATTCTTTTCAATATTATAAATTCTTCTACTAAATGCCACTATTTCCTAATCAGATTCACTTTTCCAAAAGTTCTTTTCGTGTCTTACCTTTAAACTCTCGCCGTAGACATAAACTTGATTGACATATTGACTTAATGTGTAGATATTCTCAATCTTCTCGGGCACTATGTACTCCCCCTGACTGAGCTTGAAGATATGCTTGCGACGATCGATGATCCGAAGTGTTCCATTGGGCAGCCACATGCCCACATCGCCTGTATGATGCCAGCCCTCGGCATCGATGGCTTCCGCTGTCTTCTCCTGATCTTTATAATATCTGCAAAGTACAGATTTTAGTAAATAACAAAATGAAAAAAAGTATAATCACTCGCTTACCCATGAAAGACGTTGGAGCCACGCACACAGACCTCACCGGTATTCTGATTGGAAAAGTATTCCATTTCGGGCACATCGACCAGCTTGACAGCGTTGCAGGAGACAGGTGGACCCACATGATTGGGCACATGATCACCCTGAACTGTTAGCGTAATGGCGCCAGTGCATTCAGTCTGACCATAACCCTCGAGCACAAGGCAACCGAGAGCACAGCGCATAAAGGTCAGCACATTGCCAGCGAGTGGCGCCGAGCCGACGACCATGAGACGCAAATTGCCACCGAAAGCTTGATGCACCTTCTTGAAGACCAGTTTATCCCAGCAGCCATTGCGACGCAGAACACCACGGGCAATCTCCTTCTCCTTGGCCTTGAGTGCCATGTTGAACAGTGCTCGCTTCAATCCCGAGGCAGAGATATCGTTTTGTATCTTGTCATAGACACGATTCAGCAAACGCGGCACAGCCGGCATCACCGTGGGCTTAAGCATCTTCAGATCGTTGGTCAGCTCTTTGATGTCGCCGGAATAGAAGCCCACACAGCCGCCCACATAGTACATGCCATTCTCGCAGCAACGCTCAAACATGTGCGCCAGCGGCAGAAACGAGACCATCACATCGCCAGCCCTGATGCGATGATCGCCCATTTGCAGGATGACGGCACAGACGCCGGCCACCACATTGCCATGTGTGAGCATTACGCCCTTGGGATTGCCCGTGGTGCCCGATGTATAGCACACTGTGCACAGATCCTCGGATGTGGGCGGCACCTCGGGATGATTGCCCTTGGCACCCAATTTCTCGACATCGATGAACGAGAAGATCTGAACGCCACGACTGCGCGCACGCTCCAGCGTCGTCTGGCGTATGGGCTTGATGGAGACAATAATCTTGAGGCTACGCGGCGCCTTCTCCAGCAGCATGGCTGCCTTGCCATCGTCCTCGACAATGATGATGGACATCTCTGTCTGGCGTATGATAAAGGCACAGGCATCGGGGCCCAGTGTGTCATAGAGCGGCACAACGACCAGCGAGAACGAGTAGCAAGCCTGCTCGTACAATATCCATTCGGGACGATTCTGGGAGTAGATGCCAATCAGTTGTTTGGGCCGAGCACCCAATGCCAACATGCCGGCGCCAAAGTTCTTGGCACGCAGCAGCGCCTCATCGTAGTTGATCCACTAAAAAGCAGAGAAAATGATCAGCTATTCATCCATTTGAATTACTTTACCTTATCTCACCTGGTAGGGCGACGTCAGAGTCTCGCGCCAGCCGAGGCAGGGTCCATTGTTGGAGGCGTAGGCACCTTCGCGGAACGTTTGGTACAGCGTCCGCACATTCTCTGTGATGTAGGACACGAATTTGCCATTCTTCGACTCCTTGTAGAACTTGGAGACGTGTATTTGTTCTGGACCCTGGAATCAGTTTGAGACACAAAACAAGAAAACGAGTTCATGCAAAATGAGTGAAGGAGTAAGAAGGAAGAGATCGGTTGTGAGATCGTTACGATAGCACAATGATATAATACCATAATGATAAGAAGTGATACGAAATTCAAGTGATTGATCGATTTTCATTAAGTTCTACTTAATTCGTTTAAATATTAGCTGAAGAAAGAAGTTCGCATTTAAATTCAACTTATTTCCTATTCAAAGTTTTGTCCTTTTTATCAACCTATATTTCAATAAAATCCTACAGTTAATCGTGCGAATCCTCTAAAGTTTGGAAAACCATTGTAAAGAACAGCTGTTAATATAATACAAGAAAGTTCTATAATATAATTTGTAAGCTTACGTCTTTATATGACACTCATATTTTAATGTAGATAAATTGAACAAATAAAAAAAAAAGGAATGTGATAAATAACATTTCCGGTAAGTTTTTAGTCTCTGGTTTTTGGAAAACAATTCTTCTTCTTCAAGTAACTAACTCTACGATATATTTCAAATTGCTTAAAGAATTTTCTTATACATATCTCCAGCAAGTAAACCAAAAAACATTGTACAATTTCCAAATGAGCAAATATTTGTATTTATTTGTTTTGTCATCGCATTTTGTGTGCTCGAAAACAGATTGAGAAAGTGCAAAGAAAACGAATCGTTTGCTATTTTACCGTTAAATACTTTGATGGACATAAATCAATAATCGAACCAGTTTTGCTGTACATTATGGAAATGGCAAATCGCATGATATATGGTTTATTTTAGTCGAGAAACATAAACCCATCACTCAGCGATTTTAATGGGCGCAATAGAGCTTTGAGCAATAAGATAGAGTGAGTGTCTATACTCTGAGTGTGAGTGTGAATGTGTGTGTGAGTGTTTGTGCACATCTAATGTACTTAGATGTAGTGGGTGCTATTGATTCGATAGGCAATAGACCACTTCCTTTATGGCCAACAGCTGCGAAGATAATTCGACTATGGCAGATGTGTTGATGCATGGAAACGAATATCAAAATAGACCAGAAAGACCTGCTGAGGGGGGAATTTTGGAATAAATGAAGGCAACAGCAGGAGGAGGAGGAGGAGAGGATGTTGATTGCTCACTGTTTGTTTTCGTATACCCGACACAGCTTTAAAAAAAAACACCAAGGTCATTACGGCTGAGTGACAATTGAAAAAGCATCCTGGATGCAGTTGTTGGCTGTCAATTCAAAAAGTATCTTTAAAGTACATCCTATTGTCGTAATTTATCAAAGTAAATAAACGATACTCAAAGAATACATTTCATTTGATTACTGCCGGGAATCAAGTAGTTGAGCACGCTCTACAACATTCAAATGTTGTTTTCAATGTGCGAATTTAAAAGTGTTTAAAAATTCGTGTATTTCTGTGTACAGATAAAAAAGAAGAGAGCATGATTTTGATCGCAAAGTAATCGATTTGTTTAGACTGACGGAATGATAATGATGACGCACGAATTCGATTGGATCGGATCGGTATTTGGGAGTAGAGAACAGAGAAGATGTGAAATACATAATAAGGTTGCCTACCCCTAGGGGCACATCACGCCTACCCTGTGCTGTGTGTCTAGCAGTGGATCATATTTAAGCTGAATTGTGAATTAACATAAGAAAATAAACAAAATAAAAAGAGAATGCAGAAAATTGTTAATTAGTTCAGCGCGTATCTTCAATCAAGCGGAGGTTAGGTTTCATCTTAAGGATACGGGACGTGGGTACGGGAATTTCTTCAACTCTTCTCATAGCATCCACATATCATAATGTGTTGTTTACCTTGAGCACATCGCTTTGGCTGTTCAGTTCGATGGGCACGCGTACACTGGTGATTTGGCCGCAACAAGACATGCTCTCGTCTTAATTATTTAACACTATAATTCACTCGATTTTTAATGGATTTCACTGACTTTTATTGGGCGTACGATTATTTCGGACGAATTGAGGGGTCTTTGTTTATGGGTCATTCATTCAGTTGACGTTGCAGACGTTGTTGTCGCATTTAATATGCACATTTTCCAAACGAGCTGCAAAATTAAATCAATTCAGTCACACAATTTTTCTCCTTTAATTATAAACGCGCGTACTTATATATTAGTATATTATTTATGCGTATATTTTCCACAATTCGGGTTTTCTGTTTTTTTGCACAGGTATTTAAGATTTGTTTTGTATTTGATCTAAAATTAAATCACATCGCGTTTGTTGGTTTATTTATATTTTCACTTTATTTCAAACACATACTCTCTACGCTTTTCACTGCCCTTTTGACCGACCGAAGTGCGGGGAGGGGGGAAACTCATTAAAGCAAATTATGAAATGTTATAATTATGGCGCCTGTTGACAATTTACATTTGCCAAGTGGGCAGCCAATTCAATTTTTGTTTATAATTATTCAATAATGTCACTCTGCAGCCACCTTACTTAAACTGCCCCCAAAGACTCGGGCGATATATCGACAAGACGGCCGACTTTAGTTGGCCTGCCCCAAATGTTTAAAAATAGGCGCGCTCTTCTGTTGTTATCTACAGCCGAGTGGACGCAAAACATACCAAACCAAAAAAAAAAAACATAAAACAAATTAGAAAAAAAAACAAGCGAGAAAATATCTCTTTGGCATACGAAATGTTTGATACTCTTTCTTTAGAATATAAGACCAGAATTGCAAGAAATAATTAAAAACCCTCAAGCACAAAAAAACATAAATTATTCCTTCATTAGTGATGAATACAAATTTTGAACTATATTCGAAAATAAAAATTTAATAATTGGGATAAATCCAAATGCCAAAAGGCTCTAATCTAATTTCGATAATTAAGAACTCTCATTAATATATATTTAAAGTTAAAAAAAACATGTATGTTATTGTTCCTTCATTAGTGAAGAATACAAATTTTAAAGGATATTAGAAAATAATAAATTAAATTGGAATGAATCTAAAATTGGAATGAATCTAAATGCCAAAAGACTTAAACCTAATGTCGATTAATCAAGTCCCTTCACAGCCAAACCGTCTCAATATATATACGCAAATGTTCAGGTCTGCATAATATAATAATAATTGAATAGTTTCGCTACGCTTGAAGAAAGACCGCCCCGCTAGTTACAAAAATGACAATATTTTAATTAATTGCACAAGAATAAATGCTGCAACATATTAGAGAAAGAGAAAAGAAAGTGCGGAAGCTATGTGAAATGGATACACTACATGGTTTTATACTACGAGTATGATATAAGAGTATTTGTTGCTAGTCTGAGTCATGGGAAAAGACTCAAGAGTTCTTCGGTTCGCTGGGATGCCTCGAGGCAATGGCAGATTGAATAATATAAATGGGCAATTGATGTTTGAGTTATGGTAATTGTGGATGCCGTAAAAATGCTATAAACCATTGGCGGCTATCGGTATCGGATGGGAATTGACCTCAAACACATAAATTCAAATTGCTTTTTCATCATTCGGTTGGAAAATTCGCCTGTCAAGCGCAGCAAATTAACAAAGTATTTGGCAATTTAAAATAGGACTCATTGAAGTAAGATAATACGATTCTTCCTGTCTTTCATTATAATCCAACTAGCAGTTCGTTAAGAAATTTTCTTTGACACTTTCATGATTAAGTAAGACCAAAGAACACAAAGTCTTCTAGATATACGCAGGCATCATATGCATGCATAGATAGTCAATTGTTCAGTGCTCTAATTTTATTCCACATGGCTTACAATTTATAGTTTCTGGCTGGAATATTACATATTGTATGCTATATATAAATGATGAGACATTCGCTGTGGGATTTGTCCATTGACCAAATGTGTATTTAAGGCCGCAAACTAAATATTCAATTAAGCGCACATGGTAATATTCTGGAATTTAGACGCGCCCCCAAACAATATTACGTATACGCAACTATAAAAGTACGTATACGTAAGTATAAAATAGATTTTTATGGATAGTAACTGGATTGATTCAGATTGTGTTATGTTTTTCAACTGTTTGCGAAATAATTTAATTTTATTGTTTCATATATCAAAATGAATTAGAGCCGAAGTATTTTCTCAACTGATTTTTATGCATAGTATGTTTAATTTTCTTTAACATTTTATTTCTTTTATGCCATATAGTATTTTGTTCTGAGAGTAGAGGCGACTGGGCGGTGGCCCCTACGCTATGATCGCGAAAGAAAAAAAACACTGATCACCGATGTGAACTTGAACTTGAGGGTCTGAGTTTACAGGCCCAGCGAGCGTGGCGAGGACAACGGTACTTTGACACTTTGAACATTGGTCTATTAAATATGTTGTTCTCTTTCTGACACAATCTTTCATTCTTTTTTTGGCTTTACGTAATGATTAAACGACCGTATTTTTGTCAATTTGTTGCAAATTGTCAAGCTACTCGTGTGTTTTTTTCTTGCGTTTTCTGTTTCTGTTTTTTTTTTTTTTTTTTGCTTTGCGTATTTTTTGTGATTTTTGTATTTTTGAAATTTTTGTAGTATATGCGAGCTATTATTTATATGAAAACGAAAAAAAGTAATACGCGACTTATGTAGTATATATACGATATGTACATGATGATGTTGCTTTTGTTGTTAACAGACGAATTTGATTTTGTTGTTGCTGTTGCTATTGCTGCTGCTACCGTTGTGATATTATTGTATTTTCTTTTGTGGACACGCAAAACACGCAGAACTCGACGACACGATGTTGAATTTCGAACTGAACAGCGATTTCGGTGGCTAAAAATGATTTTGGCAAAAGATTTTGATCTTGCTCAGGCTTTTGCCGAGAGAACGGGTGAGCGCACTGTGGTATTAACTAAAGGGGGGGTCGGGGGATGGGCAAATGGGGGTTGGCAAATACGAATGCTTGCCTAGGAATTTCATTCGTTTATAATTTTTATATTAAACGGTTTTCGTATGTTGTTTTCCACAGACATACATATGTACATTTTCATGTAGATGTAGATTTCGTCTTCTTCTTCTTCGCTGTTTAGTTTTTGGCTTGATCAAGTTGTCTGTTCTGTTCTGTCTGTCTATCTGTCTGCTTCTTCTTCTGCTTTTCCTACTGCTTCTTCTTCTTTTGCTTGCCTGTTGTTCTTCGTTACGTGCACGCGATTAGCAATCACAGGGGGGCAGCAGCACATGTGACGTCGTTGTTTTTGGGGAAGGTGGTTGTGATCAGCGAGGAAGGGAGAGAAGAAAGGGGAGACCAAGCGAATCGAATCGATTCAGTGTGGTGGCGGCAAAATGCCCTTTGATGTGTTGAAAGCATAATTTATGAATTAAAACAGGAGCATGGTGTTAAAAGCGCGATTCAAATAAACATTAAAAAGTAAATCTTGTAAACAAACCCATCAATTGCATTTGATTGTGTAAAACAACAATTAAATGGCACAAGGCAGACAATGCAGTTAACGCAATAAGAAGAACAATTTTCGAAAATCGGAAAATCGATGTGCATTGTTGATATAGTACTTGAACTTGTGTGCTGCGATTTGTTTATTTAGAATGTCAATATTTGTTGCTGTTTATTTTCGCGATAACTAAATAAAGAAAAAGAGAGTGCGCTGCAGAATGCGGTCAAAAGTTAACAACTGTCGGTGCACTGTTCATAAATATTTATAACAATTGCAAAGCAACAATACCAAACTTACATGCAATGCAAATTGAATGAGTATCGAATTATCGAAACTAATTAAGGCAAAATTCAACGTCAATTGAGCCATGACATGATTTATTTATCTTGAACATACATATGTCGCGATTGTCGCTGAGACCAGTTGATAAATTATCAGCCAGCAGCAAGTCAACGAGTTTGTTGCACATTTTAGCATTTTGGCATCTACATTTGGATAGGCCACCAATTAGAGCGTGGGATTTGAATGGTTTGCACCACGGTAGCTGTCGCGTCATTGCAAAAATAGAAATCTTCTCTGAATGAGTGAAAAGTCCCAAAACTGAAGAATCATGTGACGACAACAGAAACGAAACAGAATCACAATGCTGCGAGACATGTGCACATCAAAGGCCGTCCCAAGATTCGTGTGCTGTTCTACCTCAAAAACGAAAAAAAATATACAAAATCAAAAAAAAAAAAATGAAAAGAAATGAGGAAAATTCGTAAAACAAACAAATCGACAAATTGGTGATGTAATAATGCTGATGGCAGCGACAAGTGATTGGTAATTGCAATTATGAGAAAGATGAGGGAGAACTTTGCTTACCTCCAGCAATGGGGATTGATTTTCCAGAGGCACTAATGGTTTTTCCGGTATTGGTCGCGTTGCAAAGTAGTAGGCAATACTGGCCGCCACACTGGTCAAGGTCAGGGTGCCCAACGTTCCGCCAAAATAATAAAGATACCCATCGATTTCGTCCCCTGCAATCAAAAGATGATATATTAGAATGACTTTAAGTATAGTAGAAAAGCACAGCTCAATTCCAATTATTGATTTATAAATGAGTATGTAATTATTTCATAGATAAATGTGCAAAAAGAAGTCATTAAATACCCTCCAGTTAATTATATTACATTATAGTAAATTAAAGAATTTATAGATTCAGTTTTTAAAAAAAGTTTTGATTAACTTCAATTATAATATTATCAAATTATCAAATTATAATATTATCTTGATTATTATAATTTCTAAAACAACAAAAAAAAAACATTTACAAAGTTTGTGTTTCATTTCTTTTAGTTTCAATACAATACAATCCTGATTATTATTATTTGAAAAATTACAAAATTACAAATTATAATATTATCATGATTATTATCATGACTAAAACTACAAAAATCTCTTTAAGAATTTGTGTTTCGTTTCTTTTAGTTTCTAAACAATTAATAAATGTTCGATCCACCCTTGTTAGCAATGATCTCATAGATTCAATGTGAAAGAAATTTCTAAAAATTGTTCGAAATATTCAATGGCAACCGAATTTCTGTCTCAGTGATTGTAAAAATGATTTAAATGGTGCAATAAATATTGAAATACGACTAGAGTATTAAAATGGATTTTTAGAGCAAATTAAAAAAGTTTCTTGAACTTGTGTTGTACTTACAGAAATATGAAAAATTGCTGACTATCAAATGATTGATATAAGCTAATACCGATTTCTCTGGCGTCATTGTTGTTGCTGTTGTTGTTTTTGTTGTTGATGTTGTTGTTGTTGTTGTTGATTATTGCTGTCTGTTGTATGTTTTGTAATTGTACTTGTTGACGATGTTGTTTTTCTTGTTGTTGTTGTTGTTGCTTTTCTTAGATACCTGAGTGAACGTTACGTGTTTAGCTTAATGATTGCCCACAAAACTTTGCCTGCAATGAAAACGAATTTTTAAATCAATAGAATGAACACACGTCAGCTAATGTCGCAAAATTAATATACAATTTTAATGTGGTACATGCATTTTACAATCTCGTGGTCAACTGTAATTACTTTAGAATTTTTAAAGCCCTTTATTACTTGGCCAACTCCACTAACCATATCGAAAAAAAATACATAATTAAACAATTTTACAGACCATTGGATTCGCACAATTGATAAACAACATTTAGATATTGGGAAATAATAAACATAAACACTTATTCCATAATCGAATATAATTCGAAAAGTACAAAGCTATTATTTAGCCACAATTAACCTGTGGGGTTAGAAGCTAAATTAGGCAATGATAAGGCCTGCTGTCAAGGTCCAGCTGCTGGTTTCCATATTTAGATTACCCCAGGTCGGAGGTGTTATTGGATTTCAGCTACTTGGCCCAGTGAACTGATCTGTGTGTTACTGTTGCTCTCAAAGCCAAAACAAAACTGCTGAGACTAAAGTATAATAGTAATAATAATAATGAAAACAGCTGTGCTATCTTCCCGACACACTTGTACAATCTTTATCTGTATTGTTTAGTATGCAGCACAATAACAAATGCTAAGATACTTTATAAAAGCATTTTATTTGCTTTTCTACGCTCTGATATGATCAACGCTTGGATACTCTTTCATACTCTATATAATGGTATTAATTTTTAAGCAAACTCATTTTATTTTTTAAAATATATTCAGTTCAGCTATATTCAGAGCAAATTCCTTCAACATTATATAACTTTGTTTTCCAATTTGTTATTTTCTTGGTAATTTATTTTAAATTGAATGTCAAATTATCCCTCCAAAGTTTGATATATTTTTAGGCTGGATAGAAAGGATTATCCCCTTCCTAACGTTTCTAATTTGGAAACCAAAATCAATATTTACTTGTGCTATTTATAATTATCTAAATTGCTATTCAAGTGCTAATCGATAAAAAAAAAAGAGAAAACAAAACATTTAAAGATTTTAAAAAGCCAAAAGTACTTGGACAAGCAACACTGGCGCCATCTAGCAATAGGAAGCAGCAAACGAGCTGAGCACATTTGTTATTATATTTTGTTCTTTAATGTAGATAAAATTGTAGATTAAAATCATATAGAGGAAACTCTAAATCTTGGGGAAATACCTGAGAAATAAAAGCTTCAGGTTAAAACAAACAAATAACAAACGCGAATAATCGTGTATGAATAAATTTACATATTGAATTTAAGTGCTCTGAACATTAAATGCTAACTTGGCGTTATTAACAGTACTCGCATTTGTTGTTAAACTTGTTCAATTGCAGGTGCCTGATATTCCCGGCAGCATTCTAAACAGTTGAAAAGTTGAAAAGGTTTTTCCGGAAAAAAGCAAATGCATTTATGTTTAATATAAATCAAATAGAGGTTCAACTTGAATGGTATTAATTACTCAATCAGTATGCAGTTTAATAGCTGTTAAAATATGTACAAAATGAGCCGGTAGCTGTTTTAAGTTACGACTTAAGGTTATTATTTAGTTACCTTTTATGGGGTGTAATAACCTTAGAATGAGGCCACTCTCTAAGGAAAAACTTAAGCGATTTACTCTTCTTTTAGTGCTTCCCGGACACTGCTTCAACTGCACCGCCCCACAACAACTTGAAGTAAACAGTCTGGCGCAGCCCAAAAGCAGAACTGATAAGTGCCAACAGTAGCGGCACATATATATGTATTATATATATGTACATATATATATGTCGGCTTTATCAGTGCCCGGTTCGCAGTGAAGCTGAAACTTTGCACTCATCATATAGTAATGCGATTATGCAGTCTGGGGACCAAAGACCAAGAAGCGACCTATTTGGTGGGCGGTCTAGACTTGCATAATTATGCAATGGCTGAACTACGACTAAGTTGAAACACTATAACTCAACATTCATGCGGAGTTAGCAACGGATCAAGTGGAACAATAGAAGGAAGACAAAAGCGGCAAAGAGCGAACAAAAGGAGGTGAGAGCAAGTGGGGCTGGCAATGGCAAGGAGTGAGTGTTGCGATAAAGAGACGCGCGTTTAGTATCATGAGGTCAAGGCGGTCTTTTTGGGTCCTCTCTTTATGCTTAAGTGTTCTTTTTACATATTACTTTTTTTTGTCGACTGCATTTTGGTTTTGGGAGCATTGATTTTTCGCCAAGTGGATGGCGAGACACACGTGCAGTGTTTTGACTTACCGCAGCATGAAACTCTCAGGTTTATTCCTATGTGTATCAAATGTACATACGACGCGTCTGCATGTTAGTTAATGTTTGATTTATCACTTTGTATATATTTTTTAAGCCAATATCCATAAATAAATGTTGGGAAAATCAATGAAATTAACGTTTAACACACCGCCACCGACAACGACAGCGACCCGGCAGCCGTATTTAGACAATGCGACGGGTTTCGGGAAGGAGGAGCAATATAGAACCAGAGAAACCAAACCGAAAAATACTGCTAAACGTTTCGAGCGACTAAACTGAACTGAGACTCTGAGCCGCACTGCCAAACACGAGAAGCCTATCGACGAGCTCGACACCGATTCTCAAGCCAACAAACAACCGTCTCCGTCCAGACGTAAAAAACGACAAGAAAAAAAAGTCAGTTTAGATAGCATGATGGCCTAGGGAGCTGCGGGGCATGCGTGCATCGAGCCGACTGCGAGGTATGAATGAAGCCGAGAGAGCGCCACTAACTCATACACACACTCACATACCATCTCACACGAAGAGAGCGCATTGCGAGTAGTTGAGAGAGCGCAGCACTTGATGGGAGAGCGGCAGCAGTCAAAACAATGTTTTCGAGTCAGTTTTAACTGCCCGACAAGCGGCCAAAAGGCAAACACGCGACACGTGCAGGCTCCAGTTTACACAGGCGAACCCAGGGAGAGACCTATACAAAGAAGAAGAGAATGGCAGAGAGGGAAAGAGAGATGGAGCTGAAGCTGGAGTATGAGCGAGAGGCATTGCATGCCACCGTGCATTGTGTCGGCGAAAGAGTGAACGTGGTAGACAAGGAGAGCAAGCTGAGGGAAGCGGGGCTTGTGCGTCATGTGCAAAGAAAGAAAAAGCCATAATTTGGGGGTGGTTGGTATCGTCTGCTTCTCGTGACGCAATTGCTCCTGCACTGCGACATGTGTTTGCGAGGGTTGTTCGAAATACTTTTCGAGTTAAGTGCAGATTGTAAGAAGAAAAATATTCTTGAAAAGACAAAAAAAAAATAAGAAAGACAATTAAATTAAAATATTTTTAATTATTTTACTTTTTTATGTTCAAACTTAAAATTTTACTTTATTGACAAAGAAAATTTTATTTATTTATTAGACAACTTAACAAAATGCAATTAATAGGGTTTCACTTAAAAATGCAAAGCATGTTAAATGAATTATTAAATATGGAACTTTAGTTTCTTTAATAATACTTACTAAATAAAATATTTGTTCTATTTTTTCTTCTTACCGATTTAATTTGATCAGCCACATTTTCCATACCGTTTTCAACCCCTTATGATAACAAATTTTATATTTGATTTACTTCATTAGTGGATTTACTTTAACTTCGAACACCTCTCGCCCTTAAGCGCTTGCTGGAACAGGCTATGTAGTTTTGTTATGTATGTGTCCTTTTTGACAGCTGTTGTGTTTTCGTTGACATTTTGTGGAATCGTTTTGTGGAATCGTTGCCTGATTTTAAACTTGTTCCAACTTGACTCATAAAAAATTCAATGTGATTGGACTATAGTTAGTCTACAGTATTCTAAAAGGCAACCTTTTACGACAGGCCGTTTGCGGCCCTTAAACAACTGACTTTTTGCGCCACGAAGCTGGGCGCAAATTGGCAAGACAGCGAATCTGCTGTGCGAGCCAAACTGGCGCCAAGTCAGCAAGAGTATCTCCTAGATACACAAGGCGTGGGTGTATATGTATGTGAGTCGCTGGCTATTTTGATGCTGTGTGTTTTGCATGTTTACATTGGGCACAGATAATAATACGTAGCACACTTTCAGGCTTTCTATTCGTAGCATGGACACGAACCCAAGTGGTGTGGGTCTTGAGTGTGACACCATTTTGAGCAAGTGGAATTCTTGCACAGTGGGGTCAGTGTCATGGGTCTTTTATCAGTGGATCAACCACAACACAAGAAGACCGCAACTTTCAATGAATGTTTACAAATGGCACAGCAAAGCAGAGCTTTGTTATTGTGTAAAAATGTCCACTAGTAGTTATTGTATAATTAATGCGAACAGTTGAGCTAAAATGGGTAGCAGCAAAGAAGTGGTCATGGAAGTGGAGGAAACCCTCAGTTCCGAAGGCAGCTTTGCCAGCACCGTGGCGGGACAATGTTGCAACTCCGAGGGTACATTGGATGAGCAACAGGCAATACGACTTGAGGAGGGGACAGCAGTAACAGCACAAACCAAAGGCAAGAAGAGTCCGAGCGAACTCTCTGGGGGCAACAACTATGCGACGAGTAAAAATGTGGCCGAGGGTAAGTCAAGCAGCTGTTGTATTTAGTGCTAGGTAGTATTATATAATTATCTGAGGGAGCTTTTAGGTTTAATGGATATAGCTTTGCTCTCGGCAAATGCAAATCAACTGCGCTTTTTAATCACCTACAATCACGAAGCTTCCACATTCTACTATAGTCTGGCTCTCGTTATACTCTCCCTCGTGCTTCAGGTGCTCGTGGGCATTGTGCTAATCTTCAAGGTGAGTTCAAGAATTTTCAGTTTGCCAATTAAACTAAACGTTCATCCTACAGCGTCGCCTGAAATATTGTCGCCAAAGCCGCCACTATGTGAGAACCAATGAAGTGCTTATAATGGGTGTATTCCTTATCACTGTGATTAATGTGCTCCTGGCTGCCTTTACCACAACCGATGGACATTCCAATTAGACTAGAACCATGCTTTTATATTATTAAAAATTTAATTGTATTTAATACAATATATAACAGAAAAAAAATCGATGAAAATGCGTTGGCAACGATCAACGGACGCATATTGATGAACAATTCACGATCACAGATTAATCGTTGGCCAGGCCTGGTAAATGCACTTGACGTATCTGACGTACGATATCTCAGCTTTGTAATATAGACTTAAGGCTAAGGTGGTATTAGCTTAACCAGAGAACTCCTTCTTGATGCACTTGGCAATGGTGCTCAACTGCATGTTGGTGGTGCCCTCATAGATGGCGCCGATCTTGGCATCACGATAGTATTTCTCCTGGGGGAAGTCGCGGGTGAAGCCCACACCGCCCATCCAGTCAATGCACTTGGTGGCGGCACGTTGAGCCACCTCGGAGGCATAGAACTTGGCCATGGCCGCCTCCTTGAGGAAGGGCACACCAGCCTCCTGCAGGCGAGCAGCGTTGTAGGTGAGCAGGCGAGCCGCCTCAATCTCGGTGGCGATCGTGGCGATCTGGTGCTGCATGGACTGGAAGTTATAGATGGCATCGCCAAACTGCTTACGTTCCAGCAGATAGGGAATGGTGGCATCAAAGGTACCTTGGGCAAGACCCACCATCTGGGCGCCGATACCAATGCGGCCTTCATTCAGGAAGCCGGCGGCATACTTGTAACCATGTCCAAAGGTGCCCAGGATATTCTCCTCAGGGACGCGGACATTGTCGAAGGTGAGCATGCAGGTACCAGAGGCACGGATGCCCAGCTTATCCTCGGGCTTGTTCACAATCAGACCGGGAGTCTCCCGATCCACAATGAATGTGGTGATGCCACGATAACCCTAAACAGCCATAAATAAAATTAAAATACGTTCTGAGTGCAATCCTGTTATCCCATTAGACTTACATCCTCTGGCTTAGCATTGGCAAAGACCAAGAAAACACCGGCGACATCTGAGTTGGAGATCCACATCTTGGTGCCATTGATAACATAGTGGTTGCCATCCTTCTTGGCCACAGTCTTCAGGGAGAAGGCATCAGAGCCTGCACCAGGCTCAGTCAATGCAAAGCTGCCAGCGTATTCCTGAGCCAATTTGGGCAGATATTTTTCCTTCTGCTCCTTGGTGCCAAATTTGATCATCAGCGAGTTGACCAGAGTGTTGTGAATATCCACAAAGGCAGCAACAGCTGGATCAATCTTGGAGAGCTCCTCAACCACAATGATGTTGGTCATGAAGTTGCAGCCACTGCCGCCCAGCTCAGTGTCGATCTCAATGCCCATGAGACCATTCTCGAACACAGCCTTCACCACAGAGGGGTCGAACTTGTGTTCAAAGTCCATTTTCTTGACCAAAGGCTGAATCTGTTCCTGGGCCAATTTGGCAACTAAAAAAAATTAAAAGCAAAGACGAAAAAAAGCTTAGGAATTTATTATGAAAAAACGTTGTGCTATTGAGCTTTTTTCAAAAGCAGCCGTTATGACGATCATTTTATTTTAGCTTTTCAAAAGCTTCACAGAAAGCTTTAACTGTCGTTATCAAACTGGTCCCCCCATATTGTTATTTATCTCTTTGCTGTGCGTGTATACATATGTGTGACGTATATATGTATATGTGTGTAATTAGCATGTGTGTGAGCATACGCGTGTATCCACTTTATCAATAAAGCCGCTTGCTCTCAACTCGTGTGTCGCTCTCCCACTGGCACTGTTCTCTCACTCACCACTCACTCTTTCGTTCTCTCTCGTTTTGTATGTGCGAACAACGTATGACAATCTCTAGGTGTGAATGTGTGCATTATTATTTTTTATTGATCTTTTTTTAAGCACTTTTCTTTGTTTTGCTCGGAAAGACAGCAACTGGCGACGATGACGACGTCAGGCGCACGCCCACTTTGGGCTCCAAATGATATTTATGCATATTGTGAACGACTTTTGCAAACACCGTGAAAAATGCTGAGTAATTAATTAATAGCATTTCTAAACATTTTTCAGTTGCAAAGTTGCATTTCAGTAGCGTGTATTTATGCACAGCTGTTGTCCTGACGTGGCCACAGCAGACTCTAGCCTCTAGAGTCTAAGTTACCACTTCTATCGAATTTTAAGAGGCCGTCTAAACATACTTTCTGTAGGCAACTGTACTTTTAGTTCAGGCACATTTTATGCTTCATATATATTTATATTTTATGGCAGTGAGTTTTTTAGTTTTTCAATATTCCCATTTGCAAAGTGTAATGTGGAAACGATTTACAGCCTCATTAAAAACCCGTTTAGTTCGAGCTCAAAGCACTTGAACAATTTGCATGCAATAAATATAACGTTACGCAACACAATTGATAAGTAGAATCCGAACAGCCGGTCAACCACAGACCGCACCTTGAATGCCCTTTCTGATCTCTTCTAATCGTAAAAAAAAAGTAAAAGCGAAAAAAGTGTCAACTCTCCAACTAAGAATCAGTGGAAGGAACTTTGAGTTGGATTTGACTCCTCCCCAAATCCACTGGCTCAACTCTCTAGGCGAGTTACGCGACCAAGAACCACGCACACCATTGCCCGGCGCGCCCACTAGAACAGTAGACACAGGTGAGCGGGGGCGTGGAACAGCCGCATATTTACTCTATCACAAGTGTAACGCTGTGGAGTTCATTACAAATTGGCAACTGAACAGCTGACTGACTCGTGACACGATGACAGGATAATCTAGACAATTTGAAAAAGCTGCTCTCTTCTTGCTGCCTCCCGAATTTTTCACTATTGCCATTTCTTTCTATTCTTCATCCCTAGTTTGATTTGAACCCGAGCACACTTCTTTACAACACACATAACCTTTCCCACGCGCAACTAAAACGAGCTTTGAGTTTTATGCGCAGCGATTTAGCGCTCACCGCCAGCGACGTTCGCCCATCGTCTTCGGCAAAAGCAGCAGCAGAAGCCGAAGCAGCGGCAAAGTTGCGGCTGCGGACAAAAGCTATTTTTAGCACACGTGTGCGCCACCCACCCTCCTACCACCATAACATAAGATATTATTTAGTTTATTTTGTTTTTGGTAAAAACGCAATTGCGTGAAAAATGTGAGCAGAGCACTTAAATGTGAATTACTCTATTCGAAATGTTAATAATGGAAAATATGCATTTGAAAGAAAATTATATAAAGCCAATGATAAATATTTGACCCAGACCTTGAAGTTGCCACGTTGTCAAAAAAAAGGTATGTGTACATATTTATACATATGTATGTATGTAGATTTGTATATAGTATATGTACATATGTTTAAATATATGTGTAAGGGCATTTTGAATATGTGAATTTCGTGGCATCCTGCTTAATCCTTTGACTGTAGCTCTTAGCAGATTTTACTTTTGACTATAATACTTGTACAAGGATATACATATCCTTGCATCTGTCGCTGCGTTTTAGAGATTTAAATTATATAATTTATATTGCTTTGTTGTGCAAATTAATCAATTAAATTTAAATGGCAACACTGCTCTCAAATGGCATAAAAAACGCAACACATGCAAAATTACGCAGATACATATACATTCATATGTATCTACATATGAAACATGTGAAGTATGTACATACATATATGTACATATGTATGTAGTTTTCCACTACTGAACTTTGAGGTTTTCACCGGATTTTCCACTATCACCAACTAAATATGCTTATCTGGCAGCTCATCGCCACGCCTCCTTCCCTCTGGCCGTAGAGACAACAACCAAACAAAGCATGTACAGTTTTTATCAGCACACATACCCACACACACACGCATACGCACACAGTAGCATTGCTAGCTAGAAAATAAAAACACAAATTTATAAAACTGCATCAAGCGTTTGTTGTCCAAAATAGTAATAATGGCATATCATAATAATAAATACGCCGACAGCAACAACAAGTCAACATGCGATGTTTAAATTACGTAACACAAACTGAGACCTGAAGTTGTCTATACAAAAAAACAAAAAAACTTATCTAAATTAATGGGCCCACTTTAAAAGGCTGCCTAGCAAAGGATACACAACTTGTATAAATAAAAGTTTTGTGGTCAAAAGGACATACCCGTCTCCTTCATCATTTTCTCATCGTCGGTGAGGTAAGTCAATGGAGGAGGCAAGCCGGTGGCAGAGGAGGACATGGCAGCACTTTGCTGACGTGCTGCATTGGCCAGCTATAAAAAGCATTAAAAAAGATTGTGAGATTCCAATTAAAGAACTGTGGGAACAAAAGAGGTGTGGCAATTGTGTTGTTGTTGTTCTTACCATACGCATGGGCAGCTTCTTCAGGTTGTTCATCATTGTGTGCAGAGATAATATGTATGTAATGCAAAGAATCAATCAATGAGACTAGGACTGAACAGTAATTTAGAACTCTGCCCACAAACAGCAACAGGCACAACAGCAGCAGTTGACTACAAACGCGCAACTAATTTCCAATTAGACTCCAGTAGTTGATTTTTGTGAGCGATCCGCAAGAGGAAAATCAAGATTTCAAAAGCTCTGATCACAGAAACTCAACACAGCAAGTGTGGTGAATAGTGCGGCCAAACGTGGTAAATAAAATTACTCAACACATTTTTGATCGCATCCAAAAACAAACATCCAGCTGAAACCGAATAGCATTATCCATCACTGTATTTTAGCTTAGTTTAAAATATTATAAGCTGATGTATGTATAAATGAAAATTAATATAATAAAAAATTATAAAATTGTTATTGCATAAATTATAAGTATTAAAAACTGTAGTAGATTTAAAGACACATAGATGGGGGCACTAAAAAGTGTTTGAATTTTATATCAGTATTTTCGATCTACAGTTCATATTACGCCTTTTCCAATTAATGCTCTATTTTGTATGATCTAAAATTTGCATTTATTTTCAAAATATGCAGCGAAAAGTCCATTGACCTCAATTTTTCTACAGCATTACTAATCATATCATTTAAAATGAATGCAATTGTAATAGCTGCTCAACTGTTGAGCTACATATGGTTTTGGTGCCAGTGTTGTAAAGCGCAATAGTACCATTTTGAGTCGTCGATTTTGACACTTCCGCCGGTCGCAGCTGTCAAAATTCTTTCTTTTCGTTGTTTTTACGACGGTAGTTTGGTGTAAGTTTCAATGTTCAATATAATTTCGCATTTGTTCTGCAATCATTGTTTATTTTGCGGTGTTGTTAATCAAGATGTATAGCGCAAATTGTGGCACACACGAATTAAGTGAAATTACGCAGTGTTTTAAATTGTATCTACAAGAAATGCAAACGCAAAAATAAACAAATGAAACGGAACAAGAGCAAATCGCACTGACCCATAATATGTAAATATATGTATGAATATTTTTAATGATTGGAATTTTTTAATCGACAGCAGCCCGCACGCCCATTCAAAATGAAATTGAACCAGTTCGTGTCATCGTCGCGCAGGAAGAACCGCAAGCGTCACTTCCAGGCTCCCTCACACATCCGCCGTCGTCTGATGTCCGCCCCTCTGTCCAAGGAGCTGCGTCAGAAGTACAACGTGCGCTCGATGCCCATTCGTCGTGACGATGAGGTTCAGGTGATCCGTGGCCACTACAAAGGCAACCAGGTCGGCAAAGTCGTCCAGGCCTACCGCAAGAAGTTCGTCGTCTACGTCGAGAAGATCCAGCGTGAGAACGCCAATGGCACCAACGTCTATGTGGGCATCCATCCCAGCAAGGTGTTGATTGTTAAGCTCAAGCTCGACAAGGATCGCAAGGCCATTCTGGAGCGTCGCAGCAAGGGACGTTTGGCTGCTCTGGGCAAGGACAAGGGCAAATACACCGAGGAGACCGCTGCCCAGCCCATGGAGACCGCGTAAAAGCTTTGCAGCAACAACAATAACAATGATAAACAGTAACTGCAGCAGCAAATAAAAACAACATTCAATGCCAACGTCTCTGTTTAAAGTTTTTACCGTGACGCTTAGTGTAATGAGAAAACAAAAAAGTGTGAAGTGAGAAAATCTCGCAATTCTTTTACAATAAAGAAGAGTTACATTTTCCCAAAAAAAAATTGTAAATTTAAATTCTGTTTTTGTGTTATTCATTTGGCTAGCGCTATTTTGCCAGTAGTGAATTTAATCGAATGATTGAGTCTGAACGTGATAACCGTTTTATTAATTGCTTGTTTTGAGCTTCTTTAACAACTAAGTCTATTGTTATTGCTATTTTGCCGTAAAAGATTCAAGTAAAGTATGTGCATACATATATCTAACTCAGATATGGACTTAAAATAAACCTCGATGTACTTGCACTATTGAATGATAGATGTATGGATTATATGAAAAGATTGTGCGCAGGCGGAGTAGTTTGCCATTAGCTTAAATCTTTGGGTAGCTAAAAATAATATTCATAATGCAAAGAATGCAACTTCCTTTAAACTCTTTCATCATATTCAGTTGGTTAATTCAAATGTCCTAAACGTGTAGTTTTATTACACTAGCAGCGCCATCTATGGTTTGTGGCGGCAAGAAAAAAATTGAATCGAGGCCACATAAATATACCATATGTATTTTAAAAATATTTTGCCAATACCATTTGCGTACTTTCGTAAGGGCCGTTACACAAATTCATTGAGTATCAGTAAGTAACTTGTACCCAGTCTAGTAATTGAGAAATATTTTTTTAAACAATGTTAACGGTCACACTGTTTGTTCACCGTTCTGTTTATTAAGTCAAAAACTGCCGCCATTGTTTGACAATTTCTCTAGCATATGTAAAAATATATAAGTATGTCTGAATCAAATTCATTTAATGATTTTGTGTCCTGTCCTTACGACAAAGCTCACCGGGTGCTTAAGGGACGTCTAGCAAAACATTTAATCAAATGCAGTCGTAATTTGGGAATATCTGAAAAATGGATCATTTGCCCTTGTAATACCACACACCATGTCAAAGGAAAAGATTTCGCTGTAAGTAAATAAAAAGCATTTGTATTATTTTGTACTTTGACACATGTTTTCATCAGGAGCACACAAAGGAGTGCGCAGAGGCTAACTGGTTGAAGGGATATAGATCTGTGTCCGGCAACGGTAACGATCAACAACCAGTAAAGCCAGTGTTGGTAGAGTGCGATGAAAACTGGGATGATGAGCCCCCAGTAGCCGCCTATGACCCAAGCGTCTATTGCGAAGAGAATGCTATAATACGCACACTACAAGGACATTCAAAGGCGGCGCGCAAGGAGTTTCGCGAGAGCGAACGTCGTCGTTTAGCTAATAAGAAGTAAATTTAACTACACAAAAATTGACTATGTATGTAATTTGATTTTACATTAATTATGCTGTAAAATAGACGGCGTCCTTCATTATTCTTTACTGTATGATTTATCGTTGGTTACATTTTCATCTTATTATTTAGCGCTGTCGATTTGAAAGTTTGTAAGGTGCTGATCGGTTCGATGCTGATGATTGTGATTCTTGTGGGAATTGGCATTTCTTGAGGTACATTCATATTGTCGTTGGCAGCATCAACATCGCTTTGTTCTTCTTCTAATAATCGTTTACGTTCCTCTTTTGCAAAGGCTTTGCGCTGAGCTGGAAATATTCCCTTTGCTGACCGCAACACATTTGCATTGGAAGCGTATGCTTCAGGGTCGTAGTCGGGCACATCATCGTCGTCCCAATTCTCTTCTGTTTCGATTCTCTCATGCTTCGTATCTTCAACCAGTTCGGCGGGCGCATTCTGCTGATAGTGCGCAATAATTTTGCGATCGTCGCAAGTTTTTGTGTGTTGCTGCATAAAACAAAAATCAATATAATTAGTGCTTCGTTTATTGACTTGTCAATTGCGACTTACGAAAAATTCTGGTTCGGGTATTAAATGCGCCTTGTTAAAGGGACACACCATAAGTTCGATCTCATCTTTAAAATATTCGCGGCATTTGATAATGTGCTGCTGCAGTTTTTTGCGCAGCATCTTATGGGCTTTGTCGTAGGGACAGTACACCATATCGTTTGGATCCATATCCGACATATTGAAAACTGTTTTTATGCTAATTAGTTTTTAATAATAAATGTGTGGTTCCGCAACTTGAATATCTAAATATGTCAACAAAAAGGGTAATGCGGTATTAAGAAATAAATGGTCGCACTGACTGTTTGGTTTTCAGTCTTCTATGATATAAAACAGTTGTGACAAGCGTGTCAATGGAAATTTAAAATAATTTAAAGCGAATATTCAGAAGATAAATAAATAAAATAAAATGGTCTTTAGTTTATAGACTGCAAGCAAAAAGCATTTTTTAAAAGTTGTTCTATTCAGAAAATCAGTATATTTCTAAAGTCAAGTAGTATGTTTTTTATTTCAGTGAGTGGCCACACTAAAACAGGCAATTCATTGACAAATATTTACAGCTGGAAGGAAAACAATAAATTTTAGTTTTTAAGTTTTATAGACTCAGATTAAAGCAATAACGAAGTCAACAAGATGGGAAAAGGTTTTAACAATTACATGTGTAAGAAATTCTTCCACCCTGCGTCCAGAGACAACCTGAAGCGGGTAAGTGACACTGACTTAAACGTTTTGCACTCTAATAATTTATCTCATGTTTTTAAATTTTTTACGTGTTGTATTTTGTTGTTTTAGGTATGGATGGCCGAGCAGCAAGCGGAGGCGTACAAAAAGAAACAAGAGGAGCTGCGCACACAGTACGAAAAGGAACAGAATCTGCACGAGAATAAGGCAATGCTCAGCAAGGATAGCAAGGATAAGTTGAGCGTAAATTTTATGTACGAACCGCCGCCAGGCGTTCGCAAGGAGCGTGAAAAGGACGATAACGAGCCAGAGTACAAATTTGAATGGCAGCGCAAGTACAATGCACCCCGTGAATCTTATTGCAAAGGCGACACAGAAATCCGAGATCAACCCTTTGGCATTCAAGTGCGCAATGTGCGTTGTCTTAAGTGTCACAAGTGGGGACATATCAACACGGACAAGGAGTGCACCATGTACAGCATATCGATGAGCGAGGCACGGAAACTGCACTCGGAATCGGAGGCAAACGATATTATGTCAAAGAATGTGCTCGAAGAGCAAATGAAAGAGGACGGATTGATGATGAAAAAGTCTGCTCTGGAACTGCAGAGCATCAAGGACGTACAGCAGCGGCATCAGCTGGTGCCCAGCGATGAGGAGGACGAAGAGGCAACACGTGCGGCCCGTCAACAGAATCCTGAATTGCTGTTTCTCAAGTCGCTGAGTAAGAAGCAAAAACTGAAACTACTGAAGAAGCTGGAGAAGATCGAGCGCATGAAGCGCAAGGGTGAGAAAAAGTCCTCGAAGCCAAGTAAAAAGAAGTCCAAAAAGAAGGACAGCAAGGATATAAAAAAGAAGAAAAGCAAAAAGTCTACAGAGAGCAGCAGCGATAGCTCCTCTTCCTCATCATCGTCCTCATCTTCTGACTCTGAAAACGAAGCATCCAATCGTCCAAAAAGCAATCGAGAGAGATCTCGTTCCCGCAGCCAGCAGAGAGAAAATCGCATCAGTCGAAGGAATGAGGATACTCACAAACGTAGCAGGGACAACCATCGCAGCAATGGCCATCGTGAAAGATCACGCAGTCATCACAGGGAGGAGCGACGTTCCCGAGAAAGACGTCAGCGTTCCCGCAGTCCAGATAATCGTCGGGACCGAGAGCGTCGGGAGCGCGATAGACGCTAGTGTTAAGAAGCATTTACATTTTTATAATCTAATCGGTTAAAACCCCGCCAATATAATATTTTAAAGTTTGTAAATTAAATTTGACAATATTTTCTTTTATCTGCATTCTGGATAGTTTCTTAAAAGTTACTAATAAAACCAAATTAAAGAAATATCAGATACACTAATGGATCAGGAATAGATAAAAAAAAGATTTCCAGATGTTTTCCATTTCTCATTTTAATTAGTAAAACTTAAATTCTGAATATGACACTTGCAATTTTTTAAATTACAATGGAGTAATTTACCAAGTTTCACGAAAATAAGAAAAATAGTTGTATTCCTGATTCCAGAACAGAATAAATAAAAGCCAGTCACAATTAATTAGCTTCGCTATAAGACTTTATTTTGCCGCACAAATGAATGAAATTCGCAGAAAAGTGGGAGGACAATTTTTTAGACAAATACATTATCGGCTATTGGGGCTTCTCTCCTCTCCCATATGATGTATCGAATGTTTTGCCGCAGATAAAAGTAAAAGTTGCATATAGTTTTGCCTTTAAATGCGAGCCAGAGGCGTGGTGGTGCTGGAGCCGGCGGACACACAGAGCTCCGCGCCATGATTGCTGCCGGTGTCGCGCGAAATGCTCTTCACGTGTATGTGACTCTTGAGCATGGCGGCTCGCAGGATTAGCATGCGCGTGTGGCGCTGATACTGTTTGCCCATCAACAGGGCACGCTCGAACGTGCTGTTGCGCTGATCCGCCTCCTTGGCGTAGAGTATCTTGTTGTGCGAGTCGATGCGCGCTTGAATCTGTCCATCCAGTATCAGCTGCATCACCTCGTTCTCCAAATCACTCACCGTTGAATTGAAAGCGATGGCCATTTTGTGCATATCCGCCGACATATAAGGACTAAAGTATTGGATGAGCGCACGATTGCGTATCTTGGTGTAGAGTGTGCTGACGTGTGGAGCTATATACATGTCCACAAGCAGATTGTCGCGTATCTCGTCCAGCAGTGTGAGGCAATTGGCATATTTGCTTTCGTAGAACTTGAAGATAATGTCACGCAACTGTGGCTCCAGCTCCAAAAACAGTTTGAACGATGTGGATGCAATGACCAAACGTTTCAGTTCCTGCCGATCAAAGGTGGCCAAGGCGCAGAGGCCGCCATAGACGGCCACATTGCTGGTGGAGATCATTTCGGGGAAATCGCAATGATCAAAATTGGCAGACAAAAAATGCTTGGCTGCCGCTTTGTATTTCTTTTGCTGCAATTCCGCCAAACCGGCAGCACACTCCAGCCTAGTGTGCACCTGCGCATTGGCCTCCTTCGAGCCTTCGGAGAAGTCGGGTGTGCTCTCCGCCTTGGAGATGTAGCTCATCACATGCGCCCAGTTCTTTAAGTAGATGGAAACTTTGATGACATTCAGACACATATTGACCACATGCTTGCCACTTGTGCAATAATCGCGAGCACGGGAATAACACTTCAGCGCATTAGTCAGATCACCACAACTCAAGTAGTGATCAGCCAAATCATCGTGACCACGTCGAATGCTCTCCTTAATCGAATTCGATTTATAGTTCTTTAGATCAGAATCGAGTTTCTCCAGTTTGAGTGCAGCCTTCTTCACTTTTGTGTCCACCCAGACGGCGTCATAGGCAAAGGCATCCTTTTCACCACCAGCACTATTGCCTTGAGCCGCTGCAGCAGCGGCAGCTACCGGTTGAGCTGCAATATCCGGCAGAGCGGCAACTGCAACAGCAGCAGCTGCTGCGGCGGCTGCTTGTTCACCTCCAACGGCTCCTGCAGCAGCAGCAGCAGCGTTGCCGGCGCCATTAGCGGCCTGCAAATCGCTGAGTCGTTTATGCAGCATTTGATAGACCTTAACGTTGTATGTGGACTGAACATAGGTGATGGCCATTTTAAGTGCTTCCAGGGCGAACAATGGACACACGTCGGCAACGTAAATCAGACGATCGAGACGTGCAATACCTGTGTATTGATTAGCATACACTTCCAAGTCGATGGTGGGATTCTCCACAACAATTTGCAGCTCCTCATTGTTTTCATTGTCTTCGTTTGGTGGCGCATCAACTTGCATTGGCTCGACGGCATTCTACAAAAGAAACAAAACAATGCAAGTATGGGACAACATTTGCGACTAATTAATTAATTACTTACCTGCAAAAGCGGCGGCATGGGCAGCACTGGCATCTTGCTACGTTTTGGAGAGCAAGCGTAATTTGCAAAAAATTATTAAGCTGCTTTGATTTTGCCGATTTTTTTGTTGAACTATATCGAGTGCTAGTTGTTATCGATACACGATATGCAATGCATTGTTGATGTACCAATACTTAACCGAATATTTATGTTATCGATACATTGTTTATCATCTCAAAGTATATGGCGCCAATAAGCAGAAGCAATATGTAAAATAGTGTAAATAATTTTATATTTTTTATTATTTTACTTTTTAAAATGAGCCTCTTAAGTACATTTTAAATATAGATACAGTTATTTGTTTTACTAACCTAAACAGCTGACAAGGAACTTGTTCATTTGAGCAGTTCAGCTGCGCCGCTTGTTCATTAGTTCATGTGCAACCCAACACTGCAACGGTAAACGTTTTGTTTATTTTCCTCAATAATTGTTATCAAAGGAAAATAGTGATAAAAACTATTTCGAAATGTCAAACATCACAGCTGCGGTGATTGCCAACCGCAATAAGAAGCATTTTCTCGGAGTGCCGGCGCCGCTTGGCTATGTTGCCGGCGTGGGACGAGGGTAAGTTTTCTTTTTTTTCTTTTTGTTAGTGTGTAATATTAATATTGAAATTGTGTATTTCAGTGCCACTGGCTTTACCACACGTTCGGATATTGGTCCAGCGCGTGATGCCAACGATGTGTCGGATGATCGCCATGCGCCGCCTGCCACTAAGCGCAAGAAAAAAGACGAAGAGGAGGAGGAGGATGAAGACTTGAACGACTCGAATTACGACGAGTTTAGCGGCTATAGTGGTTCTTTGTTCTCTAAGGATCCCTACGATAAGGATGACGAGGAGGCGGATGCCATCTACGATTCCATAGAGAAACGCATGGACGAGAAGCGCAAAGAGTATCGTGATCGACGGCTACGCGAGGATTTGGAACGTTATCGTCAGGAGCGTCCGAAGATTCAGCAGCAGTTTAGCGATCTAAAGCGTTCGCTGGCTACGGTCACTTCTGAGGAATGGTCCACAATACCCGAGGTGGGCGACAGTCGTAATCGCAAGCAGCGAAATCCGCGTGCTGAGAAATTTACACCGTTGCCCGACAGCGTGCTCTCCCGTAATCTGGGAGGCGAGACAACATCATCATTGGATGCCAGCTCTGGCTTGGCTTCCATGGTGCCTGGCGTGGCAACGCCTGGCATGTTGACGCCCACTGGGGATTTGGATTTGCGTAAAATTGGACAGGCACGTAATACGCTAATGAATGTAAAGCTATCACAGGTATCGGACTCGGTGACGGGTCAGACAGTGGTTGATCCCAAGGGTTATCTAACGGATCTGCAGAGCATGATACCCACTTATGGCGGCGACATCAATGACATCAAGAAGGCGCGTCTTCTGCTGAAGAGTGTGCGCGAAACGAATCCCAATCATCCGCCAGCATGGATTGCCTCGGCACGTCTGGAAGAAGTCACCGGCAAGGTGCAAATGGCTCGTAATCTGATAATGCGTGGCTGTGAGATCAATCCGCAATCAGAGGATCTTTGGCTGGAGGCAGCGCGTCTCCAACCGCCCGACACTGCGAAAGCTGTCATTGCACAGGCGGCACGCCACATTCCAACGTCGGTGCGCATTTGGATTAAGGCTGCTGATCTGGAAACGGAAACCAAGGCGAAGAGACGCGTTTTTCGCAAGGCTCTCGAGCACATACCCAACTCAGTGCGTCTTTGGAAGGCGGCAGTGGAGCTGGAGAATCCAGATGATGCGCGTATTTTACTGTCACGTGCTGTGGAATGTTGCAACACGAGTGTGGAATTGTGGCTGGCTTTGGCACGCCTGGAGACCTATGAGAATGCGCGCAAGGTGTTGAACAAAGCACGTGAGAATATACCAACAGATCGTCAGATTTGGACGACGGCAGCCAAGCTGGAGGAGGCCAATGGCAACATTCACATGGTGGAGAAGATTGTTGATCGTTCGCTGACTTCATTGACCGCAAATGGTGTGGAAATCAATCGAGATCATTGGTTCCAGGAGGCCATCGAGGCAGAGAAATCGGGCGCTGTTAATTGTTGTCAGGCAATTGTGAAGGCTGTCATCGGCATTGGTGTCGAGGAGGAGGATCGCAAGCAGACCTGGATCGATGATGCCGAATTCGTAAGTACATCTCTTACTCAACTTGTTCGTTTTTTAATTTCTGCTCTCTTTTCTAGTGCGCGAAGGAAAATGCTTTCGAGTGCGCGCGAGCTGTTTACGCTCACGCCCTGCAGATGTTTCCCTCGAAGAAGAGCATTTGGCTGCGTGCCGCCTACTTTGAGAAGAACCACGGTACGCGCGAATCCCTGGAGGCTTTGTTGCAACGTGCTGTGGCCCATTGCCCCAAGTCGGAGATACTTTGGCTGATGGGCGCCAAGTCCAAGTGGATGGCTGGCGATGTGCCCGCAGCCCGTGGAATTCTTTCGCTTGCGTTTCAGGCGAATCCCAATTCCGAGGATATTTGGTTGGCTGCCGTCAAACTGGAGTCGGAGAACTCGGAGTATGAGCGCGCTAGACGTCTGTTGGCCAAGGCTCGTGGCTCGGCACCCACACCGCGTGTCATGATGAAATCAGCGCGTCTCGAATGGGCGCTGGAACGTTTCGATGAAGCGCTGCGTCTGCTAGCCGAGGCAGTCGAGGTATTCCCTGAATTCCCCAAACTGTGGATGATGAAGGGCCAGATTGAGGAGCAGCAGCGACGCACAGAAGATGCAGCCGCCACCTACACATTGGCACTGAAAAAGTGTCCCACTTCGATACCGCTGTGGATACTGTCTGCCAATCTGGAGGAGCGCAAGGGTGTGCTGACCAAAGCACGTTCGATACTGGAGCGTGGACGATCTACGCAATCCAAAGGTAGCAGTGCTCTGGTTGGAGGCAATACGCGTGGAGTTGCGTGCCGGACTCAAGGAGATTGCCAGCACAATGATGGCGCGTGCGCTGCAAGAGTGTCCCAATGCTGGAGAGCTATGGGCCGAGGCGATCTTCATGGAGACGAAGCCGCAGCGCAAGACAAAGTCTGTGGATGCGCTCAAGAAGTGCGAGCACGATCCGCACGTGCTGTTGGCCGTGTCCAAGCTGTTCTGGTCGGAACACAAGTTCTCCAAATGCCGAGACTGGTTTAATCGCACGGTAAGCAAATGTGAATTTCTTGGTTCAATTTAAATATTTGAATTTGAATATTTTTTTAGGTTAAAATCGATCCGGATTTGGGCGATGCTTGGGCGTATTTCTACAAATTTGAGTTGCTGCATGGCACGGAGCAGCAGCAACAGGAAGTGCTGGAGCGTTGCATTGCCGCCGAACCCACGCACGGTGAATCTTGGTGCAGTGTGAGCAAGTGCATACGCAATTGGCAGTTCAAAGCGCCCGATGTGCTGCGCGCTGTGGTCCAAAAGCTATCCATACCCATCTAAGTACAGTGTATATCGGTTATGTGCTGCAACGCCTCAGTAAAAATTCATATTTATAAGCAAAAAATTTAAATTAGACTTAAAAAAAAAGTGAAGAGAAATTCGACAGTTTAGCTTAAAGATTGCCAAAAATTAAAACAATTCATTTCTTAATCAGTTGATACAACAATTATTTGACAATTTGTAAGCGCTTTAAAGTTTATTCATTAGTTCACTTTTATAATCGGATAACAATCATTAGCAAAATTTTTGACTTTTTGCGAATTTAAGCTGTTGCCGCCTATAACCAATGTTTACTGTACAACTCAAGCAAACTACTCTTGATAAGTGTAACATATATTCAATAAACCATTTGCCATCCTAGCGATGCATTGTGTAGCCCTGAATAATGCGAAAGATGGCCTTGCTGTGCTTGCATATAAACTCCATGAGGAACAGCAGAAAGCTAAGACCGGCGCCGCAGGCAAAGATGCCGAATGCATAGCGACATTCGGTGAGGCCAATGGACACGAATCCACCAACGCCGCTCTCACATTTGGGTTTCTGTGGTATCCACTTGCGATCCTCACGATTTACTAAACTCACCTCGCGTTGCCAACGCAAGTCTGTAAAATAAGATTTTTATTGATTTCTTTATTACTGCTTGCTATTTTGCTACTCACTGTCTGCGGAAGAGTTCCTTGTAGGGAAAGTTCTTGCGGGTGGGTATTGCTAGCATGGGCAGCTGAAAAGGTTCCAACTCCATGAGACCACACTTCTCTGGTTCACTGAACGTATCGCTGACGATTTGATAGCCTGCCTGCAACTCCACCTGATAGGCAAAGAGTCCAGTGCGCATCTTTTCCATTCCTGTGCTGGGACGCATATAAACGTGATCGCCTTTTATGGCAATCTTCTTGTGGTACAAACTCTTGGTCACCGGATCGGTGGATTCGGTGAAATAGATCTTATTGTATTGTGTATCCTGTACGCCAATTTCAAGCGGTGATTGTCCCAGATCTCCCAGCGATCGAATTGCATCGGAGGGACTCTGCAGCAATGCCACAATGTTGGCCGAGAAGGAGGTGAAGAGAAACACGGCTGCCACAAATGTGGTAAATACGATAATGCGTCCCGAGCGATTTCTCACATCCACATAGAATCCCTGCTGGCACATGGCGCCCCAGGCAAAGTTCAGAGAGTCCAAATAGGACATGGGATGCGTGTGCGGCGAGAAGATCATTTCCAACATCATCACCACAATGGTTATGATCAGCAGCATCAATATGGATATCCAGACATCCAGTTGGAAGGGCATCGAGAAGATATTCGCCACTGCGGACAGTGGAGGCTGTCGAAACATAATCCCAGCTCTTACCCGATAAGTTTCGGCCACAAAGTCGACTAGGGCTATGCGATCCAAGCGCATGAAGATCGCCAATTGGGCAAAGTCCAGTTCATAGCGCTGAAAGCGACCCATCAAGCCATCGAAGGAGCCATTTGGTTGACGCCAGCCATAATTCACAGTCTGGTAGGTGTTATAGCTAAGAGATGGAGATGAATAAAGAGTTTGTCTAAGAAATGATTGGAGTAAGCTGAGCATTATTTAATTCATAAAAAGAAATTAGAAATAACTAAGAAGAAATTTATTAAAATGTGATTATTAATAAAAGAATTATTACAAGTTTTTATTTAAAGGTTATTACAAGTTCTCCAAAAGTAATTTACAATTCAAATTAAGTTTTGAAAAACATCAATATAATATAGTTAAATAACATTGAAGTATATGTATGACTAAAAAAAGTTAAAATAAAGCATAAAAAAGATTTTCTATAAAATATACAAAACTACAAAACCTATAACTAATTATTGTTACTGATGATAATTATGTATAGTATTTCAATTTATTAAATTTATAAAATTTATTTTAGGTATTGTCAATGAACAATATCAATTAAGACATACTTAAATAATCAATAAGGAGATTAACAATAAATGACATAAATAATTGATTTATTTAATAACGTTTTCTATTATATTCATAATGTTGAATATGAACTAAAAGTATTTAGTTAGTTTGCATACTACTCTCTTCTCTTTTTATTGTCGTATTAAATATTAGATTTAATATATTAATATAAAATAAAATAGTTACATACTACCAATAAATAAGATAAAAATAACATTTAGTTTCTTGGCAAAGTGAGTAAATTGATTTAGAGAAATTGAAATTAATAAACAAAAAAATAACTTGAATTAAAATAGAATTGAAATTCAGAGCAGATGCAATAAAATGTAGGTAATTGTTATATAAGTAATATCTAAATACCTAAATTTTCATAATAGGTTAAATAAATGATTATCTGAGAAAGGCTTGAATTATTTAGAGTTTTAATTTAAATACAATGTTAACGATTATTTGAGTAATACTTAAATTACTTTAAGCTTGAAACTCATAGAAGCTTAAATACAATTGGACAGATTCAGTTAATATATATCTAACTAATATATCAATTACTCACAGTTGCCTCAACTTACCTCATGTTCAAGCGATTGGCCAGCTCCAGCATTAGGCGATGATTGACTTTGGATATCGTATCGATGTGGCGCAGTGACATGTCCTCGATGTCGATGAACAGATCGGGAAAGGCAATCACTATGGCCGTATTAAAGACAATGCCCTCCAGATTCTGTCGATACGTAATCGGCGAGCCATAATGCTGCAAAGCATGAACAACGTGTCGAGCATTGCGGAGATTTTGTCCAACGATGCGACGCTTCAAGGGCTTCCAGGCGGCAACTTTGTAGACATCCAGCAGGCTGGCCGTAAAGTGCTCCGTGTCGTTATACCAGAGAACCTTCAGTTCGCTGTCGGGTGGTATAAAGATCTCAGCATCCTCGAGCAACTCGACATCCGGCCAATGCTGTGAGAGTAGCAACCAATAACGGTTAGTCGTAAAGTAATTATGCTCGGTGGCAGCGGACCAGCGCAAGAGATTCAGGGCACAGGGAGTGGTGAACTGGAGCAGCAGGATGCCCAGTTTGTTGGCCAATGCGGGCAGCTTGAATGACAGCTGCCAGTGCGTTGCATTGTCGACGTCCGGAAAGCTGCGTGGTGGTGGCGCCTCTGGCGTGTCCGTCTCATTGTCGGCATGGCGCAGATCGTTCAAACAGCGCTCCGTGATGACCTGCACATAGAAGTTGTGTGCGGCAAAGTGTTGCACCAGCGATTGCAAATGTATGCCAGCTGTGTGTGGTATGTGGCAAAAGGGCATCCGAATAGTTGAGATGAATGGATGGTTCATAAATTTTAGGAAGCAGTGCATGGAGGAGAGCATCCAACATTCACAACTCACCAATGTCCGTGTGACAAACAACGAGTAGCAGACTGTGCACGCCATGCTGGCGATAGTAAGCGACTAGCATTTCCGGCAACTGATTGCCCCATGAATCGCCTTTGACCTCGCGCGTTTGTCGCTCCGATTCTTGCTGTCCGCGGGGGATTGCTGCTCCGGCAGCTGCTGCTGCTGACACGTGGACTGATTGTCGCGGCTGTCAGCAGGCAGAGTAGCCGTCCTGGGAATATTAACGAGTTCATGCTAGCGACTCCCGCTGTTGCGTGGTCATCGCCACTGCTGACAGTCGCCTTTTATAGCTCAGCGTTAAGTCATTAACTATAACTGCATTTAATGTACAGCAAATGGCATTAAAATTATGCATTGATTACGCATTGGCGTTCACTTTTGATTTTTACTGCCATATTACGTATACGACGCGATGGCCATGCAATTTGTAGCAATTTTCTGACGACAGCTGCAATTGGTCAACGATGGCGTTTAATTGGTCAGCCAAGTGCCACTGAAATTGCCCAGCCAAAGTCAATTACGTGCCATTGATGGCAACTTACGGCCATCCAAACACATTGAATTGGTTTATGGCAATGCAATAAGTATACGACGCGTGTGTCTTATACTTGGCTGACTTCTTTGATTGCCTGCTGGATAAGCAGGATAAAGCGTTTGCGGAAGTCGACTTTAATTCTGTTTTGGACCAAAACATTGGCGGGGCGGAGTAATCAATTTAATTGAGACTGCTGAAATGCCACATGCAATAAATTCGAGCGGAAGTGATATAAAATCGTTGCAAGTCACGTGTGGCAAAAAAGGTAGTGGAAAAATGTAATGGAATAATAAAATGTCAAATATGAAGAGCTTTTGTAAATTGAATTGAAATTTGAAGGATCTTCATAATTTTTTAAACTTTTATGAAGAAAAAATGAAAATGCTTGTATTGAAGCTAACTTTAGGGAAAAAGCATAGCAAAAGTATATAAAAATGTTGTCTGATTTCAGAAAATGGTTAAACCCTAAAAAATATTAAACAAAATCTAAATCAACATTTAAATTAATTTAATACAAATGTAATATGCTTTTTAATTTACACTTATAATTATAACCAAGTTTTTGGAATTTTTTTCAATTTAATTCAAAAATTTGAAATGAATTTTCGATTTTCATATTTAATTTAATTACAATTTAATTAATAACAATTAAATTAATATTATTTAAATTCCTTTTTGATTATCATATTTGTCAAAATTAGTTAACAATTTAGTTAAATTGTTAATTATTATTTTATACACTGATCTCTCTGTAACTAAACAGAAAAGATTATTATTTTATTTTAGTCTTAGTACTAAAAATGTTGGTCTAAAAGGTGTGTAAAGAAAACACATTTTGATTTTAAAAACATTTAATATAAGACCCAAATTTTAACTAATAATATGACAATACCTTATAGTTTTATTATAAGATCAAAACAATATTACATTATTTTTATATGATTGTTTTTTTACTGTTTTTTATTATTTTTGTTATTTTATTATTTCAGTTGTATGTTTGTTAATCTCTCTATTAACAAAATACTTATAGTTAGATAAACACTTTATAGTTTCGATAAGTGAAATTTTTTAGCCGAATATAGTATTTTATGGTTTATTTTGAGAATTTGGCATTTTCCAGACAAACGTTCATAGTTTTAAAAGTTTTTCCCAAAATGATCTTATTTTAAGAACACAATTTTTAAGACGAATGTTTTTGATTCAAGAAACTGTTTTTTTAAATGTTCCCTAAATATTTTTATATTATTTGAGTTTAAACTAATTTGTGTATTCATTATTAGTCATATTTTGAAAGTATACAACTATAATCTCATTTATATTTATATGCTATAAACATTCAATGAATAACACTTTCGACAATCTTCGAAAAAGTTTCAATAGCTTGCCATTATTTAATGCCTGTGTTGCGCACCTTTTGGCACCTTCTCTCTCAATAACCCGTCTAATTGGCCCTAACTTCAATTTATCTTCTTTGACGTGTCGACTCGCGCTGAGAGCAGTGACAAAAACAAAAATAAAGAGAAATCCTCTAATTGATTTGAAAAATGGCGTAATAAAGATTGCAGCAACACGCCCAGGCTCAACTTTAGCTTCGCTTTTTGCCCAATCTGCTGTCTCCCTCAGGAAGTCGTGTGCTCTTGTCTCGTGACAGTTGCTAGACACAAACGTGTGATAATCTGGATCTTGGCTGTTTGTTGGTGTGGCAAACACACTAATGGCACCCACTTTGTACGGCTGTTTTCGACCGCTTTTCGCATTTTGCTTGTTGCCCATTTGTTTTTGCCCCCCACCTTGTTTTGTGTCTGTATGTGTGTGTGTGCGTTGTTCTTTCATTTCATGTTTTTTCTTTGCGCGGGGAGGGGAATAGCAAAGACTACGGCCATGCTTCAATAACTTTTATCACTTTTAATTGGGTTTTTCTTTTTAGTCAACGCATGTCTTATGCGGCCATAAGACTAACACATGTGCAGATTGTAATTGTGTTAATATGGGTGTGCGACCAGTGTGTGTGTGTGTTTGTGTGTGTGGTGACAAGGCGTGTTCAGTTTGTGTTTCGGCTTGTTTCTGTGACAGCAGACTAATGCCACTGTTTCTCCTTGTTGTTCTTCGCTTCAATTGTTGTTCTCTTTTTTGATTGTTCTTGTTGTTGTTGTGTTGTCGTTGTCGTCCCGAGATTTTCATGCTTTCAATTTTCGTAATTGCTTCTTAATGCGCGTCATACGCCGACAAGCACAAACTTGCACAAATTTGCACAAGTTTGCTCTTTAACTCGTTGTGTCTGTGCGCAAGGAAAAGTAATTTTAAGTAATTTGCAACATTATCATACCCTATCATTACTCCCTTCAAAAAAAGGGTACAATCACTCGAGGTAATTAGCTAATCACTGCATTATATTTTTAAGATCAGGATTTCAGTATTTTAAATTATTTATTTTCTGCTCTAAAGTTTCATAACAATCACTAACACAAAAAACTTTTACAAAGTTTTTTCTCTAGCATACTTTTGGGCATCATCAATCCTTCTTAGCTTTCAAATGTTTTCACTACAGCTGAGTACGAGGTATCTTACAGTTGTGCTTTCAACTTTGCACATTTTTAACTTGACTTTTGTTTGTTGGTTTCTTTTTGTTCTCCTATTGTTTGTGTCTCTCATAAATAAATACAAACTTCGAGCAATTACCCTAACCTAACCTTAAATTGGCATCAAGCCGGAAAGTTTTATGTTAAAAATTAATAACATTTAGCAGAGCTTTTCCATTAATCATATAGCATAAAAGCTTTGCGTAATATGATTACAAATCACATTGAATAATTCATATCTATATTTACTTTTCCATTGTTTCCAATACTAAAAATAAGTCTAGAAGGGTTTTTTGTTTGTAATTGATTTCGTCTTGCGCTATAATCTTATCTGCGCATAGTATTTTTAGCACTTTATTAATTATTTTTGGACGGTGACCAAAATTGATAAATCTTTTTACGAAAATTATTTTAATATTTTTTGAAAACTTACTTATTAATCAACATCAAGATTATAAACAGCATTTTATACACACAAATTCGTTGCTCATTTTACTGCAATTTAAGCTTTTATCGCCATCAATTAAGTCAACATAATAGAACAAAGACCGCAGGAGAAGTTGAGTTTTAGTTCAAAATTTAGTTCAACTAATTTTCGCTGTCATCCATCGACAGCGTAAAAGCGCTGCTGCTGAGATGTTGCCGCGCCACGCTAGAGGGCGCTGCTGTGCCATTAATCATGCCCGCTGCTTTTGGACATTTGCCCGTCATGTTGAACTACTTTGATAATTTTCACGCTACTGTTGTTCGCTTAATTTTTCATCGCTGTCACAGTGAAGATGGAGAACTCCCTTTGGGAGAGGGCGGTGGGGGAATGTATTATGTTCTTGTGCTTAAAGATGTAACGACTGAGCAGAGTAGCCTTTATCATCCTTGAAGGATAAAGTTGATTGCCCCGAAGGCGTACTGCTAGCATACGCTTCATTAGCTGGTCGCTTGGTCGCTAGCGATGCTGACTGGCAGTAAATATTCAAAAGGACGCTCTCATATATCCGCAGCTTTAGCCTTGTCTGATTTTATTGAGCGTAAGTCAATGTAAACCAAAGGATAACCCATCAAAAGATACACACATGGGGTCGGTCCAGTGCAATTATCGGAGATCTTTCACCTGACTGCACAGTTGGCAGTTGGCCTGATTTGCATAAGCCTCGCAGGCAACAAGCTGCTGTAAGCCTTTGACAATTAGCCAATATATTTTATTGGACCACGCTGAATCCGTCCAGCCATTGAATTCTCTTTCAAGTGTATGCGTGATTGTGTGACTAAGCGAGAAAGGGGGAGAGGGAGAGGGAGAGGGGTGTGGCAGCCTTAAGCTAAATTGAAGTGTGCTCGATGTTTATTATGTAACCACAATGCGATACTTTGTGCTGCCTTTTAGCTTTCACGCCTTTGAAATACATTTAATCCATCATTGCGCTCAGTCGGTAATACACACCCACACCACACCGCACACACAAAGCTACATTTGTATAGCGTATATCTTGTATATGAAAAGGTACAGTTAAACAGTCAGACAGACAGAGAATTGTTCGCCCAAGGGCTGCACGCTTATTCTGCCTTTCGTTTCGTTCGCTTCGTTTCGTTTCTTCTTTTTTTTGGGCTCTGCCCACAGCTTTATTGAGTCCCGCTTTCAATTTGCCTGACGCCTATTCACAACCTGTTGAAAAGGTGCAAAATGTTGGCTGCTTCTTTGACTCGCTTTCCTTTATGTTAAGCAAACACGCTTAGGCAGCCTTATCAATCAAAGGCATCTGCACACACACACACACACACCTACGCGCACACACGTACATAGATTTACATACATACATATGTTATTAATATGTTCCATTTATATATGAAACGACTTGCGAAGAAACCTTTGGGCGACTCCTCAAAACAAGTTCCGATACTTGAAAATACTTTAATGTTGTTTGAAGCTTTGCAATGGAATCTCAGCAATATTAAATTGTCTGTCAAGTCGTACATAATATAGATATATTTCAAATGTTGTCAGATTAACTCTTTATCAAACTCTCCATGTTCTGTACTAAGATACTTAATAGAGGCATTTTGATTGTACTGGAATTCTTTCACTACTTTTGACACGTGTTGAATAATTGGCTAGTTTTTACACAATAGAATTTACTTCTTATCTTGGCCACCAAGGCGTATTCGCATTATTTTAGCCACCTTAAGTTACTAAATATAAACTGGGTGGTAAAAACCGGAATTTACGCTTTTTTAATTACTGATTGTATTATCTTGTAAGACGTATACGTGATATTTGCAGTGTTTTAAAATTGTATTGATAGCAAACTTTAATATTTTTGTATGAATTGAGAGAACGCTACATCTTATGTTCACTAATTGAATGAGATTCTGTCCGGTATTTAACAACAACTTTCACAATTTAATAAATACTCAATTTATTGCGCAATTTTCTTATGAATTATTATGCGAAACTCATTGCGTTGATAATAAACTTGAGTTTTTGTTCTTTATTTCATATTTGCAGTCCATTAAAAGAGAGAGCACTTATAGTTTCAATTATCTGCTATAAAGTTGCATTTAAAAATGCCTTTTGCTTTATCTTTTATGACGCTATTAAAATATTTGAACTGATTCGGATGACTGCATTCTTATGTCTCAATTGATAATAAACTGGAATACTTATTTTTCATTATACTTTATGAATTGCGCACTTAGAAAAACAATTTACAACTATTCAAATAATTTCATTTTACGACTTAGCTAATATGCCTTGGTCGTATACGTAATAATTGTGCAGTCTCCCATTTGCAGTTAAAACTGAATAAGCAGCAAAATGCTTTTACCTGAAATGCGTGTGGCATTATTTCGAATATGCCAATAATTTGGAATCAACAAGTAATTAAGGTTTATGAGCCTCACACTTGAGCCACGGACTCGTGTTGTGGCTATTCGATTTTGTCCTTTGGGGCCTATAAGAAATACTAGTACTAGGATAATTAATAGACGCTCTAATGCCTGCGAAAACTTTGGCCAGCAGCGTCGGCCCCGTGGAAGCCATTAATCATTATCTGGCGCCATCTAGCGGTAGGCGTTGCTAAGCATTTGCGCCTGACTTCAGCTTAGCTCATTTATCTGCATCAAATCAATTAGGGAACACCTTGGGACCGTGGCTCCATCGGACCGTTGGACCGTTGGACCTTGGCCAACACATTCCGTTTCCTTAGAAATTCGAGGCACCTTTTTTCCCTTTTCCCTTTTTCCGTTTATTTTTTTCTTCTTGTGCTTTCTGCCATTTTGTTGCTGGCGTTGTCCCTGTTGTCGACTGTGTTGTGTTGTTCCTGCTACGTGCCAATTTGGCTCGTTTTGCTCGCTCATTCGTAAATCTAAACAAATCATCAATTTTCACAAATTATACGCGGCGCCTTCCCCTCATTGTCGTCCTTGCTGCTGTCGTCTTCATACCCATTCCCATTCCCATTTCATCCTTATCCTTGTCGTGCTTTCAGCTGTGTCCTTGGACCTAATTGCTTTCGTTTCATTCACCGCATTTCCTGTTGTCGTCTGCGTCGCTGTTCATTTTACATTTCATTAATTAACGCCAATGGCCGTCGAACTTTGACATATTGAGCTTAGACGCCAGCCCCTTCCTCTCCCCACTCTTTCGCTCCCCTTGGGGACTCCCAATTCTGCAGTTTTTTATTTGTTGTATTCTCTTTTCGGCCTATCTGTTGTGAGCACTCGAATTTAATGAACGAAACACTCCAATGGCCAATCACACAATGATAAGACAATTCTTAAAGTATTTGTATTTAACATTTAGGCAATATACTATATATGTATATATTTATTAATTTGTTCATCGATGATAAAAAGGTTGTGAGATAATGTTAAATCGGCATTATCAGTTAGTCGAAGGCTATTTAAGCATGGATCGATGCCAAGACAATTGCTATTAGCAAAAATGAAGTGCATCTGTCTGCTTTTATTGGTTGTGGCTCCCGCTGCCTGGGCTCGTGTGCCCTTCGAGCCTCTGCCCGATGTGGAGCTGCCTCCCGTCGTTGAGGAGGATTTGTTCGAGCGTGGCATCTACCTCGATCCTCTGCCAGAGGCCCGTGCCTCAGGTGAGTACTGAAAAGTGAACGTTCAATCTACATGGAACTGTGTTCAAAGTGATGACTTCTCTAGGCTGCTCGGTGACCATTCGTGGTGGCATGCCCAAGCCAGAGCCTGTCGTGCTTGAGACCGATTCGGAGAACATCTATCCCTTCAACGATGTCGGCGCCTTCGAGGTGGAGAGCGGCAAGACGTCTGCAGCTGTGGTGTCCCAGCGGCTTTACCACACACTCCGACAACGTTCTGACCCTCACCTGCGAGAGTGGCACCAACTTCAAGATCAGTGGCACCACCTACGCATTCAAGGATCTGGCCTGCAAATCGTGGCCCACCTTCAAGGCTGTCAAATCGGGTGCCACCTGCAATGGCGGTGTTGTGATTCGTGTTGGTTTCCAGATCACCACCTCTCGCTTTGCCGAACAGATGTCCATCTGCTTCAACGAGGAGGAAGAGGTGACCCGTTACACACGTCATCTGCTCTACCCTGGCAGCAACTACTATGAGACCGGCGTGGATCGTATTACCTTCACAACTGGCGGCTTCTTCGATGGCAAGAACGTGGATAAGTTGTACACTCAGGTCACACAGCTGGAGACGATCAACAAGGATCTGGGCGGTGATGCTGACAAGTATTTCGATTCGTCTGCCAATATTTATCTGGCTCGTGGTCATCTCGGCGCCAAGGCTGATTTCGACTATGCTCCCGAGCAGCGCGCTACCTTCCTGTTCATCAATGCCGCTCCCCAATGGCAGGTCTTCAATGCCGGCAACTGGGCTCGTGTTGAGGATGGTCTCAGGGCTTGGGTTTCGAAGAACAAGATGAATGTCAACTGCTACACTGGTGTCTATGGTGTGGCCAAGCTGCCCAACAAGGATGGCGTTGAGACTCCTCTGTATTTGGCTCGCGATGCCAACAACAATGGTCTGATCCCTGTGCCCGCTTTGTATTTCCGCGTTGTCATTGAGCCTTCGACTCACAAGGGCATCGTCTTCGTTGGCGTCAACAATCCCCATTTGACTGAGGAGCAAATCAAGCGCGACTATGTGATCTGCAATGATGTGAGCGACCAGGTCACCTACATCAACTGGAAGAAGACTGACATCAAGGCTGGCTGGTCTTATGCCTGCGAGGTCGCCGATTTCCTCAAGACTGTCAAGCACTTGCCCGCTCTGACTGCCAAGAGTGGTCTGCTTCTCTAAGTTATTACGTATATCAATAAACTCTGCGATTATATCGAATATGCAAACATTGCGAGCATAACAATGGGAAGTGGGAGTGAGTCAGAGGGTGAAGGAAACTGAGAGGGAAGGCTATTTAAACATTTAATTATAGGGACTTCCAAATATTTACCACATAAATGCATATACTCTGCTGACATATTTTTGAACAACAAGGTATATTTTGATATTAGTTTTTTACGAATTCTCTAATGAAAACATTTATTAGGGATTTCTGAATAATAAGTATAAGGGAGTCTCGACAAAACACAAGTTAAATTGAACATTATAAAAAAAAGGAAAAGAAATGTGATAAAATTTAATTTGTGCGTATACGCGATATTTATAAAATATATTTAGAAGAAAATTTGCATAAGGAAACACATTTCAATTAGCAAGTAAGAATATGAATAAGAATTGAAAACCAAAACTAAAATTTGTATGCAGTTTGTCAATATTGAAAAATTAGTGTTTGCGTATACGTAATATTTTTATTTATATCTTTAGAAAAAAAGAATAGTTGGTAAATAAGACATGGAATAAGAGTGAGCTTAGCAAAAAAATGAATGTGTATAGTTTATCCAAGTGGAAACTCATTTATGTTACAGATAATATTTAAGTGGTCAATTAAAAGTAATAACTGTTTAGCAGAAGATTTGTATTTAGTTTCAAAAATATCGAAATAGTTATTTTGATTAAATGTATTTTGTACGTATACGTGATATTTTCCCAATTTTTATAATGCATAAAATACTAAATATTTAAATTGATAAAAGATTGAGAATTTGTAAAGCATTAAATAAAATTGATGATTTTAGCAAGTGAAAATAAGTATTAATTAAAATATTTTTGTTTGTTATGTATGCGTAATTTTTTCTCAATTTATTTAGGAGAGAGTTTTGTTAATAAAAACCGATTAGTTTGCGGTTAAATCTGTAATCAAATAAAGAAGTCCTAAACTAAATCGAGGTATAGGAATACATTTTATTAGGGAAATGGACGGATTCCTACGAATTACAAATATAACTGCAGCCAGATGAGCATTTGATTTATGGTGCTTACGAATATATTTTTAATATATACATTTTACCATGATAACAGGAACTTTGCTTTTAACAATTCATTTATTAACTCAAACCTAAACTAAACGTGAAGGAACTCAAACCAAGAGACCGCTAACGGAGAAATTGGGCAGGTGGCTGACCTTCTTGCGGAACTCGTTGACCTCGCAGGCATAAGAATAGCCAGCGGTGATGTCGGTCTTCTTCCAGCTAATCCAGTTGATACGGTCGCTGACATCGGTGCACAGAATGTAGTCACGCTTGATCTCGTCGAGACTCAAATGGGGATTGTTGACACCGACAAAGACAATGCCCTTCTTGGTGTTGGGTTCGATGACAACACGGAAGTACAACTTGGGCACGGGGATCAAGCCATTGCCATTGTGATCGTAGGCCAAATAGAGACCCGGTCTGATGGCCATCCTTGTTTGGCAAGGTGGTGACACCCCAGACACCAGTCCAGCACTCGACATACTTCTTGTTCTTCGTCACCCAATCCCTGACGCCATCCTCGACACGCGCCCAATTGCCGGCATTGAAGGTCTGCCATTGGGGAGCGGCATTGATGAACAGAAACGTGGCACGCTGCTCGGGTGGATACACAAAGTCAGCCTTGGCACCCATGTGACCACGAGCGAGGAACACATTCTTGGCCGAGTCAAAGTAGCGGGACGAATCAATGCCCAAAGCCTTGTCGATGGTCTCCTTCTGGGTGACCTGCGTGTATAGCTTGTCCACATTCTTGCCGGCAAAGTAGCCACCAGGCGCAAAGTTGATGCGATCCACACCAGTGGCATAGTAATTGCTGCCCGAATCCAGAGTGTGATAGACATAGCGAGTGACCTCCTCGTTCTCATTGAAGCACACATCGTATTGCTTGGCAAAACGCGAGCCGCTCAGCTCGAAGCCCACATTGATCAAGGTGGTGCCGCCGTTGCAGCTGGAGCCGGACTTCTTACCCACAAACGCTGGCCACGAGGTGCACTTGAAGTCCTCGATCTCGTGCTCCTTATCGCCCACCTTGAAGCGGGTGCCACCGACGCACTTGGCTGTCACATATTTGCCCGACAGCGGCGAGGCGAGTGCCGAGGTGCAATGGAACTCAATCGTCTTGTCGTGCTCCACATCCACATAGCCGCTGGCCGAGAAGGGATAAAACTCCGAAGTGCCGGGCTTAATCAGCAAGGGCTGTGGATTCTTCATCTCAGTGCTGCGTATCTTAATGGAGCAGCCAGCTAAGCACAAGGTTTATAAAATAAAACCATTGAAGTTTATATAAAAGACAACTTACAAGCGCGTGAATCGAATAGTTGCGGCTCCTGTGGCAACTCGATCATATCGGCTGACCAGAGCAGCTCGGTATCTTGAGGCAGCAGACGTGCCTGGCTGATGGCTGCCAGGCCGAGGAGGACAATGGCAACTGGACTCCACATGTTTCACTACTGATGGAATTTCCAAAAATCAAGGTGCTTATAAATCGAAAACGGGCCAAACTGATAGCATTAGCCATTTGGCAGGGGGAAACTTGACAAACACTTAAAATCCCCCCGCAACTTTGAGTGCGATTATGAGTGTGAGGCGAATGCGAATGTGAATACAACTCGAACAGATAGCGAGTGTGTGTTGTGTTGATTTTGCGCTCTCATCTCACGTGTTGCGCGTGCCAACATGCGAAAATTTTTTTCTTTTTGGGTTTTTTAGTCTTATCATTTAATTAGTCGGGCCCCATTCTCACCGTTAACGTCACTCAAGTATCTGTCTATCTATCGATTTGATTAGCAAATATATGAAATTTTGGACTGAAACCATCATGAGTGGTTACTTCCCTCACGTGTTCCACACGTTTGAAGCTCAAGTGTGTTTGGGGAGCGGGTTTCATTTCATTATGCACAAAAATCAAGTGTTTATTATTTGTTGTTGTTATTTGTTTTTTTTTTTCATTTTCATTTATATCTCTGGGTATACATCAACTCACATTTAATGGTTAGTTTTTGTTTTGCCGGCACAACTGTACTTATGTACAATACCATAATATATAATATTATTAGCGATATGATTATTGTTTGATTGGCTTTTAGTTTTTCTTTTTCTGTTCTGTTCACTTATTTACAATAATAATACACTTAAACATTTACAACGTTTATAACTACATTACACTTTTTTTTTGGTTTTTCTTACTTAGGACTGCTTATTGTTTTTGCTTCTCTTCTGCTGGTTAGACTTTTGCTGGTAAATTATTCTTATAGCTATTGTTACGTTTTTAAAGCTTTTCATGCTAATAGGGCGAATACTATATTAATGAAGCAATAATACAGAGAGATTTTATCTGACATACGAATAACTCTTATTGCGCACTTTATGCTTATCTTTTTTTCAGTTTATTTTTCATTCTTCAAGTAGGTCCGAAGAAAGAAAGAGAACATTTGTTATGTTTTTTAAATCCAATTTACAATTTGTTTCTTTTAGAATGTTTTGTATTTTTTATATCTTTGTTGCTGCTCATTTCTCTGTTTATTATACTCTTTATTTGATCCAGTTTTTTCCACACATTTGAAAGTTTAACTTAACATGTTCCTTACTTTATGTACACAAATCTGTTGCATCGTAATTAAGTAATAATCTGTTTCAACAATTAAGTTTGCCTTTTATTGGACTATCAGCATTTCCATTAGGTCATATGTCAGATTAGTTTAAGAAAAGAACATTCTTTTATAGAGACTATTCCACTTCTTAAATATATATCTAACAGCTTTGATTTATTTTCTTTAGATTCTTTTCGTAAAGCATGTTTTAGAGATTGGTCTCTTTATATTTTGCATCATTTATAGAATTTATACTTAAGGAAAGATCAAATTTTTGCTGATATTGTGCTTTTTCTACTGTTCAAAGCCTTCTTTCAATTTCTTTGAAAGTTTCGTCAGTTCATTTTTGTGATTTCTGCATTTCTATTTCCTCTTTATCAGCATGCTTAAGGGTACGCTAACTATATAGACTGCTATCTACAGAAATATAGCGACTTGGGCATAGATCTCAACGGCCACCAGGAGACCCATTATGGAGAGATTCACAGCGCAGTAGACGCGTCGCAGTGAACGTCGACGTTTACGCTGACGTTGACCACAACATTTGCCACGGAGTTGCGTTCCAGTCTGCAGACGCTGTCGCGGATTATCGTCCTCGCTCCCGCTCCCACTTCCGCTCCCGCTGCTGTTGACATCACTGTCGTCGCCACTATCTCCGCTCCCACTCCCGTCGTCGTCGTCGTCATCGGTGGGTGACGTGGCAGTGTGACTCCTGCGCCCATCTGTTGCAGCTCCATTGTGGCATGGCGGCCAATGTCAAACCGACGCCAGCGACGAGCTGCTGTCATAGGCCACCAGCAGCGAGTCATTCTCATCGCTGCCGCTGCCCGCACTTCGCTCCGACTCATTGATCACCTCCAGCTGCGTTTGCGGCCTGCTGATCTTGTACTTGTTGTGTCGCTTGTTTATCAGCACACTGCGTATATTGTTATTGGTGCGTTGTCGCTGTCCACGCTGACCCTTGACCTTCAGCGTGGCACTGCGTGTGCGTGCCTTGTGCACTCTGGCGCCCAGCATGCTGCAATCGGCATCATCCTGCTGCTGCTCCAGCTCCAGCTGCTGCTCATCCTCATCGTCATAGTAATCGTAGTAATCATCATAGTCATAGCCCACGGCATCTTCATCTGCATCGTCGTCATCTTCCTCGTCGTAGTCAAAGTCAAAGTCAAAGATGGCACAGCAACCGCTTTCCACCTCAACGCTGTAGCGACGGTGTCGCTTTGATCTCTTGCTCTCGAGATGCGCTGGCGAGGATTTGCTGTGAGTGCTTACGCTCTTGTACATGGGAGCAAAGATAGCGGTTTTAGCCTGGCAGAAATAGGGGGTAAAAAATGAGACAGAATATGAGGGAGTGAAGATCATTTATAAGGTTAACTTTCGAAAAGAAAGTCAGTAGCTTTTCTAGTTCTAGTTCTAGTTCCAAATGGTATATTTAGTATATTCAAGATGTACATTAGAGTGCAAAATATACCAGATTGACAGCCGCAGAAAATAGACTCCAAGTAAGTAGGCGTTTTTGCCCATACAAAAGTATTTCTTTAATAACTGTGGCAAAAATCAATTCACAATTTATCTGCAACCTAACAAATACTGTCAAGAAAAATAATAGCTCTACCTCTTAAAGTCTCTGAGATCTAGGTGTTCATACAGATAGACGGACAGACAGACGGACATAGGTAGATCGTCTTGGCTCTTGACGCTGACTAAAAATATACTTTATGTGGTCGGAGATGCTTCCTTCTATCCAATAACATACATTTCACAAGCTTATAATACCCTTCTACTCTATAAGTATAACGAGTATAACAATTCTAATAACAAAATTAAAGAAAATTCTTTTCATTTCATGTAATAACACTAGTTGTTAGTTTGTTTCAGACTATTTTACTATTTATTTAAAATTCTGAATTTAAGAGCAGACAACTTAGAGGATACATCTTTGTTAATTGCTTGAATATATATTTTCCGTGCTTTTATTTTATTTGTCCTTAACTTACCTCTGGTCCCCTCCATGTAATTCCCGAACGCACCAGATTGTAAAAGCGCAGCACGCCCCACATGGCAAGTACCTGTTTTGATTTAGAAAAGTGCGAAATTGTTATTGATAAAGCATAAATGCAACTCACAAAAGTACTCAGACACACACACACACTGTCATTCACAAATCACAATTCATTGAATCGAATGCACTTGTGATTGATGCGCAATTAATAACATATTTTGCTAATAACACAAACGTTAATGGATTTTAGTAGTAAATAGATTATGTAGCCATAGATAAAAAAGAAGTACAATTTAATGGCAGTTTTATTGACCTTATTAATAAAATCACGCACACGTAAAAAGAATTAACTGTTGATAACATTTCAGTTCACCGGAGATTTTAATCATAACATACAAAAACTTTTAAATTATTAATAATAAAAGTTCAAAACTTTTACAGGTTAAACTTTTGCCATGTTCAAGCTAAAATCGTTTAATATGCAATTTTGTTTATTGGCTCGTCGTTATGGCCTCAAGGGAGAATTGTGCGATCAAATAGCGGGAATTCCCAATCGTGATGACAGTTATTTTTTCACATTACGGACTATACTGATTGGATTGTGCATCTACGGCATGGTAAGTATTATCAGAAAAAGTAGTGTAATATACTTTACTGATTAATTTCTTAAAAGGTGGATGCACTGTTTGTCACTGTGAGATCTTATAGTAAGAGAAGCTTTATGCCGCTGACTCTATGGCAAACTGATGACTATCATTTAATTCCCCCTGAATATTCGCGATTTGTGCGCACGATTAATCGATTTGCACAACTGTATTTCTGGGTTTTTCTTACCTATGCTGCCATTAATGTAAGTTTGGTATTAAAACATACATATAAATAGTTGCGAAATAAAAAATAGCTGCAGTTGTAAAGGTTTTAGAATAGAATTTCACTAAAAGAACACTGAGGTAAGCATCCCATCCATGATTATTAGTTATCATCTAAGGAAGATTGTAATAATTGTATATATTAATAATCAATAAAAGTGAATTGTTCTTTAAGTGAAACTTTATTCTGAACTAAAAGTTGCTGCTATTTCTTTTTTCGCAAATGTATTCATTAAATTGTTTATGTTATTTTTTCCCAACAGGTTTCACCTATTTTCATGTGGCCTTGGCTAACATATCAGTTCTTACTCATAGCCATCTATATAACGAAATTTTTTAACGATGCCATAAAGGACGGTTTAGACTGGAAAAACTTGCTAATCAATGAACTTTTTATGCATTGTGTGATCACCAAATTTGTTTATTACTGCAAGCTAAATTATGAGAAGCAGCTGTCTCCAAGTTTAGATGCGATTGATATTCCTTTGGAAGTAAAATAATTCAGATTAATGAGTAATTAAAAGTAGTAGAAAGTTTATCAAGTGCGATATGTACATTTTATAAATTTTAGAGTGCCTTATTTTGCTTTTATTTACATAGAAAAAAGAGTTTAGCTAGTAAAGAACCTCAATTCGTTTTTATTACTCATTTTAAACGCTTAATTTTTTTATGGGTTATTACCTCTTAGCACCTTTTTCACATTTATTATGAAATCATCAAATAGTTCTATAAATAATGCAATGATTTAATATTTGACGTCAGACACGCAAGCCACATTCATAGCACAATAAATCAAACATACAAATTCACTTTCTACTTACATTGATAAACGCACGAGCGATAAAAAACGCAACCTCGGCTTTACACATGGCATCGAATTGCTGCAATATGGGAGAGAAAACATGCAACAATTTAATTTAATTAAATTTATACTATCGCAAAAATTAATATTATTTATATGAAAGCTTTTTGTAACTGAGACTCCAGTGTCCAGGTAAAAATATGTAAACGGCTAGTCTGAAAAATACAATAACAACAACAATAGAAGGCGCAACAAAAGAGAAACCGAAAAGGCAGACGATAGACGACAGAAAATAAAACCCAAAAGAGAGAGTGAACAAAAATAAAATGCCACCCACTGTGAAAGTTTTTTTGTGTACCGGCGAACAGAGCGCAAAAAACATGAATTTTTACCTCTACAATTGCAATAAATTATGCATGAGGCGACAATTTTGTAACGTTTTGGTAGAGAAAAACAACAAACGGACAGCAACGACAACAACAGGAGCAGCAAGAGCTGCAACAACAATAACAACAACAAGAACAACGATGTCGGGAACAGGAACATGAGCCTCGCAGCATGTTCGTAATAGAGAAAGCCGCAAAAACAAATGTTGGAGACAAATATAAATTGTGGCAGGGGAAGCCGGCGAGGGGGGTTGACAAAAAAGGCAAGGAAAAAGTACAGTATCTATTTGTCTGTGTGAGTGTAAGTGAGTGTGAGTGCATGTGTGTAATAGGCCTCTGGCAGTGCTTTAAGTATGGAAGAGAGGCAGTTAAAAAGAGTGAGTGGGAGAGAGAGCGAGTGGGAGAGTAAACTGGAAGGAGAGCTGGAGAGAGCGTTTGAGAGCAAGTGAATGAACTGCATGTGTGAGTGTGTTGTCAGCTTTGTGCTGTGCCGCCGCTTTTGCTGCTGCCGCCGTCGACGCTTTGCAGGCGGCGGACTCTTGAGTTTTTTTTTTTCCTTTTTTGCTCAACTATATACGCTTCATTAGGCAAAGCAGGTACTTTAGCTTCCTCATCAGCAGAAATTCCACTTTGGGATTTTTAAATGAGGTTGAGTAAATAGGTAGGAACCACAAGCTATTAGATACTTAGAGCTTAAGAACAAAATTAAAAGCTTTTTTTCTACAACAATTAGCTGTTATCTCAATTGCATTGGACACTTTAAAAAGTTTTACAGTCACAGGAATAGAAAAAATTTGGTTTTAAATTTATATTTATTTATTTGCTCAAGTTTACGGAAAAGTTATTTAAACTTGTTGTACTTTTTGTAGTGAAAAATTTAATTTCAGCTCATTTTCTAGTTTGTAAGACAAGTTTTCTATGAATTTCTTAAAATTACAAACAAAGTTTTAAGCACTGGCAAATAAGGATGAGAAACTTTCTTAGCTTTGTGCTTAATTTATATTTACCCAAATGAACTGAACTGAACCTTTTCACTCAATCGTTTTTGCAATGTTAAATTACAATTGCAAAATGTAGTCAGTTGTGCAGATATTGTTTGATAGGTACACTGATTAAAAGATTTGCATGACTGCTTCCTCTTTCATTATTCCAATCAAATAGTTCTGCAAATTAGATAACTATCAAGAGCGTATTTGATTTGCCTCATTCCAAGCATGTTTTCCAACCAATTATTTGACATGCACACTGATTAAGTGAAGTGAATTTATAGTGTTTGCCATGTATTTATTATTCTAATCAAATGCTTCTCCCTCTGAGTTGCAGCAAAAATAAATTGGTCTGTTGCTGCTCAAACACTATTTCCCATTTACCATTTGCAATTTATACGCTAGCTTCTCTCTTTCGCTCTCACTCTTTCTCTTTTCGACTTCTAGCAAAGCATATGCTTGGTGTTTGTGTTTACATTTCAATTTCATTGTCTGTGCTTTGCAGCGCATTCAACTGTCGTCAGAAACCGAACATAACCTAAATCCTTTGTTTGATTTTAGCATAAAAAGAAGCAACTTTTACATATGTAACGGATTCGCCTCTTGTCGATGTCGTTGTTGTTGTTGTTGCTGCAGTTGTTGAACTCGTTATTGTTGTTTGTTTCCTAGTGCCTGGGCCTTTGTAATTTATTTGTTTGTTTTGCCAGATCTTTGTGCCTTGCTTTGCTCTGCTCTGCTTTTGCCTCCAATTGATTTATACCAACGCGACATTCAACAACTCTTATTGATATCACTCACCAGCAGCTCCCGCTGCGCCAAAGCTTTTCGTGGAGTTATGTGCAAAGTCTGGGGGATTGAGAGAGAGACTATTGCTCACGAAGGACAAGAGTGGGGTTGCCTTTCATTAAATAAATGGATCGCCCTTGGCAAAAAAGCATCTTAAATATGCATTAAAAGCGTTTGGCTGGCGCGCTAAATTCCCCAACCAGTCGACGGTGTAGTCACCAAAGGATTCTCACTTACCTTATTCACATGATCACGCAGAACATTCGAGTAAACCATGGCGACAGCTTCCAAGGCCATAAACGTAATATAGCCAATTATCCAGGGTACAATTAGGCCAGGGTTTTCCTGTGAGAATCAAGCCAAAAACACAAAAAACCGGTGAAACACACACAATATTATATCGCTCTTAGAACATTTTCACTTCAACAATAAGGTAAATGTGTTAGCGAGGGGGGGGGGGAGGGAATGGGGAAGGAGGCTGCCCACAAAAACCATTCGCACACCTTTGGCTGCGAATCAAATTGTTGGCATTGATTTGCTCGCTGCCACTATATAAAATATTTTATGTGCCATGTGAGACCAAACAGCTGTGAGTGTGTGTGTGTGTGTGTGTGATTGTGTGGGCCTGCGTGTGTATGTGTGTGTGTGTGTGTGTGCGTTGTAATTTATCTTGCAATGGCGCAAAACCTCTGATTGGATTTTTGGCGCTTTTTCGCGTGTGGCGTTTTTCGGTTTTTATTTCGTTTTTCTTTTTTTTTCCTGTGGGCAGCTGCTGCTGACAGTTTTAACCACATATTTTGCACAGTAATTTCTAGACCAAAAACGTTTCATAACCTTATTGCGTTTAAAATGTAATGTCGATGTTGCAGTTTGTAAATTGCATAGTTTATATTTATTTAATTGGTTTAGTCTAGGTAAATAAAATAGCTTGTTGAATGGCAATGATTTTAGTCTATCTTTCATGTATGTATTTTATTTATTTTGGTAATCCTATCGTTTAAAGAGAAATTCTCTTAGATAATTTAGATAGTCACAGCAACAATTCTAATAGTTTAATTCGATTTAATTCATTGTTAGTTATTAATTTTTAAATATAACGATAGTAAACAAAAACTATTTATTGTCCAATCGTTTAATTTTTTCTATTCATTTATTCATGATTTGAACTTTCATTTTTAAAAACACTTTTCAGTTTTTGCGACAGTTACATCCACATTAGCATTAGTTTAATTAAATTTTTTCTTATTTCTAATACAACCATCAAATAAGATAATTAAATAAACCATTCATTAACCAATTGTTTTACTTTTTCGATTAATTTATTCAAGTTGTATTTTATTATTTTTTAATAACCTTAATTTTATTACCATAGTTTTGAATTACCCCGAAAGTCCCAGTTACATTACTAATAGTTTAATTAAAATCAATTCAATTCAATTAATTATTAGTTCCAAATTTTATAATATAACGAGCCAATTAGCTTATTGAACAAATTGTTTAGTATCTAATTGTTTAATCTTTTCAATTGATAACTAAATGCTAATGTAATGCACTTATCGATATAGGCAAACATTCCCTTGATACAATAAAATAATGCTTTAATTTGCATTATTTTATAAAAGAGTGCTAACAAAATTTATAGTTTACACACTAAGTGAATTTTGTATTCACTTCATTGTAGTTTTTAATTCACACATATTTTCGTTTCATTCGCTTAACAACAATTGTTATTTACATTTTGCCACATCAGCACTGATTGTTTATTGTGGAATTAAATAAATTAAAATGTTGCATAAATAAATAAACAACTGATTTTCGAATAATTAACTTATAGGCAAATAAAAACATCAAGTAATTGTTGTTCCCGTAGAGTACACATTACGTTGTTGTTTTTAATTTAGCTCTCTTCACACAGCTGCACATTGAATTGCATTGTTGGCAAACAAAATTGTTGCATTGTGTTTTTGAAAATACGCTGGCAGCTCTAATTAAGGCCGCTTTCCCATTGAATATTTAAGCGCATCAGTTGCTGGCGCCTAAAAACAAACTGCAATTCATTTGCTCAACAAATGGCATACTCTCGCACACACACACCACATAGAGACACACGCATAGAATCGTACTCAAATAATTGTAGCATACTTTTCAGGGGGCGGCTTCGTTGTATCGTTGTCATCGCCGTTGTTTTGGGCTGCTTTTGCTCGGTTCTATTTGTTGTTGTGGGTCGAAATTAAAAAATTCCACACAAAGCGCTACGCAATGTTCTCTCTACGCCTGGCCGTAATCTTTGTCATGTGTCGCCGCCAGTCGTCAACCTCATCCTCATGCTCAGCTAAACCGAAAGATGGATCTTCATACCCAATTGTGTGACAAATTGTCTACATTTTCAGCCACTGCGAATGTCATTTTGTTGTTGCTGTTGTAGCTGTCGTTGTCATTCTTCTACTTTTTTTTTTTGACAACCCTTCCAAATTTGCTAGTCGGTCCATTTGAAGTAACAACATATTTGCATGTTTTTTTTTCGTTTGTTGAAGCTTAGAGCATGAAGAGTTCATCACGGGTTTCATCTTTATTTAGAATTTTAAGCTTTGTTTAAGTCTAGTCACGCTTTTTTATAACTTATATTTGAATGTTTTAATTTTATATATTAAATCTTTAATAATGTAATTAAATGATCAATGACCTTTATTAACTATGTTCATTTTTATGTCTTAATGTTATTCATTAAATCTTTAATAATGTAAGAAACGAAAAGATCAACGACCTTTATTAACTAATTACTTTTCTAGAGCTAGCTGCTGCTACATAAATAATGTATCAACTCAAATATTGAAACGGAACGTTTTGGTCAGAAAAAGATTTATTTGTTTCTGGTTCCGTCGCAAAAAGGGCATTTGACTTTCAGCAAATTCACTAATGACCTCTAGTTGTTACCATTGTTTTTCATATATTATTCAATGGAGCAGTGAGTGAATGGGGAAGGCGTGTCGGATATGAGCTCCGCCTATAAGGATGGCTGGACTGGTTCGTAATTTACATTTGAATGCGCTTTATTTGCCAGGGTCTCTGGTAAACAGTTCAGTCCAGAGTTCGAGTTTCAGTTCTCCAAAAATTCGCATAATTTACGCACATGCGTCATATGTATATGTATATATGTAAATGTGAAAGTGTGTGTTAGGGAAATCTGTTTGCTTGTCAACCTTTTGTTGAATTTTGTGAAATGCCTCCCAAAAAAAAGCCCTTAACCAAACAGTGAATGAGACTTACCCGACATATGCCAAATATCAACACAATGCTGAGCAATATCATCGACATTTGTGTGCCAATTATGGCAAAATATGCAATTTGCACACCTGCAAAACACAAACACGTAAACGTATAAAATTAGTAACAATTCAAAAGCCATTAGGAGTGCGTTTAGTATCAACATGAATTCCCATTTTTGCCATAAATTACAAACAAATTATTCCCACAAATTCTGCAGTAGCTTCAAATATGATATATAGACGTATTTTCAACTGGAAAATTTAAACATGTTTCTTTTGTAGCAATGGTCTTTTACCCCAAACAATTTAACTCTTTGAGCATTGCAAATGTATGAAAATGAGGAATTGCTGTTATTTTGAAATAAATATTGACTCGACTGGGTAGATTAGAAAACATATTTTTGGAAGCATGCTATCTATGATATCTTTAGTTGCTTAAATAACAGTTTAAGCAATACCCTGGATAAAGCGCTGAGTAGTTATAAAACAAGATAGAAACTACAGTCGATTGTGTTCGACTTAATAAAAATTAAACAGTGTGTTAATATTCCTAAAATATACCGAATTACTATTCCAAAAAGAACTAAAATATAAAGAAGTATATATATATACTACTATATTCAAATAATACTACAATCAAAGTAAATAATACCCGACAATAGCCAAAAACGTTTCTCTATTTCAAGGAGTCTCTGATATTTAGGTGCTAATATAGACAGGCGGACTTGGTTATATTCTCTCGGCTATTGACGTTGATAAAGAATAAATGGAAAATTTTCTGTGAAAATAAAAACAAATACTACAAAAATTTTTATTTTAGATAAAGATGAATCTTGATTATCAGAATAATTGGAGCAAAGAATGATTTTAAAATTATTTTTCTGTTTTAAGATAATTGCAATAAGAAAAAATGAATTCTTACGAGAAACAAAAAATTTATTAAAATTTATATATTTTATCGTAAAACTGAAAAACTTCCTAAAATTAGTTTTTGAGGTATGAAGTATTCTCTCTTTACTTCGCAGGATTATTTCTATAGTTAAAATTCTATATTCTAAATACAAAAATTAATTTCAGTTCTAACTATAGTGCTAATCCAGAGCTATAAGACTAACTCTGATTTATTTTTAAAATTGTTTTAATTTATGTTTTTTCACTGTGTCGCATGCGACATTTTTTTTAAACAGAGAATTACCCAATTCTACATAACAAGGTCTCAAATACCTTCTGTATGCTTAAAGTTATAATAAGCTTCAACAATATAAACAGCCTAAAAAGTGTGCTTACTGAACATCTAGAGTATTTTCGAGTCTAGCAGTTTTGCACGATGTTCGTTTGCTTGCTTTGCTTTGGAATGTGCTTTATTAAGTTGCAAGTGTGACAGCCGCAATGCTGTCTACGTATTATTTATTTATTAAAATGTCTTGTTTATTATGCTGATGTTCAGTTTATTGCTGTTCAGAGTATTTGCTCAAAGCTCGTAACTCTGTGTGTGTGTGTCTGTGTTTATGCTTAATTGCTTATAAGTATTTATGAGGTTTATGCTTACCGTAGTAGACGTCTTGCAGGTCAGCAGATTTATGCATGTTCACATTGATGCGCCACGAGTATATCAAGACAATTAGCAGTGAAATGTTCTAAAATGAAAGAATGGTCGTTTATTAATACACATATCACGCATACGCAACGTGCAACCGCATGCAGAATGATATCGAGTCGTATATTCTCTTTGATAGCTGAATGAAACACGTTTTTACTTTTAAGCACGCATTAACTCATTGGCAGAGTAAACATAAATGCGGCGCCTCACCTAATTAAATGCGAAATTTTGCACTCGCCGAGCACATTTATTACTCTCACAATCTGCCCCATCGGGGGTAAGAGTACTTGGGCTTTGCATTCATGCTAAACACGTAGCTTTTGCCAACTCACTCAAGTGTCTCTCTGCAATAATAAAGCACGGCACTAATTGCAGCCAGATACGAGTATCAAACAAAAAAAAAGAAACAAAAAATGGCAAGAAAAGAAACTGGAGGGGAAAAAACAAATCCAAGTTAACTTTGCCAGTTGCATGTACATAATTTGTGTAGTAAATTGCATTGCAGTCGCTACGGCAATTGTGGCAAGTTGTTGCTCCCATTCAAGTAGCATACAAGAGAGTACAAGAGTGTACACTCAGGCAGGCGTAAGTATAAAAATCCTGAGCACGATTCGGCCATTAACATAAATTATAAGCCATAATGAGCGACATGTAATTGTAATTTATATGGGGCAACAGATGAGCACAATGAAGTTGCTACTCCTCTGCTCTGCTCTGTTTTCCATAGCACTCCATCGGAATGCCATAAACTTGAATATCTTAACTTAAGCTTCACTACGAAAAAATAATGCAATACAAACTGTAGATTGTGCTAGACAACAATTAATTCTCATTTGCTCGCAGTCATTGGTTACCAAATAGCTTTTGAAATTCTTTGAAAACATTTTTACTAATAACAAGTAAAAAAGCTTCAGTTCAGTGAGCTCAACTGTGATATACCCGTTATCCATTTTAAATAAAATATTCTTAAAATATACCAAAAATAATACAAATACTAAAAATATAGCAAAGGGTATTTTTGATATATTGATATAGTACTACATGTCAAATATACTAGATAGTTAGCAAACGCAAATAAGACCCAAACTTAGAAGGCTTATTCGCCCATACACAAGTATTTCTTTAATAACTTTGAAAATTTGTATCTGGTAGAAACCAAATCTTCATTAATCACAAATACTATAGTTATAAGAAAGGAATTATTATAGCCAAAAATGCTTTGCAACGATAAATTAGAAATAAGCTGTACAGTAATTGGAATATGAATTACCTTTTGAACCTTAACAATTATTTTATTTGCCTTATTTCTCATTATTCATTTGAATAAATTTTATAAATATTATAATTGTATTTTTGAATTTTAATTTCACATACTAATTCTATTAATTATATTTCTATTTTTGCTAATTATTTTTGGAATTCTATTCTATTCTTTGAGATACATTTTCGTAATCAAATTATTGCTTCTTTATCAGTTATTTATCTTTCTGGGCTAAAATTTATTTTGTACTTTTATCAATCCATTTTCTATATATTCAACTGTTTTAGCAAATAATTATTAATGTTAATTTTTTAATTATTTATTTTTGCAAAGTTTGTTTTTGTAATCAAATTAATTTGTATTTATCAGCTATTTATTTTTCTTCTTGGCATGCAAAATCATTTTCGCCAATTATTTTAAAAATTGTGTAATTTTTTTTTTAATCTGCTTCTATATTTATCTAATTTGCAGAGAATTTTTGCAAACTAATTAATATTTATTTTTCAGTTATTAAAAATAAATAAATTGTGTACATTTTTAATACCTGCTTCTACATATATTAAACTATTTTTGAACTATTTTGAATATTTCTTTTTTTCTATTTATTTTTCTATCTTTGCAAAGCTGTTGTAATCAAATTATTTTCTCTTTTTCAGCTATTTGTTTTTGGATTTTAGCATGCAAAAGCATTTTTGTTAATTAAATTTGAAATTAAATAAATAGTGCACTTTTTAATCCTACTTTTAAATTATACTGTGTTTGCTTTTTAGAAAATTGCGGTCAGCTCATCCACTATATAAATGGAACCCGAGTTGTTAAGCAGCTGCTTCGTAGAGGACATGATAATGAGGTTTAAACATTCGCGTTGCAAATGAAAAGAAAAATGCTATAAAAATGTTCGCTTGTTGCGACACTTGTATTAATTACGACATAATTACTAGAGGACCATAACGAACCGGACGCATTCGTTGGGTTGGGGGCGAAACAATGGTAACAGTTTGCAGCGACATTGCGCATACCACCCGTGGGACGGGAGGCACTCATTCAAAAACAAACAATGTGCAACTACAACTTAATAACAAATGCAGAATGCAGGCAAAAGAAGGAGAGGCGGGAGGAGATGAGAGGGGTTGGACTCATTGCACTTACAATTGTGTAAATTGCACTTGTTATGGCCAAATTTTTGGCATGCAACATGCGACAGCAGCGAGTGCCACCAGTTAGCGGTCCATATGGATAAAGGATGACGGACTTCATTTTTTCACTGCTCGCTGTGGCAACCGAAATGCAAGTTTTGTGTTTCGTTTTCATTACGTTGACAACATGACGAGGACCAGTTGTTGCTCTTGTTGTCCGCACTTATTGTTGTTTGCGTCCTTGTTGTCGCTCTTGTTTGTTGTTGTGGCTGTTGTTGTGGCTGTTGTTGTTGTTGAGCTAGCAACGCAAAATCATCCATTGAAGGCGACTTTTTCGCTGATTCTCTCTGTGTGTTCTGATGGCCTGCAAAAATAAAAGATAAAATTCAAATTTGCGTTAAATCATTGCATTTAAATGGACTTTTCATTTATTGCTCTGCATTTCTTTGTGTGCATGTGTGTGTGTGTGTGTGTGCTCTCGTGATTTCTGCTTCTCTCCCTAATTCAATCAATCTAGCACAACAACAAGCATTTTATTTCCCCCCTATATGTTGCTCTCAGTTGGCTCAACTGCATCTACTTCATTCTATATGCATTCACATACTCGTATTTGTTGTACATATTTTCATGTGAAATGCTTCGAATTGTTGGCATTTTTCCTGCATTTCTCGCTTGAGCACTTAAGCTGTTTAAGCCCGCATTAAATGTTGTTCATATTTTATACATACATGTATGAAAGTTGAACATATTGAATTGTTGCTTCATGGCGCAATCAATACGTATTGCGAAAGGCTTAAACAAGCGTTCAAACATTATTAATGAAGCTTTTAATTGAGATCATTTTTGATGAGAAAAGTGTTCGTTAAATTTTTTTTTAACTATACCAAGTAAAAAAAACAATATTCGGGTGTGCTCGACTGTGAGATACCCGGTATCTATTTTGAATAATAGGAAAAGAGTGAAAAATTAATTTTAAAGTATACCAAATGATATACCGCAAAATACTAAAATACTACCAAATGACGTATTTGGTATATCAGTTCTACATTCAAAATATACCATGCATGTAATATACCACAAAAATACTAAAATATATCAAGTACCATTTTTGGTATATCGATAAAATACTACATTCGAAATATACCATATGCGTAATATACCACAAAAACTTAAATATACCAAATGCCTTATTTGGTAGAACGATAAAATACTACATTCAAAGTATATCATAGAGGTCAGTCCCAGATTGTCAGCCAAAGCTGATAAAAACCGATTGCAGTTTTCGTAATATGCTAAACGGAAGTATTTCTTAAATAGCTTCAACCGTTTTTGTCCATTCGCAGTCAATGCTAGTTATTATTGTCTATACCAGACTTCGCAACTCTAGCTTCATTAAATTACTACCTCTTATAGTCACGGAGATCGAGGTATTCATAAGGACGGACAGACAGACATACGGACAGATGGACACGGCTATATCGAAAATATATACATCTCCGATCCTTTAAGGAGATGCTTTCTTCTGACTGTTTTATATATTTCTTTCTATATATTTCTTCTTTCTCCCTTTCTATTTCTTTCTATCCTATACGTAGTGTTCACTAAAAATAAAACCAAAATTTCGCTAGAGTTGAATATTGTTATAAGCAAATGGAGAACTATTTAGCTTGACAACAGCATAAATAATTCATTGAAACAATTTCAACAAACGACTCTTATACAATATTTGTGGCATTTATTCAATTTGCGTACCTTTTTTTTTTTTTTTGTGTCCTTTCCCAGGCCCCATTCAAAGCCATCTTTCCATATATAGTAGACTAATACGCTTAGAAACAGTCCAGCAACAGCTACTCACAAAAGTCATTTCGTGTTGTGATACAGGGAACAAACCATTGCCATGTATAGATTCTCTGATCAGCTTATGCCACGCCCCGCCCCCGCTCCCTCGCACATCGCCCACATTCATGCATGTGGCAAGCACAGACATGAGCAAAGTCGATGCTTGCAGGTATCATTCAACAAAAAAAAAAAAGAAACATAACAAACTTTTATCGACTCTTTGATGCTCTCGATTGAAAATAGAGAAGTAAATATACTATACAAGAGAATCACAACGAAACATAAATACAAGGCTTCAGTGTAACAGCTGATAATACCCTTGATTGGCGCTCTTAACGTGTCGAGGGTATACCAAAAAAAGTGGAACGCAAAATTGATGCAGGCCATGTTAGAGCGCTTATTGAATTGAATTTGTTGACTAGGAATTCGTGAACCGCTTTGATATGGCAGCTGTTCCGTGTTGCTTGCTACATGTCAACGCAGCGATTGCAATTTGTGTCGACTCGTGGCGCCTTTAGTTATGCAACAGCAGCAGGGAGGACTTTACCCCGAGCGTGTGCGCGCCTCCCGAAATCAATCATACGCCAGCGTGGCCGCCAAAATCGAAATTGACAACAAAAAAAAAAGAGAAACGAGAGGAAAAAAAGAAGAAAAAAAAACCGAACTGAAACCGAAAACAAAGCAGGCAAAGTGTGTAATGCGATATTTTTTATTGATTTTTTATATGTGTGCTCGTCTCTTTCTCTTTCTTTTTCATATTCTGTGTGTTTGCGACACTCGACTGCGTATAGAGCGTAGAATAGAGCGGAGTGATGTGTTTGTATGTGTGTGTGTGCACTGAAAGGCACATTGTATTTGAGGCAGAGACGAGTTGGCTGATATGAAAGCACTTGATGTTTGCAATATGCATTTGCAACTTGACTCTAAGGCCAAACCCCCATTCAAAAGCTACACAAAAACCCTTCAAGCTCCATAACCGCAAATGTGCGAGAGCATGCTCAGAATTCTCTTCTGTTGCTTCTGTTGCTGTTCGGTGCTGCTGCTGTTGCACTCAACCGGATTTTATGGCTTGCAATCTTGAGACTCTTATTCAAGTTGGCATGCAGTGAGTGCAAATAATAATTTAATTTCAATTAAAACAAAGCAAAAAATGCTGCATATCTCAACTGCAAAGTGCTTCAGCACTCTGCCTGCCTGGCTGGCATTTGGAATTTGTTTCATGTTTATGCTTTTCTCTTCGAGTGCAATACGTTAAGACATATCCTTGGCCTGGTGAATGTGCCATTTGTGTGGTATTCGTGTACACTCGCAGCCCTTTCACACATTCATCTGATCATTTTTGCCGTGTAAGCTGCGCTGGCATTTTCTTATTTGTTTTTACTTTCAGCGTCTGCCATTGTTTGTTTTGGTTTCGCATTTGCTGCTGATATTTTATGACACTGTAAACATTTTACATTGTGAATGGGATTCAGTAGTATTCAGTGTGTGCAGCTTGTTGGCCGTTCTTTTCAGTCTGACCAGCAGAGCGTGTGAGGTAAAGAAACGTGTCCTTGCACTCAGACACTTTACCCTACTAAATGCTTTGCTTGCCAATTAGTTCTTAACACGGCTTTGCCATCAATCATATGTCAGAAGTTTTTGCATTAGACATAATTACTTAAGCGCCAACTAATTGAAAGCATCTTAGAGATTTTTGTCTGGCGTTGATTAAGTGCCTTCGTGGTAGGCCACACAAATATCAGGCGATATTTGTCAAAAAACTGACAATCATGTGGCCCATCATTAATTAAGATTCACTCCGACAACAAATATCACGGGTTGCCTGCTCGCACGTCAATTGAAACTTTCGCTTTAGCTTTATCCGTAACAGCTTCAACATCAGATACTGATGTTCAGCATTAACTTTGGGAACCCAAAGTGCCATTGAGTGGCATTGCAAGAAATAGTATTAAAATCGATTGCCACTTTCGCAGTGCATCGAATATCTTTAAGTGTGCGAAATTGAAAGTGAGAAGATAGTGAATTCGAACGCGTTTCTTATGTGAATGCTTGTAGATGCTATGATTATAGATTTCGACTTAAGGGAAGTTATTTTCTAATAAAACGAATTGAATAAGACGAGCAACCAAAAGTAGAAGCCACAAATTTTAAACTTTAAATTTTAGTCGAAAGCGGAATTAAGAACCATTTACAAAGAAGTTAAACAAAAGCCAACTTAAGAAAAGTTCTCTTATAAATTTGTGCATGCATAAATAATTGAGAGTTAACAAACCTTCGTTTTTGTTTATGGAATTAATGATCGAGAACAGTTTAAATATTGTTTGCAGACTTTGTTTGGCTATTTGTTTTTTCCTTGATAGCTGCATATGTTATCAAGCAAATTGTATCTTTTATTATCAATTTTGATGAAACCGAATGCTCTGTAATTTAAATTTTTTCATTTTGTTTGTGGACTAGATATTTTAGCTTTTCGACAGTCAGTTGATTATTACTCAGTCAGAGGCAGTCATCAGGGTTTTTGAGGGGCGAGTCGCAAATTACTATTTGAAAGCTAAAGGGCAAATGGGCAGAGTGGAGGTGGAAAGACGGCAAGAGCAGCAAGAAAGATGAGCTCATAGCAAATGTGCAAAATCTCATTTACAGTTCAGCTTAAAAAATGGCAAACAAACTCAGAGAAAAGCCCAAAGCCCAAAACTAAGAACCCAAACAGAAAAAAAAAAAACCAACCCCGACTCTAGGCCAATCTGGAATAGCCACAGAACCAGAGATAGTTGGATAAACATTGGCCAGCTGCCAGCCAGGACACATCATCGACATCGACATCGGCATCGGCATCCAGAGGCGGGCAGAGAGTCGTTTTGTTGTTCTCCTTGTTGGACTATTTCCGGCTTGAACAAACTTGACTTGATGTTATTAACTTTGTTGCTGGGCGCACAATTTGATGAGCTTTGATATGAATGTATAAAAATAATTTTCAAAATTAAAAGGAAAATGCTCAGATGGAACGCTCGACTTAAAGTCGTAGACGAAGACGACATTGAATTAAAGTGAGAAATGTAGAGAAAAAATGGTGACTTTGTAGTTGGCATAAAATGAATAAAGCGGCTTAAGGAAGATGTAAGAGATGCGAAGCAGCAGGCTTAAGTTAATAAGGCAGCCAAGATTAATGAGGAATTTTGTTGCGTTTTTCTTTGCGCACAATTGAAATGCAAGCTTAAAGCAGAGAGAGAGAGAGATACAGCTACAGTTGCCATTGGCAACCATTTGAAAAGTCAGCCACGCAAAGAATAAATAAATTCATACACATATGTATGCATTAATGGCATATTTCAGCTGATATTCGTTTATGCGAACCCTTGAGGCGAAAAACCGCATGCCAGTTAATTGCACATTGGGCCGGGTTATGTACAGATAATCGCCACATAAAGACATTTCATTATTGCCCTTTGTTTCGGTTATGCTTTATGCTGTGTGTTACATTTTTATAATAATGTAATACACACACACACACACATAAAACCACAACAATAACAACAGCAACAACAATGTTAATAACAATAACAAGCGTGTTACGCAAGTTGTGGCAACAAAACTGGGCCCCAAAACTTTGGCTCTCGTCCTGCCCTCAGGCCTTGTCCTTGCCCTGACTTTTTGTGTATTTGTTTGTGTGTGTTTCTGTGTGTGCGTATTTGCCTAGCAAACATTAAAGTTTTGTGTTGCGTTTTGGCTTTGGCTTTGTTTGTTAGCCGCTTGCTTATTTGGCTAATTTATGCTACGCTTTATTGCTTGCTTTTGTCGACACGCCATAACATTATCAGTTAGCTTGAAGCATGCCTCGCAGGTTGGGGCTGGCAACACGGGGCGTATGCGTATTGCGGCTGCCATTGCCGCCTTTTGTCTTTTGACTTGAAGGTGTTTACCATTTTGGGGAGGCCGCATTATGATTCATTGTTTTGGCTCGGCTGGTTTGGTTTGGTTGGGCCACAGTCAAAAGGTAGCCAATTCTGGAGATTTATTAGTTCCTCCCTCCCTCTCTCCACCCAACACGAAGCACATACATAATGAAGTTCTTTTGGCCAAGTTAATGTTTCTGCAGTTAAACGGCAGCTGCTGTTGTCAGCATTTATTAATGAGTGTGCAGGATGAGTCGAGGAGAATGGACAGAGCACAGAGATTATTAATCGACCGATGAAAGGGAAATGGAATAAATCGCCCTGAGTGTCAGCCAAATAAATTCATTAAAGTCGAATTCAGAAACCTGAACATGAATTCACTTTGTTGACTATCTCTTCGCTTTTTTTTTGTTAGCCTGTGTCTAAGTACCTGTTGCCTGTTGCATCACAAAGCAATTTGGCCCAGTCGAGCAGCTCTATTCATTTCCTAGACCTTTTTGGCGCACATCAGGCTCAATTTGTCAGCAAGTGCGCGTCTAACATTGCAACAGACACTTAATGTCGACCTCCTTCGCTTCTGTTCTTCATCTCCTTCTCTTTATTTTTCTCTGTCTCTCGTTTCCATTCTCAGTGCTCGCTGTGAAATAAGCTCAACCGTGTGCCAACAATGCCTTTTACCTTTGCCTTACCACTTAGTGCTAAAACCCAAGCCCAAAACCCAAATGCGATGGCATACGGGGCGTATGTGCAATTTACTAACTCAGACAGCTCGCCTGGCTAAATGATGGCAATGTGCTTCAATGTGTAGGTGTGTGTGTGTGTGTGTGTGTGTGTGTGTGGTTGTAGGGTCTGCGTGTGTACAGGCTGGCAGACAAATTATGCAAATATGCGTGGCATATGAGCAGGGAATATTACGCATACGCCGAGTGTGCCATTAAACGCCCAAATGGGCGTCATCTTTGTGGGCGGGTTGGGCTGCGCTGTGTGTGTTTTGTGCCTAATCAAAAGTGCTCCAAGAAATCGCATACATTTTGATTATATGTCGTTACCGCTTGAGCTTTGATACATGAAATTTCAACACTTTTGTTTTTTACGGCGTAGACAAGACGCATTAAGTTCTAAAATGCCTTTCTCTCAACAATTTTTGTACATTTCTCATAACATTAGGTTCATATGTACATATATTTATATAGTAATGTATATTTTTTTTATACTTTTGAGTTGATTTAAACAAATTTTAGATGTTAGATTTTTTACTTTAAGTGAGTTGCTAGTAGAAGTCGAATAATCAAATTTAAAATATATAAATTTCAAAATTATAAACAAAATAGAAAAGTATCAAATTAGGAAGCTTATACTTGCTCATCTTAAATTAAAACTTTTGGAATAAAATAAAGCTAAACAAATAGAGAGAAATTAATATGGTAGATTACAAAAAAATATAAATATTCCAAGCCTGAAAAGTTAAAACGATTTATTTACATTAACATGCACTAATAACTTTGTATTTGTATAAAATTTAATTAAATATTTTATATCAGTGAAATATAATATGATGAAAAAGCACCAATTAAATCAATACTAGCTTTTAATTAATGTTATGATTAACAATAACTTTATTCTGATAAAAGCAAATTAGCTTAGTGCAAATAAACCTAGTAAATAATAATTTATGGAAATGCAATTTGATTTCTAGTTGTTTTTTTTTACAAAAAAAACAAATATAAATACAAATACAAATACAAATAGTATTGAATTGTGTATTATGGAATGCGATTTCGCAAACTACGAGTAAACAAACGCAACGCAACGCAACTCAGCTCAGCTTGTTGTTTATTTTATTTGGCTCATGCGAAAAACTCAAAAATTGTCGGATTTCCTGTTACGAACGCGTATAGCAAACAGACACACTACGTCACGCACACACACACTCGCACACACATACACACACAAAACGCAGGTGTGCGGCATCGTCTGTCAAGTGGCTTGGGACTCAGTTTGGTTTTTTGGGGTCGGAATTCGTTACCTTCATCTTCAGCTACACCGCGTGGCTCGTTTGCTGCGTGTTTACAAATTTAAAAATTTGTTTGTGTTTACTTGCCCTTGTCGGCGGCAAATTGTGTGTGGGAGAGCGGGGGCAGGTCGAAAGGGGGCTGTGTGAAAGGTGTCTTTTGGCATTTAGCGTGCATTGTCATAAGTCTGCGTGTTCTGCTCGTGACTTTTAAAGAAATTGTTTTATGCCCAGCAAGAGGCAAAAGACGCCTGGCTGTGGTTTGAGGTATCGTGGGAGCATTGTCTTTACCTACTTAATAAATGGTTTCATTTAATCACAGACTTTTATGGGGCACGTATCTAGGATTTATGCATATTTATCTAAAGCGTCAGCCAGATCATCCAAGGTTAGGTAAACTTTATCCTGCGGTTGACATAAATCAGCATTAAAATAGGTCGAAAGCCAAGGCCAACAACTCTCTGCTGAAAGCTGATGAAAAGCATTTTCGGCTGACTCTCAAACATTTTCATGAGTCATAAAGAGAGAGCGGTTTAATTCCTTCAGCCAAATACAATTTGTAAGGATGAGCGTTAAATGCGCTAAAAAGATGACTCATGCTAATTGGTATATGCCGGAAATTGTTCTCATGCTTGGCAGTTATTTAGCAAGCAAGCAATATATGTACATAGTCTATATCTATTTGAGGTGAATAATTTTTCATTCGATGAAGCTTAAATTACCTGCCACTTTCAGGCATGCAAATCAGATTCATCTTAGCCTCGAATTAAACCACAAATTCTCTGTGTACTTTAGCCAGTTTGGGATAAAAGACCGGCAAGGGAAACTTTGTCATTGCTGCCACAGCCGAGATCTAAGTAGGAGACAGAGAGGAGGCCCCAAAATAATTTGCCACAAACTAAATTGCAAAAAGCTTGGCGTCGAAAAAGGGGAGGGAAGAACAAACAATAGGGCAGGGTTTTGGCCCTAACACGAACTGTCAACTAACGTCAGCCCTGCGCTCTCTCCCTCCCTCTCACTCTTGCTGCTTTTGTTTTTCTTGTGTCTCTTTCTTCTTGGTTGTTGAGGGAATTTTTGAGCCGACAAGCAAATGCAAAGTTCAGTTGTAGGCAACTTTCTGCCAACCGCTAAAATGACTTGCAGCACTTTTTTGTCGAGGAGTGGAAGGCAGCTCGAAGAATCTGCCGCATTAAAGTCCATTTAGTGTAATTGCAGTCGCTGTAACTGTAACTTTTGGTTGTCAGCTTTAAGACATGCAACGCAAATTCCATAACACGTTTATATAGTATATTATGTGCCCGTCGTCCAAAAAACTAAAAGCAATTAAAGCCCCTTGTCAACAGCTGCTGCCAGCGTAATTTCTCACTTCTCTTCCTATCTCTCTCTCTCTCTTTCGATGGCTGTCTCTCTCTCACTCGGTAGTGATTTTGGCTTCTTCATTCGCGCAACGCATAAAATTTGACTGATTAAGTGCCGGGAGGAAGTCAAGTGGGCTTGGATTGGAATGGTCACCAGGATGTGAAAGATGGCAGAGTTTCAGTGCAGCTGCAGGCAATAGTCGTCTGCCAAAAAGTTTTCTTCGTCATCTGCTGGCTTTCTACCCTCTAATTAGGATGTCAATGGGGTAGGTTATTATATTTATAAATTTGTATATATTATTTAAAATAAGATGTAATCATTTAATCAGAGATTACTCTGCTAATCTGTTTTAATCAATTATAAAATTAATAAGTTAAGATGAAGATCTAGATTGTATAGAGAGCAACTTGTAGTTCAATCCCCGATAAAAGCTGAACTAGTGTTGGCTTGGCTTGATTTTATGTAGGCCACGTGATGTTCGTTTTTGTTTTAGCCTCATCTCATTTTATTGTCGGTGCTTTTGTGTGCGCTTCTTTCGCTCGGGCAGCTGTTGAAGACATTTGACGTCGTCGTCGTCGTCTTTTGATGTTGCTGTGAACAATTGCGGGTTCAATGTTTTTGGTCATGCGATTTGATGACCTTGTCCAGGAGCGACTTTTATTTTTACGACTATGCACAGAAAGTCATGCGGCTTACATCTGAACTGGATGATAATGAAAGCGGATAAATGCAAAAGCTAACATATTTCTCAGGCATTTCGCAGACCAACTGGAATTACTTCTGCATAAGTAATGAGGTCTACTTTTATGATCAGCTTACACTGCATTTCGAACTCTAATGAAATAATTTTCACATCGTGCAGATGCAGCCGTAAAATGTTGAATAACTGACGTGATTCTGTTTTTGATTAAAAGTCTGAAATCTGAAGTTTATTCCACTGTGATTATTTAGCTTGACAATTTAAGCATCCAATTTTTAGAACCACAACATATAAATAAAGTGAAAAATTTGTTCTAATGGTTAATTTTATTCTTCTCTCTGCTTAACATTTTATTTCCTAAAGCAAATACAACTATTTAAAATGTTGAGCAACTGATGCGATTCTCTTTTTGATTAGTTTGAAAAACTTTCATACAATTTGTTGACTTATTGTATTAATCAGTTGATGAATTGGTTAAAATGATTAATTTAATTCTTCTGCACTCTCTGCTTAATATTTGAATTCCCAAAGTATTTTCAACTATTTAACATATGAGTATTTGAGATTAAGAATGTGATATCTTTGTATTTCAATCAGTGTCATCATTAAATTACATTTGCAAATGCAGATTAAAGGGGGAGGTAAGAAGAAATGTTTGTTTACCCCGCTAATTAGGAATTTAGGTAATGACATTTGAAATGCTTGCACAAACAGCTTAATCAATGCTATCTAATTTCGATGTGTGTTATGCGAACTCTTTAATTATTTGCTTATTAACTAAAATTGAATTAGCGAATTGTGTTTGGAATGTTTATAATCAATAAGTTGTCAAAGAGATAAGAGAATTTTAAATTAGTTTTGTTAAGTGCACAGTTCAAAACCATTTACTAATACAAATTTATGGGTTTCGTTTAAATCATTTTCGTAGTCAATAGAAATGATCGTGACAGAGAACGTTTTGTCTGTTCGAACTCATTTGAAGGCAGTTGAATGTTGAATGTGGAATTGTTACCGGTAGTTACCGCTACTCAGGCGTCATCAGCTTCCAATTGAATGCGGACTGCCAAAAAAAATTTGCATATTTTATTAAATTCCCGCACAAATATCCAATCAATAATGTAGTACGCCATTGCTGGATCCGGCTGTCCGTCTGTCCGTCCGTCGGTCCTTCTACCCCTCGACTCCTCGACTTTTGGGGCGCAAGCCAAAGCCGTGCCAAATTAAGTATGCATACGTATTCAAATGGCTCAACGAGGCTCTCGCACTTTGGCAGTCGAAGAGACTGAGACTGAGGCTGAGGCAGTGGCAAAGTCAAAGGCGATGGCAACGCTAAAGCGGGCTATACAAATATGTATATACACATATACATATATAGAGAGAAAGTGGAGCAAGTATGCGGGATATGCGAGGATTGGGAATGTGTATGCCCAGGAGAGAGATTTTTGGTTTTTTCTAGACCAATGCCCCCTGCCTTTGTATTGGTTAAGGCACATCCTTAAAGCCTCCATCGAATCCAGATCCGGATTCGGATCCTCTTTCTCGCCGTCTCGCTCTGCGTGTCTGACTGTGCTTTTGTTTGGGTTTTTTCTTTCTTTTTGTTTTACCCGCAGCAATAATGCTGTGAAAGAAAGAAATATCGCCAAAGTCGAAGTCGTAATGGAAAAAGGAAAAATGAGAGAAATAATAATAATAAAATTATGCCAAGCATAAAAATAAATTAATGGCTATGCGTGTGGTGAGCAAGGACAAAATGCTGCCTAATAGACCAAACCGTTCCCCTGGGGGGCTTTAATTAGTCGAACCCCGAACACCGAACGCCGAACACCGAAAATTCCACATCTGCTCCCATACCATTGGCATATTGCTCATACGCCCCGTTGCCACATCTATTTGGCTTCCATTATTTACTATGCGTAATTTCCTCGCCTCGCTTTTTGAACGTAAATATTTCATTTCCTTTTTTTGGTATAGCGAATTCTATTTTGTTTTTCTTCTATTTCCATCTACTTTGCCGCTTTCAGCCTTGTTTCACAATTTTTCATTTGTATTTGATTTCTGGGTGCTCTCATTTCATTTTATTATTTATTGTTTCGCATTTCATTGCCAAGAATTTTATGTTTATGACTTGAGTGGAGTGCAGATTGTTGTAAAGTGCTCCCACAACTCAAGAGCGGCCTTTTTGTGTGTTGAACGCCCGGCACAAAAGTAGACTATAGTTGCCCCCTTTTTTCTCCTTTTTTTGATGGCGGAGGGAATGCAAATGTTAGAGGTGGTACTTTAGCAAGTACTATATTAAAAGAGACTGCTCGTACTTTGATAAGAGAGCGAGCGAGCGTTCTGAATAAATGCAAATAACTTTATCAAGAGCGCAAGAAAGGATTTATCTGTCGAGCTGACAACTTGAATGTGAAAGGTAAGTGCTTCTTTCACTATGGAATAATTTTCGACAGTAGAAGAAGTACACTTGAGGCTGAAGAGAGTTTTACAGAGTATTTGCCTGGTGATGCATATTCATGCTTAGCTTAGAGTATTGTGCATAGAGAGTGCAACAGTGGAAAAGTTTTCGGGCTTTTGCATTTTTATTGGTTGCAGAGAACTGCGTGCGAAGTGCAACTTGCAACGTGCCAAGTGCCACGAGCAATGGACAGCGATCGCAGCAGCAGAGTTGGGAGTTTGCATTTTGGCACGATTTGCATTGAAAAGTTTTTGGGAAACGGATTGACAACAGTTCGAGGCCAATGACAAAACAGTTTATGCCGCAGGAAAAACTTAAATAAAGTGGCATTACTTGTTGGGGCTGCTCCACTTGCTCCATTTGCTACTTGCCACTTAGTTGTGGCAGTCAATCTTTCAGCCATTTGCATATTCATTTTGCGTTACTTTGTCACCAACGGTTTCAAGTAGGCCAGAACACTTTAAGTTGGCGCCACAGCTGTGCGACAACTCGAGTGGAAAAGTTTTAGTTTTACTTTAAGCTCAAGTGCAGCAGTTATTGCTTTTCACTTTTATGGAAATCTCTCTGATAATGGCAGCCCATTCAATTGATGCCAGCGCGGCTAATGCCTGGCTCTAAATAATTAAAATGAATGTCTTCATTTTAGGCCTCATCGAGACTGGACTCCATTCTCATTCCCATTTCCATTCGCATTTCCCCATTCCATTGTTAAACTTGCAGAGGCCTGGAGGCCAGTTTCTGGCACTTACAACTTAATTGCCAGCAAAGTTTCGAGAAACAAAAATATTATTTTATGTGTGCGCCGTTGAAATTAAGAAAACTTTGCTTAGCATTCGCTTAGAGCTTAGAGGCAACGGCTTGGTTACGGTTACGTTTACGTCGAGGTTCACAGCCCCGAAATGAGGCGGTTCCGACAACTAATGAGCGTATTGTTTGCCAGCTAAGCGTGGCCAGAGGCGGCAGGAAAAACGATGGGGAAAAAGTAACAGCAGCGGAATAACAGAATAACGCCGGAAATGGCCGTTGTTGTCGACGGGGCGTTCGGCTATTTACCAAAAGGGTTGAGGCCTTGAAAACTTGTATCCAGCTAATGTGCGTGGGTTGAATTGATGCTTGCTGAAATTCGCCTCAAAATCTGATTACATTGTGCTACTTTTTGACGAGGCTTCCATGATAATTGTTAACTGTTACGATTACTTATTAAATTACTCATTTATATTTCTACAAATTAAATTTGAATTAAGCTTTCGCTACTTTCAGATTTCAAGGATTTTAAACGCAAATTTAATTGAGCTGTTGTCTACAATCAAAATTCATTTGAAACACTATATTTTCAAGCTGTCAATAGCTTTAATTTGAACAAAATGTACTCTTGGCAATCGCATTGTTCAATTTGTCCCCCATTTGATGTCTTACTTTGCATTTATTCATAAACAGTTGGAATTGTTCTTTCACTTGAAATGAAAATTAGTTGAGTGCAAACTTTTGCTCTACAGTTGGTTAAATGTTTTCCCCTAAAGCAAAACAGTATAAACTGGAATGTAATTAAATTTTTCAGCAATTCGTTTAATTGAGTTTAAAGCCGCAACTCTTGGTTTTCCAACGAAATTGAAAGTTGCCAACGTTCTTGGCTGCAGCGTCTCTCTATCTCTTGGACTCTACCCCACTCCCAATACTTCCACTCTGTTTCTATTAATTTCTGTCATTTTCTGCTTCGGCTATAAGAGTATAAATGTCTGTGTGTATTTTTTGTGGCATTTTGTGTTTGCATCGCACATTTTATGACCATTCCCCGCAACTGTTTGCGCTGTAATTAAGTGCGTCTAATTTGTGTTAAGCGCCGCGCCACTTGAGCGTTGCCATTTTTTCTTCGCTGTGTTCCTGCTCCTTCTTCACTGCTTCACTTAAGCCTACGCGATTCACATTTTCACGTGCAGGCTTTAAAGGATGCGCCGCTGGCAAAGTCAAACTGCCGTAAAATTGCCGCCCGTTGGGAATATTCTGTCAACAAACATTTTTGTGAGTGATTTGTGTACATGTTTTAGGCATTCTCTCTCTCGCTCGAATGCGGCACATTCATTCGCTAAAGCCGTGGGCTTCATTCAGTTTATGTTTCGATTGAACTCCACATATTAAGTATACGCAGATTCTGAGAATCGCACAGCATAATGGAATATTTGCTGACAAGAAGTCTGACTTAATTAGAAATGATAATTAAAATTGATGGATGAGTACGAATTTCATATATTATTATTTAGCATTGTTATTTTTTAACATTTTTGCAGCTGCCAATTAGTGAAAATGTTTCTTGAGAATTCCGTTGTTCTTCTTCTTATGCTAAACTCTTTTAATTTAACGTCTTGTTTAATTTTCTTAATCCCTTGTAAAACATAAGCACTAATTAACGGTTGAGCACAAGCAACTTACCCGAATGTTAATCACTTGGATTTAAAAATGTAATTTTCTTTCATTTGTACTTTTTCTTATTCTTCGCTGTGCTCTTTCACCTTTCACCGTGTAGTTCACTTTTTGTATCATCAAAAAATACTTTAGAACTTGTTTTTGCCAAACGCATTCATGCACTTTTGCCGGCAAACTCTTTGCTTCGCCTTTGCCTTCGCCTTCGGGTTGGCGATTTAAATTGGCGCTCGAAAGTAGGCAACGGTTTTGTTTGCTGCTGGCGTTGTTTCTTCTACAATTTCAACCACACAAACAGCGATACACACACTTGATCTGGTCACACCGAAAACTTCTGCTGCTGCTGCTGCTGCATTGGCAACGCGGACGAAACGGCAACTGTTTTGCGTTTTATCAACGCGTCTGTTTATAAGGCAGCGACATGAAAAGCTTTTGGTTGTCGGCGGAGCTTTTACGAGAGCACAGGCGACGGTTTTCGACCTATTTGCGCATCCGTTTCGACCAGTTTGCCATTGGCCATTTGCTTGTTGTTTACCGCCAATTGTTTTGAGTGCAACATATCGAAAGCCAAGTCAACCCCACACATGTTTTATGCTCTTCTCCTGGCCCACTTCTCAACATTTTTTTGTTTGCTTGCTTGCCTCTTGCATACGTGGTCGGTGTGCGAAAAAGGTGTAAGAAAAACTGCATGCAAATCATTTGGTGCTCATAAATTATGGCCCACAGTCAGCCAAGCAAATAAACTTCAATTTATCTTGACTGAAGTGTTCGCTTTGGATGGTCCTGGTTGTTAGGTAACCTGTTTTTGGTACTATTCTGATTAGCTGATCTCGACATCGGGCAAAGGAAAGGGTATTGCCTTGGAATATGCACTGCTATAAAGCAGATGCAACATTTAATATTTTGGAAATCTGTTTCAGCTTTAAGCACTTCACTGATTATTCTTGCCTCTACTATTTGTTTGACCTTAAAGCAAATCATAAAGTCCGTTGAGCAAGGGCATTTATTTGTCTACGCAAAAGTAAACATTTAACTTTTAACGTTTTTTCTGTGCGTTTGATGCGGAAACGGAAATGCCAGCAGTAGAAGCACTGCCTGCACACAAAAAAAAAAAGAAAAGAAAAGGAAAGCCGACATGGCTGCTGGGCACTTGGAAGACTCGAACATGAACACGGACTCGGACCAATGTTCAACGGAGCCGTATTTTTGCTCAGTTTTTCGTGTATGCAAATTGGGAGAACCCTTCGCAGAGAGCAAATATAAATATCGATTAGACAATATCAAACTACTTGACAGCCTGACAAGGACTTAGAGACGGCATTGAACTTGTGCAAGTTTATGTGCGCTGAATATTACACGCACCAGGCACCACGCACCGTCCTCGCCACCGCCCCCGTCACCGCCATCGAAGTCAAGTGACTCTCGTCAGCTTGCATGTCGTGTCCATAAAGTTGCGATAACCTTTGCATGATTTAATTATTTGTAGCATACTTTTGTGCGCCGACCAAAAACTTCACACCTGAATGCACAACAGCTCGTCGTCGTAGGCGAGCATTTGCTGAGTGCTGTGAAACTTTTGCCAATTTTGCATTCACAGTTTTGTATAGCGTAGACCCGAAGTGCTAGTTGCTCGAAAAGTTTGCAAGGGTTTTGCTCTCACTCTATCTATCTCTCTTACTCTCTGTTTCTTTCTCTTGCGGTTTTTTTATGTTTTTGTTTTTGTTGTTTTTTTTTTTTTTGGGGTTCGAAATGAATGTCTCAATTCATTTTACGCTACACTGCGTCCCAAGTGGAGCGAGCCATGCAAAAAGGACTGCGGGCTCAGCTCGGGTTCACATTCGGGATTTGGAGTGTTTTGTTGAAGAAGGTGGTGGCGCGGGCGGGGGAGGGAAAAGTGCAAGCGTCGCAGAACAGAGTTCTGCTCTCCCTATCTGCTGGGCATCATTACAATTTGTTGATTTGCTTCGTTAAACAGCAAACAACAGAAGAGTTCGCTGACGAAAAGAAATACAAAAAAAAGCGAATGCGAAAACGAAAGGAAACGAGACGAAAGTGAAACGGCACGCGAAAGGATAAACTTGAAACGAAGACGACAACAACGCTGACGGCTTAGAAAAAGAAGTGAAAGAAGAAGAACAAGATTCTGGCTGCCTGAAGGCAACGCCGGTTGCGGCCAGTTATTGCTTTGTTTCCCTTCGCTTCTCTTCTTTTCTTTTCTTTTCGTGTCTTTCTCTTATTTTTTTCGTTGTTTTGTTTTTGCATTTAAAGGGCAGTCAATGCATTGTGCCCATCTACTTGCTACAGCATGATAACGTGAAGAAATGCGCAAAAAAGCGAATAAAGAGCAATGGCAAAATGACATGGGGACTGGCAAGGCGTTGATGGCGGCAACGTTGACGACGGCAGCATCAAAGGCAGCGCCGCCAGCGCCCCCAAATCCGCGTTCGCGTCTACAAAGCGATGAAAGTTGATGTAGCCGCCGGCTGTGTGAGTAGCAGCAGCCGCAGTGGCAGCTACTGCAAAGAGATGGAGAGATGAGTGTAAAAGAGAACAACAGATTGCTGGCGCCTGAAAAACAATCATGACTGACTGACTGACTGACTGACAACAAAACCGTTAGCAACAACGCAAGTTGTGGCTGCGGTTGCGCTTGGAAGGCAGTTATCAGGAATGTTTTGCTGGGATTAAGCAATAGTGAATGAAAACTGAAAGCATAAACTTTTGATGAGGATTACATTATGCATAATTCTAATTTTAAACAATCGATATTTTAAGAGTTTCCTGAAATAATTTAGAATTTAAAAACTTAAATTATTTGTGCACATTTTCCATATTAATCTTAATTTATGCTGAACTGTTTACGAGTTTTTGCCGCACCTGATTTTCTTTTTTTTGTGTCCACGAATTTGTTGTTCACTTTTCTCTTTTATCATCAGTCCGCTGTTCGCTGTTGACCCTCTTCTAAAGACAATTAGATTTATTTGCAAATTATAACTTAAATTGCCTCATGCCCATCTCCTCCTTCTTGACTCGAAAGTGTTTCTGTTTTTCTTTATGACCCTCATTGCGAGCGAAGCGGCTCGGCAGCGTATGCCATAAAAACATTTAAAGTTGTCCGTTTTCATTTTGGCCATAATTCATTGCATACTTTTAGGGCTGCCTGATAAGTAACCACAATGTAATTAGCATTTAATTTTGCAGCTCGCTTCATTTTTGTTGTTGTTTATCAAATATGAAAAAAAGGCTCATCGGGTCGTTCATTAAATTAGTATAAGCGGATATGCGGCTGATCATAATGATTATAATTACAAGTTGATGGCAGTTTTTGTGAATGATATTCGGATGGGTTTCCATGTTGTTGTTTTGGGTCTTTCGCAATCACATCACATTATAAACAAATACAATTAAAGTTACTGCGTATGATGTCATCAGGGACCTCGTATGGTCGTATACCAATCATTTATATCATTTCCAGTTAACCAAGCTGAAGCAATTAGTAGTTACATTCCATGCTTACGCTTATAAATGTCATGATCACGATTATCTCAATGTTGGAGGTAAATGCTCTATACTCTTACTTATCTCTCTCTTTCTTTCTTTAGTGGTGCCGGGTGGTTCAGCTGGGAATCATTCGCCCAGATGGGCAATTATAACTTGAACGTGCCAAATAGGGACAGACTTGCTAATTGCTTTGTCGTGGGGCAAGAGCTATTAGTACTGTTAGCTATCTCCCGGATAACAAAAGACAACTTTACTCATATTGATCCCATTTGAAATTGACGTCAAGCCGGAAGCAGTATGAAACTAATTTACCATTACTTGTCAATTATTGTTACTAAGTGTAGTGATTAAAAATGTTCTTTATTTGAAAAAATACCTTTCATTTAATTTACTTGTTAAGTTATTTTACTGATGAGCTAGTAGTAGAATTTAATAAAAAATTAAATTTCAATTTCTGTTATGCTCATTGCATAACATTGTGAATATAAAAATTCAGTGAAAATGAGAAGTTTTTTATTTGCTCTTCGATTTCTTTTACCCGTGTGTATTTAACAAAGTAAATTGCAAACTAAATGTAAACATTTGCATACCCCCTTAATATTATTCAAGCAATTCAAAAACGCCAGTCTTATCAGTTGGATGAGTTTTTGTTAGTGTGCCACTTTTTTCACTACCCTTTAACCTTGTTGAAAGCATTACAATTATGTCATACAATGTGTGAAGTAGAGAACAAAGTTTAATCTGTTGAATACTTAAATTTTGAATAAACTTTACTAAAAATAAACATTTAATGAATGAATTGCCAAGTAAATGTACTGCTTAATAAAAATGTTAAAATTAAATAGTAGTGCATTCTCCCCTTTGTATTAAAATTTTGCATCGCATGCATAAATTCGAAATCTGTAAACTTGGGATTGCCCGTTATTTATTTTCTCACATCGATCGTAACCCTAGCATTAGTGACCCGAAACTTTTGACAGCTCTCAGTAAATAAGAAACTAGGCAGGCAGTAGGTGTGGTATTTGATATGCAAATACGAGGATAATCAAGACTCGATTCACACCCATTTCACAGCTTCCGCCATCGAAGATCAAAGCAACAGCTAAAGTCGCTTGCAAATTAGCACATCTCTCTCCCGCTCTCTTTCTCTCTCTTTTAACAATTACCTCAATTCACCATTTCGCCAATTCTGTCATTCCCCAATTCGCCATTTCGTCAGTTGACCATTTCGATGCTGTAATAACGTCAACGGTGAATGCTATTATTATAGGTGTAGTTGTAGTCTTCGCAGCAGTTGTTGTTATTGTTGTTGTTGTTGCTGCTACTGCTGTTTTTGGCCGGGCGCATAATATTTTCGTGTTTGTTCGTGATCGGCATTGGGCTGTGCAAAGAGTCGAGTTCAGTTTGTGAACAGCGCGCGAGCGAACGAGACACGCCGCGGCAGATCAGCGAGTGCTAGAGCGGGCCAGTGATTTGAAAGTGAGAGTGAGAGCGATAATTACAGTTTTGGAAATCCATTCGATTACAATGCACATTACACGGAGTGTGACAAGGGCGGCAGCTGTAGCAGAGTGAGTAAAACATTTGCACTTTCGCACTTTCAATAAGAACTAATTGAAAATGTTATGCATAGAAATCAATAAACACGCCAAGAAAAACCAATAAAACTCTCTCACAGCGAGTGAGCACGTGAAAGTTAATTGAAACTGTGCCGTGCATATGAATTGAATCAAGAGTGCAGCGTTTTTTACATAATACCAAGTCTCTTTTAAATAACAAAACAAAACAAACGGTTTAAACACTCGTCAACAGACGTGGTCTATTCGAGTCGTCTCTTTTGCTGCTTTGCTTTTTGATGGTCAAGGTCGCCGCCACATAGTTGGCAATGGGAATCTCTCCATTCAAGTTGTGTGCAAAATATTGTGTTTGTGTCTCTGCCACTTTAATGATATACTACAAGTGAACATTGAGCACTGAGAATTGGGAACTGAGAACTCACCAACAAATGTTTAATTGAGCATTTGAAATTCAGTCGACACGATGCGCTTAAAGCTCCTAGGGATGAGTGAGCAATTCTATTGTTTATTAAAACATTATTAATAGTTCTTTGTACTCAGTGATTTGATTGGCTATTATTTTTGTTAATTAGCTAGTTAGTTAGTGAGTTGAAAGGGCTATAATTCTTTTTTCTTTTTTTTTGATTATAAATAGAAATGTTTACAATGAACTTTTCGGTACATTGTGTTGTTTATTCGTAATGATTTTACTTTATGCCGGAAACTTACAATTTTTAAATTGTGCAGTTGTTAATATAGAAATTGCGGATGTTTAAAAAAAAAAGATTTCTTTATGTATATCAATATTTTTTTGGGAAAAATATTTTGTAATTTTTCTATTCTCAAGAATGGTTTAATTGAAGTATGTCACTTCATTTTATTTTATTACCTTATACCCTTTGATATAAAGCTTCAGGTTCTTTGTAAGTTTTCTTGATTTTAATCGAATTCGATTGCTCAAAGGCAGTTTGCAGTCAAATACGATTAGTAAACTACATGAAAATGTTTTTGCTAAATTGACTTCAAATGCAATCCAACATTTGCAACAAGTTGTTGGCATCGCAACAATAGAAATCGCCCTAGAAAATGGCAATAATAATAGTAATAATTTACCGTAAATAAGTGCAATTGCATTAAGCTTAAGCACATGACTTAGTTAAACGAACTGAAAATATTTCGGAATTTGTCAACTCTCTCTCTATAATAAAATGTGATTTATAAGTTAAAGACTTGAATTGCGTGAGATTTATTTCTATATGCATCGAACTATTCACATTAAATTTCCTGCTGGGTTGCTGACCATTCAACTGACATTTTTATATATATTTGTGTATCTCATGCCCTGTGAATATCGATAAGAATAATGGGGAGTATTGTTTTTCTTTAATGCAGATTTTGTTATTATGTAATGTAATGAATTGGAAGACGCTCTATTTGTTTTATTTATTGCATTATATTTAATTTAATTTTAATTTATTCTTCCAAATACATAGGGTATCCCTTAGTCGAAACATTTTTGATAGACATTTTGTTTTGAGTTGCTGAAAGAAATTGTTGGCATATTGCAAGTGAATGAGAATCCGCAATCGGGGTGCAGGGTTCGATTTTATTTTGCGGGGTTTTGACCAAGTTTTTCTCGGTTGTGATTTCGATTGCCTCTTGCCAAAGAAAATTTCATTCAAATTCGAAGCAAATTGCTACACATTTTACTCGTGTTTGAGAATTTGTGTGTTTATAATTGTATTTCATTTTTCGATTTTTCACAATATCTCTCACTCACAACGTTTTTGCATTGTGTAAGGTCATTTCTTGATTTTCTTCGCTTTTTTTGCTTTTTGGCATTTTGCTGCTGGCTTTGCTCTTGTGGTTTTTGTCTCTTCGTCGTCGACGTTGAATATGTGATATTCAAAATATTTGTTAGCTACAAGAAAAAGATACAACACAAAAAAAAAAAAAAAACTTGACAAATGTCGAGAGCGTCAGCCGCTGCCAGGGACAAAACTTAGACGACGATGACGAAGATTCGTCTTTGGGTTTTTTCTTTTCTCGCCTTTTGTTTTGCTTGGTTACTGTCTGCGTCTCAAAGATAAGTGTATTTGCAACTAACGTGGTTGCAACAACACCGTACTTAACCATATTACAACTGGTTGGCTTATTTCTTTTCTTATTTATGTTGCCAGCTTTATTCGTCTGTGTGTCTGTGTGTTAAATGGGTTAAAAGCGCATTGCCAAACTTTAGCGACTTGGCTAACACGCAGGCATTATTTATTGTAGTTTTTTGTTTAAAGGTTTCCAGCTTTATGATGTTTTGCAATTTTTTTTGTAATTATTCTCTCCCTTTAATTGCGCCTAATTGAAATGGAAACCTGTTTGCTGTATTAGCAAATTTACCACCCGGTTTTAAGCGCTCAGATGCTCGATTGAATTGAGCGGGCTTCAACGACAGGAGATGTATTCGACAATTACATAAACATATAGTAGATATAAAATATCAGGCAACTTTGTAGTTAATGAACTTGCAGTAGAGATCTTAAAATGATTTATTAAATTGTCAATCAGATATTATGGTTTTCAATTTAAGAAATGTAGATCTTTAAATATTATGCTTTGATAAACAAAACATTATTAAGTTCATCATATTTTGTTGAAGTAAATAATCAAATACATCTATTAGACTAGTTCGGGATTAATAATGTGTAATATTTAATTATTAACCAGGTTTTTGTTCGTTATTTCTGATATGATTTATTAAATTATCAAACAGATTTGCTATTTGGTAATTATGTAATACGTTTCTTCATTTAGAAAATGTAGATATATTTAATATTATGCTTTGATAAACACAATATTATTATGCTCATCATATCTTGTTCCTAATATTTTCATTTGACTAATTCCGGGTTAATAATGTGTTAGTTTTTGTTCGTTATTTTTGAAATGATTTATTTAATTGTCAATCTGATTTCATATTTGGTAATGATTTATAATGTTTCTTTGCTTACGAAATGTTTAACTATTATGCTCATTATGTCTTGTTTTTAGTAAATATCCAAATATTTTCATGCGACTAATTTCGGTTGAATATTGTGCAGTACTTAATTATTAACCAAGTTTTTGTTCGTTATTTCTGATATGATTTAGTAAATTATCAATAAGATCTGCTATTTGGAAATGATGGAATATGTTTCTTTATTTAAAATATGTAGATCTTTTAAACATTATGCTTTGATAAACATATGGATTATTAATTAAGATATCGTCATTATTTTTGAGATGATTTAATAAATTGTAAATCACATCTGCTATATGATTTTTCATTTTATCTTGTTTATGTTAATATCTAAATATTTTCATGCGGCTAGTTTCGGGTTTATAATTTGTAATATTTAATTATTAACCAAGTTTTTCTCTGCAATTTCGACTTTTCTTTCAGTTATTGTTGCCCAATTGTCCATAACCAATTTCTATTGTCGCATTTTCTTAATTATTTATTGTACTTTGAATTTATTGCCATTTGAGCGTGCGTTAACGATTTGCGAGTTGTGAAATGATGGGCAGCAAAATGTCTGAAAATTATTTTATGACTTTTATTTGGAACGTTTCGTTTACGCACTAAAAAATGTGCTAAATGCCGGATTCGAGTTCTGTGCTAATTGTGGCAGCCCAAAAATAATATGAAAATTAAATACTTGATGACGGCGTTTGTAAATGAATTATAGATTAAAGATTAGCGAATCTGATGAAATAAATATTCCATAAATTTTGTGACTAAGTGGCAGATTATTCCTATCGCACCTGCAACATGTGGCATCATACTCGAAATTTGTGCTTATTTTTGCTGTTGCACGTTGAAGGTCGAAGCGAGAGAGAGAGAGAAAGAGAGAGCGAAAATTGCATTTTGGGAATGGGGAAATTGTTGATGGTTATTGGGGTAGACCAACAGTTTGTTGCTTGCTTCAATTACATACGTTGACTGACTTGAGGACCGGTTTGCCAAAGCGGAAAACAAAAACAACAATTACTTGCATAACCAACAAGGCAAATACATACACAAACATATTATACTATATGTGAGTGGATGTGTATTTACTATAATACGTGTAGTATTTTAGTATGCCCGGTCGTTTGTTGATTATGTTTTTGTGCGAAACGAGTTTTCGAATTTTGGGGTGCCACCAGACAATGTGTGAGAGATGCCACAGCTCTCTTCTCTCTTGTCTCTTGCCTCTTTCTTTTGCCCAACTGTGCTCTTTAGTTATGTTGCCCTAGGGCAAGTCACGTGCCTTCTTATGCCAGAGCTTGTTAAAAGCGGTTTAACTGCTTCAGCTTCAGCTTCAGTTTCAGCTTCGACTATGATTTGCATTTTTGCTCCCAAATTTGGTGAGGGGTCTTATGAATATTATTGTTAGTTCGTAACGCAGCTTTACACTTCGCTGAACAATTGTGAGTTGCAGCATTAAACAGAGCCTAACAAACTTAATGGTGGCAATGTTGCGGCAATTCAATTGTTGATCAATCCAAATGGGAGCTATGACAATATTTCGCGGCGAAATAAACTTTCAAGCTATATTAAGTAATAAAGAAATGAATGATTTCTTGATGTGCCTACATTTATTGAAAGAGGGTGTTATTTTCAAGTCAAAGAATGGGGCTTAATAAGTCTGTTCAGATAATGCTTTTAAATTCTTTAATTCCTTTCATTTCTCTTCTCTAATTCATGAGGCACAAAGTGTATTTCGCATTCGCATAAGATGCGAGAAAGGAGCGCTAGTATTTAAATTAATTATTCATTTCTTATTCATAGATCGACTTACATTTGTCTGCGGTGTCTGCTGGTGCCAACCTGTTGGAGTCTTGGGGCTCCACTCAATGAGTGTTTGGCGGACATAAGTTATGCATACTCCTACCCCTTTTCTTTATCTCTCTTCCCTTATCCCTCTTGCTGTTATCGTCGCTAAACTGCAGATCACATGACCAAATATAAATACAAACTAAACGCGTGCCAGTTTCTCAGTTGTCAAACATAATTCGCATTGTTTGCGCGACAGCCGTTCAAAGTTATCAAAAGTCAGGGCAAGATTAAAAGGATGCAGTGATAGTGAATAAAAAGTTGTGCAAATAAATAAAGGACACTAAAAATTAATATTATATTTACATAAATCAATTGAATGCAATCTAAAGTCAAGAGAGAAAGGAAAATAATTGACAAACTATATAATAAAAGCATCATCTCTTTTAGTTTAAATGATCCTTGCTTCGTGCTCAAATATCCTTAAGTAATTATACTTGCTGTGTGCTTTAATTTGAGGTTATTGCTCTACGTGAGATTAGCGGCTTAGTCTAGACTTTCAGTTAGCGTTAATTCGTGCTGCCAAATTAAATAATTCATTGCCACGCAGGCGCAACATCTGACTCAAGTTTGTCACGTGAGCTGTGTTTGAGCAGAAATATTGTTGACAATTGTTGCTTACCTTTTTAAGTTTATCATTTTAGCTTCACCTTGTGACACTTTCACCGATCACTTGTCACTCGTAGTGTGGGTTTAGCCCTGAAACGCAGCACTCATCATCCGAGAGAGTGTGTGATAAACGATGCAAGCCATCGCAGAGATAGTGACATTTTTATGAGTGCTAACAAAAAAAACAACATAATCGAACCGAAGTCGGGGCTAAAGAGGCGCCTCTGTTAACTCGCTCTGTTTGTACGGTGATAAAATGTGAAGTGCGACGAGCTGAAGTGAAACTGAGTAAAAAGCTAAAACAAATCGCGCTGAATTTAACAACAAAGACATCAGCACACAACTTGCCCTAGTTCGAATTTATTGCAAGTGCAAACCAAACACATAAAATACACACACACATATATACACATAAGACAATATGGACTCTCGAGAGGATTTTGAGCGTCTGCGCGAGCTGGAGCAGCAGGAGCAAGTTGAGATGGAACTCGAGCTGCAGCGAAATCGCACAATGCGGATGCACAGTTTTCCAAAACTCTCCGAGTATTATACACGTGAGTGAAGTTTTTACATTTTACTTGTTTGAAAAGTATAGCATACTTTTAGGATTATACAAAAACTAAGTTTTGTGCAAACTAAGCTAGACTTTCAATTAAAATGCTGCTCCTAAAAGTATGCAATACATTTTGATTACAATTTTGGAGTGAACATTCTTGACATTTCGTTCAAACTAAGCTAGGCTTTCAATTAAAGTGCTGCTCCTAAAAGTATGCAATACATTTTGACTACAATTTGGAAGTGAAAATTCTTGACATTTTAAGTTAATTGGTATAAAGCACTTAAATTATCAGAGCGAAATGTTAAGAATTTAAAACATTTCTGAATATATCTAGTGCTAATAAAAAACTTATTGTTCTCCCTCCCTAGACATGACCGCCTTCCTCTCGCTGGCCATCTTTATAGCCGTATTGCTGACCATACTCAACATTTCCATATATCTGACGACTGCCATGCGAATGCGACGACATCTCGACAAGCCACTGAGAATTCCTTCCATACTGATGGTCAGCGTATATCCGATTATTTCACTGGCTGCCCTCGTAACGATATTGGTGCCTTACTCCTGGTTCATATGCCACACGGTGATGCATGCCATGTTCATGGCCGGCGGTCCCGTCTTTCGCACACTGCTCTTTCGCTATGTGGTCTCCGAGCAGAACTATCTGAAGGAAACATCCGCAGAAGCAGTTGCACTAAATACACCGCCTTGCTGCTGCTGCTGTGGCTGCTTGCCGACGGTGGTGCCGACGAAAGCAAAGCTCTGCATCTCCCGCTATATGGTGTGGCAGATGCCCTTCTGGCAGGGTTCCATTATGCTGGTGATGAACATACTCTACTATCGCGATCGCCAGCTGTATCTGGATGTGATGATCTTCTTCATACCATTCATCGTTGGTTCCATTGTAATGGGCGCTTGGTCGCTGCAGATCACAGTGCGCATGATCACAAAGATACGTGGCGACTATCAGCTGAGAAAGAAGATGTTCTGTCTGCAGCTGGTCGTGATGCTCTGCAAACTGCAATATCTGGTACTCTACGATCAGCTCAACTCAGTGAAGATGGGCGGCGAGTATCCGATTAATCACACTATATACAAACAGAGTAAGTCTTTTACTTCTAATCCAACAAAGATAAGGAATTGATTTGAATTTCTCTTTGCAGCCATCATCAATATTCTGATATTGGTCGAAATGGTGCTGGTCTCGATGATGGCACAAAGTGCCTATCGGACTCCCATACAAGTGCAAGTAGATCAATCGAATGTTCATAGTTCGTAGACTGTGCATATCCCGTTGATTAGCTGCAAGCCCTTAGAGCAAAGTATTGTGATAATTTAATACAAAATAAATTAGCTAAAAACAAACAGCATTCCGAGTGTTTTTATTGCTGACTTTTGGGTTGATTAATGAGCTGTTTAAATGCCCCAATTCTATATACACTTTATTAAATTGTTTGCTATTAAAGGCATCTGCTCGAGTTTATTTACGACACCAGTAGTTGCATTTTGGTCAGAAATCTTCATAACCAGCAGCATGCCGACATTTTCGAGTGTTGTAAATCAAACGAAACGGGACAAATCTCACTTGGCTTGTTGACCAAATGGCCGACCACAAATCATGTGTTGTCCTCTCTACTGTCTACCGTCTACTCTCTACTATCCTGCTGCTGTAGTCAGTCCTTTGGTCAGTCCTCTGCTGGAAGTGAGCCCTAAGGGCTCCCAGGACACGCGTGTCGCGTTTAGCTCATAATTCTCAATAGACCCCAGAGGGGAGGGTGTGCTTTACATTTTTCAACAAAATTGTATGCGGCTTAGGCCAAGTGCCTAGGCGCCATAAAAATACAATAAATATTTTTTTCTCCTGCTAGATAGCCTTTTTCGGATAACTCAATTG